>JAWNMW010000415.1:0-1200000 GCA_035043565.1 Drosophila robusta | reverse complement strand
TGGATGGACTGAGCGTTTGTTTTGAAAAGGCCATGGCTCTTTGCACAACTTTTTTCAGCCGAGGCGCCACCGAGATGAACAATAACTTGCGGCAAAAGCAAAACATTGTTTGCTCACTGCTGTTATTAGCTGTTGATTAGTAAAGGTGTTTACAGTTGTAGCACCAGCAGTGATCAACTTATACATACACCTGTCTACTTTTTACGTATGTATGTATTTATGTAATTGCGAGTACAGCACATGCATAAATGCATATATTTTAATTTATATTCACGACTATGTGAACCGATACCTAATGTTCGTTCACTTGATTTTCACTTTGCATTCACATTGAATTTTCACTGTTTAATAATGAATGTGTGCTTGTTTGTATATATGTATATGTAATCACGGGTGTACGGGCACATTTTCGTGCTTGTATGGGTGCATTACTGCATAGATACAAAATTGCATTCACAGTTTAATGCATTTCATTGCATATCCATCTTTAACACCTAAATTGATGCCATTAACTCCAATGTGCCTTTAATTTCAACAACAAAAAATTGCACTTTAAAAAAGGGATTTATCTTAAAAATACAGTTAACAAAAGAATAACTAAAACTAAAATGTAAATGTATAATCCCTTCCTAGAAAAACATGGGCCGCGCAAGCAAATACATTTTATGCAAAAGGCCGCAAGCCGGGCTTGAACCAAACCGTTACGAACAAACCCGGCATTCCAGTTTACTATGAGCGGAACCTTGGTCCGAACCAGTTGCTGAGAGAAACAGTCGAACTTTGGGGCAAGGTTACACTTTTTATAAAAACTTGTTGCGATTTTTGCAAATATTATTATTATAAAGGGTATCATAATTAGCTTACGAAATGCTCTTTGACCCCACAAAATATCAACAGCTAAATATATAGTATAGTCGCAGTGGCGTAGGCAGGCGGTTTTGGGGGTTAAAACAAAGTTAAAACAAAGCTGCAATCTTCCAATATCCTCATATTCAAAAATGGTTATTTTGATAACTCCCCCAAGAAAATATCTGTCAATGCCACTTGATCGTATTTGCTATCATCATAGGTACTATAGGTCTATAATAGAGTTTTTGTATGAAACTATTGTTTGTTTTTTTTTATATATATTTTTTAAGATACTCCTACCAAACTCCGAGTTGTGCTCTTTACTATGCTGCTAACTTGGCAACCAAGACCCATTAAAGTTGGGAAGCTATATTATATAGCTCATAAGTGTGTAAGTTGCCAGTTGTTATACTATATCTCCAATGCTTAACCCGGCAGAAAACTTCTTTATTTTATTTTCAATTAAATGTAATTCAATAAAATGGGTCACGGTTCGAACCAATAATAAAGTTGAGTAAGAAGTTTGAAGTGTGTTATTAAAGCCCTGCAGGAGTGGAACGAAAGGTCGTTGGGTTCATCGAAATGTTGAACTAGCTAATTTAACAACATTAACATTAGCTCGACTAGGACATACCCTGCACCTTAAAAATTCGAAAAAAAACCGGTGCCTAAAACGGTATTTCTCGATTACAGGAATATAGGGTGGGTTAATATCGGACAGCGAAAACAGTTGCTGTTTAAGAATGCATTTTTCGTGATGTGGGGCTGCAGCCGCTCCCTAAAGTGCGCAGCCTGCGGCGTGCAGGTGTTTGTGTAAAAAAAGGGTGTGTATGTTAAAAAGGAAGCATGCTCGAATGGATATTACAGGGTATATCCTACTAATGACTCTCAGCAAGAGCACTCTTACTTGTGATACCCTGTATTTCTAGAGAATGCATATTTTGGATATATTGTGCAAGAAAGAAAAAAGCATTTGCGACCCGATTAATTGTAATGAAAAAGACTAACAAGCTTATCTATTTCCCTTCGATGGCAGTTCCCAAAAATTGATCAATGTCCATTTCTTACATAACTGTGCATACAATACATTGTAAGTATGTTAAGTGCTTACATGCATACAGATTGGCGTTAGCCAGCTTGCCTTTCTCAGCTGTTAAGTCCGGCACAAAGCGACCATTACGCCGTACACAACCGTTGAGCTGTTCACACGGCTCGATGAATTTACGCGCTTTGGATGAACCTGAACCAATGAACCCTTCGACTGCTTTTGCAGCGCCGAGGATTAACAGGATTGACAGTTGAATCGATCGTGTGTTCGAATAGATCAATCTTGCGAGCCATATAGATGTATGTACATATGTATATGGATCAATTTGGCCGCATTCAAGGCTTCATATTGGACTTTAGTATTTGGTGTGGGCCGATTTGCCTACAGTTTGAACGATTTCTTTATTGGGCGTTCATTGAAAAAAATGAATATTGTCGACTGCAACTTTTCTGAGTGCTGAGAGAATTAATTTTTGGTCGCTAGTTTCTCCAAGCTTATGGACAACTTTCGTTACAGCGCGTATCTTTCACTAATTATCAGTGGCAGTGCCTGGCGGTGTTGTTGTTGTTGTTATATTGTATCTATGCCACCAATGGCCACTGGCCAAATAGCCAAAAACCTTTAGTCCGCGAGTTTTAAGCTAGTATTTCATTAGTTTCGAAATGCGAAGTGTTAATTGAATCGATATGAGAAAGTACAATGCGTTCAAATCGAATTAGAAGTATTGGACAAAGCAAACGCGCACAGTTACTCAAAAGGTGATCCCGATTTGAGTTACGTGTGTCGCACACACTCACACACATACACACACACACGACACACTTAGGTGTATATGTGAGTTTATATGGAAATATTTATGATTTTGTGCACATACACCATGGCCAGAACCAGCGATTTCGCTTTCTGGATACTTTTTACCATTCACAATTTTTGAGAGTGGGAGCTTATGTTGATTGTTGCTGCTTCATTCACTCGTGATACAACGCACCATAAAAAAAATGTTTAAAACAAAAAAAAACATAGCAAAAATGTTACTTTTTGCCCTGGATTGCACCTTTAAAATGAATGGTTATCTGTGAACGTGAATTCATTAAACTTGTATATAGACATGCATGTGCATATGTACGCATACATACATACATGCTACACATACATACGTATGTATGCAGATTCGAGATTATGTACATATATGCACATATATATTAATAACGGAGTTCGCCGTTGCCAAACACAACACACAACAGACAACAACGCGCTCCGATCCGTGCGCCTGACACGTCTGCTTGGAATGAAAGTTGACTTATAACTGGTTTTCAGCTGGCGCTTTGCTAACAGAAGTTTGCAGCATTGCGCGTGTGCACCGACCACCCGAGCGACCGCCCGACCGCCCGAACGACCGACCGAACGACCGACCGACCGAACGAGCGAGCAAGCGACCACCGCCGTCACCATAAGGTTGATTGGCTGCTTGGTTTTCTAGCCGCTCGGTTTGTTGTTCGGTTGTTCGGTTGCCCGCTTGGCTGTTTGTCATTGTTGTGGCATTGTTGCCGACGTGAAATACAAGCAAGCTGCGCAACCGTACGGCTTTACACAATTTGTGCGCGAGGGTCTATTGAAACGTACCCAAAGCGACACCAAAACAACACTCGTTTTCCTCTATTTTCTCTGCAGCCCATGGGCTTTCTCAGCCTGGCCAGTCATTAAGTGAGGCGTACGTTCAAAAACGCAGTTAATTCAACCTAAAGACAACATTGTCACAACTGAATAACCAAACGATTGCAGTTCATATCCACTTCCTTAATATTTTTTGATCACAAATGTATGAGCTGTTAGCAATAGCTATTTTAAAATGTGAGCAAATTCATAAATTGAATCATAATTTGCCAACAAAACTTGTTTTTCTATGTGACAATCACTGTGATTGCTTTTACAAATTGTTGAACTTAACGCGACTTATACAAATTGTGCCTGGCATCAGAATCAGAAAGTTGTTTATTCCTGGGCGTAATTACCTATGTTAACTTCATATCATCCATGTTTGTAACGTTTTGGCCCACCTGTGCGTTAAATTGCCCGCTTGGCTGCCCAATTGTGGACGACTCGTCGTCTACTTCACGACATACAATTTTGTATACCCTGTACCCATTAAATTCAAATTGATCAAAAATATGCAACAGGCAATGGCAAGGCAGGCAACCCTATAACGTATATAAATTGTAGATCAACAAGCTGGGTCGATCGGCTGTATTAAGGCGTCGATTTCAGCATACCAAATTTGGAAATCATTTCGTGAATACCTTACGCAGAACAACTCTTTTTCGAATTTTCAATAATTAGCCTCGTTTCGACAAAATGCAGTAAACCCAAAATCAGTAGCGTTTTTCTTTTTTATGAAATGTAAAAAAAGACATAATTGATTCATTTGTTATCAAGAAGCATTTTTTGGTACCTTCCCTAAAACAACTAATTTATTGTCATATTTGAGCATTGGAAAATATTTACAAAAAATGCAACATTGAAGTTTCCCTTAAAGTACACATACACAGGGTATCCCTTAGTCAGGTTGCATTTACTAAAGCACTCGTTCTTGTTTTTGCGTTTTAGAAGGTATTATAATTTAATCACTGTGCCGCTTTGAATAACACTTCTAGCTTCAATTAACAAGCTATATTCTTGTTCAGTATGACAGAATGTCTTTGTTCAGCGGAGATTATGATAGAAACAGATTTGTATTTTTGCTGAACTGTTCTAGTTCAGTATCAATCAAGAATTAAGTTTTAAGGCGTTTTGAACCGGAGGTAATTTATCCAGTTGCCCTTTCACCCAGCCGCAAAAGCAAAGCGTGCGACGCTCTCAGGCAGACTCGTCATCCCTAGCCAAAAACGGCCACAATGCTTTCAAAAATGTTTTCGAATTAAACGTTAATTTTCACACGGTCAATGTTCAGTTCCCATTTAATGTAAATTTATTATAAACATCGGCCAAGAGTGACTGCGAATGCCAATTGAATAAATATTTCGTATTATTATATTCTAAATATATTTAAGGAAAACAACCTTTCTTAAATTTTCGCTTTTATCACGCTTCTACCCATTTCCAGCCTATGGCAAAATTACACTTGAACCCCACTTCTTGAATGACATTATATAGATATTTAAAAATAAGCTTAAAGTCGATTAGTGGAAAAACAAATAAATCGTAATCAGTTTACCGCTAATTTTTAAATAATTTTCCATAATTGGTAACACTTGTGCTTATTCGTTTTTATGTTGACCTTTAAATTACATTTTAGCTCAATCTCATGAAAAAGAAAATATTTGTATACTACAGCTTTACGCGCGTTTTCCGAACGTGGGTGTGGAGCTCGGCAACTCACACATATTTTTTAATCATACCCTGTACCCACAAAACAAAAGGGTATAATGGGTTTGAACAAATTGATGTAACATGGATCTCCTACCTTATTGAGCCTATACATTTATACTATTAAGACGAACTGACTTAATTTTGCCATGTTAGTCTATCTGCCCATCCTTATAGTGGCGCCGATTTCGAAAAGTTAAGAGCTAATAACTTGAAAATTTGAATACAGAGTCTTATATATTTTACAATAAGTGAACTTAAATAAACTTTGCATAACTTTTTAAATACTCTCCCCCATTTCCTCGAATTTGATAAATATTTTTCTGCCCAGATTATAATATCTAGAGATATGTTGATAAATAGATAACGTTTTTAAAATTTTTTTTTTGAATAACACCCTCGTTCCCCAAGCAAGTTGTTTTTGTGTGACGACAACATGGAATAGGTACAGGGTACCACGTAGTTGGGCACCCTCGACAAAGCACGCTTACAGGTTTATTTTTATTACAGTTGTTGTTCTTTTTTGTGTTGCTATTTCGCTACTGGTTAGTTCACAGAGCAACTCAAAATGAGCACAAGAAAAAACCCATAATAAAACTGGAGTACAGTTAGGGCTGTGTTCTCTTTAATTCTATTAATTGGCATGGTCAATAAAGGTAAGCCGCCAACTGTGGCAAAAACATAGTCATACCCGTGTGGACATGTGTACTTTTATTTTTGTAAGTACGTACATATAGAATATAAGTCGAATTATAGGGTCTTAAGTACGAATTTGTACACACTGTGCCCATAACGAGATAGAACGGTTTTCTTCGGGCTGCTGAAAATTAAATACCTTTACAGACATGAGGAAGCTGTCCGGTAAATATTTATAGATAACAGTTGTCAAACACAAAATTTAGATTTATGATCGATGTTGTTGTATGTACATACATACATATATATTCGCTTGTTCTAGATATCTTGAGAAGTTTCTCATACAAAAACTAATTTTTGTCTAACATTAATAAATATTGTTTTAAGCCACATTTTTTTAGCTAATCAAGAAAAGATTAAGATATGTCAAAACATATGTATGTCAAGTAGTTTTTGTATAGTATATACAGATTAAGAATACATAACTTCCTGAACAGTATCGGCCTTCCCAAAAAAACCATAATATTTCAATATTATATACATATATTTAATATTTTTGGTTTACGGTAAACTGTGTTTCTTATTTTTTGTACTTATGCTAAAATAATTACAAAAAAATATATTACGACAGCTTGAACTCAGGGAAACTTTTCAATCCGCAATGAGACTACATAAACATTTTATTTTTGTAGAACGTTGTTTTAAATTAAAATTGCATATTCAATGTGGAAAATTACAAGGAAATTACATCGTTAGATAGCAGAAGACCTATATGTACATTTTTCTCTTAAAGAAGCTTAACTATATTTTTCAAGAAATTTTAAAGCAAAATTCTCTAAAATGATTTCTTTAAACAAATAAATAAAAATATTTTTAGATATTGGTTTAATATAATATCTCTTTCAATTACGGAGTTCTTCCTGTGCTAAGAAAGGCCAGAAACAGTTCTCACTGTCTTCGGCTAAGTGAGCCTCATCCTAGTTAGTTGGGTTCGCCACGCAACTATAACTGCGAAATCCATCATTTGTAATCATATATAAATAGAGTGCCTACGTATATGCCATTTAAGTTTTACAATACTCCTGGCTCATGTGAAAACAATTCATTACACCGAAAGTGCACCGGCCCGTTACTCGGCTTTTTTTTTGCAACTATCATCGTTTATGTTTTTATAAACTTCGTATAATGCTTCAGTAAGCAATTATTATTGATTTTTTATACTCGCTCACAAAGTGAAGAGAGTATATTGGTTTGTGCAAAGTTCGTTTTACGGCTGACTGTCCATCGAGAGACCGGAAGTATTACATATTTACTCGTATGTATGCTTTAAATAAAGTTTTAGGATTTTCTGGCAGTGCGGGAAATCTTGAAAAACTATATCACTCTTTGCTTAAGATCTGGAGTCGCCAAATGACGTTAAAATAATCGATAAGATGTTTTCAACTGCTTTAAGTTCATATTAGACTGTGCGACAGTATTCCGCAGTCGGTTACAACCGACTGCAAAGTTCTGACTTGTTTTAATGAAATAACTGAGCATTGACTGTTAAAACCTCTACAAAGCTACAATCGTCGTGTCATCATTAAAACTGATCTAGGGTCAGAAGAGTAGTGTAGTCGAAATTTGAAATCGAAAGAATACATATATCATAAAATAAGAGTTGCTGTTAATATTTTAAGCCTAAATCGCGCAGTTTCTGAGATTTACAATTAATGTGGGAAACTTTGATTTTCTTTTTAAGCATTAACGCACGCAGAATGTTTTGATCACAGTTTGGTATTACCTTTCCAGTGAACTAACACAACTCTGACAACAAGCATGAAACTAGGTAATTTTCCTAAGATAATTGAACAATTCCACATTCGTGTTGCAATATCCCGACAAGCGCATAACTTTTAGTGAAAGCAGCTACAGAAATCAGCATTTAATGGTTTATTTGTGAATATTACAAACTGCAGTCTAACTGCAAATGTATTCGTGCACAGCTTACCGCCAACAGCAGGATTGGAAGAGACGTACTTATCAAATTACTGTAAACTTCAGGGTTGAATATTCGATAAGCCAAACAAACTCCAGTAAATAAAAAAACTAAAAATAAAAATCAAACAATTTTTTACAATTTTACCCAACCACTCAAAACTTTAAAAATAATTTTTACAAATGGTCATAACTATATAAATATAAATAGCCCTATATATCTATTGACATCCCCTCTCCCCACCTACTTCAGACAATTTGCAGAACGTTGCAAACGGATCGGAAAATCGGGTTTGTTTTGACAAAGTTAAAATTAAATATGGGAGCAATTTTTGATTTTTGACAAAATAACTATATATACATATGTTTATATATTATATTTAACCCCTCAGAATCTGCTTTAATGCCGTTTTTATACTATTTGTGATAACCGCAATAGAAAATATACATTTCCAATTCTAAATTAGGGGGAATTACATGGTTTTTTGATCAAAAAATTAAAATAAAATTATTTTCTATAATGCATATATTTTAAATGAACAATCAATCTACAGGACAAGCCATGATCAAAATGCTATCAAACATAAAAATCGTTTCAGTTTTGACAAAGTTATGGCCAATTGTGGCATACATTTATACTACCTGCAACAAAAAGACAGAACTATATGAAGTTTCATGATGATAGCTTTAAAACTGAGCGATGTGCTTGCATACAAACAGACGGACATAGCTATATTGATTCGACTGATGATACTGATTGGGAAAATATATATACATATATAGTACGCTCTGCAAGGGTCTTTGAACATTATAAAGTTCATTGCAAGGGTAAAGTAAAAGTTTGGACCGTGAATACCATGAACATCAAGATGTACTCAATGTGAGTTGCACATTCAGAGAATATTGTGAGATAATATGTACATAGATACAAAAGGTACACAGAGTGAAAATTCCCAAGCTGTTGGTTAGCCATTAACCGCCGCTATCGCTCTCGACCGCACGCCCTCTCCATAGCCCTCTCTTCTCATACCGTGTTGGCTATAAAGAAAACGCTGTTTAGCCTTGCCACGACTACGTATGCAACAAGCAACAAGCAACCCCAGTTGAGCGTTCTCACTGGCGCGCTCCGGCTTAAAACTGGCGGTGAGCGGTGAGCACGTGAATTTTTGCGCTCTTTCTACTGGCGTTGCTCTCACCAGGTGGCTGGCAGGTAAGTTGGCGGTGCCGAGTTTCTGCGATTGCCTCTGTTTTTGTTTAGGCCGAGCAGCCAGCGTACAAATGAAAATGGTTTGCTTAAAGCGCTCGATCGACGAGAGTTCGTGAGAATTATTTTTAGTTTGTTTTCACCTTTTGGTGTGTACACTTGCAGGCGACTCGCTTGGCGTCGACTCTTTTCTTCCCATTTTGTGCTATTTTGTGTTCATTGTTTTTGTTTTTGTTTCGTGATTGTTTGTAACCAACACACGAATGCATATGTACAAGCTACGTACAGAGTAGACTCTTGTGTATTCACGAACATTTTTGTGCATTAAATATCAGCTTTTGTTTGATGTGAACTGCTTGGAATTGCTCTTAATAGTCGCAAAGTTTCTACACGCACACGCTTCGATGTATGTGTATGTTGTGGCTCTCTGAATACGTATGCACATATTTATTTTGGTATGTTCAGAATGCTTACATACGTACATACGCTTAATGCGGAAGAAAGCTTTAAATAGATCGAAGCAACGTATTGCAATCGTAGATTCAAATTTGTTGTTGTGCGAGTAGGGTAAAAAAAGAGTTAAAAAAAAATGAAAGCTGTAAAAAGTTTGAAGCTCAATTGGTTGAGGTGAGTTGGTGGTTGTTGTTTTAGAGCCATGCAAATGTTACACATAAAGCTCAGATCACATTTAAACTCACCTCACTCCTATTCGGTCTGCGTTTGTGCGTGACATCAACAAGCTTACATACGTATGTATGTACATATGTACATATGCATGAGTGTGTGCGGCTTAATAGTCAAAAATAAATGAAAGAACTCAACTACTTGCAGGTAATGCCACAAAATGGGTAGCGACCGTGTGCTGGTCTGTTCAGATTGCAGTTTAAATCAATTGGTGCGCCAAAACGGAGTGAATGAATGAACAGTACAACGACAGCAACAGCAAGAAGACAGCAATGCAACACCAAAACGACCGTCCCGTTAGCACCTATGACAACCTAAGTGCCACTACGAACACACCGTTGCCGAAGGTGAAACAACAACAACAACAACCACAACAGCAGCAGCAGCAGACACTGTGGGCCGGAGAAAGTTCAGGGCAGCGCAGCGACAATTATTTAAAGAGCGCCCAACCGCATTCCTGTGACGATAATGAAAGCTCGCGTCTTCGAGGTGATCCAGCTATGAACGGAAGCCAGAACATTGCAGGCTACACATATCAGGCAGCGCCTGAAGCGCCCGCAGCCACAGCAGCAGCAGTAACAACAGCAGCAACAACAACAAGCAAGCAGGCGGACCTAAACGAAACCAGCCACAGCATCGCAGCAGTTAAAGCGGCATTGAGCGATGCCAAATCCAAATTTTTTGGCATCAACAATTGCGAGATATTGGACGTGCCCGCGCCAGCCACAGCGATCTACGACTCTCCGGCACAAAAGCGAGCAACTAAGCCGGAACCCAAATACCAAAATGTGCCACAGCCTGGCCGTGCGCCCGTTTCGCCCGAGGCAAGCAGCCCACAGGTGATGAAGGCGCCACCAGCTGTGGCACAGCGCTATGGTGCCACATATGAGCAAATTCCATTGAGCGATCTGGATGCGCTGCAGCCATTGCAGGTTCGTAGCCAGCTTTATCTGATATATGGGCATTTCCACCGTCGTACACTTTTAAAGTGAAAACAAGTCAAAGTAAACACACTACCTTAACTTATGCTACTTTAACTAATAGCTGTTTGGGAGCACTATATTTAGTGGTATAGTTGGTTGCAGCCGAAATCCGGGCTCCAAGGTAAAGGCAAAAGAAAACGGATTCGCAAAAAATGGAAATCGTTTTCATGCGCACTATAGAAGACCCAAAATCAGCGAAACATTGCATCATTTTTTCATGCCATTAATTTTAAAATGTGACCGAAAAATGTCACTTTATTTTAGATTTTATTTGATTAAAAACTCTTCTTTCGTTTTTTTTAAATAAAGGTTATGCTTATTTGATACGCGACATTCGAACGAAACATTTTTTCCAAAAAAATTTAGTTATTGATTATTGTCAAATACGATTGTTGTGATTAACTTTAAAAGAGAAAATAGAAATAAGTACTTAAGGCCACAAAAAATACTTTTTTCAATATGTCATTCAAAAGAAATTTATGGGTTGCGGTTGCGCACGGGACAAACTTTAAATAATTTTAAAAAGTGTTAATTTTACTTTATTGCACTCGTTTTTATTTTAATATATGTATAAAACTGTGTTTACAGAGCAATTTTGACACAGTTTCTGCTATCATTTATCGCGTAAGAAGAACAAATAATGTTTTTTGATCGCGAACGGGAATCGGATCTCTTTGCTCTTTTTTAGTTAATTGTTGTTGTAACAATGGATTTTATGGAATTAGTATCATCATGCATTATCTCTTTTAAAGAAATAAAGAAGTAAATATTAATTGGAAAATGCTATGAAAAATACCAAAACGCTGCATTTATGTAGCTTTGAAGTCGGGTTTCTCATCTTGGTAAATTAATTCAAGTGTTAATTGTTTAAACTAATAAAATTTGAATATTTTTCTTAGATAATATCAGAAAAAAATGTTTCTATATTAAGTTTGAATTATATGTATATACAAGAATAAAATTATATATTTTCCTTCTTCTCGTGAACAGGCTGTATATATGAGCACAACGGTGCCACAGAATATGAAGGGCATGAAGATCGCTGGACGACACACGCCGACCCGTAATAGTTTAAGACATAGCCGGATGATTGTTGTGAACAATAAGAACTATGACAGTAAGTCCAGCCCAATGCAAAATGTGTGTTTTTGTTTTTCCACTCACATTCCGAATGCTACTCGTAGGTATCCAGGAAACATATTCTACGCATATTCGTAATTTGAATTTCTCACGACAGCTTCTGATATTGCAACTGGCAATTGGCCTGCTGATCGTGGGTCTTGCAATCTGGATACTTATTTTAGCACCGAGTGCTTCCATACTGATTAATCCGTACCTAAGTGGCTTATCGGTGAGTGTATTTCCGCTTTTGGAACGAGTTACCTGCAAATGGTTGACTAACAAGCATTATTTTTGTTCATATTTCAGCTTTTACTTGCCAGTATTGCCGGCCTGATATTGCTGGGACGGGAGCGCCGAGCTGAATACCACAGGACACACAACAACTGCTACAAGGTGTTGCTTGCCGAGTCCTACGTGTTCTCTGCCCTGGCACTGATCTTCTGCTGCTTGGCTCTAGTCTGTGCCGCTATTGAGTTTGTCGAGCTTCAATCCACGTCTGGCCCCACCGATGGCTCCTGTGGTCCAGCCACGAGCTCGCTTTTGAGTTTCCGCAACTGCACCTGCCTGACAGAGACATCGGCCCCCGATCCCTACGCTGAGGATGGGACTGGGCATGCGTAAGCAAAGATTGCAGCACAAATGCAATTACAATCACTAACAATCTGGTCTTCAAATTATAGGATTGACAGCGACAGCGGCAATAGTAACAGGGACACTTGTGAGGCAATTCGAGGGGAATGGAAATATCTGCTAGGATTCTCCATGGCTCTGAACGCGGTGGGCATTTTTGCAACTTTCTTTTACGTAACGATATTTATTTACTGTCATCATAGCAGTCGAAAACATTTTAATACATCTGTCTAAGAAACTTTGTACCTACATAATTCTAATTTTAATACAATTAATTAATTGTCACTAATAGAATACATTAAAATTCGGCTCAAATCTGAAGTGTTATATTAATAGCTTCCACATAGAAACACTCAGAGTGAAACGCCATTTAAAATCAAAATAGTATAGTATAATGTTTTGTTTTTGGCTCAAAAACATTTTGTTTTTGAATTTGCCAAAATAAAAGTATGAATCATTCTTGAATTAAGTACAAAACACGAAATACAAGAATTAAAATTACTAAATTATTTAAAAAAAAGTTAATGAAAAAGCATTTATTTAGAAATTTCCACCTCTTAAAACACTTGTACTTAAATTAAGCAAACAATTCTTGTTTTTTTCCTGAATATATTACAGCACCGATCATAAAAACATTTCCATGAAAATAACTAAATAAAATAAAATTTTACAATTCACAAAAAAAGTTTTTTACGAATATAGAAAATTCGATTAGATTAAAAGTTTCTTTATACCCTGTTTGATTTGAAAATGTTTAATTGTGGGTAAAATGTATAGAAAATGTAGCATGAAGCAGGAAGACTAGCTAAGTCTGTATAAACGTACATATACTTTATGCAGAACATTTTGCTTAATATCCATTTAAACACAAATATTCCCTATACTCAGATTAAGGCAAATTTACTTTTTGAATTCCATTCTCCTTGTGAAAACAAAAATTAAGTAGTGCATACATTTCGATACCATATTTAAGTGCTGAACTGAGGAAAAATTAAGCACAGCCGCTACAGGGTATCTTCTAGTCGGTTACTCGTGAATAGAGCACTCTTGTTTATTTTGGCTGTAAATCCAAAAAAAAGTGTTAGTGGTTTCAGGCTCTAACCAACTCGCTTTTAGGTTCGGTTCGTTAACCTAGTTTTCCACATCAGTAAGTCAAGGTTTTAGTTTGAAACTTGGTTCATCACATTAATTTAAATAATTTTGTTCTTAATTAAGAAATATATCTTCTCGAAATTTCTGTTTTATGCTGCCTGTGCGGACATGCAATCGCTTTTGGGTTTGAGATTTTTAATTTTTCTGAAATTAAGTGAAACCATGTAAAAAAAGAAAGTGGTTCGGTTCAGGCTTGGGTGTGGTTACATTTTTGAGCAGCTCTTCGGTTTTTGGCTTTAAAAATACTGAAGTTTTGGGTTGGAAACAGTTCCTTTCAAAACAGGTCTGCAGCCTTGTGGGGACATTGTCGCTTAAAAATAAAATATAAGTTTCTATAGTCAGCTTAAAAATATTCATTTAATCTTGTTATTCCTACTGTTACAGTTCGGATTTAATCTGAAAATTATACAGAAACAATTTCTCAAAAAATGAAGTATTTTATAAAAATATTTTTTAATATATACTGACCAAATTGCGAGCTTCACTAGACTCCTGACTCTTAACATCCCACTAAAATATTATATATATTTGATATAGGGACAATCAACCTGAAATTTAATTTTTGTACCTTATCGTACATAATTCTTCGCTCACCCAAACTATTTGTTTGTTCAAAAGTTAAAGACGGTAAAACTGATAGTCATTGTTTAAAAAAATTTAATTTTCTTGCGGTTGTATATTTATTCAATTTGGATGCCCTTCTTAAAAGGCAGTTCAAATGTCTTTACAATCTTGCAATTTATGTAACTGTTGTTAAAATTTCTTATTTATTTTGCTTTTTTAAGTACAATTGAATAAATAAATTGCGGTGGTTTTTGTTGTAGTTTTGGGATTTCTTTCATTCTTTTTTTGTTTTTTTGCTGATTATAATACATATAAAATTATACATTATTTTTTAGATTCTGTTTGTCGCTTAACAATAAAGAATTTCATTAAAAAAATAATTATCAATAATATTAATCGTAATAGTAAACTACAGAAAATAACTTAGCATATTATGGTTATATGTATATTTAGATGTGTGTATTTTTAGTTGTGTGTTTGCACGTCTATATATATATAGTCCATGCACAAAATATATATTCATCGCTCAGAAAATGCAAACAAAAACAAATACAACTTGTATCTTGAACGCGGTAAGCAAAAAACACAAAAAAAAAAAAATCGAAACTGAATCCACAAAAGGCGATGCCCTGCAGCTTGCCGGCCAGAATTAAAGCAGTCTTGGTCATATCAGTTTATAAGGCCGCCCGCTTCGATGCCGTCGTCACGGGCGCTGGCCACTTAACATTACTATTGTCGCTGGCGCTGCCGCTGGCGCCACTATCAAGCACGGCCTCAGACTTTGAGCTCTGTAGCCGCTTTTCGCAGAAGAGACTGCCCACAGGCTTCGCTATGGATGCTGCCAGGCTTTTGGTCACATTGGAGTAGTGCAAAGCGGCACCATCAGCCAGCACAGGCGACACAGGCGCATCCGTGCTAATTAGCCGCGTACGCAATTGGCCCGGCGTCGTCGGTCCCTGTTCCGGCTTGGGTGCTGTCGCTCGACTGCGGTCCGTAATGGGAAACTTATTCTTGGTACAGCTGAGATCCAGCTCCAGCGTATAGAAACGGCCCCGAGTGTACTGACGGTTGTCGTTTTCCAGATTGCCGCACGCCGCCGAGCCGGCTGTTAGCCCCAGGGCCGTGGACGATGTCATCGACGCCGGCTGCGGCTGCTGCTGGCTGATGGTGCCCACGCTGCTCCGATTGCTATGCGCGGCTGGCAGGGCGGTATTTGCGGTGGTCACACTGCTGGCCTGGGTGCCGGCACCGCTGCCATCGCAGACATCCTCGCCAGCATCGTCGTCGCTGTACAACGCCTCGTCCGTCGCGTCGTCAATATGCAGCTCGGTATTGTGCGTGGTCGCCGGCGCCGTGCGCAGTTGTGATGCGGAGTGCGCTTGCGCTGCGGTCTTGTTGGCGCCCTGACACGGCGACTGATCCATCAGTAGATTCTCCCAGCTGGTCTCGTACACACTGGCCAGCTGTGCCGTCTGCTTGGTCTTCAGCTGTGCCTTGTGGGACAGCAGCGTGGCGCTCGGCGACGTCGCCGCCGCTGTTGTGCTTGTTGTTGTTGATGCTGCTGTCGATGTTGCCGCCGTCGATATTGTTGATGTTGTTAGCAAGAGGGTGGCGCCAACGGGCGCAATTGCCGTTGCCACTAGCTCCTCGGCCGGCTGCTTGCGGGCGCTGATTATAAGCTGCGGCTCCACATAGAACGTATCGAAGTTCAGATCGAGAAAGAGTTCCTGCAGAAATCGGCGCGCGCTCATCCGATAGCTGCTGCGGCCCAGCGTCTTGCAGGACTCCGAGTAGAGGCAAACGTCCTGAAAAGCGTGCGGATGCTTCTGTTTTAGCTCCAACAACGACATTTTCGATTGCTTCGCACTGACCGGATTGGCCAGGCGCTGCACATTGTACAGTATCGAAGCGGTTAGCTTATCCGGCAGACTTTCCTCGCTCAGTATGCTCTCCGGCGAGTGAAAACTCATATCCGCCAGCTGCATGGAACTGCCGCTCGTCTTGCCAGCGCTCTTCCGGGCAACCAGTGCCGCCGCTGCACTGCTATAAATTTCACAGGGCGCCAGACCATTTGTGCCGCTGCTCTCCTGCCCCGGCGCAGGGGCTTGCCCCGGCACCTGCTGTCGCTGCCGGCGTCGCGAGCGCGTACAATAAAGACACTGGCTGCGTGCATGCTTGGCGCCCTGCTGCCATTTGGACGGCCGACGGCTGGCCGAGGACGAGACGTCGGACAGCGATGATATTACCGAGGACTCGTCGCCGCCCTCGTTGTTGATGGAATCGTTGAGGAACGTTGATAGCTGCGGCCGCACGCTCAGCAGATTGAGGCCCATTAGATCCTGATCAGTTATATCACAAGAGACATAGGTGCGGCTCAGATTGCGCGAGGGAAACAAATCGAGCGCATTCTTCGGCAAGCAGATGCCCGTATAGCACAGACCTTGCATATCGTTGGCCGGCAGAAATTTGGGTGCATTCGGCGTGGGTAGCGGCAGCTGCAACTCCTCGGATGAAAGACGTCTGAAAAATGGTTGTATTTCAAAAACATTACAAAGTTGACAATTTTAGTACTATACTTATATCAGTATTATTGTTTTTATACTCGTTCACGCAGTGAAAGAGTATGTCGGATTTGTGCAATGTCCGTCCAATATTTTGAAATCGACTTCATTTATAAATCAAACCCAATTTTTCACATTTAATACTGATAACCCCCTCTAAAGATCGCGCATTGTAAATATGCCCACTGGGAGTGCGGCAAATCGATAAAATGTACATAATCTAAACCGCGAAAATCCATATCTACCATAAATTTAGAGCTAGAGTCACAACATCCCCTCTAAAGATCTAGCCGAAAAATGTTTGCCAAGCCCACACAAATTACAAAAGTCAATATTTATCCAGAATAGAAATAATAATTTAGACCGATTTCGACTGTTTTAAGCTGTTATACTGTGAACGAGTATTGCGCAGCCGGTTACACCCGACTGCAACGTTCTTATTATTATTATTATGAATATTATTATTTAAACGTGTACCCAATAAACTTTCGGCTAACACATTAACAACTCCAATCTACATATGCATTATATTATTTCGATATAGAACATGTATTTTTACTGACTGATTTAATTGTATTTAATCTTAGGAGCTTGTAATCTGAGTTCTGAGCTTTGCAGTCAACACTTATGGGGCTTTCGGAGTACGCACACCCTAGGTATTTTTAACAGAGCTCCAATGGGTTCCTATCACAGTTAAAAAGTTTTCCGAACAGCTTAAAGCCTATTTTTAAAAACTGAATGCAAATAAGCATATGATACCGTTTTATCACATTTCTTAAAAAACCAACAAACATACTTTATATAACTCAACTTATTCCCAGAGTTTTTTGAAATAAAAAATTTGTGATTTCGGTTAAGAAAAAAATTTAAACAGTTCCTATGGCACCTCCAATATATTGAACTGATCTGGGAAAACTATATTTTAAACAGATCGTCCATATCGATTCCGTTCGTAAACCCGTGTGTACAGCACAAACTCTCTTAAAATATGATTTCATATTTCTGGACACATAAAATGCAATTAAGCTTGAAGTCTGCACTTGCCTGAATACTTTAAGCATCGTCTGGCGATCCAGGCTGCGCACCTTGATCTTGCGGTTCGACTCGCCCCAGGAGTACTTGCGTCGGTGGCCCTCGCCACGATCACCAATGTCGATAAAATCGTACAGTTCCGCAGCCGACTCCGAAAAAACCGGACGACTGTGAGCCCGAAGAGAGCGCAGCTTCGCGTATCCTTCCATGGCCAGCGGACTGAGCGTGGGTGGCAGAAAGCTGGTGCCCAATAAAGATGTGCGACGCAGCAGTTTGGCAGCATGCAGCGGCGGCAGCTCCAGCAAGTTGGACATGCTCGGTATGGGACTCAGCGGGAACTGCGGAAAGTCGCCTATGTTGACAGCAGCTGCAGCGGCGACTGCTGCAGCAGTTCTGCCGGTTACCGACTCACAGCTGCTAACGCCCGAGGTGTTCGAGTCCGTGCAGGAATTGTAGCGTATGCGATGCTGATAATGCATGGGGCAGAAACCAGCACCTGGCACACTGGCGCCGCCGCCCAGCAGGCTGATTACGTCCGTTGTCTTGGACTCGGATAACGAGCGCTGATGTTTACCCTGACGCACATAGCTTCCTTCCGGAAGGGTTTTGGATTTGGCTGCAACTCCGGCGGTGTTTAGTGTCCGGTTCAACAGAAGCTGCCAGTTGAAAGAGAATTCATTAGTTGAAACTAGATTTATGCACTTGAGCTACAATTATGACCACTTACCTCTTCGGCGGTAGTCCGGACACTGTCCGTGTTCGTCAATGTGGTGGTGTTTACATCCTGAAGATTCCAACAACTTTCATTATCGTAAGAGGCATCGATTTGATCCTCAATGCCCGTGTAGTTATACGGCGGCATATCCTCGTAGTGATGGCGCACCGGGGTATATTGACTTGACATCCAATCCTCTGGCTGATGAACGGGCCACATTGTGTTCCGATCGTGCCGCACGCTGAGCCAATCTGCAAGCATTACAAATTCGTCAACATTTGCCATCTCCCTCTTTTTCCTGCTTCGTTATGTTTTCCTATCTCTATCTCTGTCCTTCACTCAATTTCTTTCTCGCTCTTTTCAAATGGATTTTCAAATTTCAATGGTCACTTATGATATGGCTGTACAGGATTTTTTTTGCTTCTTTACTAGCTTCACTAGATACTTGAAATTCGGAAAATATACTCGTGTACCCGTATCAGATAAAATTTTATGATTTTTTGGCTACGCTCACTGTGGCCGTGGAAATTCGACAAAACTGATATGTATTCCTTATAGATAGATAGATTTGAATACGCCCACACTAGCAATTCTACAAAATCCATATATCTTGGAGACGGGTAATCCGAGAAAATCTGTATATCCCACAATTTTAGAGCTCGAGTCACGAAATTTGGTTGACAATAATAAAAACATTAATAATTAAGACTGTTTTTGACTGTTTCAAACTATTATTATACTGCGAACGAGTATTGCGCAGGCGGTTACACCCCACTACAACGTTCTTCACTTTCTTAATTTCACTTTGCTATTACAAATGGTTTTAATCGCTTTCACTTCATTCTGTGCAAACGAGACAAACCAACACACGAATTCATGAATTCCTTAATACACATGCACATTCTGCAGGAAACGTATTATACATTTTGAAAGATCCATGGACCTTATAACAGCTAGCAATAAACGTTGGTACTTAGATCTTTGGGAACATATATATGTGTTTAAACTAACGCGGCATACATCGACATATACTTCTAAACTGTTAGATCTGTTGCATCTGTTTCTTTCCGGATTTCCCGCTTGCTGAAAAGCGTGAAACACCCTCGAGGTTGCCAAACGCTTACCTAATTATATTTTTCTTCTTTGTAAAAAAAATGGAACAAATAAAACGATGTATACAAAATTTACGGCAATGTCGCATCTTCCGCTACTTAACTCTACTTTCAGGAACCTAAAGTTAATCCTAATTTATACCCACTTCTTTTTATTAACCCTTCTTAGTGCTCACATTTAACTGTAAATGACCTTCTTAGGTTTTCCCGTCTGCTCGTCAGTTTAATATATGGATATAGATAACATTCAAAACTTACTTAGCTTGAAAAGCAGGTTGGCGCCCGCCTGTGTTCCCGCTATTAGACCCAAAGCACTAAAGCAAGTGGCGCGCACCGAATACACTTCGCACTTGGTTACCAGAAGGATGAGCTTTTCGTAGAGCCTATAAAATATATAATGGTTAAAATTGCACCAAACTGTAAATACATATCAATGAATTCACCTGGCGCCCATCTCCATGAAGTAGTCAATGCCATTGGAGTGCGTTGAAGTATGACTTAGAGCCCAAACAGCCGCTTTAAGCTCAAGACATTCGGAATCATCGTTGCATTTACCGCGCGTAAGCACTTCGAGCAGAAGGGGCAGGTCGGCGTGCTTGCGGAGCGCTGTCATGCCCTGAGCGGTCTGGGCCATCTGGCCATAGAGATGGGGCGCTATGTTGGGCGGGACTTGCTGTGGTCGCTGATTGCAATTGCGCCTGGAGTAGTACCCATCCTCGTTGCGCACGTGGAGCGTTAGGCTGGAGTGTGTTTCAGCCTCGACGAGCAGCACGTAGCGCTTATTGTAGCCACAGCGCCAATATTTGATCTCATCCTCGATGTGCGCCTTGCTGCTGTTGAGGCCGCGTGACAGCGAGTAGAAGCGTGACATCAGCAGACGCCCCACATCGCCCAGCTGCTTGAGATTGGGCCACAGACTGACAATCTCCTCCAGATAGTACTTGTCATGGCATGCCTCCTCTAGCACATCCATAGCGGCCAGCACCACACTGCGATCCGCATCCTTAGTCTGCTGTATGATCAGCGGCAGACCCCACACCTCAAAGTTGGGCAAACGAGCGCGCAACAGCACAGCCAGGAATTGGGTGGCATACAACCGACCGCTGCGCGTCTTGGCAAGCGTCAGCGCTTTTTCCAGCACCTGACGCGGCAACTTCTCAAAGCTATAGTTTAGGCCAGAGACAATCAGCTTGACATAGCAAACATGATCGGTATACCGCACGAGCGTAATTAGGCTAATTGAAAGAGGAGAATTAATATGGGTGTACTGGCAAGCAGGCAAAATTTTACTTACTATTCGAATACGGTTGTATTCTTGAGCACCTCGATGCCCTTGTTGCTGCGGCACATCCGGCCAATGTAGAGAAAATACTGCTGGCACATTGTGTTATTCATGTGCTGTGGACTAAACAGGCAATCGTGGGCACGACTTGAGGTGGTCACTGCCAGCAGATGCTGGCCTATGTCCGAAAAATAGTCCGTTATGTAGCGCATGCATTCAAGCTTTATGGCAAGAAGAGAAAAATAAGTAAAAACAAGTGAGAAGGCTATATTCGGGGGCGCCCGAATAGGGGACCCTGTCTTTTATACATTTTCATTCATACACACAGACACACCCACACATGTAAACGCACGCCGCACGCTTTGAGATACAGAATATTTTGGAGGTCAGCCATCTTCATCAAAACTTCGTTAAATATTCTCACATATTATTTTTAATACATTATAATAATTTACAAATTTATTTATTTGTATGCTAAAAAAACCCATAAAGAGACGAGTTATCGATGATTTGAAATAAACTTGATCCGCAAATTGTATACACGAGCTTGAAAAGTCCGAGTTCAGCTTTCTAGTTTTTCATACAGTTCATACAAACAGACGGACATGGCTAGATCGACTTGGCTAGTGATGCTGATAGAATATATATATGAATAGAATATATATACTAACTATTAAGAGATCGGATCCTCCTTCTGCCTGTTACATTTGCACAAAACCATTATACCCTGATTTACCCATGGGTTCAGGGTATTAAAAACATTCACGTGCATATGAAAAAGATGGAATAATAAATCCAAAAGGTTACCTCGTTGCTGCTGAGCAGCACATCAATAAGGTCGAGGCCAGCGCTCACATACGCAGGCATTGTTTGGCCCGGAACTAGATCCTGATGCGAGAACCGATTATTGCTTGGTTTGAAGAACTCCACAAGACGTTTTAGGAACTTGTTTAGGAACTTTCCCGGCGTGAAGTCCAGTTTGCGTATTAAATTCGACTATGATACAGCGAGGACGAGAAGGTTAGGCAAGTGGTAATTGATTGAGTTGTTTAATGCTTACTCTCAGTATAGTGCTAATCACCTCCCAGTCCCAGGCATTGGCATCCGCCTGGGTTAGACATGTGATTCGTGCACGAGTCGATTGAAGGCACGAAAATTGTCAAGGTTGAATACTTGCGGTAGAAACTTACGTTTCAGTCTGAAGCTGGAACGCAGAGATGACTGCGAATTAGACTCATCACTCGAGACAGAATCCAAACGCTGCCGGTCCAGCGTGCCTGTGCCTCTATAAGCTCCTGAGAGGGACGACGACGAGGCAACGGCCACCGCAGCGGCTGCTGCCCCAGCCGTATCCTGCAGCTGCAGCGCATTGGTCGGCTCCTGGGCATTGATGTTACGGCGAAAGAGGCGCGTTTGCAAGAGCGCACCGCCCTGGATAATGCTATCGAGAAATAGACTACACGACGCCGGACGCTGGCGCAGAATCTTTTGATAGTTTTGGAGAGCTTCCACCGCCGCATTCGCCTGCTGATTGCCCTGCGTGGCGTGTCCGACGAGCGTGGGCAGCGCCGGACTGGTGCTGCATATATCCGCTGGCAAATGCGTGTGCATTAGCTGCACGATTTTGCCAATTAAAACGGTGGCGCGCACCGACACAAACTGATCGCTGCCGACGGCCACCTCGACGAGAGCATTGAGCAGCCCCGTTTCCAGGAAGCAGTAGAGCATCAGCGCCAAATGCTGCTCCACCACGTTGGGCGCTCGTGCTGCCAAGCTGGGCAATATAGAGCGTCCCTCGGCGGACACAAAACCGTTGCTCAGCAGCCACGAGTCCTGAAAATCCGACGGATCAACCGTTTGCAATGCCACCGCATAATCATCAGTCCAGCCAGGTTGCGGCACCGCCAACAGCTCGTAAAGCAAGTCCAATATTGCTTTCTGTCGCGAATAGAGAAACGGAGAAATATTTAATTAGTTGGAAGGACAATATAAATGCTAAGACTGCTCCTGAAGTCTTGAAATTTGGAATATTTACTCGAGTATACCTGCATTGGATCGATTTTCTGACTAGGCCCACTTGGGCTAGAGCTAGATGCATACATTGTGATGCCCTCTTCTAAAGATCACGCAGAAAAGTTTTTGGCTCAATGCGCTGGGGGCGTGCCAATCCAATTTAATCCATATATCTCGCTCAGTTTTTAAAAATATATGCATAAATTAATGATGATTTCCTTTAACCCCGGACCGTCATCCTTCGTCGAAACAACTACGCGCATTCTTCTAGCTTCTATTCTTCAAGCTTTTGCAGGTTTTTAATTTTTGTTGTGATCTCCATTTTAAGTAAAAAGACTAAAACAAAAATATATATCCCTTTTCATTTACATTAATAATTAACTATGACTCTGTGCTCAGGAATTTTTTAATGCAGATTTCAAAGAGGGAGTCGTCAAAAAGACGAACGATGACTTAGTGTACATAAGAAGGATGACGTTCCAAGGTCAAAGATGATCAATCAATAAAATCTAATATCTGTTCATACGGAAAGTAAGACGACATTGCTCAAACCCAATAAACTCTTTTTAATTTGGGAACGAGTATAAAAAGGTAATTTACAAATATGCAAATATATGTAAAAGGCATCTCTTGTATAATAGACTAATTTGGATTTTAATTTAGTCTTTTTACGAAACGGCTTTTAACCTATTTATTTTTAGTTGTGACTTGCAACGCAGAAAATGCCTGTTTTTTGTTCTAGATGTCCTTCGATAAGTTATTTGGTTAATGGTCATTCTACTACTTACTCTAACTTCAATTTGATTTAAATATAACGCGTCCACTATTGCTTTTAAGCCCGAGGGCTTGCTTGGATCACAGAATTCGAGCGTGCCCGTCCAGCTGCGCAGCACGGAAAGCAGCGCCAGGCGACAGCTAGTATAGCGCAGCTCACGTGTGTCTCTGCAATGGGTAAATCAATGAATACGGGAGCGAAAGGGAAGCAGTTAGTATGCTACTTGTTTTTATCCATCATGCCGGCTCCGTAGGTAAAGTCACAATAGGGCGCCGCCAAACAGTCGAGCCGAACGCCGCAAATGTTGCGGGTCTGCGGCCATTCCAGGAGATAGAGTAGCACACCGCACAGGCTTTCGGCGATGCGTGGATTGTGACACTCGAGCACATTGCGCGTAATGGAGGAAACGCCACCGCAGACAATGAGCAGCGCCGGATTGAGGACAGCGAATTCGGCGAGCGTCGCTAGGCAGGCACGCAGCAGATTGTCGCTCTCCTCGATGCCGCTGTCGGCCAGCGATACTAGGCACCTGACCACCACCGGACTGATGTCTTCCGGCGAGATGGCCAGCATCTTTCGCACCAACTTGAGCGCCTGGACGCGCTCATCATCGTTCTTGAGCATCAAATCAATGGAGCGGCACAAAAGATGCTGAAGCTGCAGCGAATTGAACGTCTTGATATCCATGGGCGTCGTCAGCGTATAGCGGATGGTGCGAAGCGCCGCCGCACGCACCTGGGTAAAGGTGTGCACCAGTGAGGCACTTAGGCTGCAGACCGAAATTTTCAATTAGCAATGACAATTTGAATTCCGGCCAGTGTACACTACTTACCAGTAGAGAAGCTCCTCCGTGCTGAAGCGCAGATTGTTGTACGGCGAGCCCGTGGTGGCCGCCAAGCATAGTGAGGCCAGAGCATTGAGCAGAAACAGGCGCTTGGTATCCCGGGTCTCTGCTACGCAGAGCATGGTGTATATGTCGTGGGCATTTTCAGCTGCCGATTTCTTCGGGTCCAAGCGATAATAGTCCTCGGGATCTTGGGAAACTTAAAGAACGGAACCACAATTATTACTAAATGAATTAATTTATAATTAAATTACAACAATTATTCAAAAACAACAAATTAATAACATACACGTGAATTCAGTATTCGTTTACTATCGCTAGCAAGGATATTCAGCCAGATTCGGCTAGTAAATTAAGGTATTTCTGCATACCACCAATGGCAGTTTTTTGTCTTGAATAAATGAAAATGCTTTGTCGCAAAGTCCCATTGTCCCCACCATACACTTATACGTAGCTCCATGTCTTGATAACTTCATGCTTGAACAAATTTGGTGTTTCTTGCGTAATTGTGATTCAGAGCCTACAAAAAATTGTTGATTATTCAAAAAGAGAGTTTTGCAGCCCTTGCTGAGGGTATATTTTTGTCATAAGATGCATAATTCTTGATCAATTTGAACAGCCGAGTCGATGTAACTACCGCCTATCTGTCTGCCCGTTCGCTTCTTTCGCTCCGATCAGCGTTATATGTATTATGAAATAATAATTTGTTTTCACGAAATGAAACAAACTGCTATAGACTATATCATATAGTTCCTACAAAACCAATTGTTCGTAATATGATGGCATTGATCTGATCGTAAAAAGTAACATATTTATGGGATTTTGAGCAAATAAAGTATCTTTATACCGCTGCCATATGCGCAAGTGCAATTCTATTTGCGTATTGGCGCACTTTTGACATTTGCTCTATTTATGTCTGTTCTGGCGCAAATCGTGAATTGAGGCTAAACAAAATTCAATAAACTGTTGAAGCCCACTTTGAAATCATTATTTAATCGAAATAAATTTCGATTTGTTTATGCATCGTGTTCCATTTACTTATTGACATTTTGTAAATTCCCATTGCATTTTCGAACTAGAATCATAAATGATTTATTTTATAAGGTTCTAGAATAAGTCTATGTTACTTCCAAAAAGATATATATACGTGATCTGTGTATACTATGATGATAAACTTGTTCTGGGTTTATAACAGAAGAACCTATATTCGAAAATATCACAGACAGACGGAGATGTTTAAATCAACTCAGCTTGTCATCTTAATTAAGAATATATCTACTTTATGGGGTCGGAGATGCCTCCTTCATCCTGTTACATACATTGGCACTAAACCATTAAAACCCTTTTACCCATTTTCAATGGGTTCAGGGCATAAAAAGAAATCAAGGTAAAATTTCTCTAAGAGCGAAATTAATCAGCTGCAGTTGTCAAAGTTGATGTTGTTGCTGCAGCCAAGCAAAGTCTGGCTGTACTTTGGAAAATAAATTAACAAACAAGAGCGCTCTAGTTGAGAGGATTCGACTAGGCGATACCGTGTATCTGATTACTAAGCACACAGTTGGCAAGCTCGAAAAAATACTTTTGTCGTGGGCTGGAGAAAAGGAAGATGCGTATATAGAAATAAATTATTAAATAATAACCATTTGGATTGCATCACCTGCTGCTGCGTGAATAATAACAAAACTTTCGGGACTCCTAAGGCAACTTGATCGAATTTATTGCAATTGATTCTTTAAAAACCAGAGATTGACATCGATTTATAGAAAACAGGAGTATATATCGATAATTTAAAATACATTCGATCTGCGCCCTCGATTGAGCCACAGGTTCTGCAGCAAATTGTGCTCTTATCGTTGTGACGTCACAATTTCGATATAGTGTGTGCGCTGCTATAAAAATGACGACAATTAAATATACAGGCTATCTCAAAAAATTGCCATAGACCTATAGTCTCATACGAATTCTAACAAGCTAGAAAGCTTACTAACGAAGAATATGGAATCAAAGATGTCTCCTGTTACATATTGTGGCACAAAACCAACATACCCATTGTCTAGGGGTGCAGGGTATACGTATGTGTACCGTTGCTGTTGCCCTGATGCTTGTATTGCATTGCTGCGTCATCGTTATTACTCGCTGGCAGCAACGTGACGTCTATTAATAGGCACCAAACATGTAGTAAAAATGTGGGTAAACAAAACATAAATACATAAGTATTTACGTGCATATGTTTAAACATACATAAAAATGATCAGCAGGAATGTCATCAAAATATACCTGCTGTAATTGGCGCTTTAACAGAAATGTAAACAAATATTCTGAGGCCGAAACGAGTATGTGGAAATTATGACACAAATACAGAGACATGCGCGATTCGGCGTTAAAATTTGTATTGAGTAAGCCCGCAGCAGCTGTTTATGTTGATGTTGCTGCTGCTGCTATAGAGCATATTAAGCATGTCATACAGCCTAGTAATAGCTAAAAATAAAAATAACAGATTTCTCTATGCGTGTATGTTAAATGCAGTTGCATTGCAACAATGTTACAATGCTAGTCGCATATGTTAATTAACATTAATCATAGCTGCACATCATGTACCTTTAATGCGTAATTGTAGTTTGCTTCTCTTTTTGCCAAAACGCCAACTGGAATGTAGAGAGGCCATATCTCAAGGCGAACGGAGATGATGGCGGCACCAATACCAATGCCAAAACAAAAATAAAACGAGTACACGACCAAAAGAAAATATATATTGCTTTTAATTTCACTTGAGGGTGCCGCTGTTTACTTTCTACATTTTACGGCACTCTTGTTTGCACTGTTGTTGATTTGGATATTGATAGCAATGTTAACCTCCAGCTGGGCAACATTGGGGTTTAATGCGTCAAATCACGTTTCGCGTCACTTGCAAATACATATTTGGATTGCGCACTACTATTTTGATATCGTGCACTTTGGCTTTTGCAAATCTTAATATTTTATTTCCAAAGAAACCAAACGCAATATTGACTAGCGGACGCGTTTTTTTTTTTTGTTAAAATGAGCAGGGCCACGAGCAATCGATAGCTGGCATTGTCACAGTGTGCACAATTGAACGCTAATGCAGCCCTGTGGTATACAAACTTCCAAATAATGGGCAGCACTTCTATTTTATGTTAAAAATAATTTGAACAAATCAATTCATTAGCGCAGAAATATAGAAAATTATAATATAGAAATAAAGTTGATATTTGTTTGATTTATGTGCTTAGATAACTCAATAAGTAAAAATTGCAGATATTCATTTATTTATTTATAAAAATGCGTTATCATATTAAATTTCCAAGTTTTTGTTTTTCAGTTATATATCCACTTTATATATAAATATATAATTTATATATAAATATATACTTACGTAGTATATTTATATATTCATATACAACTGTAAGAACGATAATCGTGGTAAGACTCAAAGTAGCAAAACGAACGATAGTCGAAATAAATCTAACGCTATGTCTAACGATGAATTATAATCCTGAACGTAGTTCGTTTGTTCATTCAGCCAACTGAACAGTTCAATCGAACTTGTTCCGCACAATTCGAAACAACTCTGCGCTACGGTTTCAAAAGTGACGCCAAAGCACCAACATTGGATTTATGGATTCAGCGAAATCCAAGTCTGTGCTTGTTGCGGTGCGCGAAGCTCCGTTTCGCAGCACATCAGTGTACGGAAGTCACCAGAACGAAGAGAGCGTAATAAAGTTTCCAGAGGAGCATCCAAAAGTGAGTAAACGATTCCAAAATTTAACTGTACATTGACACACATCAATATTTAATATGGCGCATCTGTTCACCCAGGTCCTGATTGCCGACGGCAATGTTTATAGCTTTGACAATGTCTTCAGATCCACCGTGTCACAGTCCGAGCTCTATGACACGCTCATCCATCCGCTGGTGCTCAAGGTACTGGCCGGCTATGATTGCACAGCCCTGGCCTACGGCCAGACCGGCACCGGCAAAAGCTACTCCATGGGCATGAGCGCCGAGGTGAGTTTCTGTTCGAACGGTATTGGCTGTAACATTTGAATCTGAATAGCTTCTTAACGACAGATAATGTCAGAGGAACATATGGGCGTAATACCGCGATGCTTGAACGACATATTGGATTGCTTAGCGAAGAACGATCCGCAAAGGAAAACAATCATGAGCCGAAACTTGCCTATGCTTCATTCATAGAAATATACAATGAAAAAGCCTACGATCTGCTCGCCAAGGACACGACGAAACCTTTGGCATCGCGTGGCCAACGGCGGTTCACTGGCGGCACTTGCCTACCGTTGAGGAACCAACACGATATGCAGCAGATACTGTTGCTCGGCAACAAGAATCGGCATGTTCGTCCCACCAATATGAATGAAAGCAGCTCGCGGTCCCACGCCATTGTCTCCATTCAAATCAAGCAGGGATTCAGCAACGCGCACCTCAACATTGTCGACTTGGCCGGCTCGGAGGGTGTGCGCCGCACCGGCAACGAGGGCATAGCACGCGCTGAGGGAGTGTACATAAATATGGGTCTCTTGGGCATTAATAAGGTGATGCTCTCCATGTCTGCGGGGAGCACAGTAATACCCTATCGGGACACCATCCTCACAACTGTACTTGAAGGTATGACCTCTTAGGCCCGAACTCGTATTGGCTCAATTTCATCGATTTGCCACGCCCCCAGCGGGCGTATCCCAATTCATTTTTGTGCGGATTTTAGATGATGACGCATCAGTAATCTGTCTGAAAAAATTTTATGTATTGAGCTCTAAAACTAGGGGAGATAGATCAATTTTATGGAATTGCCACGCCCCTGATAGGCGTATTTAAATGTTTTTTGTACAATGTTTGAAGGAGATCATCACTAATGTGTCTGAAAAAATGTTATGAATCTAGCTTTAAAACTCTCTGACAGTTTTAAAGCATATACCGATTTTATCAATTTGCCACGCCCCAGTGGGTGTATCTAAAAAGTAGTAACACTATCTGGCGCGGGTTTACGGGACTATTTTCAAGTTTCAGTCGCTAGCTTCAATGATGGCGAAAAAAATAGCGTTCATACAGAGAAACGGACGGACGGACATTACACAAACCCAATATATTCTTTTCACTTCTTGAACGAATATAAAAAGAGTTAATGATATCAAATGCATATATGTATAAATATACTAGAACTCTTCAGTAATCTGTTGTATTAATCAAGATCGGTCGAGAAACAGAAGGTATTAAAGAAATCCTGTTAGCGATTATATAGAATGCTTGATATTTACCCAAAGTTTTGTGGCGTATTAACGCGATGATGCTGTGATTAAATACAGTGAAAATGTTCGTTAGGTGGAAAGTTCAAATCGCCAGCCAGGAAGGACATATTTTTTATTTTCTTTGCGAACGGCAGCTGCTGTTTAGGTCCTGGTTCAGCTCCACGCCCCGAAAGTTGTGTTCACTTAGTAAACAGAGTATATTAAGGCGTTTGACCGTGGCTTAGTTGTTTTCTTCTTGTTACATAAATGTTATTTAATGATGCATGATTTTATTTGCAGACTCCCTCAATGCAAAGTCCTTTTTAACACTGCTGGCCTGTGTTAGTCCACATGCTGCAGATCTCTCAGAAACCAACTCCACGCTGCGCTTTGCTAAGAGCGCCAAGCACGTGAAGCTGGCCCCGCTATTGAACCGTCAGCTGGAGCAGCTGCAGCAGAAAATGGTAAATATCAATCAAAATACAAGAGTGCTCTAGTCGGGAGTGCACGACTAGGAGATAACTAGGAGAACACACAGCCCCATGGAAAATACAAGCTACAAGATCATTTAAAATACACTCGATCTGCGAGTGCCATAATTCGACTTTTATAGTTAAATCTTACTTGATCGTCGACATGGACATTTCTAGATTGCCTCGGCTGCTGAAGCTGATCAAGAATATATATATATATACTTTATGGGGTCGAAGATGCCTTCTTATGTCTTTTACCTATAATTGAACAACGACTTTTGATGCAGGGTATTAAAACTGAAGATCAGAAAATCATAGTTTCCACTGCCTTTTACCAGCTTCCTTATAATCCGCAGAACGGGCTCATCTTCGCCTGAAAAGCAGCACGTGGAAGTAAACCTTCTGGCACTTTCAAAAATATACTTATCAGTTAAGTGACAGCTCATTTCGAATTCAAATTCAAAGGACCTTTGGATGCTAGCTTCGCACATGTAGGCTCTGTGGCGGTATCTTCAAGACAAGGCTTGTTACCCTTGGCGCGGGACAGCTCCAGTGTATACTTGTAAAAGGGGTTTTTAATCTCTCAAGCTTGTTGTATAAGCACTCGCACTGAGCGGACCTTCTGCAAATTTGACATCTAATCAATTAGTATCTCAAATCTGAAAATCACTTGCAGCGCTCAGCCAGAAAGCAATCCAACAATGAAAAGTGGTTAAGGCGTATGCTCCCCAGCTCAACAGTCATCAAGCGGTCGGACACGCGCGTCCACCAAACCACCACGAGCAACAGCTTCTGTACGCCGGCCAAAAGTACTAAAAAATTGCAGCGCCATCACTCTGACATGGGCTTAACACCCAAGGCCAAGGAGTGGTAACTATTGTTTGAAATTTTTTAAAAATAGTCATTCCATTGGAATGGTTTTTAACATTTAACAGTGCACGCGCGTTGCAGCTGCTGCCAGTGAATTTGAACTCAACCGAAGGTACGGAATCGGCGCAGGAGCCGGTGCCAATTGAATATTCGCTGGTTGCGAAACCGATCAACACCAGTCTAGAAGTGGTGCAGACACCTCTGGCTGCGCCAAGTGTGAGTGACTGTGTGACGGTGAAAATTATGGATGATGACCAGCAGCAGCAGCGTCTCATCGAGCAACAACTATGTCAGAAAGAGCTTGTTACGGACGCCGACCGGAAATTGTCACTGCGTAATTACAACAATTTCACTTCGGAGCTGTGCTCCATAGCTGAGGAAAATGATGAAAATATTTTGGGCTGTCCATTGTTAAGCAGCACTCTCGACATCAGCAACTTGCGACGCCCTACTTCGGTGCGTGTCAGTGGAATTTCTCTGCTCTCATCCACACCCTCCCCAATCACCAAAAGCAATACGAAACCAACGGTGGGTGAGCGCCGCTCAATGCGTTTAAAGAGCCGACAGCAGCCCATCGAAAGCATCAATAACAAACGTCAAGACCAAATTAAGATACGTCGTAGTGTACGCATTGCTTTGCAAGCGGAAGTGGTCCAAAAAAGTCCCGATAATAAACAACCAGATAATATGTCTCTAAAGTGCCCACTCAGATGCAGCACTGCCAACAAAAGAAGTCGGCTGACCGAGAATTTAACAAATCGCCTCGAAAGTGACTCCCACGATGCACGCTTGCGCAAGCATCGTAAGAATCTTTTGGAGCTTCTGAATAACGCCAACACTAACGAGCTCCAGGCGTTGCCCTGCGTTGGACCCAAGATGGCTGTTATGTTATCCCTGCAACGGTAAATCAATTTAATATGCCCCGACCCCAATCGTAGTGTAATTCTAATTATACATTCGTTCTGTTTTTTTGCAGCATGGTATTGGGCCACTTTAAAAATTGGCAGCAAGTACAGAAACTCCCTATTTGGAGAGGCAATAGTTGGAGTCGCTTTGCCACCGCTAACTGCATTGAGATTGTTTAAAAACCAAAAAGAACTCCCATTTTGTATTTAGATACTAAGTTTATTCACTGTGCAACATTCTGTATTGTTTTTTAATCCATATTTTTAAGAAATAATTTTGTTCTAATTATAATTTATTTACAAACACGACATGGTACATTGATTTTGAGGAATGTATGCAGTTTTGCACCACAATTTTAAAACCACGGCGACCTCCGCTTCACAAATCGCAATTACATTAAGTTACAGTTTGAGGGTAATAATAATAATTATCAAAGCCGCTTCCAACTCTTTTAAGTTTATACGTATTACGCTGTAAAAACAGTATTAAGCATTCGGCTATGTCCGACTCTTGTTTAAATTTTGGAATAGCTTCTTTATCAAGTTTAGCAAGTTTATCTTTCTATTTTGTTGTTTTTTTTTTGATAACTCATCCATTTTTTAAGTACATTACTAAAATTTTATTATAGGAACGGTGCCAACGTTAAGGGCCGACTACACAATCCCATTGCGCAAATCAATAATTGCACAAAAATTTTTGACTTTAAGTATTTAAATATTTGAAGGAGGCAAGAGTTTGTTCAAACATAGACTCCTTCGTTTCCATTGGGAAGTAACCGACTGCGCAATACTTGTTCACAGCGTAATGACTAAAACATATACCCTATATTTTGAGGACAACAACCATAAATGTGGCAAAGTGCCCATTAAAAACAAAAATGTAATTTTACGGTGAAGACGGACTTACAGCGCCAGCAGCTGAGCATACAGGGAGGGAGCATTAGAAATTCGCGGAAACTCATGAGTACACCTAATTCTCTTTTCATACGATGGAAAAAAAATCATGTAAAAAAGATATTGGTTAATTGGAAAAATAGTAGAATAGTAGAATAAAAATCCCATAAAAGTACAAATCACTTTTTTATTCATTAAATATAGTCATATATTATAAAAAAAAATTATGTTTATTATTATTATATAATATGAATAATATAAAAAAGTAAAAACAATATAAACATAATTACATTTTATTTATTGTCTTTTTTCAGACAATAAAGAAATAAATAAATATTACGTCTATCGCTAGATTAATTTGTTCATCATTTTGGGAAATTAATTCTCTTTGTTATCTCTCTTTAACATTGTTCATAAAAAGAACTTATAGAATATTTAAAATCGTTTTAAAATATAACAATTCGTATAACATTAACTTTTTAACACGGGAAAAGAAAACAATTTTCAAAATTGTGTAAAGAGAGTATTAGCGGCGAAGATTACGCTCAAACGGACAAACGGACATTGAATATATGAACCTAATATACTCTTTTTTTCTGCGTGAACGAGTATAAAATTAGCATTCTCTCTGCGTAAATAATATGGTATAAATAATATGCAAAACACACACAGATTTGCGTAAACCGTTTGTGCATTTTTTTTCCGTTTTCGTCTCTGTCTTCTTAACCATTAACCGTATTTAAGTCTCTCTATTGCTCTGTCTCAGCTTCTTTTTAATGTATTTTAGACATAAATATATACATACATATGTACCCTCATATGCATACATGTAGATAAATTGAGTTGATGGCCAAGAAACTGCGCTCGCCTTTTATTGTTCATCGCTGCTGCGCTTGTCCGTTATCAGCAGCAACAACAGCAGCTATTGACCGATATTGTCTGATGTTTTAGTTGTGTGCATTTGTTGTTTGCTTATTGGTAAACAAGATAACGAGGAGTACAGGAATACACTCGCTTCTAAATAAGAACATATATGTACATACATACGGAGTAATTATATAACTAATGTACTTGTGCACAGGCATTTGCGATTGCAAATCGCTTATAGATAAGGTGTAAATTTTAGAACTAAAGCGCAACAAAAACAATACCAACAACAACAGCAACAGCGGCTTGTGCGAAGTGCAAACTGTTATCGTGGATAGTCAAAGATCGTACAAAAACAAAAACGAAAACAAAAACACGAACAGCAGAAACAGGCTAGCAAAAGTCAAACGTAAGAAATTAATACCAATGAAAGACGGCAAGACAGAATCTAAGATTAATAAAAAAGAAAAATATAGCTTCGGGATGACGACGATTAAATACCCTAGAAGATATATCTGTTGTACATAAATATATATCTGTTTTACACTTTATTAAATTCATTCTTTTGAAATCGATGTTTCGATTGATTTTGAACTATGTTTTATACAATTTTAAAAGCGAACGAGGGATGTCATTTAAAGGGAAAACTTCATTAAACTTTTATAAGTTTACTTTATATCGCTCCTAAAATCTCCGAAATTTATGACAGACAGACGAGCATGTCTTGATTTACTCAGCTGTTGATGCAGATCAAGAATATATATTTGCTCAGTATACCCTTTTACTTATTATAATGGGAACATGGTAAATAAATATTTGAAGCAAAACACACATCCAAGCACTGCAAAACTTGAATACGCTGCTGATAATAAAACAGGAGATGATTAAATATTGTTAATATATTAAATATAATTAAACAATAGCGAATTTAGTACAAATGTGATTTTAACAAAAGGAATGATTGGATCTATTATTATTTGAGGTGTATGGTATAGTTATAAACTATCAAGCTACACACATACATATATAAGATTTTTAATTCCTTTAGACACTGGAAAATGATTTTTTAATATTGCTTTTATAATAAAAATTTTTTGAATGTCTGTTGAAATGTGTTTAAACATATTTTAGCACAGTATGTGCATATACACAATTTAACTTGAAATCTGCACGCCAAGAAGTACGCTGCGAATCTAGTTTAGGTTAGATTTGTCAACGTCTCCACGGGCCACACCCTTTTTCAGACCACAAATGGTAGCCAATGGAGCTGGCCCCCAATCGGTGTAGGGTGCACAGCTCCGTTTATTAAATGCGCCGCAAAAACACGCTAGCAATGGGAAAATCTGCGCTAACAACATCGGCACCACTACCACCAAACCACAAAGTAAACACACCACAAATAAACAACGAACAGCAGCAACAGCGGCGAACGCAACAAAATGCCAAACGAAAACAAGTGAGTGCTTTAGACGAGAGTGCACGACTACTAAATACCTTGTAGCCAGCTTGGAGCTGTAGCAACATACACACATACTTTTACACATGCAGACATACAAAGCTGAAAACAGATATTTAACTTTTGAATCATTTCTACTTTTGTCCACCTTTAACGTGGGAGGTATTCATGACTTGAAAATATTTTAGTCTTTAATCAATCAAGATATTTGTTTCAAGATTTTTTAAAACATGAATACACGTGTAGCTTAAAAATATTTAAAGTCAATTTTTAAAAAATGCCAAAAATTAAATATTCACCGTTTTTAAAAAAGATAAAAGTGGGCTTTAAATTGATATTTATTGTTTTGTGGTTGATAAGAGGAGTTTATCTTAAGCGCGATATGAACTTGATCATCGTGAATATTTGAAGAGTATTTAGTTTAATCAAATTTAAATTGGATACACATATAAGCATTTGGAAAATAATCTGCGTTAATCTGTGTCTATTATTATTATTTAAAGTATATAAAGGACATAATTACAAACCTATCTATTTTTAAATTGCTCTGGCACTTGAGCTGAGGATTCAAATGCGGATCTTCGTTGTTCAGTTGTCTATATGTCCAAACACTAGGACAACTCATCTACCGAGGATTGCATCTTAATCTATAAACGCGCATAAGCATATATATATCTAATTCTATTCCAATTCAATATAAATGCAAGGCTAAAAGAGGTAAATCAAAGTTAATAGAGGTATAAAAGCAATCACCGTGCACGTTCATTTAGTTTATTCAAATAATAATATAAATAAATAAATAATAATTGTATACACTTGACACGCGCATTACCCTCCACATTGACGTGCTCCCCTCTACCCGTTGCATACGTTGGCACAGTTTCAGTACGCCCCAGCACCCATCGCTGCGGTACAGGGTACCAAAAGCAGGCAAGGTAAGCAAACTACGACCGGCTTCTCTTCTTTTTCGTGCTTTGCTGCTAACACACACACATACACACACACGAACGCCGCGCCGCAGCGCCCGTCTCTATTAAATGCACCAATACAAGTGCGCACGGTTCGAACGCGGCTGACGGCAGCGCAGGCGCAACCCACAGACTCGCGGAGGCTTCGATGTGCAGCGACGTTGGCGTTGGCTGCGTTTGCGGCCGATGCGTTGCGACGCGTTTAAAATGTCGCATTCGCCGACGCTTTGAGCTCAGTCTAAAAACGGCAGTCGGAGCGATTTATCAGTCAGCCGCTGGCCCCGTTGCTGAGACAAGTCACAGGCAATCGTTTCTGTTTTTTTTTTGTTAGTTTTGCTGCTCATCGAGTTTAATTATTTTAATTATTCGTAATCGAAATTCAGATCGAACTTTGCTTTGCGTCTGTATGTGCCGCTTGCCGAAATCGCTAAAGAATAAAGTCTGCGATTTTTAATTGAATTAAGTTGAAAGTAGACAACAGCAGGAACAAAATGACGCAACCGTTGAAATTCTATTTTGATTTTCTGAATCAGTCCAGCCGGGCTCTCTATATACTATTGGATGCATCCAAAATACCATTCGAGGCAATACCTATTTCCATGGTCAAAGGTGAGTTGAATACGTGCCGCAATGCGCATAGGTAGCCCAAAGGTTGATCAGCCTGCACAAGCACATAGCCAAGCTCACCGACATATTCACACACACGTACATACAAGTTGTACTATTCATAAATTTACATATGTAGCACATATATATACATATGCATGTCTATGCACTTCAGGCTGTTTCTGTCTCTTTCCTAGTGAGTAACAGATAGATTTTAAGTGTTTTCAAAAATTTTCCACTTACTTAAAATTCCGATTATCAAGTTTTCGGAGGGGAAAGTGCAATACGTGTTTATGCATTCAAATGCCCGGCCAATGGGATAGATAAAACATTTCAGCAACATTGTAACTAAATCGGAGACTCAATCTGCTACTATTAAATATAATATTTGTAATTAAAAAAAAATATGACATAATTGTTATTTGGTTGTTATCATGTTTCCATACCAATTGTTAAGATCACAGAAAGATATCGCGCGAACAACAATACCTAATCGATACTCCCCATAGTGCTAACGGTCAGACGGGACGCTTAAAGCGCTTTATTTCTATTCAAATTAACGAAAAACAACAGCATTTTAATCTCAATATCTCGATTGTCTCGGGTTTCGTCTTGCAAACTATGCAGCATATTTCTATTTTTAGTTTAATATGAACAACAGAGAGGTTTTTTTTTAAAGAATAACTCTATTTTCCCAGATTGTATATATTCAGACTTTATGATGTAAAAGCTCTTGACCTTATGTTTTGACTGGGTCAAGGTTTCCTAAAAAAACAAACAAATGACGTTCCAGCGAAAAGTTTCATTAGGGTACTTTTTAAACTGAGAGACTATTTGGCACAGAAACAAACAGACAAGATCAACAATATACATATTGCATATATGCAATATTTTTGACAATTAATTCTTAAGCGAATTATATTGTATGTAAATTGTAGTATACGTTATAATTTAATGCTCATTACATATCCGTGATAGAATATTATTAGGGGTAATTCTAATTTATTTAGTATCCATATTGTTTTTATTTTTAGAATTTATCAATTCGTGCTTTTTATAGATAATATAAGTACACTCATATACTATAATATACATACATACATATATAATTTTTATTTTTCAATTAAAATTTAATTAGTTCTTTAGATTTGATTTTAGAAGTTTTGTGAGAAAATAAATATATATGTATGTGTATATCAGATTAAACAATGCATTTCATCTTTAAATACGGTAAATACTAGTGTAGGCAATTTTGTTAAAATTGTTTTGATAAAATATTTTTAGACAACAGAAATTAAGCATTTCGCACGCAGGTGCAAAATTTGGTTGTGTAGCCAAGGCTTAAAGGGTTCCATAAATAGAAGCAGCAATATTTCACCAGTAAAATTAACACAAAACAAAACAAATAGGAGTGCTCTAGCCGAGTTTCCGACCTAAAATAATATCAAAAATTCTTCTTATACACTCTCATCATAAAATATGACTGACATTTGTTGGAATATAAGCACTTAGCCCTAAACTTTGAAAAATGCATTTCTAAATGAGTAAAATTGTGCTATTCGAAAGTACCCGACTAGGAGATACCCTGTAATCGGAAGTACTACGCGATACACAAGGGTAAGCGATTCCTTCTTGATTACCTTTAACGTAGTTTATTATCGAATGTTGTATTGCGATATCCGCTGGGATTATTGCTTTTCTTTGCATTGCTTTGCGCTTGCGAATATGTGCTAACAAAGAACCAGTTTTTCGTTAGTAAACACCACAATGCACAGCTCCGTAGCTTTGCGCTTTTTAGCTACTTTGCTATTTGCTATTTGCTAATTAGAATCCCATGAATAAATGAATTACAATAAGTGTTCTTTTTATTGCAATAGTTTATTTGATTTGTTTATTACCTGAAAAATGGCTAACAGAGGGTATAATGGTCTTGTGCAAATGTATGTAACAGGCAGAAGGAATATCTTAAGCCGCAGGATACGCAGAACTACTGATTTTTAAATCGATCTTTAATTATCTGCCAAAAATCCGAAATCTGTCTGCCAAAAGCAACTTAATTAATTTTTGCATCGTTTCGTAATTTCCACATATGGGAACATTTGTAGCTCTTCTTTAACAAACTGAAAAGCAGACGCACAAATTGGGGTTTTAATTGCCTAATGGAAGCCCTACATTGAAAATTGGTTTCGTCATATTTTAACAGTTATTTTTATACTTTGTACTCATGATAATTTAAGCCGTGTTTGTTTGTCGGTATATTTTCCATTCTGTTTATCTTTATTATTAAAGTGACTATTATAGAGACTTGGAATTCCGAATATATATATATTTGGAATGTGTACCCGTGTTAGATAACGTGTTAACACGCCCTACGGGGGCGTGGCAATTAGCGACGATATTTGTGTATTCCTCAGTTTTAAAGCTAGATGACCAAATTTTCGCAAACAAATAAAAAAGTACGAACATTTTAATTCTGCATTTAAACTATATGCATTTTGAAAATATTTTTTGGTAAAAAAAATTGTTTTTTCGAAAAATTTATTTTTCAAAATTTAAAATTGCAAATTTTTATTTTTAGTTGATTGTATAAAAAACAACATTAAATTTGATAGATCAATTCTGTATTTAAAATATATGAATTATAATTTTTTTGGTAAAAAAATCATACCCCTTTACTCATTTTTGGAAATTTAGAATTGCAAATTTGTATTTTTAATCGATGGTGGAAAATTGACTGCAACTTTCTCACTCGTTTTATGTTTAATTTTTCTTTGCATTCTTTTCTTTTAGGTGAGCATTTAACGGGTGAGTTTCGGGACAAAGTGAATCGGTTTCGTAAGCTGCCTGCTATCATCGATCACGGCTATCCGCTGTCGGAGAGTACGGCCATTTTTCGGCATCTAGCACGCGAGAAGCTCGTGCCGGAGCATTGGTATCCACGCCGTCATCTGGGTCGCAGCCGCATCGATGAGTATCTCGCTTGGCAGCAGTCGAACATGGCGGTGGCCTGTACCGATTACTTCCAGCAGAAATGGCTGGTGCCTTACCTGCAGAAAACGCGACCATCCGACAGTGCGGTCAGTTTGTATTCTTTTATACATTTCAATTTGTTTATGCCGATTTTCTTTTGTATTGCTATAACTCTTTCCGCTTCCCACAAAATTTAACAAAAAATAACTAATTATTAATTCGTTTAACGTTCTTTGCGCAGGTTAATAAGGCTAGCAAGCAGCTGGAGCACACTCTGGACGACTTTGAACAGCTATTCCTAGACTCGCGCAAATTCATACTGGGCGATAATATATCCTATGCGGATTTGAGTGCAATCTGTGAAATTGATCAGCCCAGTAAGTAATTGTAATATTAATCACTTACCATTTCTATACTAATCCCACTTTTTGGGTCGGGTTGCAGAGTGCATTGGCTTCGGTACCTTCAAAAATCGCAATAAGCTTGCGCTCTGGTATAACCTGGTGCGCGACGAACTGGGGCCATATTACAAGACTGTCCATGAGGAGTTCGATGCCAAGTTGAAGCTGAGCAATGGGGAGCAGCGCCAGGGCAAGGTCCAGGCGCACGCCGTGAAGCAGTGACCGATGCAGGACACAGCTTGCAAATATATATTTTTTGTTGCATTCAATTGATGTCCTTGCAGAGTGTTTTATAATTTTGTCACAAAATGTGTAACGCAGAACGAAGAACAAACGAAAAGTCTTCAACCCCATTAAGTATTTTATTGATCATTATCAACGTCGGTCTGTCTGTCTGCTTCCAAGCCGACTAGTGTTATTGTTTTAAAAGTGTCTTCATGAAATTCCGCACACATCCACGTTCATGTTACAGCGGATGGGAACACTATATCCCATAGCAGCCATAGGCAATTTCAGTCAAAAATTGAGTTCTTCTGTAGAACACCAACTAATTCTCCATGGTATCTTGAGCAAAGTTGCCGAATATCGAAAGTATCAGGAAAAAGTTAAGGCTAGAATATACCGCACATCTATGTCTGCAAGGGTGTCTCATTTTCGGCACTCCAAAGATAACTGGCTTTTGTTTTTGTTTTTGTTTGTTTTGATGCATTCCATTTAAACAGAAGAATATTTATTATTTTTTCGCTGCCAGGCGCGTACTTAGCCGTTAGTTATTATATGTGTAAAAACTTAAAAAGTATGTAAAAATATCATATCAAATTAAACTATACGCAGATTAAGTTTAATTTACTTTGTTAATAACATAAATTTGTATCTTAAGCGTGTACACTTATATATCCATATAGTACTTATGCAAGTGTGTTTTTGTATGCTCTGTTCACAAGCAAGTCTAGAAGTTGTATTCATTAAAGCTCTTTTCCGCCTATGTTTCACTGTGAACAGAGTATTGTGCAGTCGGTTGCATCCGACAGCAACGTTTTTACTTGTTGACATTTACGACTTGAATCAATTGTTTTTGTTTTTATTTTTTATATTTATACTAAAATTACTAGTACGTTATTGGTTTGAATGAGCTACAGCTAATTGAGAAATATATATGTATTCTTATTTTATTTTTAAAACAAATTCCATTTCAGGCGTGGTTCATGGATTTTTTCCACATTTTTCAAATGCGCTTACAGATAGTTGAACATGTTGTGTTTTTTATTATGTATTTTTTGCTATCTTGGGCTATCCTTTCTTTCCACATTTTGACGTTTTTATTTCATTTTTCGTTGGATTCTTTAGCGTGCTTTTGTCCGTGGAATCAGTTTATGGTTTTCTTTTGATCTTTATTTGATTATTGTTATTACATAAGAACGTATATATTGTTTATGTGCGGTATTTTGTGTTGTTTTTGTCCATAGTCAAAAGGCACTGCTGCATTCTAACGCAATATTTTATCTGTTTTATAGTTTTCCTTAATTATTTTTAAATTTTTTGTTTTTAATTTCTGCTTTAGGCTTATGAACTATATGTAAAAAGAATTTGTGTTTGCGTGTTTTTTAGCATTACATCCTAATTGAATGTCCATTCAGTTTTATATGGTTCTTATTGTTTGTAAAAACTCGTAAAAAAGCCAACAAGTAATGCTTTAGTCGGGTGTGCACAACTAGGAGATACCCTGTAAGCAGCTCCGAGCTTTCGTAACAAGCATTTAAATTTTATTTATAGCACAAAAAAAAAAATAGAAACTAACATTTAAGTTGCGCACTTTAGTTAGCGGCTGTTCCTCTTCTTCTTCGCTCAGCCCAATACTATGAAACATTTATTCTTAAATAACGTCTATGAAATGGGTACAGGAAAAGACAAGTAAAACTGTCCGCCTAGGGGACACCCTGTACCCAGCTCCGGCCGAACATCCTTTTAAGCACACATACACAAACACTCACATATACACTCACAAAAATATGCTGCAAGCTGCGTACTTTAAATTTTACCGATCTGTTTAAATTATACGTGAAGTTATATATAAATTTTAGTGTCTGGCTTTTATACTCTTTGAAATATGCTTCGAAAGCCGTGGCAAATAAACGATATTTATCGATGTAAAGAAACGGACGAGGGCATGGTATACGGGAACTTCGAAAACCAAAGACAGACATGCTAGATCGACTCAACGGAACATATATCATATATCAAATTTATGACCAGATATTTTCTTTTGCTTGTAACATATATTTGCACACAACTACTATACAATTTTTGCCAATTTTCAGCGGGTTCAGCGTATACAAAACGGACTAGAAGATACTCTGCACGCAGCCTCAATTTACCATAACAAACATTAAAATAATCCCACATTAACTTGGCATTAAATGTATTATCAGTGTAAGACAACATTTTTTTTGCTTGCCTGATATCGAAAACAATTTTTTGCCTAGTTTTGTGAAACCAGATCTTATACTGTGAGAAATATAGCTTTGTTTTCCAAAAATATTCGCTTGCTATAAAGCGGAGCTCATCAGAAGTCTGCCAAATGTGTTGACTCTAATTTTAAATTATGGAAGACATATATTTTTCTGTTTAGCCAAGAAACCGAAACACTATCTGATAAAAATTTATTTTTAATTTCAAATAGCGCCGAGATAAATTTCCGTTTATACGGACAAACGGACAGGCAACGTGAACAGAGTCTTCATATATAATTTTAATAAGAGTGTTCTGGTCGGGAGATAGAGATACCCTGAACCCAAATGCAGTAAGATACATTCAAACTCTTTGGCAATCACACACACATACACACGCAAGCCACACACTATATTTATTTTATCTGCTTCTTCCCTTAGCCCTTACTTGGGAAAATGTATTCTTGAATACTATTCTTCTAAGTTTATTGTCCGATCTGTCAGGCCAAATGTGTGTATAAACAGAAGGTTGCTTTTTTCGAATTGTGGGACAAATCGTAAAATATACTTTGAGAACATACCTATTAAATTTGGCGGCTCTAGCTCTTGTGATCTATGAGAAAGAAAACCATGACTTAATATCGACACGATGGAAATAGGGCAAGAAGAAGATTGACAAACTTGTTATACGTTTATATTATATATAAATATATTTCAAATTTCAAGTCCCTCGCTCTTCTAGCTCTCTAAATCGCTGCGCTCAGACGGACAAACAGACGGAGCCGGATCGGAGATGCTCTTTTACCAATTGTCAATGGGTTTAGTGTATAAAAATAAAATCAGAAGTATTTTAGTCACCCGACTGCGGCGTGGTTTTAGACACCTAAGCCACACAGGACCTCTCCTGCTGAAGCCAACTCTGATCAGCGGTGAGAGGTCGAGGTGTGCAAAAATTCAGATATTGTCCAACTTTGCTATTGTTTAGGTTGCCAGATCTTACCGACTAGGCTGTGCGTTGGTCACCCGTTACCCGGGGCAAAATAGCTATACATATATATATATAGACTTTGGTACAACCCACATTTGTAGTAAAGCAAAATTGATCTAGTTTGTGTGTGATTTATAGAAGAACTTAAGCTTAAGAAGTGGCGTGTAGACAGGATTACTGGAAAACAGGCGTAATCGTCTGCAGGGCAAGCCGCGATTTCTGATCCTAGCTCGTTTGTGGCTATTGTTTGGCACTGTGATCGCGGACGTTCCAAAGACGACCTACCAAGATGCAGTTGGTTTAAAAGCTTAGATCTAGTGGCGCCCAAGCAATTGATGCCGTGTAGATGTGTGGGCGCCCAGTATTATTCCAGCTGCTCGCCGTGCTCGGACACATCGATGGCGTCCTCGTCGTGCTCGTTCAGCAACGGACTGTCGTCGCCCAGCCGATTGGGCGGCAGGCCGCTGCCCGGCGTTGTGGGGGCCGAGCGGGTTATCCAGCCCTTGCGGGCGACCCGGGCGCGGCCGCCGAAGAAGTTGGCGCCGCTGACCACGCTGCTGATGGGACTCTTGAGCACGCAGCGCTGGGCGGCCGGTGACGTCATCATGGCCATTGGTATATAGAGCGCCTTATTCGGCGGCTTCGACGCAAACAGCTTCTTGCCCCTGCCGGCCGGCGCCTGATGCTGCAACGTGGCGGGCCGCGGCTTGGCCGGCGTCTGCTGCAGTCGCGGCTTGGCGCCGCCGGTGAGCAGCAGCTGCTCGTAGCTGACGTCCGCCTGCAGCTGGGATATCTGGTCGAGAATCTCGCGCACCTCGCCCGTCGGGCTCGTGGCCTGCGGCGGCGATCCGGGCGTGCCAATGTTCGAGAGGCTGCTGACGCCGGACACGGTGCTGGCCGTGGTGGGTGCCATTGCTGCGGCGGCCGCTGCGGCCGCCACTTCCACCGCCGACGCCAGCTGGCAGCAGTTTTCCAGGCTATGCAGCGGATTCGACTGTATGCAGCCGTTGTTGTACATCACGGGCGCGCCGCCCGCGCCCAACGCCAGGCTGCACATCGAGGTCGCCTGGGTGGCCGCGCCGCTCGCCGTCCCGGCCGCATCCGCGCCCGCGCCCGCGCCAGCGCCGTCGGCACAGCTCGCCGCGCAGCTGTTGTTCACAAAAATATCACTGAGACTGCTGCTGCTGTTGGCCATGTAGCGGAAGTGCTGGTTGCTCTGCGAGTGCAGGAAGCCATCGCCGGCGGCGCCAATGTGCAGCAGGCCGGCGGCGTTCGCCGCCGGCTCGTCCGGCGAGAAGTGGCCGTTGTGCGAGCTGTGCAGCCGTGTACTGTAGTGCGCCGTGCCGGCGCCCAGCTCCACATTCCTGTCCAGCGTCACGGTGGCGTAGTGGGCGTGCAGCGCCTGGCGCGGCTGGTATTCGGGCTCCACCAGCTGGGAGGCGGAGCGCGGCAGGCCGCCGTATTGCGGCGCCACCAGTTGCGAGCTGGGCGGCGGCTCTCTGCCGGGCCCGTAGTGCAGGCTCAGCTCCGGACTGGCCGCACGCGAGTAGGGCGGCGGCACCAGCGTGTTCGCCTCGTTGATGTTGCAAATGAAGCTGGAGCTAAGCGAGTCCACGGTGCTGGCGGCGCTCAGCGAGGCCGCCGGACGCACAATATAGTTGCGGAAGTACTGCACCATCAGGTAGCTGGAGCTGGCGTTGCCCTTGCTGTTTTCGCTGTTGCAGGTGAAGACGAGCGGATAGAGGTCCGGCTTCGATGTAACCTGGCAAGCAAAGCGCATTTAGTGCGTATGTCAAAAATCGGAGGTGCAAACGAATCTAGGAAGCAGCCGAAAGATTTCGAAGCGGAAATCAAAAATGAAAATAGCTGAGGAAAAGGCGAACTGCCCTTTGGCGAGTGTAAAAGTCTCCTTTCTGAAAAATTCAAATGGGCAGCACAGCTAGGTGCTTGATGGAAGTACTTGCTACTGAACCAGAGGTTGCCTTATTTGCCAACGCGGTGTTAAGCACTACTTAGTGGATGATCTGCCCTAGAAGTTATCACCGGGATGCAAATAAAATGTAGTTACCTAGACTATCTGCTGCACCTGAATCTGAATCTTGCTTGATCACAGGAACAGGCTGGAGCCTCCACTAGTCACAGCGAGGCCCATAAGGCGTCTAAGCCCTGGACCGTCATCGTTAGTTGAATCCTTCTGTTCATCAAGCAATTAAATATTGCTTTTAATTTGCAATACAAATTGACTAAACTTCAAGAATAATTTAATTGCGAACATTGTCTAAGTATTTTTTTGCAAAAGAAAAGAGTTAATGTTCGAGGGTTAACGGCACGCTTTAGCAGTCTGCTGTCTACAAATTAAAAAGGACACTCTGGCTGCTTTCAAGGCTCTCCGGCTCGTGCTACAACTTAGGGAGTTTGGTATTGAGCATACTTTAGACACTAGTTAAATTAATTTTTACTTTAAATAAATTGAATTCACTGAATTGAGGATTAAGCGCGGCTAACCTCATGTATTTGGAATCAAGAAATCAGTTGGCTGAATACTACTTCCCTGATTGCTAGAAGCCACCTTCTTGATGGGCTTTTCGAAGCACATGAAAACTTACCTCCGTGTAAGGCGGCGGCGGATGATGGAATGAGTTACAGCGGCTGTATTGCGGCGGTGCATAGCAGGAGCCGGCGGAGTCGCCCTCGGATTGCGTGTGATGCTCCGTGAAGCCCCAGCCGCAGAGAGTGCGTCGTTTCTTCCAGAGCGAGTAGGCGCAGAGTATGGCTAAGATGATGGCCACCACCACGCACCTAAATGGGAAATAGCAGATGATTAATACGCTTGAGGGATCAATTGGGCTGTTCCGATGGGTCTCTTACGGCTCCGTTTGCAGCTCGTGCATCTGTATGAAGAAGCCCATAAATGAAACAGGAAGTTGCGACACAGGCACAGGAAAGAGGGCTAAGATAGTTACGGCCTGCAGCGTTCGTAATTGAATGCCGACTAAATGGGCTGTCTGTTTGCTTTTTCGCTTGGGCTTTTTTTTGGCGACTTGAGATTTGATTATGTGAACGGGCGTTCGACGGGCAAAGGGGACAGCGGTAAGGGGAAATTGCGGTATGGCAAAAACAGACAGAGTCTCATTAGTTGGTAATGCCATTTGGGGCTTTCTGTCTCGTATGGGATCCGGGGCCGACTTGCATAAGGCCTCGACTTGACTTGACGCGACTCAGTCGGGGGGCACCTTGCTGCCAATAATAATACTCATACTCATACTCGAGCTCGTGCTCATGCTCGTGCTCGTGCTCGTGCTGCCGTATCGACCATGACACACAATGCCAATCAGCCCCAGCCAAGTAACCTTGAACGGACTGCAGAGCCCCTCGTCACCGGGGACTCCGACTGCAGCGAGCATCATGACGTTGGCGCTGACGAAATATGATTTTCCGAACATCCTACTTACCAAAAGAACCAGTGGCTAATGAAGAACAAATTCAGCACATGCTCCGATGGCGGTGGCAGCTGTCGCGGTCCACCCTGATACGGTGGACAACATCCCTGAGTGCAGCACTCGCGTGGCAGCGAGCAGATGTGTCCACCCTCGCAGAAGCGCGCCGTCACCCGTAGGATGAAAGAGAAAGGAAAGGGTATTTAAACGCAACAATTAGCCTTGTGCCTTGCGCCGTGCATTCGACAAAATTGTTTACTTCCGGGAATAATAACTATTAATAGTTATGGGAACGCAAAGAAAGAAAGCTAATTGCCATAGCAATATTCTATGGACTGACCAAGTTGAATGTCAAATACCAGGGCTAAATAGCAGCGGCTTTGGCCATAGGTAAAACAAAACCAACTAATAAGCAATCAAACTATAAATAAACAAAGAACAGAAAGAATTATTATCATTGCATTGCAGATAAGCTAAGTACCATACAAATATTGTTCTGGGCTCCCACTCAACCGAGACTAAATTTATCAAAAAACACATTCATATTTTTCGGGTTTTCCTATCTGATATGGGCCTCGAAATGGTACAATATATCTTAAAAATAGCATTTCGTGCGTTACAAAAAAAATATATATATATATATTTATATATTTACGCTTTTATTTCGAGCTAGTTAGATGGCTTTCGATTGGTCTCACTTTACCAAAAATTATATCTGGTTTAATATAGTGGCATAGCTAAATTAAATAGACTAAAATTGCTTACTATTACCTTAAGAACATTAAGCTTAAAACGTTAAGTTCGCTTAAGTTCGACTAAATATTTTAATCTTAAATCAAGTAGGCTCCGTGCCAAAAGTTCGGTTAGTTGATTTTCATGTGAATCCAGACAAAGGACAATAAACATACTATAGACTGCAGACGGGAACACTATTGAACAAAAATAAAACATAAATTAAAGACCGCAAATATTTTATGCTTATGAAATGAAACCAAATTCATTCTTTAAACAATAAGTTTATTAAGTTTTTGAAAACGTGGTTTTTTCAAGCGTTTTTTTACCTTGATGTTTGATTGAATTATTTTTAAATACATTTTTTTTTTTCATTTACTATTATCATTTATTGCTTGCAGCTTATAAATCATATTTACAATAATTATTTTAGATATTTAAATTGATGTCTGAAAAACTAAACAATTCGTATTTGGTAAACAAATATTTAAATTAAATTCTGAAAATCTTAAAAGAAAGAAAATAATAATAAATGTGTATATTATAAATATTGAAATTAAACACTGTAAAGAAATCAAATCAAATATGTTATATAAATAAGTTTTAATTGCAAACTTATAAATTGTATTGAAAAGTATATTATAAATATTACAACATAAACAAGCATGGACGGACGAATTTGCTAAAAATAATAAATCTAATAACAAATCAATTCTTTATATTTTCAAAAAAGTTTATTCTACTCATAAAATTTTTTTAGCTTTTTGCATATCTCTATTATCGAATTCAAGTTTCTTTCAAAATATATATTAAAAGACCCATTTATCCAAAACCGAAAGAGCAAAACAACTGTTGCTGTAACTGCAAGATGTATGTATTTCTTTCTACATAGTACATGGATATGGATATAAAGGAGTTTGTCGTGTCACCTAAACTGTGTGTAGTTGAGCTTCTTATTTAAATCAAAGTTGCAACCCGGTTCTGAACTAAATCGGCTCGAACTTCAATGTTTAAAAAAATATAATCCGAACTAAGAACCACATCAGTTATCTAATTTTGAAGCGAACCAAAGCTGCATTTCTTTTTAAATGATTTAGTTTAATTTGGGTAAAACGGAATATTTCAACTCTGAAACAGTATTCTGCATAATTACAAACAAAACAACAAAATATATATTCCTATAAAAAATAAACAACATAATTTTGTTTTAAATTAAAGCCAATCTGACTTGGGTTCATTGATGTGAAAAAAACGCACATCTGTTATGGAGTATGTAACATTTCTTTCTTATTCTTTCTGTCCGTTTTTTATTTTTTATTTTTGGCAAACGTCATGTGAAAGCCTTAAAATCCTTGCAACTTTTGTGGGGCTGGTAACTTACTTGAACGGGTCGCCATAGCAGCGCAAGAAGTAACGGTAGGAATCGGCGCATCGTCGAAGCATGAAACCACATTGTGCCCCACACCGTTGTTCAACTGGCGCCAAATGTCGTTTGGGGTGGTTTCCTGGTCGGGGGTTGGTTGTTGTCAAGTTGCAGCCTCCGTTGTTTGTCGTGTAAATTGTTCTTTTGTTTTGTTTTCGTGTGTATTTCTGCTGCTGGTCTCGTTTGGGCTACTTTCTGGCCTTAAATGTTGTTGATGCTGCTGCTTCGCTTAAAGCGCACACACGCTCACACACACACACGCACACACATGCACACACACAGGCGGGATGCACGCAAGGCGCTACATGGCAGGGTGTCTTGTTTTGTCCTTGACAGACAGTGCAACTTTTTGCTGCATTCTTTTGTGCGTCGTAGTTGCGTCGTTGTTGCTACAGTTGTTGGTGCTCTTAGGACGTTAATTGAATTGAATATTTGTTGCCACATTATCTTGTGCAAATTGAAACAGCAAGCTATGTGTGTGGGTGTGCACATAGATAGATGACACCATAACGACACTGACGCACACATACACACCAAACACGCATACAAAAAAAAAAAAAAAAGAAGCAAACCAGGTATTAACAATATTTGTCTGTGTGCTTCTGTTACAATAACAACGTGCTGCCTGCTGTTGCGAACTTTGGGCAAGTTTTAATTTGATTTCATTTTCTCTCAGTCAATTGTGTTTTTCTTAATACGTACTGGCATGCAGCCACACACACGCACACACACACGGACACGAACACAACTTTAGTACCGATTGGTTTCTTGATATATAACTGGCTTTCTTTCTCTCTGTTTTTGTTGCTTGCTCGCTGGCAAACAATTACAAAATACTAAAATGTTGTTGCCCTATAAATTTCCCGCGCCTCATCCCCGAAGACCTACAAAGCCAGGAGCGACAGGGAACGGGTGGGCGCCTGTCACGCAGGCACACGAATACGAGACGGCCTCGACAGTGTAGCACCCAGTGCTAGAACGAGAGCGCAAACGGAGTCGCAGTCGGTGTTGGTGTCGGAATCGCAATCGAACTTGGGAATCGAGAATTCACTGTCGACACTGTCTAGAATCAAGCGTGGAGCGCGCACAGCAACAACTGTAAATGGCTGTAAAATTAGAAACAGCGACAGGCTTGCCAAAGCTGCCAGGGCCGCGCCTGCTGGCATGCCAGAAAGCTTGCATCCATTTTGCCAAAAGCTGACAACCTTACCAGCTGGCAAAAGCTTTAAGCGAGCTTCGAAAGCTTAAGTTTCGTATTTCTACTGTATGTATACATAAGCATTCAGTGGCTTACAGCCTTAAAACATCTATAATAACTAAACTACGAAATATAATAAAATTATATAAATGCAAGTTGGTAGCCTAATGTTTAAACTTATCAAATATAACTTCAATAATTTTGTATACATTTTTGTAACATTTTATGGCAATTAAAAACGAAAAAATCAATCGAAAGCAATGTCACAGTATACATACACATATGCCGTTATTGCAAAGCTCCTTAACATAATGTAAATAAAAGGCCGAAATTGAACTTTATCTCTTACCAGCATAAATAATATAAGAACATTATGTATAAAAGTAAGCATGTATACGAATACTATAAAAAGGTATTTGAGATATATGTATATAAAATATAGCTTTAGTTTATAGTTCTAACTGCCTGTTGTGAATTAAATTAAACAAATTCTTTAACGTATTTATAAAAATAAAAAAACGATAATTTATTTATTCGAATTTAAAATTGACTTTATTGATAGATAATCTTATTTGGCAACATCAGGAATTGCTGCTAAATATCCTTTATGCATTTGTTATCGCTTTTCTTTATAAAATATTACACCCAATAGACATTTTATATACTAGTATGTTCTCATTTTGCAAAAATGTTGTTTCAACGACTATGAAAAACACTAAAATGAGAGGAAATAGATGGATGGTAATTTAAATAGTAGAAGCTGACATAGCCAACAACTCGAGATTACTGATAGCTCTGGCTTCAGATAATCCAACATTTTTTATCAAATTATCCATTTTCTACAAATACGAACATTTCTGCAGCTTCTCTCAAAGCGAGTATTCGTGAATATATCTTTAATCTGAACAGATTTACAAGAATTTGGCAGACATGTGATTTTTTGTACTTCGTGGGGAGTTGCAAGGCAGTTAATTTTAGTATCCACTTTTTTTAACTTTTTCATTAAACTCAAGTTCTTGAAATGAGTCTATTTGCAGTTGGATTTCAATGGGTCAAATAAGTGCATAGTACAAATTTGTATTGACAGGTTGATGCAAATAATCATGCATTAATATTTCACGCAGCAAGAGCGCTTCTTCATAGAACTGTAAAATGTTTCTTGAAAAAGTTCTATGGATTTTTAAGATAATGAAATATAAACTTGTGCGTAAAGGAGAATATAAATTCATATTAAATGTTTTTGAGTCTAATAGTTTTCGAGATCGCTTTAGACAGACGGACGGGCTAAACTGTTGCTAATTGAGAATATATATACTTTATGGGATCAGCGATTGTATCGGGGATTTGAAAAACCATAGACGTTTTAATACGTAGGGGCCCTTTGTGAAAAGAGTCTGTGCGTTTATTTGCCATGAATTTTGCATTTGAAATATTTAATTAGATAAAATGCCAATCTTCGGTTCTTAATCTCTAAGTGCAACATGAGAAGCGTTTGATTTTATCCATTGGGCGATGCCGTGCGGAGTCTTCGATCTCCTCCAGTTAGAACTCCTTGTCGTTCTCCCAGGCGCTGTGCACGCCGTGGTAGCTGTTCTGCTTCTGGGCGGGCGCGTTGCGGCCGAAGGGGCCCTTGGGATTCACCTGCAGGATGTAGTCGCCCTCGATGTCGTAGGCGGCGTCGATGCCCATGTAGGCGCGCTGGCCGAAGCCGTCGTTCTGCTTGTACTGCTTCAGCGAGTTGGCGGGCACGGCGGGGAAGCTGCGCTCGTTGCCGGGGCGGACGGACTCGGCGAAGTAGCGGGTGGCGCGCATCGAGGCCTCGACAACGTTCTCAGCACCGGGAACACCAGCTGCCGGTCCGTTGGGGTAGAAGTCAACGTCGCCGCTGCGAATGGGTGTGCCCATGCCGTAGGCGGACGTGTGGATGGCATCAACGAACTCGGCGTCGCCGCGGGCCAGGCCGGTCAGGGTGTAACGGTTCTTGGCGACAATGTGGCTGGGATCCAGGCCAGTGACGCGGCGCAGCTTGTGGCCAGTCAAACGGGTGAACTCGAGGGCCGCAGCGCCGGCAACGTGGGCGCCCACATTCTGGCCGATCATGTGGATGGTCTCGTGGGGCAATTTCAGTTCGCTGGTCAGCTGGACAATCCACTTGCCAATCTTGGCGCCGGTCTTCTCAATGTCCAGCATGGCAAACCGCTTGTAGTTGGTCAGCGTGGAGCCCAAATCGATAACCTGGGCGGATCATGGGCAAATTGTTCAGCATATACTGCGGCTCTAGCCAAAGGCCATTCACTTACAATGATGTCGCCGGTGTTGGCCTGGTTGTTGCTGGCCTGCTCGCTGTAGTCCTCCTCGCTGGAAGAACGCTGACGCTTGTTGTCCTCATCCGAGTCGGTGCTGTACTTGCGGCCCTGTTCCCGTTGCTGCTGCAGGTTGTACCGTTGCATGTAGGCCTGGACGAGCTTGCGGTTGGCCTTCTTCACGATCTCGCTGGTCTGGGGCAGACCGGTCACAATGATGGTAACCTCGTCCTGTCCAAAGTTCTGTTTCTCCTTCAGGCGCTGGACCATTTCGTTCAAGGGGGCAACGATCTTATCGCCATTTGGCTTGGGCACATAAACCTGAACATTGCTGGGCACGAAACTGGGCTCCACATCGTGATTGATCTGCGACAAGTGATCTGGCCAAAAGCAAGAGAATTCCAATAGCACCCACAGCTCCATTTCAGGTCAGGCATTCAAATACTTACACACTTGCTGCAGCAGCTCAGCGCCCTTTTCGAGGGACATGTTCTCCAAACGCTCCATGGTCAGCTCATCGACAGCGGGTATGGCCTCCAGCTCCTGGACGGACAGCCACTGCGATGGCTTCAGCGCCTGGTTGACCGAATTGTCGCGGCTCGTCGGGCTGGCCAAGGCAGCCACGGCCAGGCAGGCCAGTAGGCTCAACACTCTCATCGGATTCATTCTAGATCGGGCACAACAAGGACTTCAACTACTGCGAAAACTGCTCTGAGCTTTCTGTGACGCTGTGAGTTGAACTGTCTTCCAATGTTCCCGACTTTGGGTTTTATAGCGCTTCATGCCATTCATATTTCGCTTTGTCAGGCCATTCGGAACTTGATCAATAACTGCAGCGTTGCAGTTTTCATATATATACGGGCTTACTAAGTAAGAGTTTACCAAACAATCCGTATACAGTCAATAACGTGTGCATCTGTATATATATATATACGTGTGCATATATAGTGTAGGCATATAGTTTGATGCCCTCAAGGCGCCGCAGTGTTATTGTGTCTCGTATACCTACAACAAATTAACTTGCCTGATAATAAAATGTTTAAATGTGCAATATATTTTATTAATCACAGCACAAGTTGTCTTTACAATGTAATACCTCTTATATGTATATGTTATATTATATGTTTTAATGAATATTTTAGCTGGTTTCACCCGGTCTGCATTTTAGGTCTAAGAAGAGCAATACGGTTGGGCTTTTGCAAAATATTGTTATGTTTTTGAGGTTTGTAGCTGTGTCTGCTATTTCAAGAAAAAAACGTTATACTCGTTCACGAAGGGAACAGAGTATATTGGGTTTGTGCAACGTCCGTCTGTTCGTGTGAATGCAATTTTTTCGCCGTTATTGAAGCTAGAGATATATAAAGTGTAAAGATTTTTTTGGCTACGCCCATTGGGGCGTGCCAGTTCGATTTAATTTACATATCTCCTTCAGTTTTAGAGAAAAATACATTAAATTTGTTAAAAAAGATTACTGATGACCTCTCTAAAGATCGCACACATTTTTGTATACGGTCGCTGGGGGCGTGCCAAATTGATAAAATTCATATATCTTATATCCGCGACAGTTAATTTCTCCCATACTTTTACAACTGGAGTCTCCAAACATGGCAGACTGACTTCTGATGACCCCTTCAAAGATCGAGAAATGACAATAACAGTTATTCTGTTATTATACTGTGAGCGAGTATTGCGCAGTCGGTAACACCTGTTTCACTTAGGTAGTGTAATTGTAATTAAATATTTATATAGGATACAGTTCCAGCGGGATCCTAAACGGTTCTATAAGCTTTGTTAATGCGAAGCGCAAATCGTCAACACTACCATCAACTATGTTTTTTGAAAAAACGACTGCTGACTCAGATCAGGCTATTGCCGATTTATTTGCTACGTTTTTTCAAACAACCTATAGTTCTCAGAATTATTTATCTCACTTGCCATATCCTTATCATGTAAATGTTTCTAATTGCATTTTTGGGCCGTTGATCACAGAAAGTTTACTATTAAATGATCTAAGGGTCATCAAGCCCGTATTTTCACCGGGACCTGATGGAGTACCAGCCTGCGTTCTTAGGTATTGTGCTGAAGGTGTCTCAAAGCCCTTGTTTAAATTATTTAATTTGTCCGTGGAGTTAAGTTCTTTTCCTCACATCTGGAAAGAATCATTTATTATTCCTCTCCTTAAAAAAGGAAACAAGTCTAATGTTTTGAACTATAGAGGTATTTCTAAGTTGTCTGCTATTCCTAAGCTGTTTGAGAAGTTGATAACTTTCCAACTACAACATCTCTGCAGATCTATAATTTCACCCTACCAGCACGGGTTTATGAAATATAGATCTACCACCACTAACCTATTGGAATTCACCTCTTTTGTTATTAAGGGTTTCCAAAATAAAATGCAAACAGACGTTATTTACACTGATTTCAGTAAGGCGTTTGACTCTGTTAATCATTCGCTTTTACTGCATAAGCTTCATATTCTGGGATTTCCAAATAACTTAATTCTTTGGATATCCAACTATTTGTCTTTAAGAACTCAAAAAGTTTACTTTAAAGGCCTTGTTTCTAAACCTGTTCACGTTACCTCCGGAGTACCGCAAGGAAGTCACCTTGGTCCGTTATTATTCACTTTGTTTATAAATGACCTCCCTTCTGCAATAAACCACTCTCGGGTGCTGATGTACGCCGATGACGTAAAACTTTGCCTGTCGTCTACTAACTCTCTAGCTGGACAAAATTTACAATCCGACCTTGACAGTTTCCAAACCTGGTGTCAAGTAAATTTATTAAATCTTAATTACAGTAAGTGTAAATTAATGTCCTTTTATAGACGCATTCCATTTTTTAATAATTATTTTCTAAATGATGAACCTCTAGAGCGTATTGTGTCCATTAACGATTTGGGCATTCTTCTTGATCCGAAGCTTAAGTTTGACAAGCATATTTCTGCTGCTGCCAATCGAGCGTTTGGAGTCCTGGGATTCATAAAGCGCTGGTCGAAAGAATTTGACGATCCCTACATTACTAAAACCCTTTATACTTCACTTGTTCGTCCAATTCTTGAATATGGATCTTGTATATGGTGTCCCCAATACAAGATTCATCAGGATAGAATTGAATCCGTGCAAAAACAATTTCTGCTTTTTGCCCTCCGGGGTCTCAACTGGAATCCTAATTCCCGCATGCCTTCTTATCGTAGTAGACTCTTACTAATTAATCTTCCCTCTCTTTCTGCTCGTAGAACCATGCTAGGTGTAATCTTCTTACACAAACTAATCAATGGGGAAATTGATTCTTCAGAATTAATCAGCCAAATTAGTTTTCGCGGTTCCGTGCAGAAATACGAGAATTTTTACCAATTTCTCTTGAACTATGTATTACTAACTATGCTATCCACAACCCTTTTCGCATCTTATGCGCTACTTATAACAATCTTTTTCATATATTAAAAAATGCATGTTCTATCCCTGTCATTAAAAAATTAATCCTTTGTCATCTGTCCATTTGTTCGCGATCTTCGTCACCGCACGTTATGCGGCGCGCCCCTCGGTCGGTTGGGCGGGAGGTGGGTGGCATTTTGCCTGGGTCCGCGCGTTAACAAGCCCGTGCTTGGTATCGTTGGGCCACTTGAATGTACTGATCGTTAGTACATCTACGTCCAAATAAAAATAAAAAAGAAATAAAAAAATATGATTGCTATATAGATATATATGAGTTTTAAAGAACCAATAAAAATGAAGCAAAGAAACCAATGAAAAAAAGAAGAACAAAGAACGGTTATATACATACATATGTATATATATATATATATGGCTGTGTTTCGCAAACAAAATCTAATTTTAAGCCGAATGTTCTTTATATATCGAGTAATTGTTCCAATGGGAGCTATATGTTACAGTGGTCCGATGTTGATAGGATTTCACAAATATGTTAAGAGCATAATGACATTCTCAATTGCCAATATTGTTCCGGTTATCTTAAAAACAAAATAGTTTTTCATACAAAATCTGATTATTCGACCGATTGTTGCTATGTCAGATAGCCTTTCCTGTTCAGGGTCGGGGTTCGACAGCCTACAAGTGAGTAGCAAAACTACACGTATATATATATATATTGTAGCCTTTTAGTTAAATATGTTCCGTACAAACTTCAAACACCTTCTTAGAGCTTCCTTTGGCCCTAAAAGGAAGCTTCGTCCAAGATCCCAGCTATTTCCCTGTCAGTCAAAACTCATTTCATATTGCACAAATAAATGAATTTGAAAGTATACGTTACGAATGACCCTGATATTTACATATAGATATGTATTTATGTGAAAATTAGGTATATCTCTAAATGTCTCTGCTTGAAGAAGAACATGCGAATAGCGAAAAAAGTCTTCAAATAATATTGGCTGTTAATGCCGATCGTTAATACTAGTTTTACCACTGTGCTGATTGGGCTTAAGTTTGGAGTAGATAAATTTGATAGCTAATATATATGTATATGCATTTATACATGTACGTATAGCTATACTTTTGGATCGAATAATTAAGTCTCATATAAATAAATAAAAGAAGCAAGAAAAATTAATGGAGTGGGCAGAAGCTATCTCCGATTCAATTCAAATCATATCCGTCTGCCTGATCCTCAGTCCGTTAACATCGAGATTACAAGAGGGCACCAAATGTGCCACACGAGTAGGCCTACTTATTTTATATATTGTAATGTCAACCTGAAGCCTTTCAAATTCCGAAGTTCCTCATGAATGAATTTTGTATTAGTCAAACTCATTGAATGAATGATGATATAGGAGATAGCTACAATTTGCCAGATTACGGCAGGACAATGTTCAGGGTCATAGGTTGATCGCTAATGAGCTCTCATATATATGTATACACATATATATACACCGATAACTCGCTTTACGGTCTTAACTCGTTCTTAAAATGTTGGCCATAATACAAAGTGCCGTAATTCGAAACAGAAAAGTCTATGTAATTGAATTACATTCATAAATATTTTACATACTCGCTTAAAAAAAAATTAAGAATAGAAAAGAGACTTCAGTTTATGCTTATTTAAAATGTAAAATAGGCCGCTAGTTGAATTTTGGCATAAACAGGCAGACAGATAGATGTATTAAATTTAGTTAATAAATAAACCAAAGTTGGTCCGAATAGGGCGGACTGTCTTCTGAGGTAATCGCAAGTTCATTGTATTGCACGAGGAGCTGTTGCAACAAAGTAAGACATCAAAGTTGCCGAATTGGCAGCGTTGCGATCACTGATAAAGCGAAAAGTGTGTGGAAAGTGCCGAGTCGAGCGATCGATGATCGCGGATTTTCGATTGTCGATAAGCTGTTGTCTAGAATTTCAGCGACGTTTCCGAAAACTGCTGAGCCAGATGCGAGCACCGTGCACCCGTCAGCTTTCCAGCGGCTTCCGTTGGGCGACACGTGTCTGCTGACGGTCAGCGATCGTCGATTACGGCCGGGGCTATAAAACGGCTGGAAGACCGGACAACAGTATGCAGTACAGCTTGGTACGGTGGCTCGACTTGAATTGACGGACAAAGATGAATCCTCTGCGCACTCTGTGTGTTATGGCCTGCCTTATGGCCGCGGCCTTGGCTACGAACAGCCACAAGGGCTCCAACTCGCTGAGCACCTACGAGGATCCCAGCAACTGGGTTAGCCAATCCGAGATCGAGCAGCTGCCCGCGCTCAAGGAGGTGACGCTGCGTCGTCTCGAGGACATGACCGTCGATGAAGGCGCCACGCTCCTGGACAGGCTGTGTAAGTAACGGCCAAGAACGCGTCGAGCCTAATTAACTGTTTTTTTAACCCCCTTTAGACCACTTGGCCCAGTTCAACCGCATCTTCAAGCCCGACTTTGTGCCAGAGCCCAGCAAGATCAAGGGCTTCATTGTTGGTGAGCGCGGCCAGAAGATCGAGTTCAACCTGAACAACTTCGTGCAGACCGTGAAGCGTCAGGCCAACTTTGGCAACGATGAGGTGACCATTTTCATCCAGGGCCTGCCCCACAGCTGGAACCACGTGAACAAGGCCAACCGCAAGCTGGTCCAGGCCTACGAGCAGCGCTACAACCTCCAGCCGTATCCCGGCCAGTACGACAGCGACGAGCAGAAGAGCAGCAGCGAGGAGCAGGGCGAGCAGCGCCGCAAGCAGAACCAGGACAAGGACGACAAGACAACCGGCGATTTGGTGGTGATCACTCTGGGCGATCTGATTGAGGACTTTGAGCAGTACGTCACCCTGAATGTGGAGCGCATCGGTGAGATGATCGGCAATCGTCTTGTGCAGCTCACCAACGAGGTGAACGTGCCCCAGGAGATCATTCACCTGATCGGTCAGGGACCCGCCGCCCACGTCGCCGGTGTCGCTGGTCGCCAGTACACCCGCCAGACTGGCCACAAGCTGCGCCGCATCACCGGCCTGGACCCCGCCAAACTGTACTCCAAGCCCGACAACAAGCTGACCGGCCTGGCCCGCGGTGACGCCGACTTCGTCGATGCCATCCACACGTCCGCCTACGGCATGGGCACCCAGGAGCGTCTTGGCGACGTCGACTTCTATCCCAACGGACCGGCAGCTGGTGTGCCCGGCGCCGACAACGTTGTGGAGGCATCTCTGCGCGCCACCCGCTACTACGCCGAGTCCGTCCGCCCCGGCAACGAGCGCAACTTCCCCTCCGTCGCCGCCAGCTCCTACAAGGAGTACAAGCAGAACAACGGCTACGGCAAGCGCGCCTACATGGGCATCGCCACCAGCTACGACATCCGCGGCGACTACATGCTGCAGGTGAACTCGAAGAGCCCCTTCGGCCGCAACACCCCCGCCCAGACACAGACCGGCTACCACGCCGTCCACGAGTCCTGGAGGAACCAGCAGCAGAAGAACTTCGCCTAAGCGGACGAGCGGACGAGCAGGCGAGCAGACGAACCCAACAACTGGAACTCAACACGACGCATTTCCTTTCAAACTAGTTGCCTAGCTAAGTTTTCAAATTAAATTTTGCATTTTTAAAAAAAGCCAAAAAGCCTTGTTAGTTTTCCTCTTCCAAAGAGCTTTAGCAAAAAAAAAGTAAGAAGTAAGTAAGTCGAGTCCCCTCGACTAGAAGATACCCTGGACCACATGTATATACTTACATATTAATGCGTGCTGCCAATTGGTTTGTCATATTTTTACTTAATTTCATTTTGATCACGACTTTTGCTCCAGATTAATTCTGCATTTAAAATATTTTCCAAAATAAAATTTGGAATCTTGTAATTATATTTTTAATTGATTGCTGGCATTAACACTGTTATAAAATGCCTAGTGTCTAAACTGCTTCTGAAATGGTTAACTTGTCGTTAAAAAATCAAGGCAAAGCTACAAACATTTTAACACACATTTTCTTTAATAACTTCTGTATTTCTTAACCGATCCCAATCTAGTATGAACCAAATTTAGCATATCTCTCTAATCTAGGAGTTAAGCTGTAAGAAGGGTTGATTAAGGTTTAAGTAAGGTGATTTAACAAACATTTGAAATACATTTGATCTGCGCGTGCCATCAACGAGCCTATATTCGAAAACTTGAACTCTTAAATTCTTATTGTTGTCGATATCAACGCGCTCATATATATTGATGGTCGAACAGACAGACAAACAGACTAGATCAGCTCGACTAATGATGCTGACCAGGAATATATATACTTTATGCGATCGGAGAAGCTTCCTTCTGCCTGTTTGCACAAATCATTTCTATCCATTTTAAATGGGTTCAGGATATAAATATAAATGTAAAATAAATATATTGTTACCTTTGTACATAATATAGAAGTATATATTTCACAGACCTTCTGTCGATCGTTATGAATTCGAGTTTTTAAGGTGGCAATAAAGAAGACTATAAAATATTGTTGATTTCTGTAAATCGCATTTGGGATATCTATCTATTTTAAATATTACAGAATAATTATAGAATATATTCTGTTTTATTTTGCAGATCACCGACGTGATGTTATAATTTGACAGTCGGTTACGCCCGATTGCAACATTTTGACTTGATATCGATATGTAACGAATTATCATATACTTTGAAATAGAATTGATTTGTGCAAAATATAGTCTCTGATAGAGGTTTTTATAGCAAATTGGACATTGCTATGCTCTTTAACCACTTGGACATAGAAGCTGGACAACATTGTACATTTATATATTTATTGATATTGTAGCAAAAACCATTTTGTCAAAAGTATTCATACATAAATAACATTCACTGTTATCTTTGTGGTGCCAAGACACACTTTACAAAATATGAGAAAACTTTGCTTAGCTCTCGCAGTTGTCAAATGGGGAGAAGAAATATAATGCTAGGCTTAAATAAAAATTAAAATATCAATATTATAACTGGTTACATGTGAAACTTGCTGCAACAACACAAGAAAAAAAAAACTAATCACAAAAACAAACTCTGTGCAACATGAGCAAGAAAAATCCAATTATCTACGTTCGGGCAGCGCCGTGGGGCCGCAAAGGCGTCTATTCAGTCATTGACCCCACCCAGATGCTTCACTCGCGACAGGCGTGACCCTCGCCGGTTGCTGCCCAGGTGCACGTGCCGCTCATGTCATCGTATCCGAGGCCCTTCGGGCAGGTGTACTCCCAGCCCACGATTCCGCCGGTCGCCTCGAACCGGGCACAGGAAATGAACTTGCGACAGCTGAGCGGATGCGGAAAGTTGCCCTGGTCCAGGCACTCGATGATGCCACGCCCATGGACAATCACCTTGGCCGGCGCCGGCGTCCGGGCCAGCGACTGCACCTCAAATGGCAGCTGGCCTTGGCCGCTGCGGCGTCGCGACTGCGGCGCAACGCTCGCCGCGCCGTCGTCCACGTACTTGTAGTCGACAGCGCCGGGCCGCTGCTTGGATGTGGGCGTGGCCGTGGTCAGCAGCCGGCTGTAGACCTCGATGTACTTGTGCGGCCGGCGACGACTCTGCTGGCGCCGGGATGCCGGTGGCGACGATGCCGACGTTGCCGCTGCTGCCGTCGTGCCGGGCGTGGGCGTGACGGCCTGCGGCCGACGTGGACGCGGGATCAGCTGGCGACCTGGCGAGTGATTCAGTTAAACGAAGCACGCTTCCACAGCTAGTTGGCACTCACGTGTGTTATTCGCCACGAACGTGGGCGTGGCCGGGGTCGTTGTGCCGGCGTTGCGGCTGCTGGTGGGCAGCTCAAAGCTGACACGTGGCCGCACCTGTTCCGGGATTGGTTGAAGCGACTCGTGTGTATGCTGGACCTGGCCACCTGGTCGTCGTCCTCCTCGGTGCCATACAACAGAGTCGTTTCCACTGACAGCGGCGTGGTTGTGGGCCGCGATGAGGGCGTTGTCGTGGTTACAGTGGGGCGGCGCTTGAAGAGCGGGTTTTGTGGGCGTGGCACATCCGTGGCTAAAAAATACAATACAAAATAGTGTTATGCAAAGTTTATGTTTATGGTGCTTGTATTTTGTGTTCTTTATCATCAATAATCCGTCTGATCAGTATGATCGCGTCTGTCTGCGACTGTAAAAGTCAGCCGTATTTCGTACACAGATAACACGAGATAACAGCCAAATTGCCTTGCTTGCCCAAGCTACTTCTTCTCATACAAATGGGACTCCGTCTCTCTATATATTTCAATTATTATGACGCCCACTTAATACAGCTATATAAATAAATGCGTGAGGAACAAAATATAATTTTTTCCACTTTTCCCCGAATTTAAATGTTAATAAATCGTGAAAAATACCGCACAGAAATCATAATCAAATCAAATCAAAACCAATGATTTAAATTTAAAAGTGTATAGCACTGGTAATATATATATTCATTACTTTTCAGTAATCGTTAAGTTTTTCAAAATCGGTTACGATATTCTCGTGCAAAGATCAATAAAGCAAGCTCACCTCTGAGCTCTGGGTTGGATTGCACATTTTCTTGCTTATTTTCAATGGGTACAGGGTATAAAATAATTTTTCGCTTTTGTACACGCAGAAGTTAAGCAAATAAGAATGCAGGAGATACCCTGTAGCCTTTATTATGTGCACCCATAGCAAATAAAAAATGTACGTATATGTGCTTCTCCTACCAAAACTCCTGCACTTGCTGCCAATTGGCTTGTCAAATTTTCACTTCATTTCATTTTGTTCCTGATTTTTGATCAAGACGGGGTTTGCATTTAAAAATATGCACTTTGAAAAATTATTTTTTTTTATGTTTTTTTTTTGAGAACAAATTGAAACAAAAAAATTTTTTTTCTTTAAATTTAGAATCTTGAAATTGCGTTCTTAATCGATTGTTAATATTAACATTATTATAAAATGCTAGCTAAAAATTTAATCTGAGGTTAGTTTTTCGGTAAAAGATCTAGGCAAAAATTACAAAATTTTAATGTTAGTTATCTTTAATAACATCTGTGTTTCTTAAACAATCTTGATAAAACTCGCAATATATAATTTAAGTATACTTAAAGTTGTATGTATATTTTTAAGACTTAAATTACTCTTATAATAAATATGTAAAAAAATAAAATAAAAAATATGCTATATTAGGATTGGATCAAGCATAAATATCGTTATTAAGGACTGAATTGAGTATGGGTGATGAACTAAAATTAAGCTTAAATTTCTTAGTTTAAGTTCTGGCATTCTTGTGGTTAGTTTGTCTTAGGATTGAATCAAGTATGGATAATGAACTTAAGTCTATACAAACGTTCTAAAACCAATATCTTACTTGAAATCAAGCCGGTTCGAATTTTGAATCAATCCGATACTGTCTAAAATTAAGTGCGTTTTCGGCTTAAGCCAACCAGGGCTAAAAACATACTAAAATTGAGGATTTTGGAATTGAGAAAAACGTACTTCATTTAAGTATTTTGTACTATATTCAAGAAAATCCGAACTTCCCGTACTTCTGACACCTCGTTGGCTTGATTTAAGTACGGATTACTTGAATTATCTTTCTGTGTACTGTAGTATATTCAAATTAAATTCTTGCGAATCGAATAAAATACTTCTAGTTATCATAATCTAGAAGATAAGTTGAAAAAATTGGAGGTTGTTGTCGATTTTTATCGATTTTAGGAAAGCGGAGTGGGTTATCGATAATTTGAATCTGCGCGCGTCGTGAACGAGCGTTTATTCGAGTGACTTGAAGTCTGTACGGACAGACATTTTAAGATTATATATATTTATATACTATACATTTGCACAAAACTAATACACTCCTTTTAGCCATTTTCCATGGGTTGACGGTATATAAATGTTGGCTAGCAACATATTTCACTTACCGCTCTCGTCACTACTCGCCGAGGAGGCCAATGTTGTCAGTCGACGCGTCTGAAACTGGCGACGCAGCGCGTAGCTGGCTGCTTGGAAGCGGTGTTTTTGCGTGTTGGCAACGCTGGTGGTGTTGCTGTGGCCGTTGCTACTTGTTGCTGGTGACAATGTTGCTAGCGTCAATGTTGCGGCCTCAACGGATGCTGACGAGCTTTTTGTTTTCAGTTTGCTAAGATAGCTGTTTTTGCTGGTTGCTTCTGCCGTCGTCGTTATTGTTGTGGCCGTTGCTGCGGCTGGCTTACTGCGCAGCCGAGTGTACTTAGAGGTCGTCGCTAATTCTGCAATTTGTGTGGTTGACTCAGACGCCGCCGTCGGCGTATTGATTATGCGCCTGCGCACGCTCAGCACCGGTCGATGCGAGACATTAGCGGTTGTTGTCGAAATCGCAGACACAGTTTGTGTGCGCAGCTGCCAGTCGAAAGGCGATCATCCCATCCAAGTCCAAGTAATGGTAATGTTTGTGTTGGTTGGTGGGTACATGGAATGAAGCGAGCGAGTGGCATTTAATATTCATTATTATTATGGGAAAAGTGCCAAGTTAAGATTCAGTATTGATCGATCGGTTCTCTTCTCAACTTGCTTGTTTGTGCTTGTCGTGTGTGTTGTGCTTTTTTAATTGGTTTCTGTGAACTCATTTTCGAGAAATCCGCAGTGTGCAGTTATGGTCAACAGCAATCTAAAACAAGCTACATGCTCAACAATTTTAATAAATATTTATATACATGTGTATTTTAAATTTGTAAATAAATAATCGGTATTAGTAAAATTAGTAGCAATAATATTAAGATAATGTTTACAACATTTCTGTTTTTCTTTTTATTTTCTGTGCAATAAAGTTCGAGTTTTTTTGTGTGTGTGCTTTTCTTGCCAGACGGGAATTTTGGAGATATTGAGATATTTTATAACTGCTTGGTTTTTCAAAAGTTTTTATTTAGGTTTGTTTTAATCAAACCAGAATCTTGACGTTATGCGACGTTATGATAAATAAGACTTAATAATGTAAATTAATTTTAAATTTACTTGAAAATGTATATGTCGTTGTTTGTTTGAAATTTGTATTTGAAAAAATGCAATCCGTTTCATTTTTCTGTTTTAAATTGACGAATATGAAAGCTATTTTTTTTTAAATTTCCAGAGCATTTTCTCAATGAATTATTATATTAAAGAGAGAAAAAATCATAATAAATTATACAATAAAAATTAAATAATAAATGATAGAGCATTCAATGCTGATATACGAACGTTTCTTATATGGAGCGTCCGCTCTTTTTGCGTAATACAAACAAAACCTAAATCCAGTTGCATGTATAAACTTTTTCTTTTCTCAAATTTTAGTCACCGGTCAAGATCTTGGAGCTCATGTGAGGTGGACAGGTGTTACCCCATAAATAGTACACTGACAGAGTAACTATACGGACAGCTGGGGCATTTGAATTGAAGGACGTTAGAATGCCAGCCATTAAATGTGTGTACACAAGATGAATCAGAAATGCCAAGTATTCCATACCAGTTTGGTAGGTTTTGTTTAATGGCCATTGTAAGCATGCAACTTTAGCTATGTCTGTGGTTGACATTGACAGCAATTATGAAGAGAGAAAAAAATATTTAAACATAAAAGTCATGTAGAATAATGCCAGACTTGTGAGTCTATGAAGCCATAGGGCAATGGGCTCTTTAAATGTCAATGTCTCTCACATGCGTTGGCGCCGCGCCCTGGATCCGCTTGCGCAACGGATGGAGCTCCACATGAAGATTATGAGGGGCCCAGCTGCAGCTGGCCCGACCACCTCATTTGGCAACGGCAACTGCATGCCAATGTGATTGCATAAGACGCTCCGGCTCGGTCTCCGTCTCCGTCTCCGGCTCCGTTGCTGCTCAAAGATGAGCGCTTTGCTGTTTTTAATGATTGGCTGTTAGCTGATGCTTCTGCTGCGCACTGCCAACCAAACTGGTTGGCTTTAATTAAATATTGTGCTGGCAATCGAAGCGATCGAGACACGGCCAGAAGCGTATGTAGCGCATGTTTACCGGCCATAAGGGCGTCGTCATTGTCCGTTGGGAAAGTTGCTGCCAATGCGAAAAATTAAATGCCTTAAGACACAAATCAATTACAAACTACGATGTGCCAGTGAAAGTTACAGCGCTGCCAAAAGGGTATTTAAGTGGGCATCATGGGTAAGTAAATACGGTAAGTACCCGCTGGGCTATATGTCAAGTAAATTTCAAGAAGGTAGCACTATTTTATGTCATATTTTGAACAGTTTGTTTCTGTAATCTGACATCAGAGTACAATTTTGGGTAGGCGTGTCGCTAGTTTCAAATGTTTGAGGCTTTTAGCCAAGTTACACAAATAAGGCAAATATTTGCAAAGAAAATAAATAAAAAAGGTAAGCTCGAAGTCAACGCAAAGCAGCCACATAAACAAATTGCACTTAAGTTGGCTGCTTTTTTACTGTTGTTGACTTCAAATTGTGTTATGTGACTCTGGTAATTGGATTATCACGGGCACTTGAGCCAACCAAGACTTTTGACATGCTCGACATCGACTTTGGATATTCAAATAAAGATCTGTGAGACCGTGCTCTTTAAACTGTGTTTATGCTTATTTTTATTGGCCCGCTTGCCTTGCTAACGGCACTTTGGTATTTGAAGCAAGCTAACAAATTGTGTTAACCTGTTAGCCAAATTAAACTCGTTCACTTTGTGAAGAGGGTATATTGGATTTATGCGTTGTCCGTTCGTGTGTCTGTGCATGAAACTTGAAACTTGGAATATATAGCCAAGTCCGTGGCATAACAAATTGCGAAACTCTGTATCTCCCTCAGATTTTGGGCTACTTCCGAAATACTCTAAAGATTCAGCTAAAAACTTCAAAGCATTTACTTTCCTAATTTTCGAAAATGCTATATTTTTTATAATTATTTTATTTTGCTTGATATTAAGAGTTCATTATTTGGTCTAACTCAAACCCAAAATGTGGTAAATATAAATATTCACGGCTTACCCGCTCCCGAGTAGGCGTGTCCTAACCAACTTTTGGTCATCACAAATTTGTCTGCCAAATTTGGTTACTTGCTCTTAAGCTATATGCTTTTATTTGCCACACCCCCGTAGTGGGCGTTGCCAAAAAATCGTAGCACCTTATCTGATGCGAGCAGACACGAGTTGAATACCTCTTGTGAACGAGATTTTATATTATTATATTATTATATTATATTTTTAACGTTTTATCTACATATGTTGACACTCGATTTGTCAACTGTTTATAGTAAATAAAAAAATAAGTATAAAATAAAAAATTCAACTTTTGGGGAACATTCAAATAAAATGCAATTCATTAAATAAACTATTGTAGCCTAAATGTGCTGTGTGATAATTAAATTTTTTAATTATACATACTATATTGTTTCGTGAACGGCAATAAAGAAGAGCTAGAAGAGGTAAAGATATAAGATTCTGTATACAATCTATATCTCCCTGAGTTTTGGAGCTGACCTCCACTTGAGTATTGAGAGAACTCCTTTACAAGCCGCAAACATCGAGGTTTTCGATTATTCTATATGTTTCAGTGATCGTTGCGGGCTTCTGAATTTATCTGTTCAGTTTGGGTGCTGAATACCGATGTGTGTATGTGGTGTATGAGGTGTGGGTATAGCAATATCTACATAAAATTGTTGTTGGTTTTTGTATTCAAAATATGTATGTTTGTTTTTGGGTTTATTTAGGTTTATTTCTGTGCATAAATATTTTACAACTAAAACTAATTGCAATAAACTTAAAATAATTGAAAAGAAAAAATATATAAAAATCGGATTGTTCAAAGCAAAATTGATTTAAATGACGGAACTTAAATAAAAAACGTTTAAATGGCAAACTTTTCTGCTAAGGGTTTGTTAGAGATTTGATGAACCAATTGGAAAAGTCATTGCATTTTCATTACTGCATGTTAGGATTGTAAATATGTGTATATATATATGTGTGTGTGTGTGGAAAATGTATTGGAGTGTGTGTGTGTGTGTGTGCATGTATTTTATTGTTATTATGCATGGCAGCTTGAAGAATACGAAGTTTGATAGTGTTTAAAAAGCAGCAGTTTTTCTTAATTGTTTTTTTTTGCAAAATATTTATAGGCTTAAATTTGGATAAATGTATGAAAAACTATTTTTGTTATTAAAATAAAAATATATTTGTAATGGATAAAGCCACGCAGCCAATTATTTACAGGGCGGACCAGGTGTTAAACTTTATGCTGTTTTGTTTTTTTTGTTGTCTCTATACAAAATAAGACTAGAAATAACTAACTACGTTTGGTGGCGCAGCACCTAAGGCGCCACTGCGGTGGTTGCCGCCGTTGTGGCTGTAATCGCGTTTGTGTTGCGCTGACGTTGACGCAGTCGCCGGCCACGCCCACGCCCACGCCCGCGGCGCGCCTTCTTGCGGCGCACCACATTGGTTTCGGTGTGGTAGGTGACTTTTTCGCTAACGCTGCTATAATTAGTGAGTGTGCTTGCTGTTTGTGTGTGGCTACTGATGTTGTTGCTGTTGTTGTTGCTGCTGCCACTAATAGCGCCGTTTGTGAGTGTGCGTGTGGTCTGTGTGTAAGTGTTCTGTTTGTCAGCCAGGTCCGCGAGCTGGTTATTGGGCGCCTGCAACACGGAGGCGTGGCGCACGGAGAACGCCGAATGCGAGTCGGGTGGTGCGTTGGTCGCGGTGGGTGGCAACAGGGTGCTGCTGTCCTCGCCGCCCTCGCCCTCCGACGCCTGCACCTTGCTTAGTATGACCTTGTCGAGATTAGCTATCGAGATGATTAGGGGTGAGGATTCATTGGATTCGGGACGCAGTAGGGGTACAATGGGTCTTACGTATGTCGCTGGCAGTGCGGCCGGAACCGCTGCTGGCTCGGCAGTGTCATTTGCCTGCCGGCCTAGTTCCGGAACTGGGTCGGTGCTCGTTTCCACGTTCAGCTGTTTGGCCTTGCGTGCCGAGTCAAAGAGTCCCTCCAGCGAGATCGTCGATGTCTCGACGGCGCCTCGGATGACCTCCGGCAGCAGCGATTTGCCGCTGCGTTCCGGATCGAGGTCACCTTCCGCCAGTGGCAGACTGTTGCGCACCGGCGCAGAGCTCTTGGGCACGGTGGGCTCGGTGGGCGTGTAATCGGCAACGGTGCTGTGGCCGTCGTTGATCTGAATGTCGCTGCCGTCCACCAGGTGTACGTACTTCACCACGCTGATCTCACCCAGCTGTTCGACGTGGGGCAGCGACTCGACGCGCAAGGTGCCAAAGTCTTGGTTGGCCTTGGACTTGCGTTGGGCGGCCTTGGCCTGCTTCGAATTGATCTCGACAATGCGATTGATCTCGATCAGCTTGTGCTTGGGCTCCACGGCGGTGGCCTTGCTGCCCAGCGGCCGACCCGTCGGCTCCTGGTCCTCATCACCGTCAAGCAGCGTGAAGACGTGCAGCAGCGTGGTCGCCGGCGGTGGCGGCGGCGTTGTTGGCGATGCCAACGCCGCCATCGATCTGTCCTGTGGGAGTGAAGAGATGTTTGTGGCTTCATTAGCGTTTGCATGGAACTCGAGTTGTGGCTGTGCGGTTTCGGTATCGGTATCGGTATCGGTTTCGGTTTCAGTGTTTGTGGTGTCTGTTGGCTGTGTTGTTGTGGGATTTGTTGTTGGTGTGCTTGGTGTTGTTGTCACATAGCCCTGCCTCTGCTGCAGCTGCTCGTCCTGCTCGACCTCCTCCCGCTCAACGAGCTCAGCCTCCGGATCTGTCTCGGCCTTGGCGGCCACCTTGGGCTTGAGCGTCGTGTGCTTCTTGCTGTGTATGTCAAATATCTTCTTGTTGCGCGCATTGAGCGCATCAATGTTCAGGTCCTCGATCAGCGAGTTCTCGCTGGCCACCTCGGGCGCCTCCGTGGAGGGACCCGCATACTTGCGCTCGTAGCTCCGATTGTTGCTGGGAATGAACGGCGCCGGCTTCAGCGGCGTCAACGGCGTCGTGCGCTCATAGTTGTTCGCCACGGGACGCAGCGTCAGGTTGGGACTGGCCACGCCCGGTGGGCGGTTCACCACGCGCGGACGGTTGCTGCCGCCGAAGCGATTGGCCGGCGTGGAGGTGGAGCTGCTGCCGGCGCTGGAGTTCGGCTGGCGACTGCGCGGATTGAAGGGCACGTTGCCACCGCTGCCAGTGGCGCCACTGGCGGTGGCTGCGTAGTTCGGCCGACTGCCGGGCGGCGCTCGATTGTCCTTGGGCCGGTAGGCGGGTGGTGTATTGAATTTGGGTACGCTGGTGCTGTCTGGCTCCTGCGCCTGCTGCCTGGTTTGCTGTTCCTCCTCCTCTTCGTCCTCGTCCTCGCCATCGTCGTCATCGTCGTCCTCTTCGCTCTCCTCCTCCTCCTGATCGGCCACAGGCTGCTTGTTCTTGGGAATAAAGGGTCTTCGCACCACGGACTGGCTGCCCAGCGGGCGAGCATTTAACAGTGGCTGTGGGCGCTCCTGCTGCTCCACGTAGTCCTCGTCGTCATCGCCGCCCTCCTCGTCGTCCTGCTGCGGCTTGAAGCGATCGGCGCCCGGCAACCGTGCACCCCTGGGATCGTTGCGCACAAAGCCCTCGCCCCTGTTGCGCACGTTGGAGTTGAACGGATCGAAGCGTCCGTTCTTGCGGCGCACAAACTTGGCCGTGGGCCGTGTGCTGCTAAAGACTGGCGCCGGTTTCGTGGGCGTGCTGGCTGCCGACGGGTCATAAGGTCGCTTGGCCACCAGCTTGCGCCGGAAGAACGGACGCGGCGAAGACGCCCCCGTTGCGTTCGACACTTTGTCGACTGTGGTGCTGGTGGTGGTGGTATTTGTGGTGGTGCTGTTGGTGGTGCTGTTGGAGGCGCTCTTCTCGGCCAGCAGCTTCTTTAGTCGGAAGTTGATCACACCCTGCTCGCCACTGCCGCGTGCCTGTTCCGCCTTCACCTTGTCGCGCAGCCGCTGCAGCTCCGAGCTGTCCTCGCCCTCGATCTTCTCCTCGCCGCCCTGCAGCTTGACGTTGATCACGCCCTCCGCGGGCTCGCCACGCGACTGCTGGCTCTTCAGGCGATTGCGCAGGCTCTGCAGGTCGATGGGGCGTCGTTGTGGCTGCACCGTTCCTTGCTCGCCTTGGTCCTCGGGCTCCTGATCTTCGTCCACGTCGTGCTCCTCATCGGTTTGTGCGGCGGCTCCGAAGCGGGCGCGATTGGGTGTAAATGGCTTACGCGTGGTCGTTGTTGTCGTTGCCGTTGTTGTTGTCGTGTCACCAGCAACCCCCTGTTCCTGCCCCTTGCTTGACTCCGGCCTACCAGCCTCGCTGGCTGCCGGAACGGGCCTAAGTTTGCGCACAATTTTGCGGAATCGTTTTGGGGGCGAGGGGTTGACGCTACCCGTCGTATTGCTGGCTATTGTGATCGTGTGGTTGTTGTTAGTGTTAGTGGTGTCGACGCTATTAGTGGTGCTGTCTGTACTATTGGCACTCTCGATCGACTGAACCGGCCGCCGATACTTGAGCACGCGTATGCGCTTCAGCGTCGGCCTGACAGTCGCTGCCGCCGGAGTTGTGCTCGCCTCGGTCGTGGTCTCAGCGGCGTCTTCGGCCTCGTCGCTGTCTGTTTCTTCACTTGAGTGGTCTTCGACAATGGTTTGTTTAGTTACCTGTACGCGCCTGCGTGTGCCGAAGGATAGGCGACGTGTGGTCGCCGCTGCCGCTGTTGGCCGCGTTGTGGTTGTGCTTGTTGTTGTTGTTGTTGATGTCGTGCTGCCTCGAGTGCGACTCAATTGATATCGATTCTGAAAACGTCGTTTAGAATTAACGTCATTACCTATGTCATTTTGAACACGCACAGGTGTCCCACTCTCATCATTATCATTATCATTATCAGTTTTATCCTTCGCCTCAGTGTCAATATCTGCCTCTAGACTATCATCATCTTTAGTTTCATCGTTATTATTAGAATTAACAGTGGCTGTGACTTGAGCTTGTGTGTTGTTTGTGTAAATGTTTTTGTTGTCGTTGCTTGTGTTTGCGCCTTTGTTAGCATTAGATAACTTAAAACGAGTATATAACAAATTGGCTACGGTGCTATTACTACGTGCTGCGCTAAAATTACGACTGCTTACGTTAAGTGAGGTGCTCGGATTAGTATTTTTGTTAAGGTTAGTTTGTGTGCTATTTGCATGATGTACTTCTGTTACATTATCTGCACCATCCTCATCGTACTCTTCGTTGTCGTCATTGTCATCGTCTTCGTCTTCGTCATCGTCACCGTTGTCGTCATTGTCGCTGGTTTGGCTTGGGACTTGCGTCAGTTTGGGAGTCTTTGTGGTTTCTGTGGGGGATTGAGAGGTGCGTTGTCTACTGGCAAGAAACTGGCTTAGGGTCGATCGTGGTGTTGTGATCCTGGGCCTTGGCTGAACGACCTCCTCTTCGTACTCTTCGTCCTCTTCGTCTACATCGTTGGTGTACTCGTCCTCCTCCTCCTCTTCCTGCTCTTTCTCATGTTGATTCGTTTCCACGCGATTGTACAGATTTCTATTGACCGCTACCAAATTGCGCCGAGTACTTTGGATGATTGGCGCTGCTGTCGTCCGGCGTGCCCCGAACAGGGGGGGCGTGCGGCCAGTGCTGCTGCTGCTGCCCTGTTGTCCGCTTTCCGTGGCGGGCACCTGCTTAGCACGTGGACCAATCAACGCCCGATGCCGATTAGTTTGCAGAAATCCACCACGTGTGCTGGAGATTTCGGCGACAAGATTGTCCGCATTGTCTTCAATGCTCGCCTCGTTCTCGCTATCGCTGTCGGCATCGCTTTGGGATTCGGTGCTTGTTGTCGGTGCCCGGCTCACTGGCGTACGTGTGCGGCTGAAGGCCGCGTAGGGTCGACGTGTGCTCGATTCCTCGGGGTTCGTTGACGCTGTCGTTGAGGGGCCCAGTGTGGTGGTTCCATTGAAACGGCGGCGTGTTAAAAGCTGACGCTGTGGTGTGGCTCGGTAGCTGCTGGGCTTAGTCGCTACGGTTGTAGATTCGCTATCTTCGGCGTTCTGTACTCCGTCTGGGCTGGCTTCATTCTCAGAAACTTCGCTTTGAGTGGTGGAAGTTGTCGATGTTGTAGATCGTATCGTTGGGTTGTACCGACGGCGTACCAGAGCCTGCCTTCCACTGGTGGTTTTCGTGCCTGGAGTTGTGGTTTCAGCACTCTCGTCCAAGCCATCCTTATCTTCTGTGGCCTCTTTATCTGTACTCTGCTTTGCTGTCGGCGTGGGTGCCGTGGTACTGAAGCGACGTCGTATCAAAAGATTCCGTCTAGATGTGGTTGCTCCGGAACTACTTAATACGCTGGAGCCTTCTTCATCTTCGGGTTTTTCGTTGGTTGCGCTTTGACGTGTTATTGTGGTGGATGTTGTTGTATTGTTGCGGCGCCGAACAAGATTCTGGCGACGTGAACCGACTTCTGTAGCTGGCGTTGTCCGTTCGCTACCCTCGCCGGCGTTTTCCTCAACTTCATTGGCCTTCTCGTCCACTCCATTACTTGTAGTTGTTGTGGCTGCCGTTGGAGTGATGCGGTTGCGTATAATAATTTTGCGTATTCGCGTTGGTCTCACAGGAGTTCTTTCTGTGGCTGCACTTGTGGAATTACCATCTTCGGTAATATTTGCTTCGACTGAACTTTTCTCTTCTACATCGCCTGTCGGTGCAGGTTTCTCAATGGGTTTTTCTGTGGTTGTCGTAGATGCGTCCTGAATAGCAGTTGTTGCCTCTTCCTTGCTTTCGTCAATTTCATTTTCGTCGCCCAATTCCGCCTCAAGCTCATCGATTTCGTCAATATGGTCGTCACTGGTATCTATGGAGTTCTCGAAATCGGCTGGACTATTTGATGTTCTCTGCGTAGGCTCCGTAGTGGGACGAGTTGTTGTTGTAGTTGTTCGGCTTAAGCTGGCATAAATACGACGATTTTTGATATCCGTGTTTGCTGTGACTGTTGTCGTTTTGTCTCTGCCACGAAAACGCTGAGCAATGCTCGGCGCACTTCTTGTGGTTGTCTCCAGCTGATCCGCCTCCTCCTCATCCCGCTCGTTATCCACTAAATTCGGTTTAGTTGGCAGCTGTAGACGCGTGCGATTTAATCGCGTATAGGTACGTAAGGTACGGGCATCTTTGTCCACGCGCTGCGCATCCGCCAGTATGGCGACCTCTACTAAGCGTGAGGTTTCATTTCTGCCGGCCGTTGTCAGCTTTGTTTTAAAAGTTTTGCCTCGACGATATGAATTCTTATCTGTTGTGGCCTTAACACTATCATCATCTTCATTGTCTACAATTGTCGTGTTTATTGTAGTTTTGACTAGCTTATTTTTATTTAATGTCTCCTTCGAAGATTCGATCAAATTGGCCCCCGGGTGACCTACACTGACCCGGGGGTATTCAATAAAAAATGACCGAGTTCAGAGTTGATCTCGCGCGCCTGCTCCATGGCCAAGCGATGTTCCTCCTCGTTGCTATCGCTCTCGTCCTCCTCCACTGAATTGCTTGGTGTCCCATTGTCGCTGACATTAAAAACATCACGGATTTGCTGTTGTATGTTGACCGTGGCCCTCTCGGCAACGGCTGGCGCCGCAGTTTTATCAATGTACGTTATAGGGGAATCTCCCTCGTATTGATAGTATTTGCGACGATGATAAATGGGCAGCGAGAGCTTATCATCATGACTGGATTCCGAAGTGAGCTTCGGCTCGCCGTGGCATCCGCCAAAGCATTCTCATCGTCGTTGGTCTGCAGATTGTTCAGTGCACTTGTCAATTTGCGTTTTAAGTCATTGAGGTCATCGGTAATGGTGGTTGTTGCCGGTGCTGCTGTGGTCGTTGTTGCTCTTGTTGTTGTTGTGGTCGTTGTTTGTTTTGTGGTGCTGCTTGTCCGAAGACGATGGAAAAAGCTTTGTTTGGCCGCTTGTTGTGGCGACTCTGTGGTTGGCTCATCTGCCACCACAGTTGTTGTTGGCGCGCTCGTTGTGGTTGTTGTTGTGCTTGTTGTTATGGGTCGATTGAAGGTCGACACTCGTCTCGTTGCCGCGGCTGATGGAGATGGCTGCGTGGTTGTGCTGATCGTTGTTCTCGCAGTTGGCCGTTGAAATCCGAGAACTGTACGCCGAGTGCTTGCTTCATTGTCAAGTGCAGCAGATTGCGAGGTTGTGGCGGCTGTTGTTGTTGTTGAGCTTGTGCTGGGTCTGTTGGGTGTTGGGCGTGGCCGAACCACACTTCGCCTGGTTGTGGTTGTCAAGTCGGAGTCGTCTACGTTGTTGCCGCTCACGTATACAGTTTCCTCTACCTCTTCGTGCTCGAGAGTTTCTTTAGGCCTCTTCAGCAAACGTCTGCGAACCTTTGTCACGGTTGGCTGGGATTGCTTGGTGCGGTGATCTCGCGACGCAAAGTCCAAGGCCAACAACGAGGACAGATCGTTGCTCTCAAATTTGACTGAGCCACGATTGCGTGTTACTGGCCGTGGTGTGGTGCTGGCCGCCGGAGTAATTACCTCATCGTAGACATACTCATACTCAGCGGGCTTCTCCTGAACGATCTTCGTGTGCACTCGCTTCACCACCTTTCCCACATCGATTGTGCGTATGTGGGTGGTACGGGTGCGAGTAAGGCCGTTGCCCAACGTTTCAGTCTTGGTGGAGGTGCGATTGCGTACTGTTCCAAGCGAGTCGCGGCTATTCAGCTTCGAAAGCGTTGAGTTTCGTTCGCCTGCAATTTCCTGCGTTCCTTGGATATCTTCACTCTTTCGCGCTGTGGACGTGCTGTCAACTTCCTGCGTAGTTCCCTGCTTGTTGAAGACGCGCTTGTGCTCATCAGCTGCCAAGTGCGATGAGAGGTCGCCTTCCTTGCGCGTTCGATAGCTGCTATTCAGCTTCGAAAGCGTTGAGTTTTGTTCGACTGCAATTTCCTGCGTTCCTTGGATATCTTCACTCTTTTGCACTGTGGACGTTCTGTTAACTTCCTGCGTAGTTCTCTGTTTGTTGAAGACGCGCTTGTGCTCGTCAGCTGCCAAGAGCGATGAGAGGTCGCCTTCCTTGCGCGGTCGATAGCTGCCTCTGACGATGACGCGCCGCCTTGGTAGCGCCGTGCTTGAACTAACCTCGCTGGCTTCCGTCGTACTGGTCGTACTGGTCGTGGGCTTCGCGGTGCTACTTCTGTGACGGACCAGAGATCGAGAGGTCGTACGTGGACGCGCCGTGGTGGTCGTTGACGTGACCGTTGGCTCTGTTTCCGCAGCTGGTGTCGTTGTGGTTTGCTTGTGGGCAGAGCATGGGCCGGCTGATCCTTCGCAAAGCGACTCGATCGAGCTTGTGTTGAGCTCCGCCACGATTGACTCACTATTGAGCGACTTTTCAGCAATCCTATCAGCAATCGCTGCCGTGGTTGTTGTGCTTCTCGGTTGTTCGGTAGTTGTGATTATTTCCAGCACTGATCCATTCGTCGCCTTGGTGTCAGCTGGCACGGTGGGCGCGGTTTCCGATATGGGACTATCGGTAGTGGTGCTAGTTGACAATTCGGGGGTATTAATTTCTTCAGTGGCAGTTGTTGCCAGAGTGGTAGCCTCGGAAACTTCCCTATTATTTGACAGCAGCCTTGTCGTTAGGTCTTGTGCATCCTCACTGGACACCTCCGCTGAGGCTTGCTCAGTTGCTGTGATGCCATCACCGCTATCTTTTAGGGCAGTCTTGCCATCGTCATCGTCATTTAACTCCGCTGCAATACTCTCATCCTCAACGACTGTCTCCGTAATGCGACCACCCCGTGCTATGGGCAGGGTTATCTGTGATTGGTTCGCTGCACTCAGGTTGCGCACGAAGCTGGAACTGGGACCCTTGCTCAGATGGGAGCCACCGCTGTCGCGTACTATGGCATTGTAGTGTATCTGCTCGTCGTCACTGCTGCGACTGGAGGTACGGCTAATGCTTTGGTAACTACGTTGTCCGGTTTGGATAGATTTTAGATCGGCCTCATCGCCGACTTTAATCGCTGAGTCCGTTTGACTAGAAGAGCGCCTAACATTTTTAAAGTTTTGACTGCTCGATTCAGATTCTGATGCTGAATCCGTTTCAGAAATTGTTTTCTGTTGACTTGCCACAACGTCGGCAGACGTGCCGTGGCTGCGGCGCTGGTTCCGATTTCCCCATTCGCCTGGTTGGTCTGATAGTGACGTCTTGTTATTTGCGAAGTTGTTCCTGTGGAGGATGTTGCATCGATTTCGTTTTCCGTTGAGGTCAAGTGGCGACCCCGATAATTAGCCGACTCGTCATTTAGCGCCAAACTCTTGTCAGCATACCTACGTGAGTCATTGTCATTAAAGTCGAGTGCATTGGGCGGCTTGGCCGTACCCGATGACACTCGCGAAGGTCGTCGCGCATCGCGCCACGTATATTTAATTTTGTTAATCGTTTTTTCGTCGTCTGTTGTGCTTAAACTAGAGGAGCTAACTACGTCATGCCTTAAGTTATTGCCACCATTACCAACTACTTGAAAGTCTACTACATTTTTTGTGCGTGTTGCGTTTGTTGTTGGTTGGGTGTTTGTGCTAGGTTCCAACAACTCTTGACTATTATTGGCACTCACCTTGGGCCTATCCACTTTGGATAGGCTAGTTTTGCCTATGCTCGCAACTGCATCGTGTTGTGTTTTGTTTTGGTTTACGTTATCGTTATCGTTATCGTTATCGTTATCGTTATCGCTATCATTATCGTTAACAGTGCCGCTTGCTGTTGTGGTGGGTTGGGGTTTAGTGGCTATGGGACGTGTACGACGTCTGGGATAACCAAAGGGTCTTGGACTAGATACGCTGCCCAGCGTTTTGGTGTTAGTTGGGCTTACAGGTAGTTCGGTTGTAGTCAGTTCAAGTTGTTGATGTTGTGTTCTTTGTGGTTGCCTTCTACCAGAGTAGGTGTTTCTAATGATATTTACACTAGGGCTAACGCTACTCAAACCATTGGAGTTACCAACATCGGGACTAGCATTGTTGACTGCGTCTGCATTGTTTTTGTTGCTGTTGCTGTTGCTGTTGCTGTCGATCGTGTTTATGCGTCTGCGACTGCTTGTGTACTTAGATTTTGTCTTAATTGTTGTTACCTCGTTATCAACACTGTTTGTTTGATTGTCATCGTTGTCGTCGCCGTCGCCGTCGTTGTCAATGTTGTTGCGTTCGCTGTTCCCTGTGGTTCTTGTACTGGCCAGTTCGGATTCCGTCGTCGTGGTTTCTACGGTTGCTGTCGTTGTGGCCGCAACTTGTGCTAAATTGTTAATGTTCGTGTCAAGGGCTGGGAGGGGGGAGGCATCGCTTGGCTTGTCGGCCGGCGGCAGTGTCGTAAATTCGGGCTCGAACATATTGTTAATGCCATTGGCCAAGCTCAAGGCGTCAATGCTGGTGGTCGGTGTTTGGATAGTGGATACAACTATTGATGTGGGTGTGGGTAGGGTGGTGGTTGTGATGGTTGTTTCGATGTTAGTAGCGATCGCTTTGAGCGGAATGCTTGTGCTTTCAATTGGTTCAGTGGTTTTGTTAGTGGTTGTGGTTGTTGTGGTGGTTAAATCTGGTTGGGTGGTGATCGGTGCTGGTGTGGTTGCTAGTACGTTATTAATTTTCACACTGTTGCTGCTGTTGTTGTTGTTGTTGTTGTTGGTGGTGGTGGTGGTGGTGGTGCTGGCCTGGGTAGTCTCAGTGCCGGTGACTGTTGTTGTTTCTGGTGTTGTTGTTGTTGTTGTTGTTGTAGCTGTTGTTGTGGTTGTGGTTCTGCGGCCAATGCTCGCGTATTTACGTGTATTTGTAGAAGCTGTGGAGCTTTGAGTTTTTTCTACCGTTACATTTTTCTGTTGTGGCTCATCCACGTATTCCACCTCATCCTCGTCGGCATCATGATCAACTGCATCGACCTCGACGGCACCGCTGCTCTTTGTGGGTCGCGTCCGTTCAAAGTATTTGTAGCTACAGAAAGAAAGAAATTATGTATTACAGTGTCGATCGCAACAAAGCTATCAGCCTTTATACTCGTTCACGAAGGAGAAGACTACTGTATTGGGTTTGTGCAATGTCCGTCCGTATGAACGCAATTTTGGGCGCGGCTGTTGATGCTCGAGACTTGAAACTTGGAATATGTATTTATTTCTGGCCGCATCAGAGAAAGTGTCAAGACTTTTTGGCTACCCCAACTGGGGGCGTGGCAAGTCGGTCGCTCTCTAATTCAAATCTAGATACGGCTAATTTTGCAGACAGATTATTGATGACTTCTTCCAAAGACCGTGGCAAATCGATTTAATCTAGATGTCTCCCTCAGTTTTAAATCTCCATACGGACAGACTATCCATGAATTTCTCTAAAGATCAATAGAACAATTATTTGGCGGTAAGCTGTGGAAATCCCTATTTGAAACTTGGAATATATATTTCTTTCGCATCAGAGAAAGTGTCAAGACTTTTTGGCTACCCCAACTGGGGGCGTGGCAAGTCGGTCGCTCTCTAATTCAAATCTAGATACGGCTAATTTTGCAGACAGATTATTGAAGACTTCTTCCAAAGACCGTGGCAAATCGATTTAGTCTAGATGTCTCCCTCAGTTTTAAATCTCAAAACGGACAGACTATCCATGAATTTCTCTAAAGATCAATAGAACAATTATTTGGCGGTAAGCCGTGGAAATCCCTATTTCTTAAAATTGAGAACGAGTATTGCGCAGTCGGTTACACCCGACTGCAGCGTGCTTTCTTGCTTCTTTAAGCCCATTTACCGATTGGTTGTCGAGCTTATTGCCGACTCAAAGCTGTGCTCTCCGAGCGCTCTGTGGTGCGGCCGCGATTGCGGCTCAGAGTAGCATAGTGCTTCGTCTGCGTCTGCTCCTTGATGTTGACGGGCTGTTCCAACTCGGTCACCGGCTCGGCGGGCGCTGCTGCCGTTGCGGTTGGTCGTGTGCGTCGCAATTTGGTGTACGCTGGCGTGGTCGAGCTGAGCGGACGCCTGGTTGTGTCCGGCTGTTCCGGCTGGGGCTCGGCGAGCTCCTCACTGTCGTCGGCCTCATCTTCAGAGCTAATCTCGGCCTCCAGCTCGTCGCGCGTGGTACCGCGATTGCGATTAATGACCACATACGGCTTGCGCTCCTTGAGGAAACCGTCGAATTCGGCCAGCTTCTCCAGGCCCTCGTTCTGCGGCCCTTGGCGGCTGTTGCCGCGCAGCACAGACGAGTACTTGGAATAGTTGGATTGGGAGCTGCCATCGCTGCTGACGGCAGCGGTGCCCGACTCATCCGATTCGCTGGTCTGTGCCTTAACGGCATAGGGGCGATTGCGTGTGAATGTGGTGAACGTTTCGGGCCGACTGAGAACGCGGTCATAGAGGGACTTGCTGATGGTTGAGGGCGTGGTGGGCGCCCCGCTAGCCGAGTTCTCTTTCAGCGTTATGGAGCCGTCCTTATTGCGCAGTAAGTGCTTCTCCAGCTGCTCCACGCCGCCGACCTTGCGAATGAGACCAATTAGCTCCTTAATGACCTGCGGATCCTCTTCAGCATCGCTAATCTTGCTCAATGTGGCCGCATCTTCGTCATCCTCCTCGTACTCGATCACCTCCTCCGCCGGGGCAGGCGCCGCCGTCGTTGTCGTCGTGGTGCTCGTCGTGCTTGTGACACGCGGATAGACCGGACGAGCCACCGGCGCTGCAGTCACCCGATTGTAGCTGCTGTTGGGGCGTGCTGTCGTTGTTGTGGTCGTCGAGCTGACGGGCGCCGTCGTTGTCAGTCTGGTGGGAAGGGCGTGAATATTTCAGGTATTTCAAATACTGCAGTCACTTACTTCTTGGTCTTGCAGGGCACATTGCGCGCAAAGTCGCAGGAGTCCGCGGCGGGATTGAAGTAGAGTCCAGAGGGGCAGGTGAACTGATGCGCCACAATGCCTAGGCCGGAAGGACCGCTGTCCAAGCACCAGTAGTACTTTTTGCAGTCGCGCGGATGCTGGAAGAAGCCCTCCTCCTCGCACTTGAAATCCGAGCCGGGATCGGGCGTCGTTGGCGGTGGCGGCGTTGTCGAAGCCCGTCCGCCGATGTACAGCGACGATCCCTCGGCCTCGGTCAGTCTAATGGAGGTCACGGGCGCTGCGGTTGTGGTGCTGCTACTCGCAGGTCTTCTCGCTGCACTGGACTTCCTCGAGCTCGTCTCCGACTTGAAATTCAACCGATTTCTGGTGCTCTCATTGTCGCGACTTCGCGAGCGCGACGGCTTCTGCGGACCACTTGGTTTGGCCACCTCATTGATGCCCAGGCTGTGAAGGTGTGCACAGAAATGGTTTAGTTCAGATAAATATAGAGAGAGGCTAATGAGACGCGATTGCGAATCCGATTTAAGTACACATAATGCTCTTTTTACACGAACTTAAAATCGCACTTAATATATTCTTAATATATTCTTTTTGTTTTATTGTATTCTACAAGGTCTCGCTAGCTTATGAACAACAGGTTATCCAAATTGTTTTATTTTCTATGAATTTCTTTTAATATGTTATTTTATACTGCGTTATCAATAATGGACAACAGAGATTTTAATAGAAAAATAAATTCTCAAAATGGGGAACAAATTAATTTATGACATAGCAGTGATATTGCAGTCTAAAACCTTGTTATGTTTATATTAGTTTTACTTTTTTTATATTAATGCATTCTTTTTATAAATATATTTAATGAGTTAAAATGTTTAGCAGCGAAAATAAATTGTCAATTTTAATTTAACAAGACTTTTTTAATACTGTTTATTGTACTTTTAATTTATTTATTTTTTGGAAACGTATTTATTGTGTAAAAAGAAAATTATGTGCATATTTTCTGTTTGTTTTGGGTCATCTTTCTTTGATAATATTTTGTACTCACCCGAATGCCTCGAGCATGGCCTCCTTGGCAGCCTCAATCAAGGGGTACGGCTTTCCGCTGCACGTGCCACGAAAATCATCGTTGTCGATGGCCCAAAACATAATACCACCCAGTCCATGGGCGACCACATACTCGGCCTTCTTGCGCACAATGGCCTCATCATCGTAGCCGACCCACTGATTGCGCCTGTAGGCATAGGGACCCATAACATTTGAATTGGGCTGTACCACCGTCCACTCCGGATCTTCCTTAAGTGTTTGGCAAATCTTTGAATGCAAAATAAAGTAAAAATGGTTGAAACGGGAATGACTCGGGAGAGCCCACCTCATAGTAGGCCAAATAGCCTTTCTCCCTGGTAGCATCGCCCTGTTCACCGGGTCCCTCGGAAGGTGCACCGAGCTCAGTGCTCTCCTCATTTATGAGCGTGTAGGATCGTCCGTAGGTGGGAATGCCCAACACTAGCTTGTCACGATCGGCTCCAGCCTTCAGATAATACTTGATTGAATAATCCTGTCAAACGAGAACCAATTATAAATATTATTTATTCAATATAGGTTTAATTAGGAGCACTTGCAATGTTTAACTCAGCATCATAGTTATATTCGGAATCATCTTCCAGCGAGTACAGTGGCGCATGGTGGTTGACAGACGGCTCGTGGGAGGAATGAAAGTCGTAGGTCAAGACGTTAAACCAATCCAGATACTTGTTGAGCTTGGGCACATCGTAGCCCTTGTCAATGTACTCGATGCCAGCTGGCACGGCCATGGTCAGCAGCAGTCTCGTCCGTCCAGTCTTCTCGGCCTCGCGTTCGAACTCTGCCCGCAGTTCCTGCACGAACTGGGCATAGTTATCGCGATCCCGCGATTTGCCGCCTTCACGATGTGCAGGATACTCCCAATCCAGATCGATGCCGTCAAAGTGATTCTGGCGCAAGAATTTCAATATGTTCTTGATGAACTGTTGGCGCCGCTCGCCACTGGCCACCAGCGGGGAGAAGCGTGAGGAGGCCTCGTTCCACCCGCCAATGGCAATCATCGTCTTCAGCTGCTTGTTGTACGTTTTGAGTCCGGTGAACTTCGCATAGCCACCTGCAAAAGTTGGCAACGAGAGTGGGGAACAGCAGGCCGGAAATTAAAGTCGAGTGAGTCACAAATTGTTTCAGTAACATCATTTATTTTGCATGGGCGTCTCTGGCTTACCCTGCTCTATGTCCTGATACTTGTCAAATGGCTTCATTTGATTATCCTTGGTGAATCCACCGAATGCGTAGACCAAATGTGTACACAAATATGGATTTATATTCTGGGGATTGAATTTGGCAGTGCCCGGCCTATAGACACTCCAGTTCGTATAGTAACAAACCACGCGACCCTCACTGCTCACAACTGTAATTGCCAATTAGAATTTAATGGTTTAGTGCTCTAAAGTGTTAAACTTACCATCAAGGCAATAGGCCAGTGCGCAGAGGAGGAAGAGCGTTTGCCAGGCCGCTCCAGGCCGGAACTGTAAATTAAACAAGCGTAACACCAATAAGTCATAGCCGGAAGTCTTTACGTTGGATATTTGATTATAAATGCTTTAGCATTGACACTGTGACATCAATGGACCAAAATATCGAAATATGAGACAATTCTCAACAAAAGCCATCAAAGTAATTCAATCAACGCAGAGTCCCGTGAAGGTCGACGCGAATACTGCAATCTATCAAAACACGTTACACAACCTCATGAATTTCATATGCAAATTCAATTTAATGAAATACAGCATCAACCAACTTAATTTTAGTTTTTTTGTTGCAGGTTTTCATATCTATACCCAGTGCCCATCGAAAATGGCTAACAATGGGTGTAATGGTTTTGTGCAATCGTGTGTAACAGGCAGAAGGGACATCTCCGGCCCCATATTTGACATATTCTTGGTCAGCCGAGTCGAGATCAATTTCATTTAAAACGCTCAATAGCCCACTCAGTTTGGCTGACATCGATGCGAATCGACATAAACCTGTAGTTTTTTTCGCCACATTCCGTAGATTACACGAGACGGCGATACCAAACTTGGCACATACTTTAGCACTTGAAGAATTCATTGCATTGAATTGCGCCAAGATCGGCTAAGAAATGCAGAAGTTATTTGAGAAAACGTGTGGTAAAATTTGACGAATTTGACAAGCGACATAGTAATCTTTCTTTTATATATTTTTAGACAATTTTTTTTGCGTCAGTTTTATTACTTATTATTACGTAAGCTAAGTTTTGTCACACAGCAATCAACCGGTAATTGAATTGTTTGGTAGGTTGCTGGTTCGACTCCCAGACTTGAAGTGCTATTTTTTATTATTTTTTATTATTTGTTTTATTGTGCACCTTGCCACGCTTAAGTATATAAATTGTGTTTGAGCACACAACATAATAGGGTACAGGGTATCCCCTATTCGTGTGCCCTCGACTAGCGCACTCTTGTTTGTTTTTTCCTATGTTTGTTCAATGTGTGGGGAAGTCGCATAAGGTGTTGCTTTGGGCGCTGCCAATGAGGAAGCACTGCCACCAGTTGCAGTGCCAATTATAACTTGTAGTTTCGCTACATTACATAAAGTAATTTTAAGCAATTAGGGCAACTGCAAACAAAACGCAGAAAAAAAGAAATCGAAGCCTATTCGACTGAGTCAGTGTCATAAATATTTTTATTTTGCCGCATGTTCGTAAAAAATCGAAATTAAAAATATATATGCATACACACACATACGAAACCCGGTTTTTGAATCGAAATGCCAAAGTTTGGTAACATCATAAAAACAACAACGCGAGTGGCTTAAACTACTTACATACACACATTTTACCATCTCCCTTGAGCGCAGTCGAAATTTGGTCAGCAGCGCACAACAAAAATTACATAATTATATAAAAGCAAGCAACAACAAAATCTAGCCTGTCGTGGTATGTGCGTATATGCGAAACATGCCGGTTTTTGGTCCATACACACACACACACACACACACACACACACACACACACACACACACACACACACACACACACACACACACACACACACACACACACACACACACACACACACACACTTGTACACATATGCACACTCATGTCTTTCATTCATCGAAGTCAAAGCGAATTTTACACATACCCTAAAGGAAAACAACAAAAGAGATTTCTATCTCTGGCTTAGTAAAAACACCAATTGGGGATCATCATCATCTGTAATAAGCCGAGCTTGTTTTTGTTGCCGTTTTTGGCTAATTATCTTTGCTAGGAATCAGTGGGCTGGGGGCTTTTCAAAATAAATATTTTTAAAGAAAAACAAGATAATAATTTCTTACAATACAACAATATATAATGCATGAATATCTTTTGTGAAGGCTTTTACAAATTTCCAAATATATACTTAGCTAGGGGGACCTCCAAGACCCCTCTGCCTACGCCACTGCTAGCAATACTATAAAGCTTAGCAGCAGAAAACCATTATCATTTATAATGAATAATATATGTACACAAAAGTATGAATTTTAATTTAAATTTTTGAAGAGTTTTAAAGTTATCTTGCGATCTAAGATTATTATTCAGCAAAATGAACGCTTTAATAGAATCACAGATTTGATCTTATTTCCTGGTAGAATTAAGTAATTTGGTATACGATAAACGAATAAATTTGCTCAAATGAATTGCATATTCTTTAAGGTATGTCCCTTGGTCACTGATTATAAAATTCAGCAAATTGTGTGCCAACAATCAAAAGCCATCAGCATTACTTTAGCCACACAGCTTTCCCCAAGCCAAAATCGAACCCAACGCCATTTGTCGTTAGTCGTATCTATATCCGGCATAAGTCAGAGTGTGTCACTCGCCGGCCATTTGTGGGGCAACAAGTTGAGGTAAGCGTTCTGTCGTTGTATATGTGGTTTTTGGCTAATGGCATTTGTGCCCCGTGTCGTTTGATTGGACTTTATTGAAAATGGTACACAACTACTTGTCGTAGCATTAACAACGACAACAGCAATAATTGTTGATGGGATGCTTTGCAATTGACATTTGTATTTGGCCATAATTTACATTAGCCGCTTTTGTTGTTGCTGCTGTGTTTCCACACGCATTGCTTAACATTTTTTTTATTTGCGAAAATAAAAAGCGAATGCAGGCAAACGAGTATGCCAACAAATCGCCAACCAAAACAAAAAAAAAATAAGATAGCCAAATAAAATTTCAACAATTCTGATTATACAATGCGCATGCACATTGATTGGCCCGGCTATTGACAAATTTGTCGATTTGCCGCTAAATGCATAACGCGACAAGGCACAAAGAAGCACAAACATGCGAGTATGTAATTGCTTAAGGCGAATGCAACACTTGCGAAAGCTCTGGTGCTCCAAAATGGATTTGAATTGAGTCAAGTGTTTGGCCAACATGGCCTAATGCAAGCTGGCAGGCGACAGAGACAGGCGAAGGGATGAGCTGCCAGCAGCAACTGTGGCAACTTTGTCAAGAATCACTTTAATTGGGCTACCCCAAATTGCGAGTCGAAGACGGAGTTGGTGACGCTGCTGCGGCTGCTGCTGCTGCTGCTGCGGCTGCTGCTGCTGGTTCCCAAACCACAATTTATAGCCAGCAAGTTTCGCTGATGATGTCGACCAGTTGCAACACCAAGGCAAACGGACGAACCGCCGGACAACTGTAGCATATTTGTTGTTTCGAGTCGGCCCAAAGCAGCAACTGCAACTGCAACCGAAACTGCAGCTGGAAGCCCGTCGCTTATGTAAGCGACAGCAGCGATGGCCGCAAGTTTGCGTTACGCCTGCAAAACTGTTGCGTATGAACGTACATATTTGCAACTTCTCATCTAGAGTGAAGTTGTCGCTGCTGCTGCTCTTGTTGCTGTTGTTACTTGAGTTACTGTTGTTACTGCATATGATTGTAGTTGCTGCCGCTTCCTAGACTCTCGCTGCCGCTGCTGTTGTTTCGCTTCGGTTTTTCGCTTTGCATAAAGCCAGACTCGCGCTAGCCTTGAAAACGAAACTGGCTATTAAAAAGCGCTATAACATATATAAATATATACATGCAGATGTATGTGCAACGTTGGCCGTTCCTTTTATGGTGGGCCAAATTTAAGTACTGCGGCCTAAGTTGCCGTTGGTTGCCTTAGTTTTGGCTCTAGGTAATGCAGTCTCAAATATATGTGATATATCCCCTTAAGGTGACTTCTAGAATTGCGAATGTTTGTAAAGTACTCTGTACTTTATGTTTATTTAAGTACATGATCTTGTTGCTGGGCACATTCAAGGCGAGCCACACCAAAACCACTTGGAACGTGGCAGTCGGGTGTAACCCACTGCGCAATACTCGTTCGCAGTGCAAAAACAACGTTAAGGTTTATTCTAAAATAAATAATAAACACTAATACCAACTAGTTTTGTCAACTTTAAACTGTCATACAAAATCATAGCAGACAGACAGACAGTAAACCAATATACTCTCTTCGCCTCGCACGTGCGTAATCATGAGTGGTTAAAAAGTCTGGTAAAGCAACTGAAAATTTAAAGACAGTGACTGGAAAGTTCCGCTGGTGCACGTAGCCTCGCCCAGTATGTGCCTCACGTCGTAGCACGTAACGTTACGTTTTACGTACCCGTGCGTCACAATGTCAACGCCCCAAAAGATCAATGTCTGGTTAAGTTGCGCATACGCCGGGGGGCCGCACCCATGCAGTTCAAAAGCGCTTGAGGCAGCCCGCGGCTTTAAGAGAGACACCGCCTCGCCAAGAGTTGTGCAATCAAAACTTGAACAATTGAAATTTGGATTAAAGTGCAGCCAGCCACATTTTGGCCACTTGGCGGGCTGGGAGTTTGAGCGCGGGTGCGCCCGTTGCATAAGACCGGCAAGAACAGTTATTTTATGGGGCGCCGAAGATTAAACACCCTTGCAGACACATAACAGATTCCCGGTATAATAAAATAACAAAGTTGAAATTTAATCAGCAGCCCTCGACATCATCTAATTCCTTAGGCAACTGAACAACGAGGATCCTTGTTCACATCCCAGGCATCCCAGTGTATGGATGTAGTCTAGCAGCCAGTGCCAATTAAAGATGGTGATTTCTTATTATTATATCCCATACTTTTAATAATAATAAATGTAATCATTTTTCGAAGGGAGCGGCTGCAAATTTCGAATGCTAGAAATTAATGAATGATGAAAATAGTTGAGACCCGCCCGTTTGTGTTTTTCGTGCTTTTAGGCCCCATTTTCAGATATTAAAACAATTTTACACTTTAATATGTCCACTCGTTTTTGTTAAGAAAAACAGAAAATTTCTAACTTTGAAAATAAAAACAATACATTCATATAGTGTTGGCCGTTGAGCTAGAGTCGTAGTTGGTAGTTACCAATAATTATAATTATTTATAATTAGCCAAATCAAATACGAACTCGCAAGGAAATATATTTAAATGTTTTTACACACATTGTTCCTTTATTGTATATTGCTTAAATATTTCCTTGTCAATAAATAATATAAATTAATAAACATATATGTAAATGAAATAAATTTAAGCTGGATTCGAGCTTCGTCAGTCCCCGCTTCTTAACCCAACACTCAAGATATGTCGTTGGTTTATATGCAAACAAAGTTATCTGTTTTCCCCCACTTGCAGTTTGAATTTCGAAACTTTTCAGGATATCTTAAGAAACAAACAACTTTTTTATATCGTATTTTTCGTCCGATTGTTTCAATTTGAGTTATATTCTACTCTAGTTCGATGTTGATACGATTTTGCTGATTTGTTATGAGTACAGTGATATTCTTAATACCCCAGTTTTGGAGGAGTTTTTTAAAAATAGAAAAATCATTTGTTACTGATCAGTTGTATTACCGCTATATGATATAGAGGTCCGACTCGGCTAACAATGACATATGCACTGTCAACAACAAAAGTTTTTTAAAACTAAGAGACTAGTTCACATAGACACACAGATGGACTGACGATCATGGCTATATAGACTCGGTTATGGATGCTGACCAACAATATACATTATCTTCAATATGGTTAGCTTTTCGAGACAAACGGCGGGATATCAATAATAATGGTTTTCTTATCAAATTATAAGTTGAAATAAATTCACCTATGCGGAATTCAAATTTTCTAAGTCAACTCTCCAGATCGCCGAGTTTAATTGATCGACGCCTTCAAAAAGCTCAAGTTTGCTAAAAACTACTTAACTCTTTAACTTAAATATTTAATATGTTTGTTAACACTTTTGTTTTCGTTGCTTCTAAGCAATTATTTAAAATTAAAAAGAACTATTTCAAACATTTTCAAATAATGAGAGGTAAACCATTACTGAGCATGAGTGAGAAAGGCGTGGCAATAATTGCGATATCATCAATTCAGGCATCTCTGCGGCCTTGGTAAAATCTATCATCAACTTTCAGTGGACAGCAACGAGTTTAATTTCACAATCTATAGATAGGCATTTTATGGCACATATAAATGTTAGAGAGCCAAGCAGAAGAGTCGTGTTGGAAAACCGCTTTGTCAAGCTTTGACTTGGCGTTAGAGTCAAGCTCGAGTTTTCTTTTTTGAGTACGTCGTTGGCCGTCGCCGATGTTGACCCAATCCCAATGGCAAAAGCTGGTCGTAATCTCACCCGCGCCCCAACTTGCTGGACATCCGGCGATATCGTCAATGTCGTAGATGATGGGAACTTTCGCTTTTTTCGGCGCACAGTCACACCAAAATGCGATTAAGAAAGTCAAGGAGTCTGGAACTGGTTGGATCCAGTCAGAGTCAACGACTGCACTCCACTGACACTGACTCCGTGACTTCTTCGTGTTAGTTGTCAGCTAGCTCTTAATTGGGATTTCAGCTATCGCATTTTTATTCATTTTTAATTTTTTTTGTTTTTTTTTTGTGTACATTTAGAGAAGATAGGAGCAGCTTCATTTCACCAATGCCGATATGGCTAACCGGTGGCCAACTTGATTATGAAAATTCGCGTGCTCGAGGCCAGGTTCCCAGATCTGCGATGATGTTTTGGCATCGTTGGAGTCATTGACGCTGACGTTCACTCTGTCATTGCATAGATCTTTTGTTCTACCAATGGCCATGATTTATATTCATTGTTGCTTTATTTAAAATACCTTGGGCCATGCTGCAGAGAAGCCCAGCAAATTTCGCACGATAATGTTGCATTTTGTTGGCTGGTTAACCAACAATGGGCCTTTAACTTTCACACGGCATAATTCCAGACAAAATGCAAAGCTAAATGCACCACCTTATCACATGTGCCTATCTACTCATCTGGGCCATTTATATACCCTGTACCCAGTGAAAATGGCCGAAAGCAAAGGTACAGTTGTTTTGTGCAAGACTATGTTCGTCAGCCTGGCTATTGAACCACACGCAGATCAAGTTTCGCTTTTATAGACTCTAAGATAAGCCTAAAAAACCAGGAGTAAAAACTGATATTTATTGATTTCCAAAAACTTGATTTGCATGTTTTGTTTTTGCTTATAATTAATTTATTTTACTTGTGTTTAAAAAAAAATGCAATCATGGAGCTTAGCATTAGACTTAGCCGCGATGCGAGCAATACTTCAAAGTAAAATCGAAAGTTTAAAAACGGCCAACATACAAGTTTGCACGTCAATTTGCGCTTGTCGCATCGTTTACTAAGAAACTATCATTAACGGTCGCAGTGTTAATGATAATTAGCTAATGCTAATGCTACACCTGCCAAGCAAATTAACAAGTTAGAGTGCGCTGGTCAGGAGTGCTCGACTGGGAAGTACCCTGCACCCGAGCTCCGAGCTGCCAAAATGTACATTCCAACATCGAATACCAAAACAAATACAAATGTGGTGTCTCTAACTCTTGTAATCTCCGAGACTTGCTCAAAAAATTGAGTTTAAAAATCGATAATTATCAAGTGCGCGGGTTATTGATATTGAACAGAAGAATCAACGTTTCAAATCTTTTTAGTCCTTCATACAAACAGAAAGAAGGAGAGAGTGAAAGAGGCACAGGGTATAGAAATGTTTGGTACTATAAGGTGTACGAACTGAAATATCTTATAAGCCGGCGTCTGCACTAGTTATGTCATATCAACAAAGCACAGGTGTTACACACAAAACCACAGACATATAAATCAAAACAAAACAAAATGGAATACAAACCGTCCGGGCTTACGTAAGTTTTGTGACCTTTTGGAGACACCATCAAATATTTATGCATTTATGTATATATCTAGTTAAGTAGTTTGTTGTATCCGGAAATATGAAATTAAATGATTTTTCGGGCGTTCAAGAAATGTGATGATCCAAAGTAATATGAAAATTTTTAAATTAAATCTGATCAAAAAACTAACCTATTTGGATACGCAAGAGTTTTGAGCAGTCTCGAAAGCTCAGAAAGCGTCTGTTTTGTGCATGTCATAAGCGGAAAGAAAGGGAAATAGAGATAGCGAGAGAGAAAAGTCACAACAAAAGAGATGACCAAAAGATGCTGACTATTGTTAGCAATGATAACATTAGGTCTTCATTATGCCAATCAATGAGTGAACATATGAGGTGCCAATAAGAAAAACATGGTCAGGGAAAATATTTGTCTGCAAACTGGAATGTTATTATTTTATTAACGATAGGGGGAAAATAGTTTCATTTTCAATCATAACATATTTGCGTTTTAGATGCAATTATTTTTAATAAAAAAAAAGTTAAATCTTATATACACATTGGCCAAAGCCAATATACTGTAATTTGGTCCCCCCAATGCACTAGCAAAGTATTTGCACTTTGCCTGACGGATAGTGTAATTAACGATTTAGTGATGTATTTCAGTCAAAGAATCATGGGAGCCAGACATCGAGTATTTGACAAGGATTATCTGATGTCTGAATACTGGTGCAAGCAAAATGTCATGCAATTAGTTGCAAAATTCCATTGTTCAATTCATTTGAAGTGGATTCGTGGCTTGTGTGCAATCACATTCCTTAAGTAAATACCAATTGGGGGTCAGTTTGTCTGTCGGTCAGCTGGCACTACAAGTCCCAGGAATTTGAGCTGTGTGCTGCATGCTCGTTGTTGCTGGAGACAGCGCGGCCGAAACAAGTTTAAGTTTCCACAACATAGGGGCAGTACGGCATGGCGATTTTAATGTGTTTTCTATTGGCTTTGCTCGGACTTGCAAAACAAGTCGACCTTCAGACTGTGTTCAATGGTCTCTCAGGGGGCTGTTCTTGCTGCCAAGTGAGTGGCTGAATATTGTTATAAAAAGAAAACGCACACAAACTGATTCGATTTCTATAAATGACTATTTGCAATTGCAGAAACTATCGCGGGCATATAACGTTTTTGCCTACCTCTATGAAATCAGTTTTCGTTCGTCTTATTACCAAAGCACTACTAAAAAATAAACAATAAATTGATAATCTTGTTTTTTTGACTGTAAGTTGACTTTTAACTTATTTTTAATATCATTTAAGACGTGTTTCATAATGATTGGTGGTAGTATAAGTTAAGAAATGCAGTGTTTTAAATTTATATACATCTAATGAAAATTCGAAGAATTGCTTGATTATGTCTATAGTTTGCCTCAGTGCCGACTCTGGTCAGTGTCATATATCTATAAGCTGTGCAATTGTTTGGCCTTTGCCAGGTTTCAAAGTGTGAGTGCGTGGGTAAAAGCTTGTAGAGGTTTAGATAATAAAAAAGTAAAAGTTTAAACACCATTCATTAATTGTTAGTAAACTTAACATAGATAAGTATAATAATTGTATGCAGAATAGCACCCGAAAATCTGTTTAATTTTAAAATAACAATTATAATAATAAAATAAAAATAATAAAAAAGGTGTTGATAAGATTCAATTATTTTGTGAGTGATTGAGTCAAGTTGTAAGTATCAACAATTTTATTTTCAAGTTGATTGATTCGGATTCATCTCTTTGCAAGTGTGTTGTAAGAAAACTAACTTTCTTTAGATGTCCCCTTTTAATACTCGTTCACGAAGTGAGAGCTAGAGTCGCCCAAATTGGCAGACAGTTTTCGGATGATCTCCTCTAACGATCAAAGCCCAATCTCGCCGATAGTATATGATATTTTTCCAAATTAACAATAATAATTAATTTTAAGATGGTATTAAACTACACCGACTTTATTATACCTATTATTGTTCTAAAAGTAACCAATTCATTAAAAAAATGTATGTTCCAACAGGGTGTAAACGTCTTAAATACTATATTTTGAGCAAAGCCGGTTCGATCCCCAAACTCCAATATTTAATTTATATTTAAATCATGAACTGAACCAGTTGGCCAAACCTGAACACGAACCACATTTTTTTTTTTAAATGGTTTGGTTTCATTTTAAAACTTTAGTAAGTTTCAAGTCCAAAAATTTACACGGCCAGACTTTAGAGGCAGCATTTATGCAAATATCAAAGCTACCTCTAATTCGAAAATATCAGTATTTTTATAGAAAAATAAATAGATTAATTTCCTTTTCAACTTGAAAGAATGCGACGAACTGAACTTGGAACCCAAACCGAACCGAACCTAAAGGCGCCAAATCGGTTTAAGCCGTGAATGCATTTTAAATATATCAAATATCACACATAAAACGCTTCTTACAAGATAACTCTTGGACTATTATAGAAAATAGCAATTTAGTTTTATGAGTTCATTGTTTTTTTAAATTCTTCACATTGTTGATGATGATGCTCAACTGTTCAATACAAATTCTTATTGGAATACGCAGCACGCGCATTGAAAATCAACTTCTTCTTCGTATCTTCCATTTTTGGTATGCAGCAAAGTCGTCAAACTGGTAAAACACTGGCGAACTGGTAGTTCCGCTCAAATGTGATACGAAATCGTTGCAAATCTATTTATATATACATATATATATATATCAATTAGAATAATAACAGCATCATCAGCAAAATGTTGCTGATTTGAATGTCAAAACCACAGCGAAGCAAATTCTACACTGACTCTGAATCATCTAGCCAGGCTCGGCGCATGCTTGGATCGAAGTCAACTATGCGCCACCGACCACGCCTCCTGCCCCTCCACACTTTATGCATAGCTGCAGTAACAGAAACCCTACCATGCGTAATGAGGCATTTTTGAATGGGGTCAACGAGGTAGTAGGAATATGTGTATCTGGCATATAAATTACAAACATTGGATGCTGCTGTGGATTTGCCGACTGCTGAAATCTGTTTCGCTGGAATTTCAAGCAACGCGGGCTATTTGGCAAACCGGTAACTTAATCGGCCCAGAGCGTATACAAACTGCCAGCCAACCAGCTAGTGGCATAAGCGTCAAGGTAGAAGCGCGTGTGATTAAATTTAAATAAGCCCCACAAGCCGCACAACATTCACTTTTATTGACGGGTCTTACTCCACTCTAGCTGACAAACATTTAACAAGTGAGAATGTTGCATTCAGATGCAACCGACTGCCCAATACGCTGTTTACGCCGTAAAAGCAACTCCAGGCGGGCAAAAAGAGTGTGTTTACTCAACAGCTAATAGTCTGTCAAATTTTATGTTAGGGGTACAAATTCGCGAATTTGTAGACCAAAAGCTTAAAGTCATTAGCCAATATACTCCCCTTGCGCTCTACGGACAAAGTATAAAAGTTGCAAATGCCAACGAGAGAGTGTACGTTAAATCGTAGCATATGCTTTTGGAATATATTTGAATTTGCAGTCAAATAATAAGTTCAGTGTCATTGCCACCGACTGCCCAATACGCTGTTTACGCCGTAATAACAACTTGAGGCAGGCAAAAGGGGTCTTCTCACTCAACAGTTAATGGACTGTCAGATTGCGGATTTGTAGAGCACAAGATTTTTACCAAGCTTAAAGTCTCTAGCCCAGTTTCAAGAGAGTGCCAAGCCAATCGTAAAACATGCATTTTGAATAGCGTTGGATTTGCACTCCAGTAATAAGTTCAGTGTCATTGTCTCCCACTATACAAAAATTGCATTGATGCAACAACGCAACAGCTTCGCGTTGGCTTTATTGTCATGTTGAGTGTTGCATGCATTTGGAATGCGAAAAGGGAGAGGCGCAGAGGGTTGGGCCACACCTCGAGCGATGAGAGTAGGGTGCATCGTTTCCGCTTGCATTTTGATTTGGAGAAGATGCGCGTTTATTTACGCAAGCCTATGAGAAAGCGCCTCTGCTATTCAGACAATATTTACATATGTTGAGCTGACTTCAGTTGGCTATTCAGTTTTGGACACTTGTCGTAATAAACTTGTTTCGCCCCCGCCCTACAAGTCGCAAACGCTGTCGAATTTATTTGTATGCTAGCGCAGAAAGACTCAAAAATAAATCTATACCAAAAACGTACAAAAATTCAAACAAGTTTGATTTTTTTCATATTACTTTCGCATGCGCAGCTCCGATGTTATTCGTGTTGTTGCTGTTGTTATTGTTGTTGTGAATGGCCAACAAAAAATTTGCATGACAGTTAAATGTCCGTGAATAGTCGATGGGCCATCAATAGCATCTGGCGAGATATAATAAGCCGCTAGACACACACAAGGCGGATGTAAAAGAAACCATCAAAAATCGTCAACGAAATCGAAATGAAACGTGAATCGTCGGCTAGAAACTAAAGTAAAAGTATTTATTGCCCGTTTACTTACTCGTATGCATTGCATGTTATTTTTTTATTTTATTTTTTTTATCTTTCTAATATATTTTTTTCATGAATTTTTGTTTTGCAATATATCTTCAATATGCACGCAAGGTGTTCAGTACGAGATACAGTTTACTTGCGGCAAATTCAATTTGATTTTTGAGAGAAAAACGTGTTCGAAAGTTTTCAATAGGTGTTAATGGGCAAATGCGTTTATTGGTGAGATCAAAGCTTATTGTTATGTAAGACAGCAAATATTGTGGGCAAAAGCAATTAACTTAAATAGTCCTAAATAATTTGCCCAGCAATGCGAAGATATTCATGCGATTACATAAAATTAAAGTGGGCAGTGCTCGACTAGGCGATTCTCTGAGCGTATACAAAAATCGGTGTTTCTAGTCGCATATTGATGAAATTTGCAGAGATTAAACACGATAACTTGAAATTAAAAAGTATCTTTTATTAGCCCAGGTTTTTGTTTTTAAATATCTCAGAGACTAACAGAACTAGAGCCACTCATTTCCCGTCTAGTAAAAATACATATGTATTGGGTAAAAGGTATCTGCTAGTCGGGCACAATCCACTTGAGCATTCTGGGGGTTTTTCTCTGCTTTTTAGCAAGAGATCTACAAATTGCGATAAACAAGTGTGTGGTGAATATATCAAGCGGTGACAGCGACAACAACTTCCTTGGGAAGATGGATTTTAGAATGCTGCTGGCGTTTTCAGCTCTGGCCCTGGGATGGCGTCGCCGAGGCAACTTTCGATTGCGCATCTTCAAGGTTGTCGGGGCGCTAATCCTGTCGATGATGTAACAAGCGCGCAGGAAATGCAAGGGTAGCTCAATGGAATGTTGCTAAGCGAAAGGCAACAAGTTTCAAGTGTTCGACAAGACGACAGATTTGCGCCAATTGCGCACGAAACAAACAATGATTTTTGTAGCAAACACTTTGGTAACTTACCGGAAGCATTTTGGCGGCAAGGCTTTTATTGGCAACTCGTTGTTGTACTAGTTGTGTGCAGTTAAATATTTGCTGCTGTTTTTTTGTTTTTGTTTTTGGACGATGTCGTTGTTGTTGTTGTAACAATTATTGGTGCTGTTGGTATTACAGTTAAGCGCTGTCAACGGGTTGTCTTTTTGTTTGACGGCGACGCAACCGAAATGCTTTTTACCTTATTTTTTTATCTTTTATGTGATACGAAAATATTTGAAAAATGTATATTAAAAGTGGGCCAAGCGCGTTGTTGTTGTCGTTTCAGTCGCTGCTGCTGATGTTGATTTTCGTCGTTTTTGGCTGCTGCTGCAGAAATTTTATGCAATCTTCTGCGCCTGCGCAGATCTGCGTTGCTTTATGCTCGGCTGCCCAGTAGAGGCAGCAGCGGCAACAACAATAACAGCAACCACAACAACAACAACTGAAACAGTAGCAACAAAAAACCAGATCGAATAAAAAATCTGTTACACACGTCTGCGCATTTAGTTTTTTTCACTTTCGGCAGGCGGGGCTTTTACCACCATTCTCCCCATTACATTTTCCAAATACACTTTCGTATTCGATTTTTTTCTCGGTATTTTATTGGGTTTTATTTGTGCACTCAAACCCAAAAAATAGAACAAAAATAATTAATGATAAATTAATATATTTTGATAAAAAAAGATAAATATGTTAAACTTTTTAATTCGGCGACTTTTTCAGTTTCGATTTCATTTCGCGAGCAAGCAACCAACAAAAATACCAATTTTTGGGTAAAAAAAACCGCTAATCCAACAGTTCCGCTCAAGAGTCGCCGTTACACTGAATTCGATTTGGTATTAACAGCCGCAGTTGGCCAGTTGCTGCGAGGGGCACCATCATCAGCAAAGCAACAACAGGTTGTCTCGTTACTGCGCAGCCGCGAAGCAGCAGCGAAGTGGGCAAAGCACTGTTAAAAGTAGCGAACTCAGCGGCAGTGGCACTGTGCAGCTGTTAGCTAACAGAGCGCTGTTAAGCGCCCTTCAAATTAAGCTCCTACTTGCTGGTAAGCATCTCACCAGCCACTCCGACTGACCCGCTGGCCCACTTACCCAATGAAAAGATCGCGGTTATCCTGGACCTCGCAATCATTTGGACTGCCCCTTTTCATGACCTCTGCTCGGTCCAAGAACGCAATAAGCCTGGACTCAGGAGACGACATCGTCGACAAAAGAGATCGCCACCTAGAGTCGCCAGAAATTCATGTCATGGTAAGTCCCGAGACAACACCTTGTTCTTGGTTCTTGGAGCGCAATCTTTGAAACGGGACTAAGTGCCTTTAAATACTACTGTACGAGAAAATACCAATACAGAGGCCTAATGTTTTCTGGAACATCTCTAGTGCAGAAAAGAACCCGATGACGAGCAACCTTATTGACGCACTATGCCAGATGTACCCGCCTGTACGCCCGGTTTAGATCACATTCCTGCTCAATGGAAGTATGCTGAGATCCTCATGATCGCCAAACACGGTTAGGCAGAGGCCGTCCTCGTATCGCCCAATTCGCCTGTTCGTGACTCTTTTTGAAATATTCGAAAGAATATTTTTCCTGCGGCGATTGATCCCGGATCGCTAATTTCATCCAAGAAGTTATACTATCCCAGGAGGACTTCTATATTTATTGAAATTTGGCCTGCCTACTTGGTAATCAAGTCGAACAAGAAACCTGCTAGCGTAAACAGAGCTGGAGTACTTCAACGAATCAGGATAGGGCCAATCCTTTAGACCCTTTACAGTTTAGACACGCTGATTACACAAGCTGCGAGACTTATGGTTGCCACTGTTCGTCTGCCACAAGCCCAATTACTCCCAAGGATATCCGCACCACGGAGTCCTGGCTAAAGCGGTAGAAATCAGTGTCAACACAGAGAGAACATCGCATGTAACCTTCGCTCTCAGGCACAGGGTTTGTCCTCAGGTACACTTAAATGAGAATATTCTATCCACTGAAAAATATCGTGAACTGATCTTAGATTTAAGACTGACATAGAATCTGCACTTTGAATCAAAAATAAAGCAACTAAATATGATGAAGTAACTAATAAAGTACAACTGTAAACACAAATCTTTTTCCTGTACAAAGTCATCAATGAATGGAGTGGAATGGCAAGAAGTCTCCCAAAGGGTACTCCAGATACACAAATTATTTATCAGCATTGGGGAGAGGCATCAAAAAAGTAAGGAGGCAGCCCTACCGCCCTATTCCTATAGTCCCCATAGGCCTGTCTTTTTTCGTCTTAACTTTAACAGTTAAAAGCCATTCAATTGCAACAGGTGTTGTTTCTGCCATGAATCGTGTTTGACGTGCTGGTTAATCGGCTTTATATATTGCGATACTTTAATATATTAAGGTCCATAGTTTGAGGCTTGGCCGGAACAAAAATTAATACAGCTATATAGCTGGTATTACTGCTCTTACTGGTTTGCGTGTGGTTGACCTTTGTTACTGCTACTGACCACCGTCCAACATATCAACAAAAAAACCTTTACATAATAACCATTAAATGCTGTCATCGAAATACCATTCGACGCACAGTGGTCTGATAAACAATTTACCTCGGATTAGGTCACAATTTGTAATCCAACATTATTGTTTAATTATTTTGTAATAATTAATACATTGGAGATTTTTTGTTTTGTTTCGGCTCGTTCTCAGGAACTGGATACAAATTTTAATTATAATATTTTATTTATTTATATATTTAGTACTAGATATTTATTTAATAAAATTAAAATTAGTCTGTTAACTGTAGGAAACTGAATTTTTGTTTATGTGCGTCGATTTACAGTAGAGCTAAAAAATTCGAATAAAATAAATGTAAACGAAAATATGAAATAACAAATATTGATCAAATGAAAGATGTTTAATTAATCCATGCCAGATTAGTAAATTTGACCACTGTGCGACGGCGCGAAATGAATTTCAAATATTTTACAAAGCCATTTGGCTGTTTGTTGTTGCATTTACTTTTGTTGATTGTTTGGCTTCCTCTTCTTTCTTTGCAACACTCCCGGGTTCCGTTTCTCCTGCTCTGTTCCAGTCTTTCAATGCTTATTGACGCCTTCTCTCTGCAGTTCGGCTGTTATTTACTTTATTTCGTTTTCGTTTTGAGGCCAATCAATCTCACATTTGGTAACTGCTATTTGCCAAAGCACACATACTGCCGGAATGATGATGGTAATAACGATGGCTGGCACACGGTAAAGCCGGCAACAGCTCCTACGGCACTGCTGGCAACGCATTCACAGCACGTCGCTGGAATATGTGCATGCCGAGCACGCATCGAATGCATCGGCCAACGGGAAGCCAGGGTAAGCGCTTCTTCTTCAGGTGTTGGGCAGATAACTTTTGTTCATTAGATGAGGCACCGTTAGTGATGGTTCCTTTGCGACAATAGATAACATTATGGAAAGCATTCAAATCGACACATTTGCTTTTCTCCACATATGCAGAGTCATTGAGATCGAATCGCTCGCACAGGCGGACGAATGGACGGAGAGACCGGCGGACTTGGTTAGATTGACTCAGCTATTGATGCAGATTGGGCGTATGTATACTTAACTTTTTCGGGAAGCCCCCTTTCGCCTGATGTGTACGTTTGCACAACTTTGAACTATTTTTTATACTCGTTCAAGAAGTGAAAAGAAAAACTTAATTTTTAAAAATTTAGCATTGCTTATTTATAGTTTTAACTAATTGTGCTCCATAATTAGTATAAAAACAACATTAAAACAGATTCTAATGTCAAATATGTCAAAATTCAAAAGAAGACGTCCGCGCTCAATGAAAAATTGATCGCGACTGTTGTAATTAATAATCAATAAATAATCAACAAATAAAATTTGCATACCAGTGCCAAGCGAGCAAATTCTTTGAGATGAGTGTCAAATAAATAAGTGAAGCGCGCGCAATCTCTAGAATAGTCGATAACTTGTATTTCAAAAGAGCGATATGTCAATACAAAATAGATTTGCATACATACAATCAAAAATAGGACGTCTTTTTATTTTTCGTTTAATTATTTTGAAAAATATTACCTAAAGCGAGTATAATCAATAAGAGGAAAAAAATACATCTCGAATTGGCAATTTTTATTTCAAATCAGAATGCCACAAAATCAGCTCTTCACTCTTATTTCTACTCCACCGAAATGTATTCATTTTGTTTTCGTTTTTCACTATTTTTCGGCAAAAGTCGCCGATCTAGACTAACAAATAAATATTCACGTTTTCGTACATATTAAAATTTACATTGGAGAAAGAGATAAAACATGGTAAAATGAAAAGAGAGAGGTTGAAAAACATGAAAACTCTGTGCTTAATGCACCATAAATAAGAGGAGTGCGGCATGCGCAAGTTATACCTCACTTATTTATATATTTTAGATATTCTTCATTTGATTTGAGTTCATGTATTTTATGTACTAACTATATCCTCTTTTCCCATATCTTTATTATACGTTTTTCAAGTTGCCAGGATTTGTGTGATTTATGCAACTTGTGGATTTATTTCCTGTGCAGACCGCCGCCCGGACGAAGAATGGAGCTCGTCAGCGCCGGTACCTTGGCGGCACTCTTTTTAACCTCATCAATTGCATGAAGCATGCGCTGCGGATCGGTGAGGAACCAGATCCACAAAAGTTTGTTGTACCGCCAAAGCTTTTCCTTGTCCTAAATTCAAATGAACAAAAGATCAGAATTGAATTGTGGTACGTATTAAATTATACGACACCAAATAAATATTATTTTTTAGCCTCGCCAAATCTTTTTTTTTTTGCAGTTGGATTTAACTGTAAATACGAAACAGGAGAAAGCATAATAATTTCAAATACGATGGTGAAAAATATTAAAAGGATGCCATGAGGGAATGTAAGACATTGGTATATTTATCCCACATTGCTTGCATAGTTCAAAAAGGAAAAGATTGAAGTTGGAAAAGCCAAAGGATGCCTCACCCCATACTAATTTCTTGAACTAAAATGTTTTTACGCTAGTGAAAATATTGAAGAAAAAACAAATTACGTCGTAGTTCTGATACGCTTGCAGTTTCAGCAGATACAAATTAAAAGTCTTCAAAAGACAGATTTGAGTTGATAAATTAATTCATAGATAATTTTTTGTTCTTCCGTTTCGTGTTTAGTAAATTTAAGATTTGGCTAGGCTGAAAAGTATAATTTGTTTGGTGTCGTGTATTTTTCATAGGCAGTGTACATATGTGTGTTGCAGCCTTCCTGACTTACCATGCGCTCCAAGATTTTTTCCTGGAACTGAAGACGCAAATGACGGAGCGAGTCTTCAAAATGCAACTGCTGCTGTACGACTTTGAACATGGGACACAAATAACGGACGTGCTCGAACATGGGTTGATCCAGCGGCGAGTTGTAGACGAAGGGGCTTAATCGCAGCTCCAACTGCTTGCTGTAAACAATAACAATTAGTAAATGGTATAGAATATGTATAGAATGCATAAGGTTTTTTTTTGCGAATCCTGATATTTAGAGCAGCATATCTCGCCCAACAGACGGACTCAGACAAGGACTATTGACGTGCTAAATCGTTAAGCAGAGAAGATTTAATACGAAAGCGGGAGGACTTCGAACTGATCACTCTGTAATCCTTAATAAAATCATCACAAAGGACGCGGAAGAGCGTATGCAGAGCAAAGTTAATTGAGCAATGCTTAACTAATAGTTAGTCTGCCTGGAACCGAGAAATTGTATTGGCTTGCCAACCCAGAGGAATTGATTTGGCTGGTAATTGACGTATGAACAATGATTACGCCAAGCATAGTTCTCTGTTTAAGAGGGGAGATTTATTACTAATTATTACTATTATTTACTCACAGATCGGCCAGCTGCTCGTGCGCGTGGACGTGCGACTTTTCGCTTAACATGCTCTGCAGGGAGTAGGCCAAGAGCCGGCCAAACTTTTCGTACTCATACAAGCAGCTCTTGGCCTCCGCACAGCGAACGCTCTGTCCGAGGTGTGCCGACAGTTGGGCGCCGACTTCGTGCAAAAACTGTGCTTGGACACCTTTCTGGCAGACATTCAGCGAACGCATTGTCTGCACACGCTGCCAACTCGTGTGCGCCTGTGCGTAGAGCCCCGTGGATCGGTCTATGCAGTTGCGCTTCTTCTCCAAGTCCAATTGTATGGCGATCCAAATGAGCTCGGCGTTGGACAGAGCGTCGGAAATGACGCTCGTTAGCTTCTGGTCATTTTTGCGCCGACGTAGCACGCGCTCCAATTTTTGCTTTGTATTCTCGTAGAGAACGAGCTCGATGCGCTGCTGGGTGTGCTGCTGGACGTGCATGGCCACGGCACTCATTAGCGTGTCGTAGGTGTTCTTCAGATGGTTCTCATTCAACAGCTGCAGATCGTGTGTTTCGCGCACCATGTCCGCCAGGCTGATGCAGTGAATTTGGCTCATATCAATGTGATCGATCAGCGCCTGCGTGCCCTTTGCTTTGGCCTTCTCCTTAATATACTCGAGTGTGTAAAACTTGATGCTGTGTGTGTTTAATGCTTGTGGACTCATGTCTGTATTTTGTGGTATTTGCTTGTGGACTTACGAGTTGTGCAAGTTCTCCAGCTTGCTGTTGACATGCTGCATGTCCGCCTCCGCATTCTCGAAATCGGCGAACTCGTTTATCTTGAAGTTGTCCTTCATGTAGAGGGTAAAATATTGCATGAACGAGTCGCATTTAAAAAAATACTGCTCCAGCGGCAGCTGGTGCATGAAGAGCGGTGGGATCTGCTGCAAGGTGAAGCCCTTGTTGGTCTTCTCGCTGAGCCTACAGTTCTCCCGTTGCAACTCCTCCAATTGGCGTGCCTTCGCTTGGCACTCGATCAATAACTCCCTTTCGGCTGCGTGCAGCGACAGAGCCGCGCACTCCACCTCATTCAGATCACTGATCAGACTGTGCTTTGTGTTCCTACAACGACAAATGGCAACTGTAGTTACTAATTAATCTCCAATTAATGACAACTGCTTACTGCATTTCGTCGATGAGCACGGAATAATCGTTGGCCGCCTCCTCAATCATTTCTACCTCGGCGGCGAGGGCGTCTACGTCTTGATTCCTGTACTTCAGCAGGCCCGGGCTCTCGGACTCGATCTGCTGCAGCTTCAATTCCCGCTCGGGCTCGTAAAGCCACTCCCCGCGCTGCATCATCTCGTCGCGCCTCAGGAGCTCCTGTTCTGTGAGAATGTTGGCGTCGGAAATGTTCTCCGACAGGAAATTGAAGAACTTTTCGAACTGCTCATCGTAAATAATCCATTGGTTCGAGCTGTCGACGCCTATTTTTTTAGCATCTCCGAATTCTGCGGCAAAATCAATGCATACAGTACAATATAAGCTAGAAATGGTAAATTAACTTACGTTCAGTAAGTCGCCCATTTTCAGACAGTCAAACACTAACTTAAATTATCGATAGACACTCGACTCATCCAATGCTTAACGAACTCGATACATCAGCGATTGTCGATGTTTTCACCATTCGATTAAACATTTTTATTCGCTTGCAAATATGCAAACATATTAGCAATATCTTGCGCTCTTTGCAAGACGTTGTTTATATATTTTTTTTAACCGCTTTTTTTTAAATTATTTTGAGGAACATAAGTCAATTATCAAAAAGTGACTATATTACCCATAGTAAACAGGTAGAAACAACAAAGGCATAACAACAGCTCTCTATCAGTGTAACACAAATTGATTGGACAATTTGGCTATCAATACATTAAAAATACACCGCCCTATTTAAAATTATGACCGCTGACCGGTAATAGTATATGTAAAATGTTTGAACAACATTGCCTCAAATGTTTATTTAAATTAAGGAGTGAGTTTCCGATGTGGCCATAGCCCAGAATTCCAATCGATATATAAATAAACCTTTTTGAGTAGATAGCTGGCAATCGATACATCGGTTAAGCGCCCTTCGATACCTATAGGCAATTTCGTTTTGTTGTACATTCCAGTACCCAGAAAATGAAAAGCGGCTGTTAAATGTATCATACAGTAAGCTTAAAATAATTTATTTTGTAATTAGATTTTCCAAGGTAGACGTAAATATTGGCAAAATCGTACTGCAGGTAACAACTCGTGTTGTAAATTTAGTGCTATTTACAAATTGAAATGCAACAAAATGTGTACTTCCTCACATTGTCTTGTAATTAGAATCTTTGCTAATTTTCTGTATTTCTTCCACAATTGCAACGTCAACGCCGCCAAACTGAACTTGCATCGTTTATTTACATTTGCCTGTTTCCATAGCCTTATAACTTGTTCCGGCTTTCCGTCGTCTGTGAATCTTTTGGCCTCATGCAGAACGTACAAATGCTCACGCGCTGCGCCGCTCCGCTGCCCTCGCTCCCGAACTTGTGCTCCCACTTTTGCAGCAGGCAGGGCTGTCGATCAGTTTCTGCGGGAAGGGAAAATGCTAAATATTGAATATAATTTGAGATCAGCAGCGCTTACCCGCGTGCAGTGTGCTGTGCAGGTGTGTGATGTAGCTGCTGGCCAGGCGTATGATTTCGATCTTGGACAACTTGCGGTTCACTGGCTCCGTGGGAATCAGGCCTCGCAACGCCTCATAAGCAGCATTCACGCTAAATCGCGGATGAGATCAGTTGGAGTAGACAAATACTAAAACGATTACCTACTTGAAGGTGCGGTAGCGTTCCCGCGCATTAATCTTCTGTCTGGGTGCCGGTGGCCTACGAGGATTGCCAACAAGTGAATCCTCCGAATCGGCGCCAGCATTGCTGCCACTGCCGTTGCTATTGGCGTTGGCAAACGACGACAGCAGATATGATGAAAACTCAAGCGCGTCACTCGCATTGCTGTTGATGTGCCCATTCATATTGATCTCCATATCCATGTTCATATTTATGCATATACACATGCTATGTCGGCAAGTGTGTGCGGAACGCTTCTCGAAATGCGAATGAGACGACGGCAGTGAGGCAGCCTAGTTTGTGGCTCGGCTGGCATAATTGTGCTCTGCTGTTTAACGAATTAAGTCATCGTCGCCGCAAGTGACGACAAATTGTGCATGAACAACGGCACAGGCAGCAATAACAACAACGATAGCCACAACAGAACTGAAATCCCAACAGTACTTATGCGCACTTGTCAAAACAAACGCAGTGCTCCTTTCTCACTCGCGCCCACTGCCCGTCTCGCATTACCACACAAGACGCGTGCCGTTGCCGCTGCCTCTGCCTCTGCGGCGGCTGCTGCCTCTGCTTCTGCCTCAGCCGCCTGCACAAGCATTTTAATTGTGAAATTTTAATTGCTCGTACGCCCCTTGCAATGGTGCGTCGCAGGATAAGTTTCCGCATATTCGTAGATGTTCTTCAGTTTGAATTTTCATCTCATTTAGTTCGCAATTCAATTGCATCATCTGATCCCGCCAACCCGTGTCAATCCACATCAATTTTGCTACCTAATAAAGCAAATTTCTAAAACTGTTTTCCTGCTTGCTAACTGCTTCCAGAACCGGAAGTGACACTTAAGTACGGCCTACTGATTGTCCAGCCCAGACCACATGCAGCGTTTGGGCACGCATCTAAAGGATACGTTCTAGTTGCAGTTAATTATTTGTTTTGGGTGGCATAGATTGAATAACATTGGAACCGCACACAAATATGAATATAGCAGATTTGTTATTCTGCGTACGAAATATCCATTTTTGGACGATTGTTTTTTTTGGAACCATATGATGTATCGTTTTATGTTTAATTTGCTATTGTTTGTTGTTATTAATCATGGCTGCAAAGCCAAACAAAAATTTCAGTGATCCGGTTCGCGGCTCGAACCAATGAACCTTTCGGTTCTTGAACCTGGTTTTCCACATCAAGAAATTCAGGTTTTTCTGTATTCTTTAGTACATACATAATTTTAAATTAAAGAGGAATTTATTATAATTATTATTTACATGAAAATATTTAGGTTAATTTTGTATATCCTGAGCCCATTGAAACTGTTTAAAAATGCTGTAATCGGTTTTTGTAAGTCTACATATGTACTGAGCACAAGAGACCCATTGAATTATCGACTTAAGATGCTTATTCTTTACAATATCTTAACCCCCCCTTTTGATTTGAAGACATTATATTTTGCGTGTCTCGCAGATTATAATCTCTTAGAGCCACATAATTTGTTTTGGTATATTCTCAATATCATACACTGATCGAGAATATTTTACTTTCTACCCTAGGCCTACCCTTTCCTAAATCGCCCCAACATTGGAAAATGTAATATTTAAATAAAGCTAGAAGTTATGGAACCAACAGCTATTTTGTGATTTACTGATCCAACTGTAAATTCGAAAATATGATTTGGAAGACGCGCGGATTCCTCAAATTCTCTGATAAAGGTTTCTCTATTAATACTGGGTTTGAATGCGCTGAAAACATTGAAAAGTTAAAACGGCCTAAATTTATTTCCCGTAATAATTAAAAACACAAATTATTTTACGCGATTTTAAGTAAAATGTTTTAATTTATACACATGTAAAAATTTACTTAAACTGAAATAAAACATAAAAACACATTTGCTTACGTGTAAATTAAAAGGTATCCGTTTAAAACAGTTTGTTTAAAAAAAAATTGGCTGTATGTGGACAGACATATCCTGATTTAAATTGTAAATTGAAAAATCTGGATTGCTTGGAGTATTTAATTTCGTATATGTTTTTGCAAGATAATTATCGTTTTTTTTTAGCAACAACTGTTTGTTGTCGCAATATAATGAAAATAAATGAAAATATGTTATACAAATTTTTGCATTTTTTTACTTCGACTATATAAAATTAGATTTTTAAAAATAATAGTAAATAAAACACCACAGTCATGATTTTTTTTTAAAAACAAAAAATATATAGGGATCTTTATGGAACATTAAGGAAAATTGCAATCGCATACATAAAGTTTAAAATGGGGCACTAGCAATATATTTACAAAAGTGAAAGAGAAGTGGGGAGTAATAGTACAAGGAAAAGAGCGCAATATAGTTTTGCATCACTCATTTGTTTGTTTTTTTTTTAAATCGTAGTTGTATATTTTTGCATTTTCTTCTTCGATTTTTATTCGTATTAAAAAAAAATAAATAAAAAGTTGTTATTCTCGAGTTTTTGTGTTGTAAATTTTGATAACATTTTTTTTATCTCTACTTTTTCTAGTTAGAATTTTGAGTTATATAAAATATGTATTTGCTAAAAAGTATTTTGTTTTTTTTTTCATTGTCAAATGTAATGCACAACAAAATTAAAGTGTCTTAATGTGGTGGAAGAGTATCAAGTGGTTGTGCGTGTGTATATGTAGGCGTGTAGTTTGCTGCGTTGACTCTGTACAGTTGGATTGACTTGACTAAACGGGGGCCGTGAGGACGTGGCCAAGGGTGCTTAAATCAGCGCTGTTATCAATTTGGCCTTGAAGTTCACAAACTTCTCGCTGGTGGCGGCCACGCGCTACGGATATAGACAAAGTTATTATTTGTATTGTCTGAAGAATTGAGGTGTGTTGGCCAATTTGAATACGTACCAATATTAAGTCTTGCACAAGGTTGGCCAGTCCACGATTGGCCAAGACCACGAGACGCGTCACCGGGCCGGGAATACCCTCGGTGTAACCATCGGCAGTGCGCGTGCTGTCACTGCCAGCATCCCCGTCCTCTGTGCTGCTGCTGGAGCCGCCGCCCACGCTATTGGCGGCCTCGTCGCCCTGCTGAGTCTGTACGCTGCCGGAGAAGAGCTAAGCGGACAAGTGTCGGATAGTGAGCAGGCCAAGAACTCTATATTTCCGTTTGTACTCACGCGCACCACATCCAGCAAAAAGTTGCCAGAACCGCCGGCGCCGCCGCCCAAACTGTTGCCACTGGGCGAGGCGCCCGCACCGCCGCCGCTAGAACCGCCAGCCAGACCGGCGCCGCCAAAACTTAGGAACCTTTTGAATAGATTACTTTTGCATTGCATTTTGGAAAAGGTAAAGGAAACGTTGACCGAAGTGTGTAATTAGTTGATTATCTTGGAGTCAATTTTGCTTTGTTGATTGGTTAATGGTACAGTGCAAAAATACAATACTTTTCGCACATTAGTTAAATGTTTTTTGTCGAAACGAATCCTGCAACATTCGATTGAGCAGAAAATACAATTTTGTAAACTTTTCTCTCTAATATCTAAATTTAACATTAACCCAAGAAATGGGAAGCCGGATTTAAGCAAACTGTCTCGAATTTTAAAAAGAACATTTCTATTATTAAAAGTAAATGTTTTTTTTGAGAAAATCATTTTTTGAATTAATATAATATATAAAAATGAAATAAATGGTATATATAAAAATATTTATATATTTTGGGAAAAAATATGCTATTAAAGCAAGCTTTTTTATTTGAATATTATATAAATATTTAACTTTTCGTATGGGAATATACTGGAATAAATTTGTACGCACATATATACCCAAAGAGGCAAAACTTCTTTTTTATCCTCTCTCCTATTATTAAACATACAAAATAGTGCATTGCATGATTGTGTCGACAATAATAATAATAATGTTGTGTGCATAGGTGGGCCAATTGGGACTTTGTTGGTGGCTCGTGTCGCAACTGAATGTTGCTGGGGTTGCTGCTTACCTCTTGTTGCGATCATCTAGATCGGCAGTGTCCTCCGCGGAGTCCAATGTCAACTCATCTATGGCCGGCGACTTGGATTCCGATAGCTGCAAATCGTTGGTGTTCAGCGCTTTGACGTCGGTGGATCCACTGCTGCTGCTGCTGCCGGAATTCGCCGTGGCCAGCTCATTGTTAAAGCTTAGCTGAATGGGCTCGTTGGACTTGAGGGAATTGGCGCCTGGGCCACGGGCAAGCTTATTGTTTGTGCGGCAACAGCGGCTGCAGCCTCTGCCTCTTTTACCTGCCGCGCTACTCTTATGGTTTCCTCAAGTTGTTTGTTAATAGCCGAAAGATCGATTTTTGTATCGGTGGCACCGTTCTGTGATCGGAATAGGTATGCCCGCCGGATTTGTCGCCGGATTGTTGCAACGGTTTTAATTGCATTGCAAAAAATTTCGAATTTTGGAGTTGATTATGTGCATTTTGTATGTGTGATACATTTGGCGTTCGGTTTGTGGATTGTGGTGGATTCGGTCGGTGTGTATAGCAAGGGATTTAGCGCAGTGTGTTGCAGGCACAGTGGTTAATTTATGTGTGGAGGTGGGTTGTGTATGGTTCATATGTGTTCACAGTGGTGGGTTCGTAGTGGAATGAGTTCAGTGTTGAGTAGGCAAAGGGACAACGGGCATTGATCAAAGTGTGTGTATATGTTAGTTTTTTCAGTAATGTGTGGTTAAGTGGGAGGTTAATGCCATTTATTGCAAATTTTATTAATTTTGTTTGTTTGGCATAATGGGTTACGGTTTTTGTCAGTTTAGTTTTTTTTTTGAAGATTTTGTCGTACGAATTTTCGATTGATTAATTAATGATGAGAAAATGCACGTGCACAAATGCAATTGGTGTATTTATGTATACATTTTAAAGGATTTTCGATTTATTACGTTATTAATTCGATTATTATAGTTATATTTGCAGTTGGTGATATCATTGCGAAAGAGATTTTCGATTTTGAGATACAAATTTTTATAACATTTGACAGGTTTAATGTTTCAAGTTTATATTATATAAATATATATATTTTTTTTTGGTTATTTGCACAAATCGAATCGGTTTAATGGAACATGAAAATAAAGAGAAAAAGATTCAAGATGAAAAAAAGAAAACAAAAGCAGATAGACAAATAAGCAATCAATATAACCATTTTAACGCCACAAAAGCCACAAGCGGAAGAGCGCATGTGTTGTGGCAGAATACCAATAATTTCTAAGCTAAGAACATGGATATCAGAGGAGCGACAGAGTGAAGGGGTTAGAGCAAGCGTTCAATTATCGGAGAAGGCCTAGCAGGCACTTTGACTGGGTGTTCAGCATGCGACCTAACGTGCAGGGTTTTGGACTGCATCTGAAGCACTTAAACGCCTAAATGAGTGTGATCAATTTTGCGTCAAATGCCCCAGGATATATTAACTTGAAGGCTAAGCACTTGACAAACGTTTTTATTGGTTTGTATACTCATCCTAATGTCATCAATATATAGAATAAAAAAACTAAATGCGTAAGTTTACAATAAAAAGTGGACTACGTTAACATTTATTAAGTAAAAAGTTATTATTGAATAACCTATATTTTTAAAAAATTCGAAATTGCTGATTTAATTTAAATTGCCACAATTATGAATTGCATTTCATGTGTTTTACAAATAATTTTGATCATCCGGTGAGCGGCCAAGACCTTATCTCATAAAATTCAATCTTATTTTAAATTTTATTTGGTTTAATATAGCATTCCAAATTGCAAATAATTTATCTCCCATTTAACGTATGCGCTAGATAAAAGGGGGAGGGGGGGAGGTAATGCTTACTTGCCCCAATACTCTTAACTGTAACCGAATTTATAATGCGTGTTTTTATGATATCGATAGTGCGATCGAATGAAATGCAATGTAAGCCCCTTTTGAGTAGTCGAAAAATCGAAAACTGAATAGCGTTGTGAGTGCACCCATGAATGCACTCATGGGTGTTACCAATGCGCTTGCGAATGTTGTGAATACGCTCGTGAAAATTGTGAATGCACCAATGAATATTGTGAATACACTCATGAATGTTCCGAATGCACTTTTGAATGTTGTGACTGCATTTATTAAGCTTATGAGTGAGGGCGAAATTTTCAATTTGCATACACTCTCAAGAACCTTAAGTTGAGCTTAACAAAAGTCAAAATTGTAATATTGTTGTTGTATATTTAAAATACATGGATAATTAACGACTTAAACAACTAATACAAGTTGAGTGTAAATACGAAAATACACCTTCTATTCGAAAAAAATGAGAGTGCATTTCAAAAGAATTTGAATAAAGTTGAAGAAGATTTTAAAAAGTATTTAAATCTAAGAGAGAGAGAGAGAGAGGGAGAGAGGGGGAGAGAAAGGGAGGGAGACAGAAACAGAGAGAGAGAGAGAGAAAGAGAGAGAGAGAGAGAGAGAGAGAGAGAGCGAGAGAGAGAGAGAGAAAGAGAGACACACATATAGAATAAAAGGTAGGAGAAAATACTACAACGTGCCAAAAAAACACTGAGGGTCACAGTAAAAGTTAAAGTTGAAGAGTTATGAAGACAGTGCCAGGGCGTATTTAAGACCAGTGTAAGAGTTCAATTTTAAAATAACATAGCACAGAAATGCCAGTATAACAACATTTGATATATTCTTCATTATGATATATTTTTGGATGTGCCGGATTGTACGTTTTTGTGCATAGTGCTTGCAGTTTGAATTTTTGTGTTTGGTTGTTGTTGTTGTCGTATTGCCAATTCTTGCTGCTGTTTTAAAAACACGGAACAAAATTTGAATAACATTAAATGAGATTTTTGCCAAATTGTATGGAAATTTTTGTTTGCATCGCTTAGTTGTTGTAGCAAATTACACGCACATTTTACTTTCGACGGTCGGCCTGCTCGGTGGTGCTCTCAGTTTTGGGGGCGATGGTGGTGGTGGTGGTGGTGGTGCTGCTGCTGCTGTTTTTCTCATCCGCATCAATCTCGTTTTCATCGTCGGGCTCAAAGGTGGGCAGCTCGATGGTCACCCGCGTCCCACTGTTACCACTCGAGCCACTGCCAGCGGTGCTGCTGTCGTCGCTCTTCTTCTCCTCATCGTCATCATCGAAGTCCGCATCGAAGCTATCGCGTGCCGCATTCGCGCTGTTGCCCTGGATGGCAGTCCGGAGGACGGTTGGGCCCAAGGTGCGCAGCAGCTTGGAGATGATGCGGTTCGCCTGCTCATCGATTTGCTACAACAACCAGGTTTTGATTTGATTCGGGTGCGGTTTGCGGGTTCGGTCGATTGTTGTGGTGCGTGTGCATTGGGTGTAGAGAATGTTTGAGTTTTTGAGTGCTTTTTGTGAACTGGGCTTATTATGTATACTGCGAAAAAAAGGGCGGGCGGGTGGGGGCGTGTGGGACTAGGCAAACAATTTAAGGTTATTGGAATTGCTTGAACTATAATTATTAACGATTGATGTGGCTTGAAGCCAGTTCCATTGGGTTCTGCCTTCAATTCAAAGCTCGATTCGATAAATAAATGATTAAATTCATATTCAAAGTCATATGTTTAATGTTTTGTTAGTTGAAAACTAATTGCTTTCACCAGCAGCTTGACTGAACTGTTGCCTAAGAAGGCCTTAGCTGCCTTGCCATAATGAATGAGTTAAGAATTTAAGGCTAATGAATGATAGATTAAAGCCCTGTTGTAATTGTTGTGACTGTTGCTTGCAGAGTTGTTCATGTTGTCTTCGTTGTAATACACTTGTGCAGATTTTTGGTGTATTGTGTTTGCTATTAATTAAAGACGGGCAATAGTTTCGTAATGTTGTTGTTGTTGTTGTTGTTGTTGTCAACTGTAGTCGCCACTTTTGTTGTTGTTGGGGGTGGAAGAGATGTTGTTGAAGTTGTGGTTGTTGTTGTTGTTAAATTATCTCTGGTTGTAATAAAATAATTGGTAGAGTTTAATAAACGATTTATGTCGGCTATAATTGTTAGCAATTGTGGTTCATCGATGATATTGTTGTTGTCTTTGTTGTTGGGAAACTGGGTGGAGGTAGTGTTGGTTGTGGTAGTGGGTGCTAATTGGGAATTATCTGTGGCTGTTGTCAAACTCGCTTCTGTCTCTTCTGTTGTTGCCACCGCCATCGCAGCTGCATCTGTGGCAGCTTCGGCCGCTGCTGTGCTTGCGCCCGTGCTCGTTGGCTCAGTGCCCAGAAAGCGTGACATTAGTTCGGGTGGCGCCTCTGCGCCTATTGTTATTGTTTTGGTGGCGGTTGTTGTTGGGCTGGGGCTGGGACTGGGACTGGTGGTGGTGGTTGTTGTTGTTGTTGTTGTTGATATTGATGATGGTGTCGATGCTGTTACATTTGCTTGGCTCTTACGCGCACTCACTTTGTTCGCCGACGATGCTTCCGCCTCTGGGGCAAATGTGGGCAAATCAATTTTCACCCGTGAGCCGCCGGCATCGCTGTTGGCGGCACCATCGGAGGCCGGTGTCGGGGCTGCCGAGGCGGACGCAACATCATCGTCATCATCACCAAAGCCGTCATCATCGAAATCGGCATCGAAGCTGCTGGAGGGAGTCGTGCTGCCCCTCCGCCGGCACCACCGCGATTGCCCGCCAGAACGCTATTGAGCAGACCTGGGCCGGCTACGCGTATTACTTGAGCTATAATGCGATTAACAATCGTGTCGATTTCCTAAGAATAAGACAGAGAGATTTGCTAAAAAACTGTCACGGGACCACCGCCATCACTGCCATGAATTAATATGATGATGTTGATCTTGTTGCTGTTCAAGTTCAAGTTCTTGCTGTTTTTGTTGATGTTGTTCTGGTTGCTGTTCGTTGCTGGTGACGTCCATGAGCGCTTTAGAAAATTTTGTGCTTTGCAACTTTATGATAGGCCAATTGTTTGATGTACGTTTAGTGTGCTTCAAATTTCAGCTTGGTTGGCTTTGGGTTTATTTTGGTATCGTGCATTTGTTTTTGTTTTTTTTTTTGAAATTTTTTTATTTTTATTTTTTTGGTAAAGCTGTCTACAGGTGGCATGCAAAGTGGGTAGGTAGGTATCGTGCTCTATTTTGGGGTATCAAATGCGTGCACTAACTACTGACAAGTGGAGTGGCATAAGTCTAGTTAGAGATACGATTATATATATTAGGGCATGCAGCTTGATTGTTTAAATGAGATAATCAACTAGTTGACGTGTTTCAAATAGATGCCAATACGCTAAAGCTACATATTTTGCGGAATTCAGTTATCCTTTAGATTGCCGTTAAATTGCTCATCGGGCTGAAAGTTGGTTAGCTCCTCGGGCAGGCTTTCATAGTCCTTATCAAGCGGCTGGACCACATCATTGTCATCAGCCACATCGGCGGGCTTGCGGGGGCAGTGCGCTCAAGGGCAGGATTTAGGACTGTGCCCAGGACGACAGGCCCAACGCGTTGCAAGACATTATTGACTAGACGATTGATTTGCATATTGATTTCCTAGGAAATGTTCGGGCAATACAACAATTAACAATAACAGAGCCGCACGCCACTCCGCATAGCTAAGAAAGTTTTTATTTTTTGGGGCTTGTCTAAGTGTCTAGGCAAATATCTAAATCGAAATAAACGATTTGCACCTAACTTAATTGACATACACATCCTTCTGGGCGTTCGGTATTCTAAATATGCTGGGATTAATACGCACCTTTGTTATGTCTGGAAAAAGTTCGCGCAGCAGTCCAATGGTTCTTTTGTTGCGGTCGGCTATCAATTGTTCTTGATCCTTGGCGCCAAGTGTCAAAACATCGATTTCCTGCAAGCGACATAAGCAAACAAATCGTCAATGCATTATATAATCTAAGAGCCAGTGAGATACAAACACAAATTGCGGCCTCAAACTGGTCGAAATAAACAACGAACAACCCGAAAATTACTTCCCACCAACAACCCAGCAATTGACGAACTTTCACTTTGCACAATGAGGCACAGCGTCGGATTGTAATTACGTTCAAGTGTACATAAGCCGATGGTCAACATTATAAGTACACTACCACATGTACATATAACAGCCTCAAAATTAAAATATATTCATATATTTATAATTTAGCTAAAGACAAGAACACGTGTGTGTTCAGCGTGCAGAAGATAAAATACCCTAACAAGTATCATACGATATACTATACAAATCAAGTAAAAACGTTGCAGTCGGGTGTAACCGACAGTTGAATAATAACTAAGTCATATACATTATTTGTACACAGAAAAAAAATATCACAAAGAAATTTTCGAAATTGATGTCATGATCTTTTTTAATAAAACATTCATTGAGTTTTGTTTCACAGAATGCATTGATTTTAAATCAATCTAGAGCATGAATTATGTTCAAACTGCAATTAACCATGAAAATCGATTTAGTTTTGACCAATTCTGCCAATAAACATCTTAATTCTTTATCTGTTATGCTATATTCGAGTATATCTTTCAATTCATTCAATTCAATTCATTCGTTCATACGGACGGACATTGCATAAATCCAATATACTCTTTTTACAGGGTGAAAGAGTTTAAAAAGCAGGAACGTCGGTTACACCTAACTGCTGAATACTCTGCTCACAGTGTAATCGTAAATTCAAACAGACGGACAAACTGACAGCAGAACTGACATAGCATAAAACCAGTAGACTCTTCATCACTTTGAGAACAGTGTATAAATATACAAATGAACATCTAGACTATTAATTGATTTTATTTAAGAAATTTGTATTCTTACCACGATCGTAACAGGAGATATGATATTTTTACACAAGATACACTTCCGATGACATTAAATTCTTTGTTAGGGTTTTGTGATCAGAATATAGTTATGTATTCAGTGTCGTACATTGATCGAGACAATTAATTTATTTTATCTTCGTCACCCTAATGAAAACGAATCTTGGGAGTAAAAACTAATGGATTTGTCAAAACATACTTTTTTAATGGACTTGATAATCTCATTTACATAAAGTCCAAAACACAATATAAGATATACAAAAAAAAAAAAAACACGTTTATGTATGTCTGCTTGGCAAGTTGTCTGACCTTGACAAACTTAGTATATGTAAATGTCAGAGAATAAATAAAGCTACAAAAAGTCAAAAGCAAACCAAAGCAATAATGAACAAAAAATAAATAGATAAATAACAGCGATTACCTTTAGTGTTTCCAAACTAGATTCAAATTTACGAGTAAAACACTAAATTACTCATTTATAAAAAAATCAAAACGACTTATGCAATTATATGCATCAAATGAAACAGGCTAATAAAACCCAGCTTTGCTTCGGGATATGATGATCCCAGATGATGACAGAAAAATCAAATGAACTTCTGCAATATATAACTACTCTTGTAATCCAATTAATCGAAATCGAAAACTACGAAGCTGTATTGCGGGCACACAAGCGATAAAAATGATTTATCACCAGTAAACTAAAGCTTACCGGCCCGGGGCATATATTCGTGCCTTATGAACTACATTGGCTGCTAAAAAATATATATTTTGAAGGTTTTCTTGTGCCGACCGCAACCTCTTTCAAATTTATATGCACATATGTTGTTTATTGAGGTAGCATATTCGAACGGCGGCTTTGAATGTCAAAATTCGAATAAAAGTAAAGCTTAAAATATATCTATACACATGTTTTAGAGAGGATGGGGGCAGAGTGTGACTTAAAAAGCAAAGCATAAGTAAAAAGCTTTGGATGAACAAAATTAGTACAACCTTGCGATGTGCAGAAATATGCCGATTTGCTTTTTTGCTACCATTTAAATTGCTCCGGGTTTATATTAGCTTTACTAAGACAATAGAAAATATTTTTATTTTTATTCTTTATATTCAATATATTTTGTCAACAATAGAGGAGTCCTTCAGTATGTTAAAAAGCATTAGGATTGGCTGTGATTAATAATTGGCGAGTATCCTCTTAAATGTACGTGATGTCAATAATGTTTTATATTTCAATGCTTTTAATTAGTTATATTGATTCCTAGACTTCTATCCACTGAGTGTTCACAGAAAAATGTTAACAAACATGCCCTCGTTCTATATCACTTAAATTTTTTTTGAATATTTTAAGAGCTATTTTAAGAATGTCTGAAATGAAGATTTTTTATGTATTTTGGAATTCCAATGTGTTTTTTTTAGTTTTTCATTCACTAAATTTTCTTGTATTGTACTTCAGATTGTAGTATATACATTCGGTAAAGCCATGTCTGTCTGTCTGTATATATGTTTATGCCCTCGTCAAGAGTGTAAGAATGATCAATGAGTAAATACAAAAGACAACTTTTGAATGTGTTTTCATGATTTATGCATATCACGCACTCATCGCTAAGTCTGTGTTCGAGTTTTGATTTGTTCAAAGCCCAAGCTCGTGGGTCGCTTTACGAAGACCTTGCCTAACAAATACACATAACACTGAATAACAATAGCAAAATAAATAATAACCGCGAATTTGGGTAGTATATGTGACACACTTTTATGAAATTGAATTTATAAGAAGGACAAGTTATCTATGGGATTGGAAAGATTTTATATCACAACAAACATATATACTGATTTTTATTAGGTCAAATTTATGAATTAAATTTAGTCAATATGCTAAAAATATCAATAGCACCGAAAAAATTTGTAAACACACAGACTGTCAAAAAGAAAGGAGCCAATATACCCTTTTTCAATTTGTGAAAAGAACAGTCGGTTGCGATGGACGGATATGGCTATATCGACTCGTGGCTGTATAATACAACAACAACACCACTCTCCGTTGTCAGTTAATTTAAGCTAATTCTCAGGCGTGGGCCGGCATAAAAAACATTTTTGATGAATTTTTACTATTCGAGGAATAGGCGTATACGGGAAGCTACAAATATGAGTAGACGCGTGGCGACAATTTTGGCAACCTGATCGAGAGACTGCAACCTTATCTTTACACCCTTGCAGAGGGTATTGTAATTTTATCATGAAATGTGTAACGCCTTGTAGAGAATAAATATTCCTTACCAGTACCAATTGCCGATTCGAAATAGTTTTGTTCGTCTGTTTGTTTTTAAGCTATCGTTATTAAATTTGAGATTTTATAACAAAATAATGTTTTTTGAAGGTATGCTGGACAGACCTGACAATTGAGAGGCTCACTTCTTACATTAAAACGTTAGAATTTTTTATGCGAATAATATTAAATTAAATAAATTTCCCCGGGACTTGAACAGCTGATCTCCCACGTGTCAGCCCACATAAGTTGAAAAAGTCGTAACATCGATTTTCGAGATATGCAATCGGTTTTGGTCACTTTGCAGATTTTTGTTGGTTGATGCGATTGCGAAAGTGAAGTGTTTGGATATATCTATATTTATTTATATATATACGTTACACATTTGGTCGGAAATTTATTGTACCCTTATTGAAAGCATGATCAATTACAAGAGACACCTTTTCAATGATTTATGCATAACAAGAACTCATCGCTAAGTCTGTGTTCGAGCTTAGACTTGTCCAAAACTTAAGCTCGTACGTCTTTTTTTGAAGAAGTTGTCTAACAAATTCTCGTAACAACGAATAATAACTCTGTCGTTTAGGGTAGTGGCATGTTATAGGGAGAATTTAGGCTTAACTGACACTTTTGTCGCTTTTGTAATCCCCGCGTGGGCAGACAAGTGGTCGATTGGGTCGACGGTATGCTACCGGTAGATAGGAGAGACGACAGCTTCACTGCCATTGAAGAGTACTGTTCTAAAATAAATGTGAACCCAATAATTAAACAATAAATTTTTCTTTATTGTTATTGATTTCTACATTTATCAAAAACAAATTGAAATTTCGATGTATTTTATATCTACAGGGAGTCTGTATTTTATTAGTATATTGTGGATGTCAATTTATGTACTATACTAAATACATACATAGATACATACATAGATAATAGAAATAAAAATGAATGTATGTGAATATATATGTTCATACATACAACCTACACAACTACATGCAACTTCAAAATTAGCACTTACTGCTTTTAATTTTTTAGTTAGCTTTTAATATTTTATTTATTTTATTGTTAACAGTTTTTCTTATATTTATTTATTTTTGCTGCTTTTTGCGACTTCATACCGATTTATTTCCTTCACATATATTTACACTTGCACTTTGGAAGTGAAACTCAGTTTGGAGGCTCTTCTGCTTATGCTTATTTCCATGCACAAAAACAACAATATGTACACATACTCCCGATTCAGAAAGCCACAGGTTATGCAAAATATTCTGCGCGTTAGCACTGTGACGTCACCATTCCGAAATTTTGTGTGCGCTTGTATAAAGAGACTACTAATTGCGCTTTTTCATTGTTTTAATTCAACTTGTTACTCGTATAAAAATTGGACGATCGGACTATTAAATGCTCCAGCTTCTATAAACTTTTTTATGGATTTAAAGCACGCACCGAATCGCGATCTTTCGTTTGCGAAACAGAAAATTAAAACTCGATCACTCAATCGTAAATGCAGAAAAAAACCGAAACAAAGGCTGTGTTTGCTACTGGGATAAATCACGACAGGTGCGAATGTAAGTGTAACAGCAGCTTAGTGCGCGCTACGGGGTATCTGCTAGTCGGTGACGCGCGACTAGAGCATTCTTGACTTTTATTTATTTTTTCTGTTGACGGCAGCAACAATTGCAACTAGTTTTGCCTTAATGGCCGACAAGCAAGCGCGTTTCGTTCGCCACTTAAAAATGCAGCTACCAACAAATTGACAGCAATAACACAAGCAGCATCAACAACAACAGCAACAACTGAGCACTACTCGCTACTGGCATATTAGCGGCAACAACAAATTGCAATTGTCGGTGCTACCGCCATGCACAGCGCGACGGATGCGTGATGTGTTTGCCAGCGAGCAACTGAGCGGTTATATAAGGCAGCTACGGCAACCACGGGCAGCCGCCGAGGAACTGGGGGGAAGAGGGGGCTCCTCGCTCCTCGCAGAGGAAATCGCTGGATTGGCGGGGCTCTTGTAGCTACAGCTGCTGCTGTTTGTCGTTCTCTTGCTGTCATTTGAAAGTCGCTGCGCTTCAATTGCCTTCGCAGTTGTTGTTGCACTCATATAATTTTATAGTTGGAAAACTTAAAAACATCTCAACAATGTTGAGTTACATTTGCCGTTTTTCTTGTTACAATGAAAAGCGAGAGCGTTTGGCATGCAATGCAGCACAAAAGTTTATTTACTTTATTATCATAGTACGGTTCCTCCTAAGAATTATTTAACTGATGGGTGAGAACGTGGCAGTCGGGCGTAACCGACTGCGCAATACTCCTTCAAAACTGTGTAACTTTGGAAAATGTTTATTCTTATAATTTGACCAAGTTTTGTGGCTCAATCTCTAAACCTGAGGGAGATATATTCGTGGCCCAAAGTGGGCGGAGTCGCAAAATCTGTATACCCGGGTGTACACTAGAATCTATCCCAATATACCCTTTTCACTTTGTGAAAGAGTATACAAACACGCTCTTTGCGCAGTGTCTGGACCTTTCCTTTCAATCGTAAATACTGTTTCAATACTCTGATTGATATTATCAGAGCTGAAATATCGCATTCAACAGCGTGTATTTACTAAAATAGAAGTCCCATATCATAATTTGTGTATAATATACCAGTGCCGACATACCAAATATGTCATATACTGCTTTAGTAATTTTCGAGATTTGTTTGAATGAGAAACAACATTGCCGCAGATTAATTAGCCTTGCGGACAAATGAACAATAAGACAATAATAAACATCCATAGTTAACTATGTTGCATATACATAAAACTTATCTTTTTAGCCAATCTTTCCTACAGAAAGCTATACTATATAGTAGCTCAAAGTTGGAGATATTTTGCAAACAAACATTAAAAAAATGTTTCTTCCTGAATTTTCCTCTGGCAATCCCCTGTAAGCGCATAAAATCTGGTTTGAAATAATAATATTGGAGAACTAGTACTAGTCGAAAAAGATGGACTAAAATAGGACTATTGATTGCCCATTATTGATTTGGCGGGCAAAAAGTTAATTGTAATGCCGAAAACTCTTGCAGGTCGTGGCAATTGTCTACGCTTGCTTCAATATTTTTGTGCGGCAAATAGACACAATTAAATAGTGACCTAGGTGTTAATTACTGTGGACAGTGTCTAAAATTGCAGCTGGCTGCGATGGAGGCAAAATAAAATCGACTGGCAGATTATTAAGCCTGTGTTAGTTATTCGGCTTTTGAAAGTCCATCCAAAGCGCAATTAAACTGTCTACTTTAATGGGTGAATTAATCTGAAATAGAGTCTGAATTCAAAATTGTTTCTGGGAGCCATTAAATAATAAAGATTGCTTAACAATCGGACATTTAGACGGATAGGCAGACACATGGCCAGCCGGTTTGAATTGAATTCATTTTGAGTGGGGATTGCGTGGATTGTGCCAACACCCAAGGCAGGCCAACACGTCTGGCCTGTTGGTCTACAGTGAACCAAGAAAACTTGCAGCAAGTGTGCCAACTTCCTTGCAATTGGTCTCTGCCACAGCCCCAATCTGGTCACGCAGGTTTTACTCTGCAGCGGCATACAGACCTCAAGACCTGAATTTTCTTTAGTTCCAGCTGCGGTCGAAAAGTAAAAGGAAATTTTTTGTTAGCTCGACAAACTCGTTGGACAATCAACTGACTGAAAGGCACAAAAGGCCAGATTCGTTTTTTTCTTTTCAATGTGTCCTTTTCGGAACACACAACGTATGCATAATGCGAATTTACGCCCGTAAGCTCGCAAGTTATTTTCGGGCTGCTAAAAATCTGCCTTACTTATAGTAGCTAAATTGGAAGTTGTTCAGGAAATATTCTTGATAAGTACGGAAGAATAGACAGGTCTATTGATGCTGATCAACAATTTGTGTAGTAAAAGTTTTTCCCCTTTATATACCCTTTACTATAACCTGTACCCATTGCAAATGGTATAATGGTTTCATGCAGATATACGTAACAGGCAGAGGTCAGCATCGCCGAACCGAAAACTTATATACATATAAAAAGTTGAGTAGGTCGTGGGTTCAATTTCCAACTGCGGAGTGGCTTTTTTTGTTTTTTATTTTCTGCACCCAAGACTGCTGCTCTGTATTTCCGGGTTGTATTTTGCTTTATTTATTAATGTTCTCTTTGCTTCGTTAGCTTTTGTCAATTTCCTATGTGTACACATAATGTTATCTCCGAGTAGAGTCCCCTCGACTAGCGCACTCTGGCTTGCTTTTGAATAACGTTTCTTATTGTTCGATAGCTATACAAATTTAAGATGCAGTTTTATACCCTGCACCCATTAAAAAAGGTGCTAAAAGAGGTATGCTGTACTTGATTACAATCGATTAAAGCCTTTTTGGGTATGATATACAAGAACAATCAATCAAATCACAAAAGGTACAGGGTATATAATTTAAAAACTAATTTAATACCTATAGGGTCTTTTTGCCTTTGCCTGTTTCATACATTAAACATTTTGTATGTGTACAGGGTATACAAAAGAGTAATCTAGTTATCAGTGTTTGTCTCTGTGCCCATCAAATAGGTGTTTATATTTTAGATCAGCATCAACAGCAGCATCGATAATTTATACTATAAACAACTAAAATACGACATATTTGGCTTAAAATATATCCGACGGTCAGGTGTGTTATTTGTAAATATCGATAAATGTTCTATAGCGACCTTTGTGCTGGACTTACCTTTCCGTTGGCCAGCGGTATTTGAAGCACATCCAATTCCTGATTGCCAATGGGGTGTGGAAGGGGGCTGGCGCCAATTAGGCAAACGGCGCTGCAGAGGATCAGCGCCAGGATATGCTGTGTAGTCTGCTGCCTCATTGTGTTGTTAAGAGTGTGGTGTATTGGATACTCTGTAAGATGGATAAACATATAGGTATAAGCAATTAATAAAATGCACACAGATAGCAGGCCAACTTTAATAACGTTGACCATCGTATAAAGGGTTTTAATTTTATCAGTTTATTTTGTTTTATTTGAAAGTCAATTCGAAATGTTTGTGTAATTGTTTATTTAGGTGTTCGTTTGTTGACTTTGGTTGCTGCCTGTCTTGTTTTCATTTTGGTATTTTCTGAGAGGTCTTTAGTTTTGTTAATCTTTGCTGGGTATTCTGGCGTGTGGGCAAGGTTAACTAACAGTCGGAGCCCGATCCATTGGGACTGAACTTTGCTATTTCGAGTTTGTCCACTTGCTGAATGCTCAAGTTTGTTTGATTTCGGTTGACAGTGGCACGAGCCTTGGCCGGCAGGCCCCCGTGGCATCGTAGCTCGATTAGGCGTCTCTTTGAAATGTGTGTGTCAAGTTTAAATATTGAACCTTTCTTGGGCAACACGTCGTATGAGTAATGCGCATTGTATGTGGAAAGTATGCGCAACAACAACAGCGGCAGCAATAGCAAGAGAGAAACAACAACAACAGCAGCAACAAAGCTTAAAGCAATTTATAAATCACAACAGCTAAAGTAACAACAACACACAAAACACCGCAATAAGAATTATGTAATTTTATTTAGACAGCGCAGACGTTAGCAGAGGCATCGCCAGCGACGCCGACGCCGACGCCGACGGCGCCAACGACTAAGACAGCGACGCCAACGGCGACAGCGTTAAGTAAGTGTGTTGTGTGTGTGTTTGTGTGTGTGTGCGGATAGGAAATTCGCTGGAATTAAACAAAATGCAAAAGCTAAAGCGGGTAATATTCGTTACCGAAAGAGAAGTGGAGATGGAAACTGTACGAAATATGGAAAAAGGCAATGAATATGCCATAAGCCTAAGCGCAGTTGATCATGGAAGTAGACGAAGTTGGGATTTTCATTTGTAGCTCTGTTTCTGGTCAGCCCTCGTTAGCTTACAATATATATTAAGCCAGGAGATACCCTGTACCAATCCACAAGCTGCAAGTAGTGGTTTCTTCTTGTGAGTGGTTTCTTCTATGAGAAATGCCAGTCCGATCTTGGTGAAATTTGCATGGTTTAAATATCTCATCTATATTTTTTTCATCTATGTTTTGTGTCTCTAGCTTTCACTATCCCCGAGATATGCGACCATAGAAAGTGGTTGAAGAAAGGGTGTAATGGTTTTCTGCTAGTGAATGTAACAGCCAGAAGAAGGCAACTGTGAACAGAGTATGGAACAGTCAGTTGCACTCGAGTGCAACGTTCTAAGCAGATGAATTGAGAATGAAATCAAGCTGTTTTTCTTTTAAGTAATTCGCAAATTAAGAATATTTGTTTGTCATTTTAACAACAAATGGGGTGTAACCATTGGGTCTACTATTTACATTTAAACTAAGCGGCTACTATTTATATTCAAATAACGATTGCTTAATCTTATGCAACAACTAAAAACATTGCAACCAACTAAACAATACTCTATTCACCGCCTAATGCGATTTGTTGGGACCTTTATCTTTAAGGGAGGTCATCGGCAGTCCAACTGGCCAATAGTAACTTCACCTCTAAGACGGTTGTAGATATAAATGTAGATAAAGATAGTTAAGCACTACCTTCATACTAGTTTAAACTGACTACATTCAAATTGCGAATAGCATCAAAGTATGGAAAACAAGTAAGGACGTTGTAATCAGTATCCGACTGCGCAATATTCTGTTCAGAGTGTAAAAAACAACTTAAGACAGTCGAAAACGGTCTTAATGGTGATTGTTAGCTCATACATATATGTATTTTTTTCAGGTTTCATATTCAACAAACAGCAAAAACACTTTTGTTAGTTGATTATTAGCTGTGCGTGGCAACATGCAATGATGGCCAACGGTCAGCAGCTATTTAGTAGGGCGTAGCGCCAAAAGCGACATAAAAACAAACGAAAAACAAGAAAAAATACAAGAGTGCTTAAGTCGAAGGGACTCGATTAGCAGATACCCTGTGCGCCATCAATATGAGCACTTAAAAGCGATTAACATATGACAAAAAACTTCTACTGTGGTCGCTTGAATGCGGACGTACAAATCAGCAGCTTTGAAAACGAAAAACATTCCACATCTGGAAATTGAACCCGCGACCTACCTAACAATTTAGCTGCATCTCATGCTTGTAATGTATGTGTGCGTACGTATGTGTGTGTGTAGGCTCATTCATACGAAAATTGCTTGTGCTTGCTGCCAATTGGCTTGTGAAATTTACCCACATTATTTTAAATTACTTTATTTTTTAACCGATCGTAAAGAAGCTTTTTGCAAATAATTATTAAAGTGGAATAGTATATTTTTAACTTATAAACTTCCGGAGGTTGAAGTCGATTCTTATGCAATCGAGGTAGGTTATTGATAACTTGAATTAAACTTGATCTCAACTCTGGCTCTAATATTCTCTGACACTTGTTCATACAGACAGACATAGCTAAAGCGAACTGGAATATATATACTTTTTCGGCTCGGAGATGCCGTCAGAATACCCTTTTACCCATTTGCAGTGGGCACAGGGTATAAAAAACAGAGACAGAGAGCCCAAGAAACAGCCAGGCCGACGGCGCAACAAGCTGGGCAGCGTAGAAAGGGAGAGTGCAGATTGTCATTACCAACTGGAGAGTGTGGAGTGTCAATTGTGAGAGCTGTCAGAAACCGACAATAGCAGACAACAAAGCCCGGCTGACGTCTCGTCTGGCATGGTTATGTCATCTGGCAGTGGCTCAGGCGCCGCTAATTTTTATGTGGCTGCTTTTACTTTTAAGCTCTTCCGAGGCTTCGGTGGCCATGTGCGTTTCAATTCATTGGCAACTGGCGAAGTGGTTTTCACTGGTTTCCACAATTTGGCAGCAATTAAAATCATAGATCGTGCAGTTTGCGTACGGGTTCTCATTGCTCATACGCCATGTAGTACGCGACAGCATTCACTACGATTACGCCTGACCCATAAAAAAAAGCAGACGACATTGAGTAGTGCATGCCTACGTAACATGCCGTAGTTTAAATAGGGGCCACCAAATATTGAATGACCACATATATTATAAAAACTTGAAAAAACAGCAGCAACAACAATCGAAGTAACAGAAATCAACAAATGCAGACTGAGCAGCGTTTTGATTGAAGGTGATTTTGCAACCGGGGAGTGGCCTAAACGGCACCGACCGCAAATGACGCTGCAAACTTTTGCCAGATTACTATTAAGTCTTTGTCGCCATCTGAAGCCTCTGCTTCCTGCCATTGTCCACGTACACCTCCAACATTGTGCTTTGGCGGGTCTGAAGCTACGACCTAAGCCGAAGTGCAATTAAGCAGCAGCCTTGCATTGGCCAAACAATTTGTATAATGATTCGATCGTGCCACGGCGTAATTGAGGAATTTGAAAGCAAAAGCTTAGCGCGAATACTGTTGTTTTCTTCTTCTTTTTATTTACAGATAATTATATTAATTTATACCTAAGTTAAGATAATCCTCTTTGAGCTCCTTTAAGCTTGAAGCTAGCTTAGGCAATTGTATCTACTTATTAATAAATTGTTCACTTGTATTATGCATATAAGTATGTATTATATGCACAAGTTGTTAGAACAACTTTCAGTCAATAAAGAAGATGAAAGAATTCGCGCTAGAACTTCTTAGGGATTGGAGATCTACAGCTACAATATCTTCATTCCACTTTCAAATATTTTAATCAAAAACAACATTAAACAGCGGTAGCTTTACTTTCATTTTAACTCTTCAACAGTGATAAATAATGCTTAATGCACTGCTGTGTTAATAAGCTAATAATTATTCCAAACAAACTTGTTTTTATCGATCTGGGGAGAACGAAGGGAAAATCCAAAAAGTTGGAATAAAACTTGTTATGATTATGAAATGCAAAAATCTACATTTCAGTTCTTGCGTGTTTGGGTCTTCAAATATCTAGAATTAAAATGGCCATATTGACTAACTGGCGGCTAGATAGCTTTAGTTGTGCTAGATACCCCTTTCTGTCTGTTTTGTTAGTTGTAGTAGGAGTGGTTTGGTCGAGAATGCCCAGCTAAAAGATACACAAACGGTATTCTGTTCATACACACACATGCCGCAAGCGCAGCCCTATACCATGGAATATACATTTCTGAATATCATACTCTAAACTTTATTACATTTTCAGAGCTTTAATATGGCAAAGTGTGTTAAAATATCAAAGCTCAAGGTTCATAAGCCTCATAAACAGCTTTATAATTTAGTTTTAAGCTTGTGGTTAGTTTGTGGAGGTAAAGGGGGTTAGGGAATTCATAGAGAATTTATATGTCAAATTTCAAGAGTTTAGCTCTTGTAGTTTCCGAGATCGGCGCTTTCATGCAGACGGACAGATGGACATGGCTTAATCAGCTTAGCCCGTTGTCCTGATCAAGAATGTATATACGTAATATGCCGCCTGCCTGTTACATACATATGCACAAAACCGGTATACCCTTTTGTTCTGTATATCATTTTAAATGGATACAGGGTATAAAAAGGGTGTACTTAACAACACAGAACAAAAACAGTTGATCACACGCGTTAATTTTGGTTCGGTTTTCATTACAAATATAGCACAGCACAGAAAAAAAAGTGAAAAACAAAAAGTATAAACAATAGTGAGATGCAAAAAGAAAAAAAAGGAAAACTTTAAATTTGGCCAAAAAACTCAACAATTTTGAAGCGTTTCATTCGCTATTTTCGAAGTGTATTTGTTTTTATTTAGTTTGCTTTGTTGCAATCATGATTATATGTATGTCTGTTTTTTGGGGTTTTTTGTTTATTTATTTATTTTTTTTGCAATATTGCATAACTGCAAAATGAATGCTTATTGCAACTATTTCGGCTTGTCGGCTGTTTTTGTAGCTGTTGTTATTGTTGTAGTTGCATTTGCATTATTGTTGTTGGTTTAATGTAGCGCAAAAATCAGTTATGAATGTACATATGTATGTATGTATGTAAAGTATATCTCACGTTTAGTGCGACGACGATGGGTAGCAACGGCGACGAATACAATACGTACACGCTTTATTTTTGTTTAGATATATATATTGATTTAGGTTGTATTTATACTTTTTGGAACTTTTTTTTGGGTATTTGAACCTTTTTGCGACTGGCGCTGGTTATGCGGTCTTGGCTGGTGGGCTTGCAATTGATTACTAACGTGATTTTATCATACACTAGCGACTAAAGCTCGAACAAAGCGCCAAAACGTACAACTGGCTGCGACGTTAGCAGCGAGCAGCAGCAGCAGCAGCAAGCAGCAGCAGCAAGCAGCAGCAGCAGCAGCAGCAGCGGACGCTTAGCGGCTAAGCTTGGTTGCCAAGCAGCTGTTGGGGCTTGTTGCTGTTGGCGTCAGACGCTTAACGCCTTGACTGTGACGTTGCACTCAAAAATTAACAAAAAACGAAAGTGAGTCAAAGCCAAAGCCAGTCGCATTTGAGCCAAAGTTTTGAGTGGAACGGCGGCCGCCTTGTGAGCGCATATGCATTAAGGCTCTGGTGTGTGTGTGTGTGTGTGTGTGTGTGAGTGTGGCACATACGCGAATCTCTTTGCCCTGTTTACCACTCAGCCAAAATGCTCGCTTTGTAACTGCAGCGCGGCGCACACGTAGTTAGTGTGACAGACTAAAAGGCTAACAGATTGGTCGGGGGCCGTGGGCAGAATTAGGTTACACAATCTGTGCAGCTGTATTCATCTCTTGCATCTTGGCTGCACTTTCGAATTTAGTACGTGTTCATTTAATTATCAGCCCGCTCTTCTTGAAGTTACGCTTATTGTGCAAAAACTCGCAAGCCGCGAGCCGCGTTTGGCGATTTTATCGATTGCCGCTTGTTGCAGAGTATCATCAACAAAATAGTTGCCTAACCATGTTGCAAATTTAAATAGTCCTATTCCGCATTTCAAATGCAATAAAAATATTTGCAGTCGTAAAAAAGCTATAATAAATGGCAATAAATACCTGCAGATTGTGCAACAGCTTGAAAACGTTAGTCGAGAACTTATGGGCAAATGCTTACTAATTAAACTAATTGGCTATTATAATTGTGTGTTTTTTATGCATTTTACATTTAGAGCTTTGAATAAAAAAACACGCTCATAAGATATTTTAACATATTCTTCCCAGGAAAATGGATGTTCCGAAAGTTTGTAACACGTGTGCAATGAATTCTCACACAAAACAAAGCCTGCTTGAATGAAAAACAAAAATAATGAGTAGAAAATGGAGCAAAGAATTCTGGCTAATTAGGAAAAACATATAATTTGTATATGTTATTTTGCATGTCCCCAGTGAAAGTAAATTCTTAAAACTTTATCTGACGATTATGTTTTCAGGCTTTAGAAAAATCCCGTTCATGCGGACAAATACATATTTGTGTAAGGACAATATGTTTCGATCATTTTATAATCATTATTATTATTATTATTATTGTCGGCTCGTTATCCATTTAACTAAAATTTGTCCTTAAAGATATCTTGACCGAAATATTTACTAATTGCGTAATAAACAGCTTCCAATTAAACACCCCTCTCAGTAGTAAATCTATGCCACTTGATTGTGGGCTAATTTCGAAAAATAATATATTATTTTTAATGCAATAAATAATTTATTTTTTTTGCATTTTAATTTTAAATTTATATTTGTAGCACTTGAAATTAAATAAGTTTCAAGCTAGTTGATTCAAAATCCAATTTAAACGGCGTTCGAGTTGTCATTAAACAGGTTCGTCTTGACTGGTTGGACGTAGTCTAGTCGTTTTTGACTCAAGTAATGCTGGCCAATTACCAATATACCAACGTGGTCACTGTAGTATATATTAAGCCAAGTTATGGCAATGATACGTTCAAAAGTTAATGCCCTTTAGGGCCACAAGGCGCATACATCGGTGGAGTCTAAAGGTTGATGAATGCGCCTTTTGTTGGTATGCAAATTGAGATGGAGATGAGATAGGCGTGGCAATGCCAAATAATCAGACACATTTTTTATAAAAAATCAACTGACCGAAAACCACCGACCATTAAAGTTAATTTCGATGTCATTTTCGATTTGGCAGCTTTTTAAAACGAACGGAAACTGAAACTAATTTCATAATTTTTCGCATATGCAAAGCAACGGCGGTGAGTGTGTTTGTGACGCTTCTGTGTGTGTAGAAATCTAATTCACCTTAAACTGATTTTGAACACATGCAACATTTGCGAGTCGACTTTAACTTCGACTTGTTTTGGGTTGCGTCGATTCGGATATATTTTTGCTCGCCTGCCTTCATTTTGTAATCGCACAACGTCAAGATACTTTATCTGTGCGCTGTTTTTTGTTGCTCTTGGCGAGCAACACAGCGTATGCGTAATTTGTAGTTTTCCATGCATGTCTTGAACCAAGCCGCTGTTCTGTGTCGTTAACCCAATCCAACGTCATGAGCACAATCAGTGACTGTACCCACAGTCGCTATTCAACTGGTTATCCTTCAGATCATACGCACACACACACACACACACACACACACACACAAGCAACCTGTTGTCGAAGGTAAAGAGCTCGAGTTGTGATCTCTGCCCGGCAATGGCTTCTGTCAGCCAATCAAATAAGTCTAAAGCAGAGTTGGGCAATACGCTAATTCGATGTCGTTGGTTTTTTATCTATTTATTTATTTTATTTTGGACACTTTAATTTGGACACCGCCAACTTCCTGCATTTTACAGCTTTATATGAGCTGTGATCATTTGTTGCTCTGCACTTAATTCAATATAAACAGACCTCTTTTAAAACCTCTCAATAAATGATATAAGGGTTTTGTACAAATGTATGTCACATACAGGGGGAGGCACGGGTCGGAGGTGCCGCCTACTAAAACGTAGAGTATTTTTATTCTTGCTCAGCATCAAAACCCGATTCATTTAAGCCGTGACCGTCTGTGCAAACGTAGCGATCTCGAAAACTATAAGAGCTATAGAAATTAAAAATTATATTTATATATATACGCATATAGCTCTAAACCATATATATTTATATTTTAATGCTTAATCTTCAACAACTTATAACTATAATAAACATTTGTGGCATATTAATTATCTTAATTTATTCAATGTGTCCCAGACGATCTCTAGAAGTTGTTTCATCATTTTAAGCTCCTTTGCCGAGCATCTATTTTTTATTGTACAAACAGAACAAGTCTATCTTTTTCGATAGATATGGCATATTTCGGAGATTATAATAGTTTGAGAGAAAAATTTGGTACGTTTTTTTTCGTATAGCAGACACATTTCAAGAATATTTAACTTTTTGTGTACGGCATGGATAGGGTTAATATATAAATTACCGGCGTAACTCGAAATATATTAGTTTAAAATTTATTCCACTGAGCAGCTGAAAATCTAGCGTCAAATTAACTTATTTTAAGACACGATTTATGATATGCTAGATAGGCCGGTATTTGACACCAGCAATGAGCATTTAATTGGCAAGCAAATTTAATAATTATTAGGGTAGCTCAGAGGTGGGTACTATATACCTTATCGAACATTTCGACTTTAGAATTTCCATTTATTTTGCATTAATTATTCCTTAACAGCTAAGGTAATCGCGCTAAAATTATATTGATTTACCAATATGGATGGGGGTACTTCCCAGTCGAGAAACTCTAATCTGAGCATTATATTTCGCAAGTTTGTCAGTTTAGTGGCAATTAAAGTGCTGCTTCTTAAGTGGCCGGAAAAATATTTATAAATATCTTCGATCAATATGCACTGAGTAAATAAAAGAGTACTTTGGCCGATCTGGAAGTAGTTGCACCTGTTGAGTCATCTCCATTAAGCTGTGTGCATGTGCATAGTGGGTGCTAAATAGCAACCAACGTCATACGTCTAACCCAGGGCAGGCCCTGCCTACAGGGCTCTGACTAATTACGACTACACAGATACTAATTTATGGCTTCAATGGTATATGCCAATTTAGGTAGATTGTTGTGTGAAAAGAAATCCGGCAAGTAAATTGAGGTGCAAAAGTTCGCTCGCCACTCAATTTAAAACAAATAAATGCAATTAGTGGCAAGGAGTGGAGGGTAAGTAGTTATATTAGTTATATGCTTATCGCATTAACTACTTCAAGTCGATAAATTGGTAATGCACATGAGCACAATGAATATCAGATAGGCCAATAAGCGTGATCATCAGATGATTTTCATACCCTGTACAGTAATCGGTTAGCAAGGTTGGAATAATTTACTGCAAATGTATCGAACAGGCTGAAGAATGAAAGGATCTCCGACGCATTCGAACATATGAATAAACGTCTGCACCTATTGAAACTACTAACTACTACTTTGAGTCTAGGTTTTATGATATATAATATAGAGTTCGTGGATGCAAATTGCCCAGTTGTTTGCTAGTAGTTCTCTAGTCCTTGCCAGGACTACTTTTAGCCACAGGCCGCGACAAAAACAATTTTTTTTCTTTTTCATATTTGTGAAAGAGTACAGGGTATATACTTGTCGAATCCTCTGGACTTGTTCTGAATGCTCAGGAATAATGCTACCAGAAATATTGCACAATGATAGTAGATAATATAATAGCCGTAGGTTGTGTCTAGTATTAAGCAAAGAAATAATACAGTTTATTATTAAAATATTAGGTTTAAGTTTTTCTAATTTTTTTTACTAAACAAGACGGTTCGGCCAACAGATACTCTGGTCCTAGGTTTATGTGCAAGCAACATATTGTGAACATATAGCGGATACTATATAAACATTACCTCGGACAGTTCCGCATAAAAAATGTAGAACTGCACGCATAGATACCCTCTAGAACTGCCATATCAAATATTAGTACTTATTTCTACCGTTATGCATACAACACGTATTTAAGAGTGCCGGACTAGGAACTACCCTACAACATGGAAAATTCATTTTAAATTCTATTTTCCCACGTCGCTACTTTTAAATACCCTTTATAAGGTGAAGTCCTGGGTAGAGTAAATCTCTCAGTCAAGCTCTTTTGAAAATCACTCAAATTTATTGCGAGCTTGAAACTTATAGTAGGGCAAAAAAGTCAGCAAAAAACTTAAAATGGATTTAAATCAAGCCAACTTATTAACAAGTCGCGGCTAGCCTCTAGCTGGGGCTGCGCTGTCATTTGGGTGATTAGCACACAAGTCCACGTACCAGTTTTAGACACGGTCCAAGAGTCCAAAGCACTTAAGTATCTGAGCAAGTTACAATCGAATCTTGGTCGGCTGACGACGTGAAAAGTGTTAAAGAAAAGGCCAAAACGATGATTTATCAGTTTCAGCTTTGCCTTTGCGACTCTTGATTATTTCCAGCATTTTCGGTATTTCTGCATTGGGCATTACGTGATATTGATCAGGTTGGCAGATTGTGCTTGTCTTTTTTTAGTCACCGCACAGCAGTTTTGAAAACCTTTATTGGCCCATTGGGTCCACGATCCCAAAAGTCATGCAAATTTTTATAGCGGCGCCCCCGTGACCTTTCGGGGCTAAGGGTCAGCGTCGCGCGACAACTAATTAGACTGCCCGAGAATAGCTGAGTGACTTGCGAAATCTGCCAGCAGCTGGCTGGAGTTTTGACTGTCTGACTTTGATTGAAATGATTTGGTAAGAAAAAATTGAATTCACAATCTGCAAATGAATGCTCAAATGAGTAAGCGCAAATACTAATTTGGGTTAAGTGTGGAGGAGAGTGACAGTGGCGATTTTGGATGCTGTGGGTATGGCAGTCGATGATTGGACTAAAAGTATCATTTTAGGAGCAACCGCACAAATCTTTACATACCTTTTTCCGACGTGTGCTATTTAAGGCGCAAACATAACCAAAAGGAAAGAGAAAGCCAAAAAAAGGGGAAAGACCAACGAAAATCCAAATTGAAGCTTTAATATTTGTGTAAAACCGTCGAACAAGGTGTGTCCTTTTCATTTCTACATATATACAATCTTAGTCAAGTCATGTCTGAGAGTGACTTGAGATCTTCAGATTTTATTGTCTTCAAACACAAAATATTGGTTTACTGCCTATGTTTTTAAGGCTATTTCTTAGATTATATGAGCTGGAGACAGCAAATATGATATGTATTTGGTGCTTATTCAGATCAAAATGATTTCGCATATTTAAAACATTTTTAATACGAACCATTAAAATAAATGCAAGTTACGCCAGCTCCTAGCTGTGTACAGGATATCCCCTAGCCGGGCATTCGCGAATAGATCTAGTCTGACGTCCAACTGCATGGCGGCGTGTTAGCATTAGTGCGTTGGCAAGGCACCGCGGCTAACGTCAACAAAGTCGAACGAGTTGGCAAGGTTATTATTTCTTGCACAAAACATGTGTTAAGACACACAAAAACCAAAATAGCCCTGAGTGGCTTTTATGTTGGCTCTGTAAATTGATTTTGATGAACTGATTTATCCATGCGATGTCTGTCGCCTTGCGAATGTCGCTTGTTTGCTTTGGAGCTCGCCTTGTCATCTCTTAAACAAGTCCTAATTGTCAGCACAAATTGTTAACTGAACTTGTATACCCTAGCAGAGGGTCTTTTAAGTGTGTCATCAAAAGTGTAACGCAATTAAGAAGAATTCTAATTCAACATTCAGCATATGAGCGAAATAACACCGAAATTGAATTAATATTCATATAGGTTAAAATAGCAACTTTTGGCGAAAACATTAGTTTATGTGTTAACTCAATATGCACATCCTCTACATGTCAAGGGTATTAAATCTTCGGCAATTCCGAAATTAGCTTTTTTTATACTAGTTCGCGAAATGAAAACAGTAGATTGGGTTTGTGCTATGTTCGTCTTGCTGTCCGTCCGTCTGTCCGTATGAACGCAATTTTTTCTCTTGAAGCTAGAGCCTTGAAATTTGCAATACGTATTCGCGTATACTGGCGTCTGATAATGTGCTAAAATTTGTGGCCTATGCATACATCTATTTATAATATAATCTATTTATCTTAATCATTTATATTAATCTTAATCATTTATAATCTATTTATCTTCCTCAGTTTTTAAATAAAATACATGCAATTTTTTCAATCAGATTACTGAAAGCCTCCTCTTACGAATGCAACAATTTTTTGGATACACCCACAAATATATATACAATTTGATATAGGGTCATTCTCGACTGCAACGTTCTTATTTATTTTACTCATGCACGTTTTTATATTTGGTGCCTAAGTGATATACCCTGCAATCATTAAAAATAAATGGGCAATAAATGTTATGTTCTTATGCAAATGTGCGTCACTCGGAGATTGTAGCTCCCATAAGGTTTCTAATAAGGGCTGTAGATTTGATATTTTAAGTGACAATTATCGAATTCTCTCCAGTTGAGTGAGTGAGAATATCGGCATTCAGCCAAGGGTTTTTAGCTTACTCTGTTGACTATTAGCTGCTCGTATAGTTAACACAGATCAATTATATTTTAGCCAGTCATGAGTGCAATGAACATCGTGTGGGACTGAAGACAGACAAAATTACAATCATTATAATCATCAAGGGTATAAAATCGTAGTGTGTAAGCTAGTGCTATTGGGCATTCCGCTGGCTGAGGCGGAAGCGGAAATAGCGACGCCAAGTCATGGTAATGGCAATCAGCAACGGCATTAGCACTTGACATTGCCGTTGTGAACAAATTGCCTACCACACGGTGATCTTGGGTACTTACATAGTATGAATGTACACACATGTGAAACACATAAGAGGGATTTAGTTGATAGTGCCCAACTGGGTGATACCCTATACCCTGCTCTGAGTTATTGTGACCCCACACTATGAAAACTTAATTCTTCAATGATTTCCATGTGTATTCATCGAAATAACTTTTAATTCTCTTTTAAATTGTTATATTTTTTTTAATTTTCTCTAGCCTTTATTGTCTTTGATATATGTTAACAAAAATCTTGATTTAAATCAATTTAAGCGAAATGAAGAGGGTCTTTGTGATAATAGATAACTTGGTCTGCGGTGGTATAGGAGAATGTGTATTTCAAATTTTAAGTTCAAGCTCTTAGAGATTTTGATTTTACCTCTTACTGTTGTACAGAAACATGTGTGAAAATAGAAAATTGTAGTCTGTTTTAGGGTTTAAAATGTTCACTTCTTGGTTTGAGCCGTCCAATAGCCAACTACGCCACTCAAACGACTTATAGTGCACCAATGAATGAATTTTAAATTATAGTTGACATGATAACCAAAGCATAAAGCCTCCGGACTAGCCCCTATTGGCATACAATGAAAAGAGAATATTGGGAATGTGCAATATCCTCTGTGCGCAATTTTTTTCGCCGTTATTGAAGAGGCCATAACCATAACATTGTCAAAACAGAACCGATTTTAGATTTAATGGCATTTTGGGCATGGCTTGTCCTCTAGGTTGAATCTGTATTAAAAATATATGCATTATTGAAAATAAAATGTTGTTGAATTTTTTTGGTAAAAAATCATGTACTCCCCCATACTTATTTTAAATTAATATTTTTAATCGATTGTGGTTATCACAATAAGTACAAAATATAACATTTAAACCGATTCTGAGGTATTCAAATATTTTGTCAAAAATCATGCCAAAATTGACAAATATTTTGACAAGTAAAGCAACGGACCCATAGCTCCCATATTTCAAACTCCCATAATTTTGGCAAAAGAGACCCGATTTTAAGTTTGATGGCATTTTGTGCGTGGCTTGATATATAGATTGATTAAAATATAGATGATTCAAGCATATGTAAATATTATTTAAAATATAATTTGTGTTGAATTTCTTCATGCTTGCCAATCTAAATTATTCACAAACAAAACCATCATATACATATACATATGGATTTGGCAATGTGGAATCGCACGCCTGGAAAGCATCGCTTGACCCTTTGTTCGACTTTTTGATAGTTTAGCCAGGCGGGGTTATGGCATTAACTGCTTTTAATAGCTTCCATTCCTTCATGCCCACAGGCCAACAAGGTGTCAAATGTAATCGCACTGGATGATTATAATGAGCAGTGGCAGCTTCATCTGAATAGAGGTGATTAGCACCAGGTAAGAACGCTGCAATCGGGAGCAACAGGCTGCTTAATACTCTTATTGTAACCGCAAATCCGCAAACTCTAACTTTTGCAAATATAGAACTGATTATCCAACAAAAGTATATTCGAAGTTTGAAGCCTCCCGCTTTAATAATTTCATACGGACAGTAATATGGGTGGTAGTCATAGACTCTCTATTACTTTGGAAAGAGTAAATAAATAAATGTGACACTTGAGCCCCCATTTTTGTTTCTTTTATTCAAGCCGCAAGTTGACTTTATTCCCCCAGATCCAAATTGAAGCACTTAAGCCTTTAGCCGAATTGAGGTGCTAATGAGATAGCATTAAAAATTTAATGACAGCATAATGTGGCTCTTGAGAGCACTCAGATTTTTCTTAATTACATTTTGTTTCCAAGGGTCTGCTACATAAAATAACGTTTACAGGGCACCCCAAATTTGAAAAATGAAATGCAATAATCTTAAACAATCAAGAACCGATTGACGTCCAATCCCTGTAAAAATCGTAAAATGTAGTATGAACATGGTACTATGATTACACTTGAGGAAATTAGCGTATCGCGGACTGGCAAGCAAATAAAGACATGGATCACTGACCCACCAGGTATATACAATATATAACTTCAAACGATTACCCAATGCAGCAACAAAGGGGCGGGCGGGCTGTGGAAGGCGGCCGTAATACGCCCACGTCCGACTAAGCGGAAAAAAATTGAGCGGCGTTGTAACGTCCAATGGATTGGATTTAAATGAAATGAATGACATGTCATTAAATTGGCTGCCACAATTGATGGCTATATAAAGTGCAGCACTCTCCTGGACGTAGTTTTAGTGTAACGAGCGACATGAACAACACAAGGCGGTCCCAGGCGCCGCTCCTGGTGCTGTTGATCTGCGCCTGCTCCTGCGGCAGCTCCCACGCCCGGCCCAACGGGGCGAAGCTGCAGGCTCAGTACCTGCGGGCGACGGGTGCCTATCGGCGGCTGGAGCGCACCCTGCCCGCTCAGGAGCTGCGCGCGCTGATTGGTCTTGGCCTGCTCAATGGGGCTCGGCAGGCGGAGGAGCAGATGGAGCAGCACCTGGTGCAGGAGATCAAGGAGCTGCTGCACGAGACTGCGACGGAGCACAGCGAGAACATACTGCCCAAGGTTGACGCGATCGAGCAGCAAATGGAGCGCGATCAGCACGCCCTCAATATTCTCAGCAGCGCCATGGATTTGCTCAGCAACGATAAGAACGAGCAGCAGTTCCGCCAGGAGCTTCGCTCCGTGCTCAAGGACCAGCAGCAGCAGCAGCAGCTGGAGCAGCGCCTCGGGCAATCGGGAGTCCAGGCACAAGTGGGCGAGCGGGTGGGTCAGCTGCGGCACCAGATTCTGCAGCAGGTGCCGCAAATGAAGTCTGAGCTGGACGCCAAAATTGAGCGAGCCCTGAAGCATCTTATCAAACATGCCTCTGCCGGTGGACCGCTAGCCATGGCCAGTCAGAAGGTTCTGCACAAGCGGGCAGCCAACGACAAGAAGCCTCCAGAGAACCAAAAACGTGATCCTGAGCAACCGCACGTGGTCAAATCCATATTGTCAGAGGTGAGCAAACAAACCCAATTGTGTGGACTCTGTTGAGTTTTCTTGGCCTAATCAATCAACTGAATACGCAGGATGATTTTCGAGAAAATCTGGTGGATCAACAGTTTGAGAAAAACGGTGAAGGCAGCAAGGAAACTCAGTCGAAAAACGAATTCGATGAGCTGGATAATGATGTGAGTATCCAAATGTGATTTGAATAATTCTACGTTTTAAGGTGTGACTAACCTCTTGCGTCTTTATTTTAAACCCTATATAAAAGACTTTACATACTATTTAGATAGGAAACGACAGGGTAAAAAATGGTAAAATTGTTTTGTGCAAATCTAACAAACGCATAAATTATATATTTTTCTGATCAGCATCAATAGCCGAGTCGTATCTTAGAGATTGTAAAAACTAGGGGTACTTTTCCCATTCACAAAAAAAATTTAAAAAATAGTCCGTTTCAGTTAAGCGAGTATTTATTTCAAGTTTTTCAGTTTAAAGTCTCTAGCCTCAATTTCTCAAACGAAAACCAAACTTGTTTACTAGGGTGAACAGAAAATAAACAAATGAAAACAAGAAGTGCTGAAGATGAGGAGGTTGGCTTGAGGAGATTAAGCAGACGTGTGCTATATTTGTAAACACAACTGTGTTTTCATCAGGAATAAAAACTTATAATCGCTTCTTCCTATTTGGCATAGATTGTATAATATTCAGATGTTTCTATGTTATGTGAACAACTGAAAAGATTCATCTTTTCTCAAAATAACAGTTTGAAGGACATTGGAGATTATAATAAGCCTTAGGATTGTTTTGGACTGATTTTATTTGTGTGCAAACTATGAACGAGTATTGCGGTTAACTGTATTCGTTCGTTTTTGCTTTTAAGCCCGATTTCGATCCACAGCAATTGTGTATAAGCAGCAAACCACTTGAAAATATTCTGTAATCGTCTTGTCAAGAATAAACACCAAAATAGTTGATTGTCACAGCGCAGAAGTGCAAGCCAAAATAGAACATTCCTCGGCTGGGACACGAACTCGCCCACTTGCCCCACCTAATATTTCGGCTGCCATGCGGTGCTCCTAGGTTCTCCCTTATAGCCCTATGCTTCTTCCCAAATAATTGCTCATTAATGCGCGTTTAAAGTCGCAGAATGTTACAGCTGCATCCAGGCCGCCAAGCAATGCCAAGCAGGAGACTGCCGACAGTTCTTCGGAGCTCGGCGGCGACGATGATGGTCCTGGTGGCGGCGACGATGGCGGAGCCGGCGGTGGCGGGGGCCTCGTTGGCATCATTGGAAGCTTGAGTGGCGTGAGTACAAGCGAGACAGAGCGAGAGTGAGAGAGAGGGCGCCCGCCGAATATTACCAATTAATATTGTATATCGCAGGGCGAGGGCGGCTCGGACGTGGGCGCATTGATTGGCGCGCTTACGGGCGTAATTTCGACGCTCTTTGGCGTAAGTCCTCAACTATAAGCCGGCGAAATCGGCGCAGGTATATGTATTTGCTTATTCGTATCTCCATCAAACAGCCGGGCGGCCTGGATATTGAGGCGTTGATCAGTACAGCTACGTCGCTCCTCTCGGGCCTGCTCTCGGGAAATAAGAACTTTGGTGTTGTGCTGGGTAACTATGTGGGCACGGCGTTTGACGGACTGTCCGGCGGCGGCGGAGCGGTAGGTCTGCGACTTTCGGTCTACGGATTGTGCACTGCGAAAAAAACATAATACTGTTGCTTTTGTTTTGCAGATCAATAACGGACAGTTTCTGGGCAACTTTGTGGGCACCGTGTTGGCCGCACTGAGCGCTGTATTTATGCTTTATTTATTTGGCTTACTCGACCTTTTCTAACTGTGCTACTAACCCCGTTTCACATGCCAATCGCATAAGCCGTAACTACGTTTTTATTCTGCTTGCAGGACCCGGAGGATGAAGGACCCCCGCAGCCGTTTACCTTTACGAAAAACTTCCTCACCGGTTTTATTGAGTCCAAGTTCCGACCCGCCGAAGAGCCAGAGGAGCGTCATGGCAGCGGCGAGAAGCTGCGCCTGAAGCCCAAGGAAGCGCATGGCACGGGCTTCGATTCCGGCGGATTCGTTAAGCAAATTACCGCGCACCTGGTGAGCAACGCCTTGGGACTGTTGCTGAATGCTTCGCTGGGCGCCTCAGGCGGTGCCTCAAGCGCCTCCACCGGATTATTCTCGAGCAGCAGCGGACATCACATGAAGCCAGCCATAAGCAGATCGTGGGCGGACATGTAGCGCAACTGCTCGGAAGCCGCATCTTCATTTTACGCACTGATAACTTTTGTTGTTGTTGTTTTTTTTGTTTTTTGTGATTATTTATAAGAAATAAACCAGCGATGTAGCCAAAAATATGGGTAATACGTAAACTCACTCGAACGGCTAAGAAAGCGTAAACCACTTTATTGGGCAGGGGTGACACTGCATTTTTGGCCTCGTCCGGCTTGGCACGGTCTTACCGGGTCTGGGGTGTGCGTAAGCCGTGACGAGTTGGAGTCGGACTCTTGGCCATTTCAGTGGGCCGTGGATGATGCAAGTCGCCTGCTTGGGCATATCTAAACTGTTTTCTATATCATTAATGTTGGGAAAAAAGTGTGTGTTACGCTCAAGTGAAATTCACTGAAGGAAGCAATAGTTATGAAAACAAGACAACAAGAAAGCGCAATAATCTTCGGGGTGCCAAAGCAGATTTGGCAATAAACTAAGCTACTAATCAGTTTTTATGCAAAATCTCAACGTTTGGCTGAGCTATATGATATAGCCGATTGATTTGGATAAGGTTTTGCTTATATGCTCACACAATTACGAACATCACCATTTCTATTTTATTTTTTGTGCTTATGAATTACAATCAATTGCAAATGTTGTACCATATTTTTTGTTCCTCTTCATTAGTAGTACAAATAAAAGTAATGTTTGACTCAGTCATTTAGTTGAAATTCTTTTTTTTTTTGTTAAAACATCTGTGTAATTTATGAGCTCGGATAAAATTATAAATCTCTCTGCAAGGCTATAAAAACGAAAATTTCATGCTGGAGATCATAAAGAGCTGGTTGAACTGTGTTCCTTAGTTTATATTTTTGACGTATGGCTTAGTTAAACATTCCCCCAATTGAATGCCATTTCAGCTTAAATTATAGTAATTAATTTCACAGATCCCGCACTAAGTGTTAAAATCCCAAAATCCTAAAACGTCATTTTAATTAAATAAGCTACGACCTTTGTTTACGTTTAAACATGCTCAGACTCACAACTACGCATTAGGTTAGGTCAGGAACTACAGGTTGTGAGGTTCAGTTGAAATTTACGGAAATTATTTACCATCAAGCCAGACCCCCCTCCAAACTCGAGCAAACTAAGCACTAAAACAATTAGCAATAGTGTTATAGTCGGAAGTTCCAGACTGAAAGATACCCTGTACCCAGCTTTTATTCGAGCATATCTCTATACATACGTACACAAAGCCAAACATACACACCATAAAAAGTAGTATTTATAATGTCTGGCTCAACCTCTTTTTTAATTTTTAATTTATTTTTAATATCATAATTAAATATTTTTAATATTTGTATACCACACGCAAACGTCTTTATGTCTTTGATGGCTGAGGAACCTAATCTGAAATCCGGCAGATATCGATTTTGGGCAAACGGGAAGAGGTATCGATTATTTAAAATAAAGTTTATATATATATGTATAATATAAATAATTTCTGTGACCGGCGCGTTGACTGAGACGGACGGACATGGCTAAATTGGCTTCTGATACTTAGCCCGTTAGCTACATTAGCATAAAACCCTTATGTTTTAGTTTCATCCGTTTTCAATGGATACAGGGTATACAAATTATTGTTGCTTGGACCGGGTACTTTGCACCACTCAACAAATATTCGAAAATCTGGCCACTCTGATATTGCTCGATCATTCCGCCGTTCGATTTCTTGCGTATTTTACGGCTCGTTCATATATTGTGCATTCGTTCCCCATCGGCATTCGCATTTGCACAGCCACTTGTCGCTCTCTATATCAACTGCTTTGGTCAACGGAGCGCATATTTTGTGCTCTTTGTACATGGAAAGTAACGTGTCGTATGGGTGGGCAACGGGGGTGCGGGGGTACTTTATAAACATGCATTTTCTTTTTCACTTGTGTCTTACACATATTTCTTTTCGATTTTTTTGTGTCTTGCGCATTGCGTATGAAGCTGTTTCAGTTACGCGTGAATCTTTCACAAGACCAAGTGACATTCCGGACTGCCTTGGGTTTTTTCTTTCTTTTTTTTGTATTTTTACAAGTGTTAACTTTATAATTTCGCGTTGCCGCCCGAATTCTTAGTGTGAAAGGCAATTTGAATGGAAGAATTTAAGTAGTACCCGGTTAGTATATTTATTACTATGTATTATTTGCATATTTACATTTTTAACGCGCTGTTTTGCAGATTGGGCGACCCGTAAAAGTTCAAATTGCATTTTAAACTTTAAAATATATAAGGTAAGTTATCTGCACACATTAATATATACTCGTGAATAACAAAATGAGACGAAAGCCAAAGTATTGGCTGTGTGCTCATGTGCCAAGACAAAAGACTCAGTCAACGAACTTGCCAACTAGCAGAGCTTAGGGAATGGGGCAGCCCTAATTAAGTTTGATTATTAGCAAGCGCAGCAACAGTAGCACCAACAACAACATAAATGACGCTTTCATCGCGTTGCGACACTCAAAAAAAAGAAATAATAAATGCTTATAGCCATCTTAATACAAACCTATAATATAAATTGCAAACACAAAGTGTGTATAAGTGCATGCGGCTTACGTCTCTGATTAACATACTAATATTAATAACACACACATCTGTTGAAACACCGAAATCGAAATCCACTTGGACCAGGCCAACAAATACATACAGACATGATTTTCATTTACGCTCAGCAGATGTTGATTAAATGTGGATCTAAACTGTGCAACTATATGTACTTATGTATATATACTTAAGTACATGTGATTGAAGGCGCAGTATCTTTAATTTCATATAAGTAGTTAAGGCATCAAAAAATTTATGGCACCATGCACAGATCAAATATAAAGTTTTATTTTTGAAATTTTCAACAATTAATCAGAAATATATATTGGATGGTTTGGCTTATATTTTTTTTATATATTTAAAGGAAACCCGGTTTTTATTTTTCAATATGCATGTTCATACATATTATATATATATATATATATATATTTGTTTCGATAAATAGCCTATATAGTATATAGTACCCAACTATACAAGTCTGCGGCAAATATCAACAACCTATACAATTTTAAATAAATAAGTTAAGGTAAAACCAAGTCTACTCAATTATATGAATATATAATTATGAGGTCGGATATGCTTTCTTCCGCTTGGTAAATACATTTACACAACTATATTATAAACATTTTGCTGTCAGATGCAACTGACTGCACAGTAGTCCGTTAACTGTGTTATATATAGTGGGATTGGTGTAACCTCAAGATTGTGTATTAAAAATACGACTGCAGGAAATATGAATTATTGTGGGGTAGCTATTCCCAGCTAAGTCTTAAGTGGGGGTCATTAGTAATCTACCTACCGATTGGTGTCTCAAGCGCCACAACTGTGGATGGCTTAGACTTTCGCCAAATTTCCGGTCATGGCCGAAATATTATTGTGCCGATTTTTAAACTAGACCATAGACCATAAATATATCTGTTAAATTAAATACATTTAGTTTGGACAGCTGTGGTTGAAATATTCGATTGTGTTTTTTGATTTTAGGCAATCCACTCCTACGGTCACCAAAAGGGCAGTAAACCGTTTTACGACATTTTCTTGAAAAAAAAATTGTTGATTAGCATAAAGCAACAGAAAATTGAAGTGTATTGCCTTTTTAGATTAACGCAAACATTTTTTGTTTTGTAGGAACATAAATTATTTCATTGCTCAAGCAGTCGAGTTTCTATTCCAGCGATTAATTAGTAAATTCCAATGTGTTAGCTTCAATAGTGCCGATAAAAATAAAGCAAGATGGCCTCCTTGAAAGATCAATCCAAAAAATATTCAGCCACGGCAACTACCATTCACAAAGATTACAAAACATGAAGCTTTTCCCAAAATTACAGCTTAAAAGTATAAGTAAAAATATATGTTATAATAATTATTAAGAGAGTTTTAGACTCTTCTAAGCTACTGTTACTCAGCGAACAAGTATTGCGCAGTCGGTTACACCCGACTGCAACGTTCTTACTTATTTTTTTTTGTTGTTGCCAGCGAACTCGCATTAAATAAGGGACTGAGTAATTTATGAAAATTTCATTCATTAGATTTTCATTTTCAAATTCAAAGAAATACTCTAGACTGTAGAGATAAAGAGAGTTCCGATTTGTGCTGCCCCTGGCGTATGTAGTCGAAAAAATTACTAAAGGAAATCAGCTCATTAAATATATATATTTATCCGATCTACCAGTTACCAGCGAAGCTCAAAAATAAATTTAAAAATATATTCGTCTAAAATCTTTGGCCTTAATAGCACCGAAAAACTTTGCGTTGATGATATGATATTTTACCCCTTAAAATAATATATAAATTGAAATAAATCGTATAAATAAAATATGTATACACACGGATAAAAAACCTTTCTGATCTCGAATACGAATGTCGTGATCAAGCTATATTAGATCAAGCTATTAGTTAATATTAAAGAGGTGAAGATGAGCACGATTAAAAGTCAAAGTTGGCAAAGATAGTCACAGCTTGCGCGCGTAAACACACACACAGTCAGAAATACAGGCACATATACATAAATATGATCAGTGTAACAAAAAGACGTTTTGGTTGGCCTAAAGAAACCGGTAACAATCTCAAGGTCGTTGCGAAACTGTGCGTTTGGCTCGCTCGTCGGGTCGACTGGGCTCGATTGCGATGGCTTAAATCAAGATAAACCACAGACCTGCAGCAGCTACGGCAGAAAAAGCCGTCGACACAATTTGAACCGAAACAAAGCATCATATTAAGGCGATGAGTACTCACAGACACACACACTCACACACACACACGCAGGCAGGCAGGCGTACAGACACGTATATGAAAAGCGAAAGTAAACGCCATGAAAGTGGAGCACAAGCTGCCCGCGTTGAAGGCAAACCAGCGAGGGGGCGTTCCTATACAGGTATATCGGCTTGACTGTTATAGTAGTCGGTGCGGCTGTGTGTGTGTGTGCGAGCATGTGCGTGTGTGTGCGTCTGCATAAGTCGGTCAATAAGTTTATTGACCGTTTTAACACATTTCATAGCTTTATTTTCGTAATAAATGTTTTTATTTCTTTTTCAATTTTTTTTCATATGGCCCTAAATTGATTATGCAAATCAATGTTTGAATAACTGCAAACTTATCAAATTGGAAATAAAACAATGATTTTTAGCTTTTGGCTTTAGATACGTATACAAAATCGTATGTTGTTAATTGCGTTTGTTTTGTTTTTGCATTATGTAAATCTAGTTGGTATGGATTTATTATGAAATATTTAGCGTAATTTTTTTTTTTTGGCTATTTTAATTTTTAGATGTCAAAGTCCGTGTTGATTTTCACATTATTTCATATATTTACCCAAAAATCAGCCGATAAGCCTGAATCGAAGCTTTTTATCTAGTTAATCACAAAATGCATATCAGATTTAGATCACCTGACTGTAAAAACGGCATAAATAAGAACATGAAGATAGTCTACTCCTTTTGATTCAAAATAAACAAAAAATTAAATAATATATCATTTTCGCCCACACTATTCTTACCCCCAGCTCACATCCAAAGGGCGTGGCTTAATTAGAAACTAAAGGAAAAAATCACTTAGATGCAGTTAGCTTTGTGATCAATATTTATGTCAATATTTATATCAATATTTAAATATAATCGAGAACTCTTATTTTTTAAGAGACTATTCTATTTTATTCTATTCTATTCTAAGAGACTACAAAAAGACATTTCATAGTAAATTTTTCGATCGATTGCCCCTATGAGAGCTATACGCTACAGCGTTCCGATGCTGATCAGACTTTGTCCAAAAAAAAAAAAAAATGTTGGACCAATCTTTTAGTGATCCACGATCCAAAGTTTAGATTTTTTCGATCTGTACATGCATACCAAATTTGGCCCCTCCAACTTTTAGAGCCCTCGAGGTATGTGGCTAAGCAGAGTATTAAATTCACATATTTTTAGAAAACAAGATGATATTGTGCTTTGTTTTTTTATACCCTTGCATATGGTGTTGTAGTTTTGTCAATATAAATATGTACAACGCAAAATCCGTATGGCACATAAGCTGTTGATCACTAGCTAAGTCGAAAGTCCGTATGTCAGATTCTATGCAAACTAGACTCTCAGCTAAGAAGCTATTATCGTATGAAAAACTTTTTTACCATTTGTAATTAAAGTTGGTTTTGAGACCACGGCGAATTGTTTTAATATACTTGATCCCAATCGCCTTTTCGAATTTAATTAAAATAGGCGTGTCGACATTAACCAGAGCACAGACATAGCACAGAATTTTTATAACCTGTACCCATTGAAAATAGGTAAAAAGGGTAGAATGGTTTTGCTCAACTGTGTGCAACAGGCAGACGAAAACATATAATTCTTGGTCAGCTTCAATAGCTGATTGGATATTGCATATCACGTTTATTTTTCGTTTATTTTTATTGTCGAATATCGAGCCCGTTTTCTTGAAATAAATGAATATTTTTTTTATGCCCAGGTTTATTTTTTACTATACCTCAAAAAGTATATGAGCTAGAGATACGAATCAGAGGATAATAATATTTTACTTATTTTTTCGAACTTGATATATCCTTTTTTATACGTTAGCTCTAGTACTTTGGCTTCAACACACATGCCAGAGAAGAGGAAGAAGCACAGCCGCTGAATGCTTATGTATCGTGTGTTTAGAAGGATGTGCGGCTTGCCTCTGGGTACAGGGTATCCGTGAGCTCTCCCGATTAGAGCACTTTTATTCGTTTATTATAGATTATTAAGAATTGCAGTTGGTTTAATTCAAAGATTAATTTCAACTAGATGTGGCTAGTTTAGAATTTTCAATGCTGCTTAGTCCGGTCTTGCGTATTTAACTTGCTTAAAGTTCAATAATTACAACCAGTCAGCAAGATAGCTTTTAAAATATGTATTTATATGTACATACGTTATTTGCCACGGGGTCCAAGCTGTTGTTAATCGGGGCGTGCTAGCCTTGTTTGGATAATTCTGTATAAATAACGAAGCGATAACTTTTTGAAGGTTATTTTGTGACAGCAGAGCTGAGATTGCTTAAAAAAAAGTAATGCAATAAAAAATCTTAATAGGTAACTCGAAACAAATCCACAAGCTTACTAGCATTCAGAAGTACTCGACTCGAGGGTACTTGAGATGCCTAAATGTACCATACCTTTTTGTATTATTTCTTAGCTTCTATAGTGCCTGAGAGTCTTCAAGCCCCTCAAAGTTGACTCAAACAAGCAGTTTTAGGATAAGGACCAAAATCTATGCCTACTCAACTCAGCTTTATATTTGTTTATATTTGCACAGTCTTCAGTCTTGAAAGCAGTTCCACTAACATACTCAATTGCTTGAACTGAGGCCGCACCCCGACAATAAGAATACTTACTTGGCCCAAACGTAAGCCAACCAAAGAATTGATATCGAGTCCCAAACCGAAGTGACGATATGCTTCAATGCCACCGCTGCCAATAAGCTGACCACACAGAGGCCCATTGCGTCGAGCTGCACCGATGCGTTTAAAATGTGGCAAGCAACACCCCACACTTGGCCAAAGGCAAAGCCATAAAAGTACGCCAACTGTGGTGACCCCAACACTGGCAAAGGAAAGGATGGCTTGGCGTATGCTGGAGATTCTCCTAACCCAGCTCCGAGTTGCCGCAACATGCAGAACATCCTTTTGTACATTAGTTCTGAATAACTTTGAAGCCTTCAAAAAAGCATTTAAATTTAAATAATCACTAGAACTCTTCTTTTACATCTTGCTTCTTTTTATACTATACGAGATAATTAAATTTGAATGCTCTCACAATCTCCAATATATGATTGAAAACAAGCAAGAATGTTGCAGTTTTGAATAGCCGATGGTACAATACCCTATTGTTTTCCAACTGTTTTAGCTAAAATTAATTTATCGTCGATATAGTTTCCACAATTACTTACTTTAAAATATAAAGGGAGCACTGGGCATACCATAGGGTAAGGTACGCAGTTTGGGGCTCGGAATGGGATAACTCTTAGTCGGGTATTCGTTTTTCTTCTATACACTGCTTCCTGCTCTGTAGGTCCCGGTTCAACAACAGCCTGCGATAAAAGTACTTTTTCACTTGCCACAATTATAACCATTGTATATATAGATATGCAGAGCTCGACCAAATTGGAGTTCGATTAGTTTCAGTTAACGAAATTGTTAACCATACTAAAGCTATATAATAAAATAAATAAAAATCATATATACATTTGATTATGATAAAAATATAAAAATGTCAACTACCAATTAAAGAACAAAATTAAAGCTTATCTAACTTTATAAACATCCTAATAAAGCATAATAAGAATTAGATGTCAATCCTTTTTTATAACTGTATATACCCCAAAACTTGTGCAACATACAAAACTAACACTCATAAATTAAAGGAATACAATTTCACGAAATAAGATGTACAGCAAACAATTAAAGATAAAAACAAAGAAATAAATTGCAGAAATATAAATTCTTAAATAATTTGATAATAAAGAATAAGTTTGTTCGTTTGTAAATAATTTAATCGCCTTACAAAAAGTTGAGCAATTTGAGTTTGAGCAACTTTATTGGGACACTTTCGAAAATGGATTTTATACCTATGTTGCTCGTTTGACCTAAGCTTGGCAGATAGAGCTGATGGCAATAGTCATCAATAGATTTACAGACTTCAAAGATTTTGCGGCTTGAGCATTGAAAGTGACTGTAAAAGTCAACTCAGATCTTGGTCGGTCATGCTGGTAAATGTACAGATCTTGTGGTCGCTATGGGCCAATCGTTAGTTAATGGACCTGCTTTTGGATAGTCATTATCCATATTTACGGCCTGATCTGTCCAAAGTACGAGTATTTCGTATAACGCAATACATTAAAGAACTTGAGAGCATGTGACATTAAAAAACAAGTGAATAATGCATAATGACAATCATTTTGAACGTCAGCAGCCACCAAACAATAAACCCAAAACAACAGCACCAACGAAGACTGCACATTAAGCAATGCTAAATTAAAGTTGTAACAACAACAGCAACAGCAACAACAACAGAAGCAACAACTGACAAACGAACGTCTGGAGAACAAGTTGCAGCTATTTTACATTTAATGCGCTAATGCATATGTAGTACTGGGTTCCTATAAATGTGAATAGCTGATGGCTGGCAGCATGGACGGGTATTCACTTTGTGAATCATACACCCATAGAATACATATTCATATGCATGTATTTATGCAACTGGCGACGTGTTTATGTAGTGCAAGTGACCCGTCGGCCAATTGACATTTGCACAATTAACTTTTGCCGCACGCATAGCGATATATTAAAACCAGGCCAACAATGTGCGCAAGGACGCGCTTATCAGCCGCGTCGCAATTATGGTTTATGTGGAAGACTAACTGGTTAGAGGGGAGTTGGCAAGGCAAGCGTGAAAACAACGTCGCGCCGCTGCGGCAATTAAAAGTTGGAGCGGCGTTGGAGTCTTGGCCATGTCAAATACGAGTATGTACGGCAAGTGAGCAGATTAGTTAAAACGGCTTCATAAAAATATATTGCGAGTGTCTCGTTGCGATGTGGAGCCCGTGCCAGAGCCCATTTGCATGTCAGCCGAAGTCGAAGCCGCCGCCGCCGCCGCAGCCGCAGCCGTTAAGCTCACGAGCCACTTGAACTGGTCGGAGACCCAGTCCCAAGCATGAAACGCCAAACAACAGGAGATTGGCCAATGCAACTAAGTGGCGTTGCAGGTTATTATGGGCTCCACATAATTGAGGCGCCTGAGTGACAGTAATTGAATTTTCATAGTCAATGTGCAATGTTGCTGCAAAACACATAACTATCATTTTCGCCAAGACATTCATTTTTAATACCCTGTACACGTCGAAAACGGGTTACAAATTGTATAACGATTTTGTGCAACAGGCAAAGGGAAGCATTTTCGACACCATAAGCTATATAAACTCCTGTCTGCTTTTATGCCAACCAATCTGTCAGTTTTAAGCCTTGTGGCCAGCGCAGAGTCGGCCGGATCGGAGCACTATTTCTTAGCTCCCATGGGAACGATTTCTAGTTGCGAAAAACAAAAAAAACCGAATTGCTTTCTAATATTGTGGGAAAGTGGTTATTTATTCACAAAGTGATATATTCAAGATCTGGGCTTACTAGACGAAAATCTTCAAATCAAATTTATAGTCTTTGTATTGGCTGCTCATAAAACATACTAAAAACGGTAAAATTATTCAAATTTTGTAATTTTACCAGTAAAAATACTTAATGGTAAAGCCAAAAAATAATATAATAATAACCAAACATATACTATATATACTTTATATGTATTCATTCTATATACGACACATACTGTAAGGAGTCGGAGATGCTTTCTTTTGCCTGTTACCAACATATCAACTGTTTAAAGCTGCTTTCATGCCGTGCACAGATTCAGAGTTAGCATAAAATAAACACTAATAAAGACACTCGTGCTTACGCATTTCAAATCCCAACCGCTTTTGCTATTTCAGTTAATTTGATCCAATTCTCAGGCGTGGGTCTATATACAATATTTGTTAATTTTTTTTAATACCCTGTACCAATTAAAAAAGGAGAAAAGAAGAAAACCGTAACAATAGACATGTGATGCAGTGACAGGATTTTTCTTTCTTTTTTTTGGTGTGGTGAGGGGGGGGGAGGTGTGTGTTTCAAAATAAATATAATTATACTCGTTCACGAAGTGAAACTAGTATATTGGTTTTGTGCAATGTCCGTCATGCTGTCCGTCCGTCTGTCCGGATGAACGCAATATTTTTTTATTCGGCGGTATTGAAGATAGAGACTTGAAATTTTCGAAATATACTTGTAGTTACCTGCTTCAGACAAAGTGTTAATATTTTTGTGCCACGCCCACTGGGAGGTATGTAGATTGCTGGTGACCTGCTCCAAAAACTGTGACCTTGATTTCCCGGCCATGCCCACTAAAACAACCCCTAGCGCCCCGACTTAAAAAATAGGAAATGGCTATATCTCCCACAGTTTTTGAGCTAGAAGCCATATTTAGAATATAAATTACTGGAAAGTTCCCCCAAACATGACGGAAAAAATTTTACGGCCACGCCCCCTTCCGCCTCCGTAATCGCTAAAATCGATATATATGAAAGTTCAAATCGGTGACATGTGTATATTTCACACAATTTTAAAGCTAGTGACACCAAACTTGGTATGTAGATTGCTGGTGACCTCACCAAAAGATTGCGACCCGGCCACGCCCTTTAGAACGCCTCCAGCCACGCCGCCTTGAAAAATCGGAAATGGCTTTATCTCCCACAGATTTTGAGCTAGAGTCCCCAAATTTTAAATGGTGATTAGTGGTCACCCCCTTTAAATACGGGTACAACAATTTCCCACACACGCCCACCCCCGCCCCCGAAAAGTGCGAAAGCCTGTATCTCCCACAGTTTTAAAGCTAGAGTTACCAATTTCAAGGCACCAAATTCAGGGTAGATGGCTGGTAACGACCTTTAAAGATCGTAAGAAAAATTTCCCGGCCACTCCCACACCCGCCCCCACAAACCGCGAAAATCTATATCTCCCACAATGTTAAAGCTAGATTCACCAAATTAGGCAGACAGTGTTTGGGTGACCTCCTCTTAAGATCGAGCCAAAAATGTTGGACACACCTACCTCAGCCCCAACGAAATTTAAAAATTCTATATTTTTCCAAAATAACAAAAATAACTTCTATGTACTGTGAACGAGTATACGCAGTCGGTTACGTCCGACTGCAACGTTTTTACTTGTTTTTAATATGAAGATCTAAGCAGATTGGCTGAGCCCCCAAACACGTCCTCCTGCCTACACCACTGTGTGTGGTTGTGTTTCTGAATGAGACCTGAGAAGGATGTTCGCAACTAGGTACAGGGTATAATATAGTTAATCTAGCCGACTTGGCATTCTGACTTGTTTATTTAAAAATAAAAATGAGCAAAAACCTCATGTCAAGAACAGAAACTAGTTTGGATAGTTTCAATCTAGATTTATGTATCCTGTTTGCGCCTTTAAGAGTTTAAGCGCATCCGATTGATTTAAATATAAAATTAAATATTGATGACCTTAAAAGTGTCGTAGAGGCAAAAACTGAAAGTTAATTAAGACACTGTGAAGCAGGCCAAAAGTAAAAGGCAGTCGGCCGCGCCGAACCCAGTTTTCAGTTTTAGTCAAGTTTTAGGACATTGCAGCTTTGACATCGACATTAAGCTGTGTGCATTTATAGAGAGCTCCCAACTGGTTTGACCTTGCGACCTACAAACGACGACGTCTTCCGCTTTGGTATTTAATCTTGATTTTTGTGGTCTGCTGCTTCACTTATGTCAATGCAATGGTTGCGAAAATACTCTATTAATCAATTCCTAATTGAAGAAAGAGTATATTGGTTTCGAGCATATAAACGTGACAAAACACTATTTATCAAAAATCCGACTAAGATTAAAGTATATTCATGATAAGCTGGTTTTAATAAAAATACCTTTTTATTTTGTCCAAAAAAAGTAATGTTTCTTTTTAGTTTTTTCAGCATTGTTATATAAACACATGGAAAACAAAAGCCGGAATTGCATAGCAATAAAATACATATACAAAAAATAAAAACTATAATTTATAATTGGTGCATATATAGAGATGATTACAATATGTTATTAAATTGTTGCAGTATTCACACCTTCAACAATTTTCAATTCACTAATGGTGCACTTTAGTTTCCATTTCAAAAGGCCCCTCTAATTCGTCTGAATGGTATTTTAACTTCAGCAATTATTATTTAATTGTATTATTATAAAACTCTGTTGCGCGAAACAGTTGCTCAAAAATACGTGAACACAGGAAAAAGTTCAACGTTTCGTATTGCATTTGAATTGATACAAGGATATATCAATATTTTACTATTTTATCAAATTTGTATAACATTTATAGCCTTTTAAATCATCCATAAAAATTTCAATACGGAAATTATAGTCTGTCACAAAATGAAATTACATATTTTTGTGCATTTAATCGCCCAAAGTAATATTTTATTTTCTATGGTAAAATTTGTTTTTTTGGCCTAAAGTTTCGATTTGTTTAAAAAATTATTGAGTGGGGGGAGTTTATGTTAACTTGCGATAACTTGCGTATAGCTGCACCAATTTTAACAAACGTTAGAGCGTACCTCTGAGTCGGGCATTCCCAAGTAGAGCACTTTTGCTGGGTTCGATTTTCGATATCTTTAATTCAATGCTGAGCTAAAGTGTTATTAATTTAATAAATTATTTCAAAAGAATTGGCAGTGATTTGTCGGTCAATTGCTTGCTAATTTGAATGCCAATAAAAAGCCACTTAATTTGCTGAACTTTGGTGTGTATTGCATGTGTACATGGTGGCCAGGCCAGAGATCATCGAGTAGATTAAATATTCTCTCGTGTTTTGCATGAATTATTGGCAGTCATGTTATTATACTTTTCAGATATATTGACCTGCTTTCTGCTAAATTCACCTGGCTCAGTACCCAATAAAAATGGCTGAAAAATATATGAACCGATCGGCTATACCGACGCCATATTCGTTGAATGTCCATCGCGTTGACAAGAAGTTAGAGGTAAAATTTTTGTGATCATATCTCGAAGGGATAGACTCACCATACTGCTAAAGTAAATTTCTGTATCGGGTGAGTTAAGTACTTACTAGATATTTTATAAGAGAGTATTTTTCATAGTGTTGAAAATATGCATCTATTCTAGTGATGAAATTAAACAATTTCAAATCGTTTTTAAACTTGAGCTACATAATTGGTCGAAAATGGAATACTCTTGCAGACATACAGAAGATGTGCACAATATATCTTGTGGACCTATTGTTCCTATAGAGGCTGTACCTGTTGGTGATATTTTGCTCATCAGTTCAAACGATTCCGAGGGTATAGAATCGTCGGTACCTTAATGACAACCTTATATTCTTGTTTTCATACTTGTTTACAAAGTGAAAGGAGTATATTGGTTTTGAATAATATTCGTCTTGCTGTGATTTTTAGCCTACACTCACTGTGGGCATGGCAAATGGGAAACATATATTTTTTATCTCTCAATATGGTTTAGATTGTTTTCAATATAATTTAAAATTTCAGCCCCAAAAATGTACATATATTCCCTGACCACATAATGAGAATTTGTTAGAAAATAATCAATAATGTAATTAGAAATAAATGAATTAAAACGAAATATTTTCCTATTATTAATAAATAAAATATTTACCCTTTAAAATTTAAAATAACGTTCGAACCAAAACCTGAAGTGGAAAACCAAATTCACGAACCGAACCCAACCTCAATGCGAGGCATTAGTTCGCACCGAGAATGCCATGTTGAAAACTAAGTAAGTTGATGTAGTGTAAGCCAAAGATATGATTGAAATTGCGGAGCAAAAGAATGGCGATACGTAATTTATGTTTACAAAACACACTTGTGTTTTAATTAAAAGCCAAAAGTACAAATTAAAAGAGCATGACAAAAGGCACCAGCAGCGAACAATAACAACTGCAACAAGTTTAAGAGGGTTTTGAGCCTGATTGCGTGTTGTTGGTGTAGTTAGTGGGGCCGTTCCAAGTTTTGCACTTTATTGAGTAGTTTTGTTGAAATTTGCGCTCAAAACGTGTTCACAGCTTCAATGCGCTGCCATCACCAACGCTACGTCAGCGTCAACGTTAACGTCAACGTCAACGTCAACGTCAGCGTTTGCGGCTGCGCCTGCGCCTGCGTCAACGTCTACGCTGACGCCACCTTGCATACTGATATCGCCGTTGCTGTTGTTGTTGTTGTTGCCGTTGCTAAGCCATTGACGCCTATGCGAGAGCGCGCGCGCGTAATAAAATTCAATTCGGTTTTGTCAGTCTTCCATTTTGTATACATGCACACATGTACGTGTGCATGTACATATAAACAATCGTGCAATACATGCATGTAGCTTTCGGTGGCTGTGTAGTAGTGTATACTGTCGAATGTATATTTGTTGTTTGTATTTTTGGCTGTTGGCCAAACGAGGTCTGTGCGGACGCCGACGTCGACTGCAAAAGCTCGACGACTGCGCTTTGGCTGTGTAACCGATTTTTGGCCACTGCTAAATCATTGAAGTAACTTTCGTCTGCAGTCATTTGCTTAAAGTTAGTGAACGTGCTAGTATCGCATATCTGCGGCAGCTGCTCTAAAAGTTTTGCTTCTTTGGCCGTTGTAGTTGTTGTGTGTGTGCTTGTGGTCGCTGCTGTGTGTTGCTGTTGTTTTCGCATACCAATTGTGGCTGGCGAAGCTTATTTACTACAATTCAGTTGGTGCGTGCCTATATAGTACCTAGTGTACACAGTATGTGTGTTATGGAGAGCCCCGCTGGCGAAGGTCGCATACGATATTGCGCATGCGCCGTGTGCGTCGCCTGGAAATACCATAACTGACCTCTTCATTTTGCTTGTTTCTTTCCATATGCCACCGCACAGATCTGAGGAAGCGGCAGGACAATAACAATCACAAAAACTGAACGCCATGCGGTTCACTTCGGGATGCATAACGGCGCTGCTGCTGCTGGTGATGGCACAACTGACGATATCGGCGCCAGCGGAGCAAGCGCTGGGGCTGCAGGAGAACAGCGAACCTGCCGAGCTGAATCCCATCAATGCAGAGGTAAAGTAGCCAACAACCAGCTAACAATAACCACTAACTAGCGAATACCAAACAGTAACTAGGAAGCAAACTACAGCCAACTCATGAACAGGGACTGCCATTGTGCTGTTGTTGTTGTTGTGAGAGGCGCAAACTTGTTGTGCGCTCCTTTGCCCCACCAGCAGCTGCAGTTGTTAGCCAGCCCGCCCCTTTGTTGTGCCTTTGTTGTTGTTGTTGTTCTTGTTGTGTAAGCTGCAGCTGCTCAGCTTGCTAATTTTGTGGTCGACTGACTTTGCTGCGGGTACTATTTTGGTTTGGCCATTAGTCGAGAGTATTGGCTCTATCCGATCTGTTTTGATTTGAGCTTTGGTATACTGAGGCATTATCCAATTAACAATCCATCCAGTGCTTCAAAAGTGTGACCTTGATACGAACAACGAAAACGAACGTCGTATAAACTATGGCCAACGTTAACATTTCGAAATCTTCCAAAAAGGCGCTAAAAATTACCACCTCGAGGGGCCAGCCGACTTGACCGCGTAAAAGACGAAACTCTCACGATAACTGATCAGTTATTTGTTGATTTTATCCTTTAAACTTGTAGACTTTTTTTTCACCAACAAAAAGTCTCCCAGTTTTTTGTATAAAACTTGATTGGCAACTTACAACGGAGAACTTTTCAATTTAAATAAAAATTAATTTAAATCACTGTCCGCTTTAAAGTGTGAAGTGCTTGTCAAAAAGCGATTAGGTGAAGGTTAAAACTATGAAACTATTTTATTTAGGGTTGTAGCCTCATAAATCAATATATATTAAAGCAAATTGGATAAACAGTCAAGTAATTATATTATAATACTCACAGCTACTTTAAGCATGTCGGCTATATACCCTTTAAACTGCACTTTAATTATATGGGTTATGCGCGGTAATTAAGAGAAATGTAGAGAGAGAGAAATTTACATGTACATCAAATCAGTTTAAAGTACATATGCTTCGTAATAGAGGGTTTACTAGTGTTTAGTGCTATCTCGTGGCTTGAATAGTTAAAAACTAACGTCGCTTAATTACCTGTATGCTGCCCCAACCAAATGCACATTAAACCAACCGCACAACAACAAAATTCAAATGTCTTGGGTTTTGCGCATGCGTTTTGTTTCAAAATGAGTGAAGTTGAGTCGCCACTGGAGCTTTGTACATTCGAGAAATGCATACATATCGAGTGTTTTGTTTTTGTTGGCAATGACGTTGTGAATTTTAAACGTGGACAAGCTCAAGTATCTTTAATGCCGAATTCTCCCCTCGTTATTAAAGTGCCAGGTACCCATGCAGTCAGGTATTAGAATAGATAATGTGTGTATGAGTCCATATATATATATTTATATATATATATATATATATATATATATATATATATATATATATATATATATATATATATATATATATATATATATATATATATATATATATATGTGTGTTTTTATGCATATGCAAATTAATTTATTTCGACTAGGGCCTGGTAATTGGGTCAAGTCTAACCAGCCTCGCTTCAAGTTGTTTTTCTAACACCATTTGCTCAAATGTTTATAGATTTAACCAACAATGTATATTATTGATTCGAGCAGTTAACAGAACAACCGATTATTCTCATTGGGGTTGCAGCCATGATATATATATTGTACAATATATATGATACATAAATAAAAAGTGGGTTTGGCTTTACACGTCCTTGAACCTAGGTTTTGGCTTCAAACTTGATTCGTTATTGTTATCCAAATTAAAAAAAGTATAAATTTAAAATATATGATCAAATGAATCCGATCGTTATTGAATAAAAGAGGTAGGATATCGTCTAGCAAGTTTTCCAGTGGCAAAGTTATTTATGCATTGGGACTCTCCTTAATAATAATACTATACGAAAATAAAAATAAATGACTTGGCTCGGGCTTTGGTATGTTTGTTTGTTTTGGGTAACTGGTTACGCGATTTGGTTTATAGAAGTAAAATATCATTACGAACTCGAACCGCTTCTAAGCGGTTCTAAGCAGCCTTGATACGTAGAGATAGTTTAGCTTTTGGCCTGGACTTAGGTGCGCAATTTGGTGACCTGGTCAAGAATGAAGCGCAATTAAGACAGCATGCCGAAACATGAACTGCAATTTGGCAACACACGCGAATCCAAAGTCACCATGCCAATCTCTTTTGTGTTCTCTTCTCGCTATTCTATTCTAGGAGGTGTTAGGCGCCGGGAATGAACGCAACAAAAGAAAACTGCCCGATGCAACATTTGAGGCGAAAAATGCCGTGCTCGGATTTGTCTTTGGAGTAAGTAGTGTTATCCGCTGCGATGCGTGCTTTGACTAATGTTTGCTCCAACCACGTCCAATTGCAGAAGATCGACAACTTTTTAGATACTAAGACCCGTGTGATTGAGCAGCTGGATCGCTCCAATATTGAGAAGAATAAGCAGTGGGACATTAAGGCACCGGTGCCAATAAAGGACTTTCAGACTCTGATCACAGCTGTCGTTTCACCGAAGATACGCTCGATTGGCAACATTGCCAACGATTTGACGACTGGCGTTCTGACCACAATAACCGCTTTCAGCGGCTCCTCATCGGGCAATGGGAATGCGAATGCCGGCCTGGGCAATGTGGTGTCCAAGTTTCTCAGTTTTTCGGGACCAATATTGCAGGGGTCGTCGGGTGGTGTGAATGGCATTGCGGGCGTCACAACACCTGCGCCTGACTCCGATGAGGCAGGCTATTAACACCGACTGCCCATCTGGCTAACTGGCTAACTGGCTACCTGTCTGACAGGCTGATTGGATGGCCTGGCCAAGACATTCGTTTGTCCGTTCTGCATTATGGTCTTATAATTTATGTACATCACACACACTCTACAGGAGTAAACTGTCTAATGGTTTCCTCTGATGCTCGCAATCTCTCATTGACATTGGAATTTTGTATAATTATTTTTTTTCGTTGCTGTAGTTAAGACTTTAGTTTAAATTTTTGTTAAACGCTTCCAATTTGTTTGTTGCCAGGGCAATATATAAGTTAAATTTTATGCTACAATGTGTAGTTCATGTATCTTTGTAAATATTGGCGTTATCTGTTACGTACGACTTAATATCGATAAATAAAACGAATGAAATTTCTACATATGTATCCACAAATATTAAAACAAAAGAAACCAAAACCAAAACCCGAATTTTCAATGAATCCCTGCAGTACGTTCATGTGGTGGTTGTGGCCTTGGCCTTGTCTTTCCTATGTATCACTCTATGATAAGCCAGCTTACTCAAAATCCACTCTTTCTTTTTCATTTCGTCCAATTCTCTGTCTGCCACAAGCAGAGCAGGCGCCGGGCACGAGCCGGGGGTAAAGATCTGAGCGACGCACCGGAGCTGGATCGCAACGCGGTCTCATTCGAGATTCCCGACGAGTTATTCACCAAATCTTTCCGTACGATCACTCAAGTCTCTCAAGCCTTTTCCCGCTTAATTATGGTAAGTCATTTTCAAGATATATCAAATTTTCTTTAAAAATAGAACAGAAATAACTATGTCACGATCATACACTTTTTTTTACTGTAAGGTTAAAACCTTCTAAGAGAGTACAATAAATAGTTAGAGTCGTAAAACCGACAAAAAGATGGTTGCCACAATTTTCGTTCAAATAAAAGGCCCAAAATAAAAGATTTTTAAAACATATTTATATATTAATTATTATTTAAAAAAGCTTACTTGAACAGTAAACCTCTCTGACTCTTTGAAGTTGATATATATATATATTCATGAACAGCAGTTTTCTTAGTTTTAATGGCAGTTTTGTGAAATATCCGTCTTACTTTTTTTGGCGAAAGTTATGTTTGTAAATGATAGGATCCATATTATCTGCTACTTCTGAAAACACAGATATATAGTGTATGCATATAAACAATTTATGGGAATTATATGACTTCGTACAGAAATTTTTTATATATAATAATAATAATGAGATTTGGCTTAGTATGTTTTGGACATAAAACTGTTTTTCATAAAAAATTAAGTGGTATAATAATACTTTCTTTGGGAGAAATATAATATAGTAGTCCGATGTTGACCCTGCTTTGTTCATTGTGCGGAGTAAAATGTAATTATTCTGATAGAAAAACAAAAAATGTTTTCATAGTATATGTACAAGCAAAATATATGACCGATTGTTCTTAAGAAAGCTATATGATCTGTTAATCCGATAAGGTGGACTGTTGTTTTTCAGGAAAGAAGCTATCGGCTTGAGACATTTTATCGGTCCGTATTATTGTTCCAGACAGTACATTCGTATATATGTATGTCTGAGTATGTCGACAGTATGTCAGAGTCTGCCGCATCAGACCAATATATTCTATAGCTTCCCATATGGAAAAATTAGTTTTTGCCTGAACTATTTTTTAGTCATCCAATATATCTTTTTCAAAACACAGTTAACCATATATATATAGCGCACACCTTCTATAAATCAGCATGGTATTAAATCTACGGTATTCCAAACATGTTTGAAACATGTTGCGTTACGCAATTTATGGGAAAATATTTTAAATTCGCCTCCTACTCCTAGAGTAATTTTTGAAAATTATTTTCGTCGATTGACGTCTCCATACTTTATATACTTTATATACACATTTTACATCATTTACAAAACTAAGCCTGCAGCTGTTCCATGGGGCAATCAGGTTTGCTTCCCAATGGGCTTTCAAGCCTTGAAAGCTTTCATGACAGCTTTTGCTGGTGCTTTTATTCGCTTCACAAAAACACTACATGGTTAAAGCTCAGTACGACAGACTGCAACTATATAACTTCTATTAATGATAATAAATAATTCGCATAAGAATAAGAAAAATTTACTTAATAAGAACTGTAATAAGATTATTTAATATGTTCTACATAATATATACCTATACACAGCTCTAGAGGAAATAGTAAATTATATAAATGGTTTATGTCGCGACTCCGTGAAAGTTTTCAGGCTTACAATTTTATTTAATATATACAAAAAGCTTTAAGCTTATTCAGGCGCTCGATATTAGAATTCTGATTTTAAGAACCGTTGAGATGACTGGAAGAGTATTAGCATATAGCGCTCTACAATTGGGACTTACATTATCTATTCGTAAAATAACTTGAAAAAAATATATATTGCTGTTTATCAGCGTAGCACATTTGGCAATATTTCTTATGAGTATGGCATAGAGGCTAGTTTTTTAGATTACTCCTTCCCTGGATCTGGGTATTTGCGCTTTAGTCGCCCCTACTATATATATCCGAATCAAGTAAAGTGTTAAGATATATTAGCTACGCCCATTAAGGGCGTTTTAATTCGATAAAAAAACATATATATATGAGTATATATTCTCAATTTCAAGTATATAGCTTCAAATACAAAATTTCTTGCGTAATTTTTATTTCATTTCATTGGTTTATGACTTTTCCTATAAATTGGCTCTGCATTTTAAATGTACATATGCATTTTGAAAAATCTAATTTTATGGATATTTTTTAGAAAAGGCCCAATGTTATATTTTACAAGTTATTTGTTATATGATATATGTCTTAATTTAAATGTTCATATCTTATATATTAAGTGCTTTGTTTTATGTTATATTATTTGCTAGAATAGCTTCACTGCATATTTTTAATACTCTTTGTGTTTTTGGCCCTAGGGTTCTGCACGTCGATACTCCCGCTTCGTCCTGTTTTTCAAACCTGTGTTTGGCGATGCCTTGGTAGTCAAGGGCTATGAAGACCCCACAACTACAACGACCCCCAGGACAACGACATCGACCACCGCGGGAGCAGACAATTTGAATGAAGTCTAGAACAGATGCCAGTCATTCGCAAAGTTAGTTAACTTAAGTTCAAAATTGTTGAGTTGAATTATTTATACTATATATTCTTAATCAGCACAGATTTAAGATATTTTTTCCCTTTTTAACCACAGAATTGTTATATGAAAACTACAAATTTTGTTGAAAATATTATGTGCATGAATTGTTAGCAAGTTATCTGTGAAGATTTGAAATTGATTCTGTGAAAATGAAAAATGTATACAGAATATTTTCTGCAAGTTTATGTTCCTCAGAGTATCGACCAATCGGACACTCTCGACTAGAGCACGCTGACTTGACGTTGCCTTGATTTTTTTTGCTTATATCATGTGGTTGTTTTGTATTACTATTACTCATATCAATAAATGTATTTATTATTGTATTGTATTGTACACATATGATGTAGTTGGACCTGCCTAGCTGCCGCTGGTGCGCGGACGGACGAGCAGGCGCATCAGTTTCAGGGAGCCTTTGGGACCGTCGAGGAAGCCACGCCACAGGATGCCTTTGTAGCCATCCACGTCGCGCTCCAGCTGGCGCTGATAGAGCCCGAATGGATTGCTGCGATATGCGATAGATATGAGATCGGATGGGTGGCGAGTCCGTTAGGCTGTTGAACTCACCTGAGAGTACAGGCGCTGCCGTACCAAAAGGCCGCCGATTGTGCGACTGCGCAGTTGGTTTCGCTCTCGTCGTGATCCTTGTCGTGCGTGCTGAACTTCTTGTCCGTGTGCTGGCGCAGTGCGTCGGAGGCATCACCCTGGTACTTGCCCAGTACATTCAGGCGGTATTGCTCCGATTCGCTGCCAATGCCGAAATGATCGTAAAGAGCGTAGCGCAGCTCCTGCTTGCGATTCTCCAGCTGGACGAGCAGCTCGTAATCCTCGCTGCTGGTGATTTGATGCAGCTTTTCCAGCCCCAGAAAGAACTCGCTCGAAAGTGGCCCAAAGCCGATCTTATAATCCGCCCATGTGCGATTAAAGTCCTCGCTGCCATCGTACCGATTCGCCACCAAAGTCCAGCCGCCGCCACGTGTCTTTTGGTCACAAAAGACAAAGAACGCCTCCATCTCAGCCCGGGGACGAATGCGCACGACGCCGTGCTGCTGCTTCAGACAGTTGTGCGGCGTGCTCGGTTCGCCGGGCGGTGAGCCGGGTCCGCCAACCGCTGCCACGTTCACAGCCGCCGACGGCGCCTGTGGATCCAGAACAAGACTGCGAAAGCTTCTGGGCCCCGAAGCCGCTCTGAGCACCCTGGGTGCACCCGAGCGTTGCAGATCGACCACTTGCTCCTGCAAGCTGCCCACTTTCGCCTTGGCACTGGCTATGTCCCTGGAGAGCGTCTGGATACGTGTGTTAAGATCGCTGAGTGCTGAAAGGGGACAGCCGCCCGTTGTCTGTGTGGAATGGAAACATCGACGCAAAGAAAATACTTTAGATCCGCCCGTCTATTTTTAGTTCACATCTAGTCATCTATGACAGCCGCGTCGTGGAATAAATGCAGTCTTGGCAACAAGATATTGTATCGCTGACAGAGTTCTGCATCACTTGTCTTTATTATGCTAAGTATTGCATTTCAATTTGCTGTCTGTGCGCTTAACCGTGGGCTGGACTCACCGTATTGTCCAGGGATAACATCGGATCGCCCAGATCATTGTGCGTCGTGGTCAGGCAGGCCAGCATTGTGACCAGCGCGTCCAGCTGCAGCATTTGCGACATTGCGCTACTGTTCAGATTCACAGCTATACTGAGCTGTTAACTAACAAGTTCGCCATTGGCAGCGCCAAAGGTCATCAATGCAATTTCAATTCAGCTTTTAATTCAAATGCACACGGGCGCTAAAAACAAGTATTCTATAGGGTAAGCTCTCGGGCTGGCGACTAGTTCTACAGTTGGAGTCTCGTAATGCCGTCTGAGCGTCGACTGCGTCGCATTCGTCTACCTGAGCTGCCAGCGAGCAGAGCTTACTCGATCTGGGACAATTGAAAGCCGCACTTGATTGTTGGGATCTGCCAGCATGGCACTGGAAGCACTGGTCACCGCACTGGCCTGTCTCAGTAGCACCACAACGACGCTGCCCGACAAGCCGATACCACACATCATCAAAAACTCGGTGGAGCCGTTTCGCGTGGACAACGTGAGTAACCTGAATATTTTGGGGGCTCCGGAAACTAAAGGCCTCGTTACAGAGCACAGGCGGCTGTCCGACGGGGGCTTTAGGAGGCGTGATGGCACGGTAAGTTGCTTTCAAGCAGACTGCCAATGGGGTTTCATACTGTGCTAATACCACAGCTCGCCTTATTTAGCGTCCAGCACATGGCCGAGGAGCTGCGTTCGCTTCACTCGGATCTCGACGAGCTCCAACAGATTATCGATGACTACAAAAGCCAAGCGCCACCCGTGCAACTGGAATCGCGCATGTAAGCTATGAGTTCACTTAAACATTTAAACAATTCAATAGTTTGTGGAAGACTAAGAGCTCAATAAGGCAAGCTGCAGGGGCTTAGCGATATGAAAGATGCGCTAGACAATTCCACGTTTCAGATTCTATTGTTCACTTGATTTTATACACTTTCCTTTATATATATATGAAGCATTTATATATAGATTCTATATTCCATATTCTATTATTCCGGAACCTAGAAATCATATATTATTATGTAAAAAAATGGGAGATTTCTTTACTCGATTTGTTACACTTTCCTTTATGTATATAAAGCATATAAATAAATTCAATACTTCAGATTCTATTGTTCCGGAATCTAGAAAACTAAAAAAAAATCATAGAGGGGATCACTCGATTTTATACACACAAAGTATACATATATGTATATAAAGTCTATGCTCCAGATTTTCTATTGTTGCGGAATCTAGAAAGCTGAAATTATTATGTAAAAAATCAGAGCTGTCTTCACTCGATTTTATACACTTTCCCTTATGTATATAAAGTCTACGTTCCAGATTCTATTGTAGCGGAATCTAGAAAGCTGAAAATATTATGTAAAAAATCAGAGCTGTCCTCACTCGCTTTTATACATTTTCCTTTATATACAAAAAGCAGAAATAGCAATTCAAAAAATTAAAACAAGTGCAGGGTATTTTTGAGCCTACTCCAAGCCCCGCTCACGTTTTGCACTTACCCTTCAGCCTGTCAGTTCAGCCGTCCGTGGCCAATACAAAGGTTCCCGGCAGCGAGGCGGATAACACACCTCGCAATTGCCACGATCAGAAACACGGCCAGGTGCGCATCCGCATTGCGCCCGACGTGGAGCCCTTCTATGTGAGCTGCGATCAGAAGGTGCGCGGCGGTGGGTGGCTGGTGATCGCTTATCGCTTCGATGGCAGCGAGGACTTCTATCGGGATTGGTATGCCTACAAGACCGGCTTCGGTGCGCTGAACTCGGAGTTTTTCATCGGCCTGGACAAGCTGAATCAGCTGACCCACAGCGGCGATCACGAGCTGCTGATCATAATGCGCAGCAAGTCGAAGGAGGAGCGTTTCGCACTCTACGATCTGTTCGGCATTGCCAGCGAGGCGGAGAAGTATCGGCTCTACGTGCTGGGCGCCTACAAAGGCGACGCCGGCGACTCTCTGCGCTACCATAACGGCAAAAAGTTCACCACCTTTGACCAGGACAATGACGACAATGGCCAGAACTGTGCCCGCACTCACGCGGGCGCCTGGTGGTATGGACGCGAATGCTTTGAGAGGTAAGCCACCCAATTAAAGTTTCATTGTATTCGATTACGTGTTAAGGTAATTGGTAAGTGGCATCAACTGTCCGTGTCCGTCTGCCTGTCAGCTGTGTGCTTCATGCGACTCAACCTCACTGACTGAAGAAGTGGATCGCGAAAATGTCTGAAAATACGATCAAAGAGCTTCTATTAGAACAATTGACAGTAAATTTAGTTGTTTGTGACTTAGATCAGAAATAAATTGGGTTGTCACAAATTAAGTACCCCAGACATAAAGCACATTTCGCAGCCTACAAAATTTGATTTTTGATCAATAATTACCATATAGGCTTATATAGTGGTCCGATGTTGAAGGGAATTTGCTAATACATTAGAAGCGTTCTAATGTGCCTATTTTCCAAATTTGTAGTTGAATCTGTATTAATTTTTATACACTGAAAATTGGGAAAAAAGGCATCTTCGATTTAGCAAAGTATATATATTTGTGACGATTAGCTGATGCAATTAAGTCATCTTCGTCTGTCTGTTCGTCTGTACACACTGAACATGGAAAAAGCTAGAGACTTGTTAATTTTACACGAAAAATAAGTTTTTCGTTATTTATACTAGTTTACGAACTGAAAACACGACATTGATTTGGGTCATGTCCATCTTCTTGTCCGTCCGCCCGACCGTCTGTCCGTATAATTTAATTTTCGTAAGGTTCGAAACTACCCAGACCCAAAGTGTATCTTTTTTTTTTGTGTTTTTTTTTGTACTAACAATAATATTATATTATTTTTATTAGGCTGTGAACGATTATAAGCTACAGCAACCAATGTTCGATAAGTTTGTTCGTAGCATACACAGATACACAATATTTATCTATTTGAATACCCCACTGGCCCCAAACATGTATGATACACACATTCTGATGGTCTTATTAAGTTCCGAAAATTTCATAGAGATTGAAAACAATTTACATTTTCCAAAGTGGGGTCTGGGGAAGAAGAAGCACAGCCGCTAAGTAGAGCGCGTGGCGTGCAGTGTGTGTTTGTGTGTGTGTGCATATATGATTTGATATATGTTAGGGTATACGTTAGCCAGGCCCGCCCGACCAGAGCACTCTTACTTGTTATTTTTATATTAATAAATTAACTTATGCAAATATTTTTTTTAGCAATCTGTTCGGCACCTTTCAGCCCAAGCATGCCCATGAGATTGGCTACTTTAAGGGCATTCTGTGGAAAACCTTTGTACCTGGTCCTACAGGCTCGTTGGGATATGTTCGCATGCTTATCAGACCTTACAGGAAGACATAGCCAGAGCGTTGGAATCCGTTTCAATAGTTCAGCACACAAGATTCCTAAATAGGCTCTACTTAGTATTAAATTGCACAACAACTTATATTTATCTGTATATTATGTATTGTATGTACATATTCGTATTTATAGTGTCATTAAAATATTGAAATATTTGAAACTTAATTGCAGTGACTACGGAAAACTAATAAATTTATACATATGTATATATTTTTTGTTTTGTATTAATGAAGCGTATTTCAGTGAATCGTTTTTCACTGTAAGTATGATTATATTGAATAAATTAGAATAGAATCAAAAATACTTCTAGAAATTCCAAATATATATATATATTGCAAAATATTAGTTTTTAATTTGGTCTTAACAAATGTCAGACATTTGATATATAATAATTTGTTTATTTTTTTAATCTAAATACTGTTACGTACATGTAATGCTGAAATTTACACTTTAATATGATTTTACAGCTAAAAGTGCAAACTTTACTGAATAATCAAAAATCGGTTAAAAACGGGTTTTAATTGCTGTAATTAAAATATTCGCTTTAAATGATATTCAATTAATTGGCAAACAATGCTATCAGAATAGCAACAACACAACAATAAAACAGCAACCGCAAGAGGAACGCCTCCATTGGTAAATATGATGGGACATGAGTTTCCTCATTTGAATACAATTTTAAACACAATGGCCGGGGCATCTGCATAAATTGTTCACCGGATTGTATTCGCGGCTTGCGATAGTTAAAAAAGTGACTAATAACAGTAGACTTACTAACAAATAATCTCTTTATTGTAATCACGTTTGTGCCCGACTTGGAGACTCTCTGTAACTAGCTTGAAGCACAAATACATGCCACAAGTAAAATTCTTTACTTAGAGCCTTTGTTTCTTTATTACTATTTTAAATTGTTCGAATTTATAGTCCGTTCTTTATAATCGGATTATATAAGCAGGTATTAAAAGTGGTTTACATTTGGCAAGGTATGGCTAAATCTTTTGAAATAAATTTGTATACCCTATACCCATTAAAAATAGGTAGCAAATGTTATTGTCGGAGATTCAGACTTCTGCCTGATCCATAGATATGCACAAAATGACTATATACCCTTTATAAGTTATTTGCAACGTATAAAAATATTACACTTCTAATGTATGCCTGCAAGGGTATTTAATAGTTGACAACCCAAAGACGGATTTTTTATTGAATACAAAAGTGACACCAAATTATTACACTAAGCGAACAAAATGTATTTTCAATTGACAACTGGCCTCAAAACAAAATTGTTGCCGCAGAAAATCTTCTTTTAAAGATGCCATATATTCCATATTTATTCACAGTGGGCTGTCCAAGTATTCTAACAAAACTAAGATACTTAAGGTGGTTGATAGTAAATAAGTTTGTGGCTGTCGCACTTCCCGGCGTGAACTTTTTGACAGAGTCAAAATGTATTAAGCAAAGAACACGAAGCACTGACAATGAATTTCTACTTGAAAGTTGGTCGGTCTCTTTTTTAAAATTTTTATATATCTCATGCTCGTTTGCCGCTTATAAATTATATTGCAAAAAGTTTGTGCGAAGGCGAGACACAGCAATGCGGCGGCCACTAAGCTGTCCACAGAAGGGACCCAGCTTCCATTTGAACTCCGACTATGACACGGATTCTAATTCTGGCTACAACTGCGACTGTAGACTACAAGTTGTAGTACTTGGTCCGTACAACAACTGCACTACTATTACAACGCTCGTTTGCGCCTCCTTGTCGTCCATGGTGTCTGCTATACCCTTGAAAAGGGTATTATAAATGTGTCCCGACTTGTGTAACAGATGATTTGTCCCTATCAGGTATATACATATATGTAAATATTGTTTTCATCATCTGTCTGTCTCAATTCCTACTTGTCTCTCAGTTGTAAATCTATCTTCATGATGTTTTCATGATATATATCCACTTACATGTATAGCTTCATTTAAAACTTTCGGACAAATAATGAGTTTTTGTAATGTTTTTTTTTTGTTTTTGATATATTGAATATATAGGAGCCCATAGGAACAATCTGTCAAAATAAAATGTTGGTATACAAACTTGTATGTAGTTCCAGACAAAATCAAACCGACTTTTATAAGTTTTAGTATTCTCACACCTCACATATAATCAAAATCGTCCCAAAAGAGAGCGAAATGTCCCATCTGCGAGGGTATTTAATGTTCGGCAGCCCGAATGAAAATATCCTATATTGTTTTTCCTTTGTGTTAGCTTTGTTCATAAATAATTTGCGCCACAGCTCAATTTCATGAGCGTAAATCACTGTGTGGTCACTTGGTACTCTCTATTGGATTGGGCTCCGGCTATTGCTGCCTCTGCTACTTTGGGTGTTGTCCCGTGCCCTCCTCCGCTTTCTGACTGTCAATGCTGTTTATTGTTTCACTTCTTCTTTTCAAATAATTTTTCAACTTTTTCTGTTTTTCGGTTCGTTGTTAGTAGCCATTTACCATATAATTCTTTATTTATGTGTACCGGTCAGGCAACAAGCTGTAAGCTCCAAGCTCCAAGCGCAGTGCTTCTTTTTGTGCCGTTAAAGTTTTTTACCAAGCGCCTCGGGGGAGTCCAACCGAATCAAGCGAACAAAAGGGAGGCCCAATGATAGCTCGGGTTTGCTTTGTGCCTCTGTTGTTTGGCATGCTTGTGTTAAATCAACAGAAAGTTCCGCCAACTTTTCAATTGGTTTGACAAATATAAAAAAATTCACAACACCCCATCGAAAATGGGTCGGGATAAGATGGGCAGCAAAAGCAGATATAAGTACGAGCACATTGGCAAATAGCAAGACACAAGGATCGCAAGAAAAACAGAAAATTATGAATCAAAAGTCTCGATAGTACATCTATTATGCTTTTATGCCCTGCACACATTCAAAATGGTCTTGTGCAAATGTCCATACGTATGTAAGTAACAAGCAGAAGGAAGCATCTGCAACATCTTCAAGTAAAATAAAATATATACATATATGCATATATATACATATGAGTTTGAAACTGTATAACCACACCATTCGCGGATAATTATTCTTAGAGCTAGAGCAATATAATTTAAAATATATTTTCCTATGCAATACGAGAACAAGTTTTTTGAAGTTACTGTTAGTGGCTGTTCTTCCTTTCGCTTAGCCCATACTATAAAAAATGCATTCGTATATATCTTTTCAGCAATTGTCCGATCATAATTAAATTTTCAGTACACAAATAAAATTCCTAGGCCAAGACTGGAAATGGGAAAATAGGGCAAGTACATATATGCAACACGCAGATGGAAACATATCGACCCCCTAAAGTACACATATTTTTTCTTAAGTACGCCGAGTCTTTTAGGAATATGTATTCCACTACACCATACGCCGAGCAAGTTTACAAATTTTTTTTATATCTTACCCAATTTCCTAAATACCGATAAATGGCAATTTTTTGAGCTTATCGTCGAAATAAAACCACCAAATTTGTTACGTCTTCTGTCGTATAGTAAACGTATATCAAGAAGATTTGTATTTATTTTTTTGATGGGGGCATAATTTGGAAAAATCAAAATTGACAGACAAATTAGTCCAGCCTAGCGCATTGGTCTGCAAATGTATTTACATGTTCTTTTTGAAATGTATGTGATATTTTTATTAGTACCTGACAAAATAATGCTATATAAGCTATCATCATTACACAGCAAGAGTCGGTCAAAATACAGATGTTGAGGGCCAACTATTGATAATTGCTCATATTCTGTATATTTCTGCCAGGGCATTTACTCGAGAATTGCTCATTCTTGTATTCTGTTTAAAAATAAATTGGTGCGCTTTTTCAACCGCCGATCTTCCGCTTGTTTGCCCACACTTAGACGGCCAAGAGCAATGTTTGTTAACATTGTTGTTCAATGCTTTCAATATAAGCACAGGGCTCCATTTCCTCTCCCCCTTTTAAAAACCTTGTCTTAATGCTCACCTTCGTACCAGAAGCATGTTTGTGTGCAAACGTCAGCTTCGTCATCTTTGCCGTTTAACTCTGTGATTGTCAGCCAGTCAGAACAATCAGTTTTATATATAGATTTATGATTTCTCAAAATTCCAGTGGTGCCAATTTAAAATTGCCTACGCACCACGAAAAGTTTGTTGCAACAAAAAATATAAGGCGACACATGCGACTAAACAGTAAGCTGTATGTAGATTTAATGTCGCACTACGCATTCCACTCATGAAAATGCAATAAAAATTACATTACACTAAATTCATATATTTTGTGGGTGCGCGGGCTAAACAAAGAGCAGCAGTTAGAAAAGTCAGTTGTTATTCTTATTATTCCCTGCATGCATTAGAAGTGCTAAGAAGGGTATATTTTCGTGGTGCCAAAGGAAGCACTTGCGAACCCCTAAAGTATGCAGTATATATATACATATATGTATTCTTTGTCAGGGTGGTGAGTTGAACTGAGAGAAACTTCAGACTTAGAATGAACTCTCAAAAACTTATACACATATAGCCTACACAAAGCAGGAATATTTTTTGCTGCTATACCAAATGGTTAAAAGAAGAAAATATATATTTATATATTAAATTTATTTATATATTAAATATATATTTATATATCTTATTATGATTGTATGTTGATGCAAGGTATCTTCCAGTCCGGCACTTTCAATCAGAGCGCTTACTTGCTTTTGTGCTGTTTTTGGGGAAAAGTGTTTAGGGGATGAGTTTGGCCAACCTTGTGCTTCCGACAGGCAACAATAAATTGCAATTCCAAGTCACTTAAATTGCAACAAATAACGGAAGGCAAGCTGACAGCCAAACGGTTGCGATGCCGACACAGACGCAGACTGAGCAGCCGTGAAATGTCAACGTGTGGCAGCAGGCGGCGTCAGGAGCCGGTCGCGTTGCCCAAGCCTGATGCCCGGTTTTCCGTTTGTTGTAAAATTTAGTGCAAATTTGTTTTTTTTTTATTTTTATTTTTGCCATTTTGGTCATTGACTTTAAATGTATGTGACGCCCTTCGCTGGTTTTCGCCAACAACAATTGAGGCAGCAACAAACTGTGACCGCTGCAGCATGATGTTCGGTGTTCTTGTTGTTGTAGCCAGGTGACAGTTCTTTGCATTTGTTAAAAAACGATGCAAGGCGGTTAGCCCGGGACAAGTTTTTATATAATACATATCCAACCTATTTGCATAAAGATCATGTTTCTCTCAAGCTTCGTATTTATTTAATGCAATGTCAACAAAATTGTTGTTGTTAAATTTAAAACAAAACTATTCTAATTTTAAAACGTATTTTAGAAAAATCGAATTTAAGGACAAAGCTTTTTCCTTTATAGCAGACATATTTCGTGATAATATAAAATTAGGCTATATAAGTTATAAATTCAGAGCAATTTATTGTTTAGAGACATTAATTATTTTAAAGTACATGTTTGGCATTTTTGAATAAATTGTCGAAACAAAGACATCTATGTAGGAGACGAGCGTATTAGCCATGCGAATTTATCACACGAAAGAAAGTGAAAAACACGTCGAACGGTACAAACACGCACAACTAGTTTAACCTGCCATAATTGGAAATTTTTTGACCTGTTCAATTATAATACAAATTAAATTTAGTGGCGATTTACAATTATAATTACAACGGATAGTTTTCAACGAACTCATTTGTGTTGGTGGATTATCGATTATAATTGCTGTAGCTTTATTTACAATGATATGCACATTATGTATTTTCATTATATTCCAGAATATAAAATTCTGTTGAAATTTCAAACTATTTTTGAACATCTAAATAATATCTTACCATAGCAAAATGTAAACGGCAAATGAGTGAAACTGTTCTGGCTAAAATTTAAAAACATTGCTTGGAAAATACCTGCTGATAGTAATCTAACACTTTTTGCCCAACTCCAACATTAAAATCGGACTTAATTAAGGCTGCACACGCTGCAAGATAGACTACAATGACAGCCAGCCGCGGCCATATTCATAGCTACGTACAACAGAAAAAGTTTTTAATCAAGGCTGATACTATGTGCATGTAATATGTATATACAGTGCCTGTCACGTGAATAGCACAACCTGCACATTGAATTTGTCTGTTTTTGATCAAATGAAAACAAATGATATTTTCTAGTTTTCATATGTGTGGCTTTTTTCGGTATTTTACATTCTCAGTCAAAACAAATGAAAGTTTTTTATTTCATGTTAAGCATTGCACACTATAATTCAATTAAAAACTAAGAAAGATGTGTTGTTTTCATTTATTTAAAATTTAATGTGTACTATTCAATTGAAATGCTGTGTGGCACACACAAAACATACTCACGGTTTTATGGCCTCGACTAAAACAAATTTGTTGGCAAGTTGGTTAGCTTGGCAGTCCATTCGCCGTGCTCATGGATCCGTGCTTTGTGAACAGGTGCAGGCCCGGATTGTACATATGCAGGTCTTAACGGTCAGAGAGTAAAATAATCAATGGCTAAGCAGTCAGAGGGTCAGGCGGCCGTGTCCAGATCGGCTCGGAGAGTCAATTCCACAAAAGCCACAAAAACAAACGGCTAAGAAAAATTTAACTTTATGCGTATGGCATAAAAAAAAACAACAAATGGGCGAGGGCGCAGCTGACTCTTTATTCTTTGTTTTGGCTGCTGCAAAAAGCTATACAATGACTGCTGCAGCTGACGCGGTTGCCACGTTTCTGGATCGGGGACGTTGGCGTGGCATTTACTTACGGTCGAACGCACTTCATCTGGAAACCATAAAATTGAAAAATGCTTCTGCAAACGAGGGGCACAAGATACACACACACACACACACATACACGACGATGGCTGGCAGCTGTGCTGTTAGGTTTGGGCTTAAACCGCACAAAAGTCATTTGAGCGCGCTCACAAACACACACACCCGCGCTCACAGACACACCCACACCCACACCCACACCCACACCCACACCCGCACACACACATATATACGTACCAAACATGTGCATTTGTTAACATTTGCGCTGCAAACAATGCGACCAGCATGACTAGGACTCCAACCGCCGTTTCTTTTGCTTAGCCGCCTCCATCCACATCATCGTCGTCGCCACCAGGCAACCGCAAAATGCGCGGCCACATGTCCGTTTTGTTTTTCATTAAGCGCCGGCGATCGCCGCACGTCTTCGCACAGCATTCATTCCGGCATTTGCACCCGCACCTGCAGCCCCCTGCGTACATATGACTTTCTTAATTTGGTTTTTTTACCACAGCCACAACCGGCGAGCAGCACAAACTGGGCTCATAATTAAAATGTTTGCCATGCCGCCCAAAACACTCGCTAGCAAAATGAAATGTTAACAGGCAATGTTAATGGTAGCCTTTCTATACCCTGCCCCCATTTAAAAATGGGAAGCATTGCTATAATGGTTTTGGCCAAGTGTATTTAGCGGCGTATTTCTACCCCATGAACTGGGATCAGACCAACGTGCCAATCTCGGAGAATTTGAAATATTCTATTCTTGTATAACATACGCAGAATAAGTTTATATTTTCCCTAATAGTTTCTTATTTACATACATTTGCACAAAAGCGTTATACCCTTTTAAACCATTTCAAAAAAGAGGCTGAAACTCTTCAAATGTTCGATGTTGGCGGGGAGTGGGGGAGGTATCCAAAAAGCCAAATGCTCCGGTAGTATACGAGAGCATAACTACCAAATTTGGTAACTCTTAAAGTGTGTTTTTAAAACGATATTTATCGATATTAGGGTAATGAAAAGAGATAGCGAATAAGTAAGCCTGCTTTGTATATGGTATCGGAGAATATATATTCAAATTTTCGAGAACGCTGCGTTCATATTGACGGATATACGGATATTTCGACTTACATAAGCTTCCTGCAAGATACATATATGCACTTTTTGGGGACGGAGATATCAGAGTACCTGTTACATGCATTTGCACAAAACTATTATAGGCTCGTTCATAGTACGCGCAAATCAACCATCATTATTTTAAATGATAATCCACCCCGTTTTCCTAAAATGTATAAAAGTCGAGAACAGCTTTAGATTTGTTTAACTAATCTCATAGATTATGGAAAGGTCAGAAAAGGTTATTAAATTTGATTCAAGAGAACATTTGAAAATACTTTATATAAATTTCATTTAAAAATTCTATTCAAAACAATTTCGTGAAGATCGGATAAGAAACACAAAAGATATTAACAAGTCTTTTTAAATTATTGTAATTTTTGGCATGCTTTTACCGAAAAATTAAATCAGAATCAGTTTTAAGATGGTATTTTTTAGTAATGTTGATACTAGCAATAGATTAAAAGTATAAATCAAAAATGAAAATTTTTAATTTTTTTTAAATGAGTCAAGTACCCCTATGCTAAAACAAAAAAAACCCAAAGTATGATTTTTCAAAATGCGTTTATTTTAAAAGTAGAACCAATCTGGAGAAAAAACCTTGAACAAATGGAATTGAAAATACGACAAATCTGGCAAAGCAATTGGTAGCAAGCGCAATCAATTTTTGTCTGGCTGTGTACATGATGAAGGATTCAGGGTATCTGCCAGTCGAGTCCCCTCAACTAGAATATACGAGCTTGTTTTCATCTCATTTGAATAGTGCAATGTACAATACAATCGATGGCCGTTCAGCCTCGCCGACTTGACAATTTATACATATGTGAATGTCAGTTTGCTCGTTTATACATTTGATATCATTACTTTCGTTATGGCTATTCATTGTTAGCAAAATTGCATAACTTCTAATATTTGTCTTGCAAATATTGCTTACAAACTCTTTAGTAATTGCTTTCTAGTTTGGCAGATTATGTATTTGTACGTATGTAGGTATGTATGTGTAATAGTGCAATGCTTACGTGCACAAATTATTTCGCTTTTAGTTGTTTTCTTGTTGTTTATTCCATGCAAGGCCTGCAGTTCTTCCTTCTTGTTCTTTATTATTGATAATTATCATTAGGCGAAAGACAATCTGATAAAAAAATTGCTATATTTAATTACATAAATTCTATTTATAAATGCTGCAAATAAGATTAAGACATGATCTGCAAATTATATATTTGGATAAAATTGCCACAACCAGAACTAGTTGGCAGTGTCCGACGGAGAGATGCCCTACACCCAGCTGAAAGCTGCCACAATATATATTCCACATTCATACATCACACACACACACACATATATATATATATATATATATATATATATATATATATATATATATATATATATATACAGAATCACAAATATATGCACACACACAAATACACTCTGCCTGCTGGGCACACATTGTCCCTCAGTCCCCAGTATGAAAAATTCTTCATGGTTCGATCTTTACACACTGGATACTATGCTAAGGAGTTTCTTCGACTAGAACACTATTATTTGTTATTTTGTTTTATCAAAATGTATCAACATTTCATTTTGCAGCTTTTGTGTATTTACAATTGTTTAAACAAACTACAAGAAAATTCAATCAACCGGGACTATATTTCATTTATTAAATCTACAAAGCAGACTTGGCGAAAACAAATGAACCAAGTTAATACAAAAGAACGCAAACACGCCTTTGCATCTGCATACGAAAATCTCCACGTGTTTTCAATTAGTTCAAAATGATTCTCAGGCAGGGGTCGACAGTTTTGCGGGCTTTAGCGAAACAAAAACAAATGTTTCTTTTGTTTATTTTTAATGCCTGAAGATGGCGCTAATTACAACAAGTAAATTTTGACTGGAATAGTATTATTTGTATAGTATATTATTTGTATAGTATTATTTGTATCGTATAAAGACGTATGTGTATAAATATAAAAGCTTACTTATGCATGCGTGCACTTTGAGAATTCCTTTATAAATATAATATTATGGTCTTGTTTACAATATGCAGGATATTAACATTGTTAACTATAATAACTTAGAATGTTGAACGGGACAACCGACCGCGCAATGCTCTGTTTAGAATGTAGAGGTCTTACGCCTGACTTTTAGAAGAACTCATCATACTCTACTTGCCAAATTTGGTGACTAGTGGGTGTGGCCTAAAAATTGGTTTTATTTGCTAGACGCGGATCTGTGGTCGGAAAAAAGTCGTGTTCGAACAGACAGATAGACAGACGAATTGCAAAACAGCCATTGCACAACACCAATATACTCGGTTTCACTTCTTAGACAAAGTATACAAATGTAAGCATTTTGCATTTGCAACGAGGGCACGTAATTAATTTTTCACTGCATGCTTTTTCAGTGCATGCTATTTCCACTGAATAACAGAACGAACCAAAACAAAAACTAGCCACGACAATGCGAGCCGCTGGCATTTTTAATTACTTGCATAAAAATTAATTAAAAACAACTGAGAGTCCTTTGGGCGAAAGAGCCCGACTCGGAGTTACCCTGGACCCACCTCCACAACAAACATTTGTTGTTGCCCGTATTAAATAAATTGTATATATATAAATTATGCTTACCGACATTTTAAATTGTGCTTGTATAATATTCGCGCCACTCTCTGGAAACCCAAGTTGAAATTCCATTTTCTTCAGTTTTGGACAAACCGGGGAGGTACCCAGAGTAAATAAAAAGTGTCTCTGTGTATTGCACACATTCCCAATTTGAAATCTCTAGCTCTGACGGATTTTGAGAGCAACGCATTCGAATGGACAGACGGATGAATTGACTGACGAATTGACAATAACGATATCAACTAACTGCCACATCCACACATTTGAACAAAAACATAATACTCTTTCACCCATTTTAATGAGAATAGGGTATGAATAGGCGAAAGGAGTTAAACGAGACCAAGGAAAATTATGACGTTCACTAAGAGAAATTTAGATGCAAAACGAACATTTAATTTGTGTTGAACCACAAAACAAACAAGTTTGTCCTATTTACCGCTATCGAGAAGAAGGATTGAAAGCGTGCTTTTAAAGCTTTACCTTCTCAGAAAGCAAAGTATCTAATGCATTTTTTGTGGTGTTGGTAGCCTCAATTTGTTTTTTTTTTAAATTGATATCTATTTTGTATACCACTTTTTATCATTTTGTCACTAAAGATGTAACCCAATAGGTTAAGAAGACATTTCTCATCATATAAAGCATATTTATTCTTTTTGTTTTCCGATTTTCAGTATAGAAATATGCTATGTAACCGCATGGGTGTTTAATCTTCGACAACACAGATACTACCTGTTCCTTCTTATTATACCCTGAACCCATTAAAATAAGGTGAAAAGGGTATAATCGTTTTGTGCAAATATATGTAATACTACTTGTAGTCTTTGTGTACGTGTGAATAGAAGCCTGTTCGGCCATGTTTAGGCTATAATTCCATAAAACCGTAACTGCACGTTAGTGATAACCATAACAATACATTTATCTCATTTTAAGCCTAATTGGGACGTGCAGTTGCGTAGTAAGAGAACTTGAAGTAATTATTAAACGATGTAGAGGCCGCAATGTAAATTACAAATTTGGTCGAGAATAAAGTACGAAATTGCAAAATAAGTTTACTTATTACTAATCAATTAAACCCAACACGTAAACGGCTCCACGATTTGTCTTAGTACGCTCCACTGCCGGATGAAACTTTGGCCACACACACACGCACACACACACACACGCACACACACACACGGAGGCTTACACACATTGAGTAAAGCGTATGTGCGAATGTCGTTAAGGGCAAAGCTGATTGTACATTGTTTGACTTTTATTATTTTAGTTAAACTTGTTTCGGCCGTCCCCTCGACCTGATGGCTCGCACATCTAAACCCAAATCAAACGTAAGACATGCACGGTAAGCCAGCCCGGCGTATGTATAAGTAAGTATGGCAGTGTTAGTGGCTTTTAGCCTGTCTGCCTTAGCTTTATTGATATCCTGCCATAGCACCGCCGTCGGTAGCTGCCAAGTTTTTCAGCTTCTGGCCCAGCAGCCTTCAGCAAACTTAATGCCTCCGGCTGTCCATCTATACGTCCGTCCATCCATCCGTATGCCTGTCTGTTTGTTTTGTTGGTTATTGTGCGCTCGGCCAATGCATTGGCCACTAATTCATCAAATTTAGCTCAAAACTGAAGATTAATGACGCACGTGTGGCATATTGCGAAACTTGGTGACTTGATGAAATTTATTATTATACTCGTATATGCCGCACATCCTGCGCGTTTTGGCAGGCGGCTTTAACAAAAGTATTTTCTAGACGATAACCATAACACAACTTTATGTACGGCCCGGATAGTTACATTAACTCTTTTCGGCCAGCTGCTTTATGGCCCATAAAAATAGCCAATCAGACTCACATAAAGCCCCGACATGTCAAGGAAGGATTAAATGAAACAAGTCAAAGTGCTTTAGTCGCGAGTCCCCGACTCTAATATATAATATGTCCGCAGCTCCCAGCTTAATATGTATACAGGAACTCAAGCTGAACACCTGCCGGAACAAGCCCACCTCTGCCCCGTGCAGGTTAGGCAAGGCATTCATGAATAAATTTTCATGGATAAAATTTGCCATGCAAATGTATGTACAGCTAAGGGCAATCAATTAGAAATAAAGGTTGGCTTTTCATCTTTTCTTTTTTAATTTTTGACCGTTCAATTAATGACAGCATCCGATCTGAAATGACCAAATAAAGTTCAGCTGCTTTGGTTCAGATAAAAAAAGGATTTTAGACAGCGAAACCTTAAAATTACAGCATGATTGGAAATGCTATTGTTCTTGGAGAGAATTTGGTCTATAAATGCGAACTGCTTTTCGCTTACTCTGAATAGATAAAAGTGTACCAATTATTGGATTGGATAATAGCGGGAAAGTTTTTATCGTTTTTTAACCAGAAACAATAATTTTCGACATGTTACCCGCAAAAGTGAAGCAATAAATTAGAAAAATTAGATTAACACAAAGCTAAAGTTATGAACAATTTTAGCCACAACACCTCTGTTTTTAATTATTAGTCAACAGCTGTATATATCAAAGCACAAGATTTATATTTTTGATAATGTGATAACTGTGAATACAGTAAAAAATCTTAGCTTTTATTTAACGCCTTGTTGAATGTTATACTATACTTGGAGATAAATTCAACTTAGGATAGTTATTGGGATTTGAAAATTGAGTTCTAAGGTTCTGTTGGAGTTATGTAGATATTGTGCTACTCTTTTAGCCCAGAGTCACATTGGTGTTGCTGTATATGGTCAAGTGGTTCGTCCTATTGACCCACCATGTGTTTCCTGCGTTCCAAACCGCTGCTGCCGTGAATTTGGACCCGAATTGCATAAGCGCGTTATCTCAATTGGCAGTAGTCCAGTTTTCCCGTGGGACCCAATAAATTACTGCACTATTGACATTGCCTTATGGAAATTCGATGGTCGCTGAAGCAGCTTGCATGGTTCCAATGGATACAATTTGATAAGCTCTTTAATTAATAGTGCTGTGTATTTATTGATGGGATTTATCGTTCTAGTTTTTGAATATGTAGGTGCGTTCCTAATAGGAACACAAACATGAATCATGCGTTGAATTAAAATTCGAATGCTAGTTGTTGACTGTTTATAGTGCTGTGATGGCTATAATCAGTTACTGTTTCTTGGATCTTGTTCTTTGCCATCTTAAAATTGCGGCCACCAATTGGTGGTTACCAAGAAAAAATATAATTTATGGGTTCTGAGATAGTATTTTTTTTTGCCATTTTCTATGGGTAGAATTGGCATGCGGTCTTTCAACTGATTTTTTAAACATGGAAAAGTAATCAAGTCAGGAGTGTCCGTCTAGGAGATACATCTTTCATACATAAAGTTAACTTATGTGTGTTACGGCTCTTTTCTCTCTTTTTATTTTCTTTTCATTTTTTTTTTTTCTCATTTCTCAACATTTAATTTCCAAATTTGATAAATTTACAGGGACAATTTCTAATTTGCAAACAGAAGGACTCAAAAACCTTTTAGAATAAAAGCTGTAAAAAGTGGAGAACTTGTTAAATCTAACAGACAAATTATGACAAGTAAAGATTAATAGAATGATAAATAGAAAACTAAAAAGCCTATAGCCCGCACTCAGGTCCTGCTGCTAAAAAGTATATATGCAGGGTCCTGCTTAAGTGGCCAGTGGCGCTAAAAGCAGCTTTAACGTCTCACCGCGGCCATAAAGTTGGCTTCATTCGTTCTTTGTTTCTGGCCGATTCTCTTTGTTTTTTTTTTATTGCCACGATGTTGCTTTATGTGGGCGACTTTGTTGAAAAATGTTTTAAAAACACTTCAGCGGACACTCTATTAAAATGTAATTATTCAATGCTAGGCCGTTGCCACTTCACACCTGACAGGCGGGCTCAGCACCACAACGACCCACCGCAGTGGAAACCACCCATAATCCTCTTACGGCTCAACTCAATGTGTTGTCGTTTCAATTTCGGCTTCTCTGCGGGTCCGTGTGTGCGTGTGTGTGTGTGTGTGTGTGTTTGCTTACAGTATGTCGGGCATTGCTATTTAGCATAAAGAATCGCCTAAAATAATTACTGTTTTCGAGCTCGGTTCGTGCCTGCCGTGCGGCCTCCTTATTTTGGGTGTGTACAAATTTTAAGTGTGATCGCCGCGTTGCTTTAGCGTTTATTATACTCTGTTCACAAAGCCAAAAGGGGTGTATTATATGTGAGCAATGTCTGTCCGCCTGGCTTATAAAGGCAGTTTATAAAGCCAAACTTAGTACTTGAATCTTATACATTTTTAAACTCGAAGTGTAAGAGTTCGTTTAACCAAATTTAGCATTTAGACTTTGAATACAATAACACAATTAATCGCAAAAATCGGTATTTCTTTAACAGTAACCGTTTGAGGTTGGAACAATCAGCCGGGCAGTTATCGATTATTTGATGCGGCCTTTCAGCTGTAAACAGGCCATTGCGCAGTCGGTTACTGCCTGCTGCAACGGTCGCACTTGTTAGCTGCTGCCTTGGCGCTGGTGGGGAGGTGTCTGCCTAATGCTGCAGCCTCTGAGGCCGCCGATGCGAACAACAAGTGAAATAAAATCTAAAACAAAGTAAACAACGAGCTGGCCCTGTTTTAAATGCGGCGCCCCTTGCTACGCATTGAATTAAATGATGTGTAATAATGTTTGTGTTTTCTGTGCTCTGTACACGAAGTGAAAAAGAGTGTATTGGTTTTGTGTAAGAACTCCATTTGTTCGTATAAACGATTTTTTGGCGCTATCGAAGATAGACTTTTCAAACGTGGAATTTATACTCAGATAGTGTTTGAATTTTGGGATATTAACTACTGATGACCGCATTCAAAAATACTTATGAAAATGATGAAGTGAAATTCTTTTTTTAGAAAGTATCACTTTTAAGAGGACCATTTTCGACAGCCTTTTGCTGTTTCGATACTGTGAACAGAGTGTTGCACAGTCGGTTCCTCCCGACTGCAACCATCTTGTGCTTATTTTTCGTTGTTTTTGTTTCTGTTATTGCGGATGTTGAAGGAACGCGCCAAGGCAGCAAATGTGCAAGTAATTCGAACTAAGTTGAAACCAAAAGCAACGGCCAGCCGGAGATATAGCGCCAGCCAAGGTGGGAAAGCAGTTGGCAACAACAACAGCCACATTAATTATACGCACATACCCATACTCACACACCCACACACGCGTGCTCAAATACCCCGAGAGTGAGGGAGAGTGACAAATGCAAACACAAGCTAGAGCCAAGAACCACTTTTGTTGGCCACCTCAAGGCAGTCGTTGGAAACTGTGAAATTTAATGGCTCGATCTTGAGAGGGGATCATCAGTAAGCTGTCCAGTTCTGAAAGTCAGGGAGATATTGCTCCCAATTTTCTACCTTTACTAGCGGCGAAAAGCACGGACGGACTGACAGCCGGATAGAAAGCCGGACATTGCACAAACCCAATACACTCTTTAACTTTTTCACGATGTTGAAAAATGAAAATATGTTTCACCTAAAAACTGATTTTTCGACAGATTGTTCCTATCGCAGCTATATGATGTAATTGCTCGATAGATATGTTTGAACAAATAGACGGACCTAAGCGAAATTCCATGACGATAGCTTTAAAAGTGAGAGTCTCGTTTGTATAGAAACTGACTATAGCGACTCTGCTGTTGATACTGACCAAGTATATATACATATATAAATACATAGATTCCCTATCGTTCGGTCCTTCGTGCTAACATTATTACACAAAATGTAGAGAAAGAAATAAGTACTTCCTACGAAAAATAAAAAAAAATCAATGGAATTAGTTTTGTAACTTTGTTGACTTGAATTTAAAAATTGGGTGAAGAAACGCTCGTTGAACCACTGTCCTTAATCCGTCGCGGCGAGCAGGTGAAACAGCAGATTCCAATAAGCAAGCAAATTATCATATCAGCAAAAGTAGAGGAGAGACCTAAAAGGACGTGCAAATTATGCGTCCAAAATCTCGCACGCAGCAAGGCGCAAATGGCTGTGAAGTTGAAGACAATCTTAAATGAAAGTCACCACAAATAGTATGCAAATTTGGCAGGCAACCAGCCAGCCTTCCGGTTGGCCATGGGTTGTACGCCGGGCATTGAGAAATTTTCAGGTGAATGCCTTAGTAGCATACCCCGCCAAGCAAGCTCCTGGGAGAAAGGCAAAAAACATAACAAATCACCAGGCATTATGCGCCTACCTTCGGCTCAGTGGTCCAATGACCGTAGGTTGATGCCAATAGTATGGCGGGGGCGTGGCGCCCGTCCCCGACCGGACATTCGTGCCTAATTTCATGAGCTACCAGCGACAGATTGCTACGTCATTAAAGCTCGGGAGCAGCACCTGGCTCTCGGACAGCACGCCAAAGACAAAGGTCAGCAAACCCCAATGTGCGCCAGACACAATTGGGAATAAATAAAGTATCCGCATTTATAAGGACAGACACACTTACGTCGCCATATAAATAGCAGCCAATTGTATTTGCTATGGCTGCAGTTGTAATTCAAGTTAAAGCAAATGTCTTGGACTGAGATAACAAAATATTATATCACGTTCCAAAATCACAAGGCATAAAGCACATTTTTATGAACCATTTGTGTCATTTCTTACATTTGTTCATTTTATATATTGGACACATATCAAATTTACCGTGCACTTATAAGATTGTGTCTTTCTATTATTTAATCGGAATTATATTTATACCCTGAACCCATTAAAAATGGGTAAAATGAGGGTATAACGAATATAGTTGAACTAGCCTGTTGGCTCGTTTATATCAGGCAAATCAAGTTTATTGTTAAGTTATTATTACCTTGCTTCCTAAAAATTTATAAAAATTGTTATTATCTGAAGGTAGAGACCTCAAATTTGGTTCACGTGAACATTTGAATATACCATATTATAGTTTTAAGTTTATATTTATTGCTAAAAGTTTTATGAAATCCATTTGGAAGCACACAAGTTATTGAAGAATATATGCGGTCAAATTTGACAAGTCAATTAATAGGGTACAGAGAATCTCCCAGTCAGGACGCCTCGCCTAAAGCCTTCTTACTTGTTCTATCTATTTTAATGGATATGAGGAATAGATATGTTGCTGAATGTGGCAATATTTTCTAAGAATTGGCATCGGCCGATGCTAATGCAATATTCAGTCATTGAACATTTTCTTTAAATTCACAGCGTAAGAATATAACTCCCTTTTGAAAGTGTCAGAAGATAAGCTAAAGGCTAATAGGGCTGAAATATTCTTGTTATCTGTATACTATAGCTGCCTCCAGGTCTCAATTCGGCCAAATAGATGGAAGAAAAACAAAAGAACGTCTTGCCTGCTCAACCTGAAGTATCTCAATGGAATCATTAATAAAAAGTGCGCGAGGACCATGCATATTTCTCATGGCGGTGCATGCAACATTTGCTGAACTGAAATAAAATATGGGCAGGAGTACAAGCTGTCACAGCAATGTTTATGGAACGAGCTGCAGTGCCTTGACCCGTGCACATTCCACGATGACATTGGACATCTCACGTTGCACATTTGACTTGGACATCGGACACATGGCAGAGCTGTCACTATTCGTCCTGATTGTCCAGATGCCCTCCTGCACGGACCGAGGAGTCGAGGCAAACAGTTGGGCTAGCCGTCGGGTCGTTACCGTCGACATTGCGTCCTCCGGCTGCCGCGGCCTCTGCTAACCAACTGGCGTTACATTTTTTATCGGATATACAGTTAAACATGTGCTACATGTGTATATGCAGGTGGCATGTGTACGATATTGGCTGGACAGACACAAATGCATTTTCGCTCGCAACCGTGAGGTGGGCCGAAGACAAAGGCCAATAAACAGGTAGGAGAACTAGGAGAAAAACACAGCCCTCAAATTATTTAATTGCTATTTGGAATTCGAGCCATTCGTTCTTGACTATTGTTGAGTTAAGTGTAAAGCAAGAGTAGTTTCTTCTGCCGACCCACACTTTCCACAAAGCCATTATACCCCTTTGAATGCCCATCAAGGGGCATTCAAACGCTTGTAATTTATGAATTTCTCTAAGCGTTTTATTTCTGAATTTACACTTTTTCCCCATTGCTGGACTGTCGGAGCCCTTTGGCGACATGCCATAATCGAGAATAGGACTGAGCACCATAAACCTGCAGCGCATAATGAGTTATGCTTAAAGCAGAGGCACAGCTCCCAGGCTCTGTTCCCAATCCCGGGTTCAGTATCAATTCAATTCCTGTTCTAAACGCTATCATAACAGCAATAATTTTACGGTTATGAGTGCGCTCGACTGCCAGCATTTGAATAACATTAAAACACTTTGGGTGGCAATTTCGGCATCAGGTGCGAATAGCCGCCAAATCCAATGAATGTCAATGATGTCAGCGTCCTTGTGACCGTATTCCACGCTTTACCGAATAACAACGATGCGAATTTATGCCGCCCATTATACGATATTGACGTACATTTCAAAGTGTTGTTTATATGTATGCGTGGGCTTGAAAATTTCTATTTGCTTACGAGTATCTCACCAACCCGGCCTGTTGGGCATTATGCTGGCGTTATCCGCCGTGCTGATAAGATCCGAACCGGGCCCTTTTGTATTTGCGCCCTTGGCGCATTTGGCAAGTGAGTGTGGACGGGTTTGCAAATTAGATAATTGCCCATTTATATGGGAAACAATTTTCTGTGCCACATGGCGTCCAGATCCTAATAAATAATAACAAGCATTGAACGTAGGCGGCAAAGTAAATAAAATAATTATGTATGTGCGTATGTTTGGAAAAATATTTAACAAGTTCGGCTTGGACGTCGGGGCTGCCAAGCCAAACAAATAAGTTTCCCAGCAGGCGAGTCCGAGCGTCGAGGTATAAAATCAAACTCATGAATAAACAAAAACCAAAAGCTAGAAAAATTATATTAGTTTCCTACTTGGCTCCTGGTTCTCTTCCTGTGCGTTCTCCAGTACTGCACCCGTCTCGCTCAAGTGTTGCACAAACAACGCAGCCAAATTAAATGAAATCCAAACAAGAAATAACAATTATCATCTGGGTGCCGAATGTTTAGTACCCTTGCATACAGTAAACTTAGCACTTTGCACAATTCTATACTTGGTGATTTTATGCTAAAATATAAGTGCCAGCCATGTGATATAGTTGTCCAAAGAGTTCTAGCGACACTCGTATTTGTTCGAAAACTAAGGGGAATTTGATTTCTGAGGGATTTACATAAATAAATAGTTGGTCCCATGATATTTGCCTCAGACAGAGTCTGTCTGTCAACCCGTGGCCGTGATCAACTATGTAAATATATACTATGTCTGCTCAAATATGTCGCTTGCGTCACACGGGTCGTGACAAAATCGTAATGCCGTCGGCAAGGGTATAAAAAGGGCTGGCTACAGGTCGGAAATATTGGTGTGCCGCGTGGGAGTCCGTTGAAGTGGAAGATGTTGGGGACGTAAATGGGCAATCAACATAAAAGTGAGCTGCCCTACTGGCTGCCAGCACTGTAAATTGAAAATATTCTAATTCTAGAAATTGAAATGAAGCTCGCCGTCAAATTAATTGAAAATATTTTACATATTCTGCGGCAGCAGCCCGCCAAGGTATGCTACGATCTTTTTTATGATTCCGCCCAAAGTATTCGTTTGTTGTTTAGCGCGCTTTGATTTCGATGCTGGCTCTAATTTTGATTTGGATAACCGCAAGCAGCCAAACAGTGCTCTGATTTTCTCCAAAATTCCCAACATTGCTGCCCAAATGCGCTTTGATTGCCTGCTGCGTGTCTTGGCGGCGGCAGCAGGAGTGCCCAAATTCCGGGCTGCTTATGCATTCGCCGGCCGCCAGGCCCCAAACCTCAGTGGGCCCATGGTCAGACACATTTGCTGATTAATTGGCATTTCACTCATTCAATTTGAGCTTTAGCTATTGATTTTGATATGGTAGCTGAGGCATTCGACGGCCTTAGCTATAGCTATCTCGAAGGCATCTCTAGACATGTTAGCAAGGACAGCTGATTAAAACTTTTCTCGCGTTACAACAAAGAGTCGAGAGAGTCCGACTAGGAGATTCCACCTACCCAGCTCCAGGTTGCCATACGCATAGCACAGCAAACTCAAGTCGATAAATAATCGATATTTTTTCAAAATAATAATAATAACTATTACCGTTTTTGACTGATTTTATACAATTTTTATGCGGTAATTGGGAAGTAAATAAGAAAATAGTTCTGATCTGTATCTGTGGACGGGAAATGAGAACATTGCTGATTCAAATCGATATTTATCGGTATTAACACAATGGAGGGAGCTATGGAAATAAAGATTAACGTTCTCGGCTTAATGATGGGGATGGCATCCGAGACATAGCTAGTTGTCCTGACTAAGAATAGATATTCCCTATCTATTCGGAGACCCTTCGTTCTGCCTGTTGCTGCATAGACAACCTTCTTACACTCCCTTGTTTATTCAGACACCTGAGCCACGCACGTCAGGTTGCCATATTTGACAGCCTTGTAGTTGAAAGTTTTCGATACCAGCCCCCACTTTAAGGTCGAATTTTCAGAAATGTCGTTTAGTTTTGCCCTAGAAGGAAACTAGTCTCTATTAATTTTAGCTTTCTAGCTCATGTCACTTGGTCTGTGCGTGGGCCACATGTCACCTATCAGTCAGGAAAACTGTTCTATATATGTTTGTAAATAGACAGTGTATCACATTCTAAAAGCACATTTAAATTTCTATACTTTTCAAGCTGGCGTTTCAAAAGTTTTAAGTGCGGTTAAATAGTATACTTTAAGCTGTCGTGGGCGGGATGATGGCTATACCTTACATATGTCGCATGAGAAATTCATAATACTGTCGGCAAGGGTAAAAATGTGAAAATAAAGGCCTGAGATGTAAAAGAACGTTTATGGAATCAAATTAAAATGCTGCAAAGAGCGGAAAATTATAACAAACAGCAACTGGCAAAAATAAACTGGCAGCGTAAAATGCTAAAGGCATAAGGGAAATTGTAGCAGAACAGATAGAAAGAAAACATGCGCGCACACACACACACAGACAAACACACACAAACACACACTGGGGAAATGTTAAGCGTAAAACGATGACAGACTGACGGCGTGTTGCAGCGACAGTGGCCGACAGCGTCGCATTATGAAATAAGTAAATTCGCTCTACTTAGGAAGGTCCGACTCGGCAATACCCTGTTCCCATTTTGCTGTAACATACGTTTGTGCTTAAGTTTACTTTCTTCATAATTTGTTTGCCAAAAGTGCTTAATATAAATAAAATTTACTTTTTATATACTCTCAAAATATAACAAACTGCAATGTAATACGCCAGAAATGTTAACATAGCATGGAGCTGTTAAGATAACAGCTGTTAGGCAAAGCTGTTGCGAACAAAAATTGCAATAAGCGTATTTCTGATAAGCCACCAATAAACTTAAAGGAAAAACATCTTGCTGCAAATTCTTCATATTTAAGAGTCAATATTTAGAGTTTTTTTAGTACGGGGCTCCCAGATTAAGTACATGATTTACTATGATAATCAACAATTATTACATCTTTTTGGTTTCAACATTATGTAAGTCCCAACTTTATATTTTCCAGCTACTTTCAAAATTGTCTTCTTTGACCTAAGATTCGACGAAGGACAACCATCATGTGTTAAAGTACAGTTACCTGTATTACAATTATACAATTTTTTCCTAACAACAATGTTCTAAGCAGAGCCATCCGGATGTGAAAAGTTTAAATAAAACCGTTGCTGTAAGTTTCCACAAAGCTTTGAAATTGGTTATTTTAAAACTTAAGGTACACCTCTCCTTGTGTCCTGCGCCATTGTTATTTGCTATTATTGACAATAAAACGTAGTTTTTATGGATTTGTATACTGGGCGACACATTCTTGTAGAAGAGCCTTGCCTAGTGAATGTACAACAGGGATATCCTTGGAAAACATTAGTCCTGTACTTGGCAATTTTATCACAGTTCGAAGAGAGCGTATTGGTTTTGCGTAATGTCCGTCTTCGAATATCCTGTCAGATAAAGTGTTAAGATTATTAGGACGTGGCAGAGCAGGAAAACATTTACTCCAGCTTTAGCTTTAGGTCTTATGTCAATATATTTTTAAGAAGATCAGGCCAAACTGCAAATCACCAAGGTCACTGCTTTTGGGTAACAATAATCAAGAGGAGCGTTTTCGACATTTTTTTAGTTGCTACTACACTGTAAAGGAGTATTGTACAGTGGGTTACACCCGACTGCAATGTTGTTACTTGTTTAAATATCCAATTAACCAAGTCGAATTATGTGATTGTCATTGAAAGGACAAATGCGCGAATGTAAGCAGAGGAGATGATTGGAACATTTATTGTGTGCATTATTCTGCCTTTTATGCAGACCCTTTAGTCATTTTGAATGAGTGCAGGGTATACAAAATCACAGAGAGTACCGGGACAGCAGCGATGGGATTGCAACGTGGACAACGAGTTAAGAACCATGCAGGATACACAGGAAAAGGCCACCGCGAGCTCATTGACAGCATCTTGCAAACGGATTAAGAGAGAACTCATTAAAATTATGTTGGCCCATGCATTATATGCATTTCAATGCTGGCAATTTAGTGGCTCGTCCCGTGCCCTGTTCATTGCCTTGTGTGTTGTTTCTTTGGTTTAGCTGCTTTTGCAGTTAATTCGCCTTTTGTTTGGCATTAAATACAATTCTAAAAAGGAAACAGCTGTCGAGCGACTCTTTAAACGCGCTGCAACGCATGTCGATCAACCAAGAATCGAATTTAACTATTTTTATACTCGTTCACGCAGTGAAAATACAATTTTTTTGCATTTTTTGGTTTAAAACAATCATGGGATTTACATAATTTTACTTGCAACTCAAGAAATTGATGTTGGTTGTTATAACACTGTAAACGCGTATTGCGCTTTCGATTACACCCGACTGTTTTAAATTAAGGGACTCAATTCTTAAAATATACCTTGATTGTTTGATTTTCCATGTCTATCACCTTAAATTAATCATTGAAATATATTTGGATTTTTTAAAATGTCTTGACTTTCTCTTTTTATTGCTGTTTATATTTTATATTTTATTATTTAATGTAAGAAAACTTTTCATGGGGCACATACAGTAAGTCCAGTAAGTATGCAGTTTCTGCCTTACTTTTATGAACACCAACTTGGTTTTTTATTTAAAACAGTTTTGGCTAAATTATAACTTCGGCTTGAAAAAAACTTGAACTCAAATTTTTTATTTTGGAATTATTATATTGTTATTTTTTTAATTTTTATACGAAATTTATACGAAACGGCTACACAGATTTGTATACTCATTCTAGTGTATCAAGTATATTGGGTTTATGCAATGTCTTGGTATCCGTCCGTTTGTCTGTGCAACTTTAGATATTTATGTACATATAGTGGTGTATTTCTGCTTCAGATAGAGTGTAAAGATCTACAATATTCCCCTCAGTTTAGAGCTAGGTTAACTGAATTCAGCGGACAGATTTCGCCAAATTGAGCAGGAACACTACCAGTGACTACCTCTAAAGATCGATCTTAGAAAGAGTTTTCAATAAAGCCAATGTGTGGGAAAATTAGACAAATTTAAGAAGCCAATTGGCAGCAAGTGCAACCAATTTTTGTATACATGAGTACGCAACATTTGCGTGCGATATTTTTGGATTTTGTTATAGACTTCTTGCTGCTATTTGGTTGTATGCTTATAGTATTAAATAAGTTGGCTTGTCACGCTCAGATGGACTGGTAGTAAGGTTGTAATCTGGTTCAAACAATTTCAAAACAGTCTTAAGCTTTGTATTGCCTGTAAATTTTGTTTTGATAGAATACCATAGTATCTAGTATGTACATAGTTTGTTGTATGCTGCCTATTAGCAAAGCGTGTCTTTTTTACAAAATCGCCCTTGAAATTCGAAGGTTAAAATGGCTACGGGGCATAGAGAATGGGCGATCGGGATGACATCATTAAAGTTCAACATTGGCAGAAAAAGTAAAATAACTGCAAAGTAAATCAAAAGCAATACACTCAAAAATCATTGACGAAAATGAAAGTCAACCAACCGCAAATCCCTTAACACATTTGTCAACACTTCGTCATTGTCAGCACTCCAAAGGGGGCCACGAGGGTGTCGAGGTTTTGGGTGTTGCTGAACAGATTCATCGAATGTGTGCGAGAGTTTTGGCCAACATTTAATACACTTGACTTGGTCGAGTTCTGTGCTGTGCTGTGCTGTTCTGTTCGGCCGTCTGTCAGTTTGGCTGCTCATTTCTTGTGGCCCAATCCAGTCCACCTCCAAGGGTTTAGGTCAGTTGACCCATGGCTCATGGCATGACATCATCAACATCAACAACAACAGCAACAGCAACAAAAGCAAGAGCAACACGAGAGAAAACAAATCAACAGCGATGAGCACAAATGGCAGCAGCTATAACAACTCTATCAAGCTTATTTCGATGGGCAAACAACAAGCAGCAACCGGATGGGGGCGCGGCGGGGGGAGCACGGCTGGGATAGGGACCCCGACCGAAAGCCAAAGGGATGCCGGCATTAAGTTTGATACAGCTTTGACAAACTGTGTCAATAGCAATTTTATTTGCGTCCAATTTTGTTGTTGCTGGTGAAAACGATTGGTTGCCGGGCAGTTTCTAAGCCATTTACATCATTTAAACTTAACAAGCGAACAAATAACAAAAAGTCAACATCTACTTACAATCATAACTGCAAATCTCCGCTCATATGTGTGCGTGTGCCCGTGTTGTCCACAAGTGTCAGAGCCGGCCCGATGTCTTTGACTTCGAGCATCCCAAAAGGATCAGCGATTCAATTTGTAATGGTTCATTGCTGCCGGGACTGGCCCGCCTTCTGCTTTATTTGAATTGCTTGGCAAGCTCGTGCGAGTACCATTGCACTGTCACACAGCCATGCCCGTTGACCTGCCAGCGACCTCTGCCGGCGAATCACAAAACCCGCACTTCACTTAAACAGCAATACAATCACAGACACTGCCAGGCACAGACACCAACGGCAATCGCAATGCCAACTGAAAGACGTAGGGAAGCCGAGATAGAAGTTAAGAAATTGTGCAAAAAACACGCACAGTCCACACACTGTTAAGTGTTCTCTTCTCACGGTTTGTTAAATTCCTCAATGTGTTGGCAGTTGCGGACAATGGCACAACTTTGCCACTATTTAAAGTGGTCAAGTGTGGCTCAACTGTGTTAAAGGTCGTAGTTTTCAAATGATTGCAATTGCAACTTTAGTCAATATACGTATATATTATGTATACTCTATAGGGTTGAAGATGCCTCCTTTCTGCCTCTTTCATACTTTGGTGCTAACCATACAGGGTATAAGAACAGAAGAGTTTTCAAACGAGAACTTATTTTCGTCCCTTCGTTCCCATGGTAGCTATATGTTAAAGTGGATGACACCAAAAATAGTTTATTTTAAGCACTTTCAAAAAATAACATTTTTGCCAGAAAAACGGTCCCAATTCCCCATAGTGCAGTGGCACGTGTGGAAAGCATAGCGATACTCTTCTTTTACGTGAGCTATGTATTTGAAATAATGGTCCGATTCTGATACGATGCTGCTTATATGTCAGGATCGTGGTCACTCACTCAATACCTAAGTTTAGTTGAGACATCTTTAAAAATATAATGAGTTGTTCATATATGGTAGATATGCATAGTTTATCTTTTTGTTACACGGCTATTCAAACAAAAATAATTATTTACGGTTCCTGCCTTATAATCCTAGATTAAATAGTATGAGTGGAATCTAAGTGTAATATCGCATAGAATTTTGCACATGGAACTAGAAAATCTCAACTTAACTAGTATTTATTTTGCTGTGCTAAGCAGCCTTAAAAATATCATAGCTCTAAAAATGGCAAATAAAATCAAAACACAAATTTTGGCAGTTACAACAACGATAAATTCTCTTTAGACTTATGCTGAAATAAAAATTCCAACTGGTCTGCATTGACCAATTGAATTGTAATATGAATTGTAGTTCACTTATTCCAACTTAAATTCCACGCTGGTTATGGTAACAAAACAAATATATGTTTCAGATTTAATAGATTTTATGAAATTCCACATCCATGTTTTATCAACAATACATTGTGTGTACAGAAAATGAAACATTCTTGATCTGTGTTTGTTATACATACATATATACATACATACATACTCTTCGTCCTGATAGAAAATATTTATACTTTATCAAAAAATTTCCTTCTGCCTGTTGCATTCATTTGCACAAAAACAATTTCCCTTTGCTTCCCCATTTTCAATGGATATAGAGTTTAACAAAAGGCGAAAGTAAATCATTTAGAAATCATCATTTAACAGAAAGAAATACTATATGTGAAGTATAAACATTTTGTTAGTACTATCGGGGTTGCTAGAATATTGATTCTTAAGATAAAAGGCATCTAAGGGGTTTTCCAGACTCTCGAATTTGTTGCATATGGAGTGTCCAAAAATTACGACTCCCTATAACATTATAAACATTTTTACAAATATAGAGGTTCTGAGGAAGGCCAGGTTGAAGTGCAATAAATGCATGTGTCTATATACATATATACAAACATATATACAACGGAAAAACGGCGGTCTAAAAACAAGCTTGGTCGTACTTAAATTGTGAACGGACCAAGCTTGAAATTTTTGAACCCGAATCTGGATAATAGTCTGAATTTAAGACCAATTCAATTTAAAATGCACAAAAGAGACTAAAATTGAGAGAATTGGCTCGCGCTCTCTCAATTTGAGTCTCAATTCTTTTGCTGCAGCCGTCGCTTGCCAGTTCTAATTGTGACTTTAAAGAGAAACAATGGGTTCGAAAACTCCAAAAGTGGACGATAGACTCGTTTATCTATTCAAAAAGTTCCAGCTATAGAATTTGCTGTCATAGTTAAAATGTAAGCTTAAATTAAAAATATATGTAGTATGTAGTATACACATATGTAAACAACACTTAAATACATTCATACATATGTGTGTACACGGTATGAATATTTAAAAATTGTAAAATTTATTACAACATTTTTAAAATAGTTTGGAATAGACGACGACACTCTAAGCGCCCCATTAAAAATGTCCAATTGGCTGCTAACCACTCCCAGTAACAATTATGATGGTCGGATGGTATTAAACAAGGTGAACTATAAAAACAAGCTAAACATCATAATTTTTAAATGTGAATTTTATCTTCATTTTCGTTTTGTTTATTTTCAGAGATTTTTTCCTTACTGTACGAAACGAGTGAAGGCAAAAATATTTAAGTCCACCAAGCTCCGCATGATACCTTAAATTAATTTTTGAGAGAAGGCATCATCTACATAATAGTTGAAGACGCCTTGGCAAACGATATCACTGTTAAAACACTGGATTTTCCTACTTTACTATTGGACACTTTTTATCTGTTTCCAGGTGAATCTAAAGTGCAGGTATATTTGTACACTTTAATTAAGGAAAGCATTTTTCCATATGACTTACTTTTTTTAGGATTTCTATTTTATTGCGCGAGGAAGTCGCTGCAATCCCGGCGGAAATTATTTACTAAATATAATCGAATGTTAGTAACAAGTAATTGTAAAAAAAATAAATAAATAAATAAAATGAAAATTAAATATTCAATGAATCTTATTTCGAATTTAAAATGGGACTGAATAACAAATAATATGAACACATTTCAAGCAAAACATGGGATTGTTTTATGACTAAATCGAGCTTAATCGATTTGAAAATGGGATTGAATCAAAAATTTTTGGTCTCAAAAGAATGCCGTTTTTAACTGATTCGATACTCTTCCCTTTTTTAAATAAGCTCGTTTGGGCTTAAAAACGGACCAACAAAGCTTGATTCAATATTTTTCGATCTCAAAATGTCAGTCTTCAAATGTAAACTTTGGGCTTGATTCAAGACAAATGCGTACTTTTGACACTAGTTTTTTCTCTCTGTGTACATATTCAATTGTCTGGCTGGCTATTTGGCCAGCAGTTTTTCAAATCTGACATTACCTACTTCTCCTTTTGTTCCTTTGCTGTAGCTCTGTATCTTGTAAGAAGAGCATGTCAAGTGTGAATATTGGTTGTATCGGTCACACTTATGTTTACCCGTGCTCTGTCACTTTTCCTTTAGTCTAAAATAATAGAACTTAATAGAGCATTCGAATGAAGAATACGTAACAAAGAGTTATTGTGTTTTCTCTTTTGCAAACGACATTTGTCTTCTGCAAACTTTATTTCAGCAACTCTATTGGATACGTCTACCATCTTTATTTACCAGGTGCTGTCTAAGAAGTTCTGTTGATTTTTAGTCCGTTTTATGCAGTTTCGATGGCAACGATAAATTCTCATCACGTTTGCGAAATATTATTCTATCACCTATAAAACATTTGAAGCAGCCAGAGGCAAAACTTTTACTTTGCAGCAGCAGGGCAATGAGTATGTCCTATTCATTTTTTGCTCTTGTTCGCGAAAAGAAAAGAGCATATTGGCTTCGTGCAATGTTCGTCTTGCTGACTGTCCGTCTGTGCAGACTAGAAGCTTTAAATATATATTCGTCTATATCCGTTTAAGGTAAAGTGTTCAGATGTTTTAACTATCGATCAAATCCATATATCTTACAATTCTAGACCTAAATTTACCAAATTTGACAGACAGTTGTGGGATGACCTCCTCCCCCACAAATTACAAAAATCCGTTTCTGACTGTTTTAAGCTATTATAATACTGTAAGCGAGTATTGCGCTGTCGGTTATACCCGCTTTTACTTGTTTTGTTTGTGTAGGGGGTGCCGACGACGGCGCCATTACTGGCGCCCGGTTGCATGAAATATTCTCCACATGAATGTATATTTATTTGATTTTTTTTCATTTTTTCATTTCTCCTCTTCCTGATGTTACAATTTCTTTGTTTTTTGTCTTGTGCTCACAAAGGCCTGCATTATCCTTCTATCGTCTTCTGCCGTGCGGCAACAACAATAAATAGCTCGAGGAAGCTTGCAACAAAATTGTAAACTAAGCAGACAGCGGCAGCATATTAACCCAAGTGCCAAATGTGCGGTAAATGCATCTTGTACGACTTTTAGTCTGTAGCTTAGAAAATGAGATTTGGGTTGGCTGCTTGTGTTGCAAACTTTTTGGATCTGGCCTTTTTACCCTTTTTATACCCGAAAACGAGGACTAAAGGGTATAATGGTTTCGTGGCGTTATTTGTAACAAAGATGTAATCGACAATTTGAAATAGGCTTAATCTGCGTATGGTATATATAATCTTTGGAACAGACAGACATATTTGGATCGACGCGGCTTTACATGCTGACCAAGGGTAAAAATGCGGACATACGGACAGGCGGATGGACAGAAAGACCGACGTTGCCCGAAACAAATGTATTTTTTCACTTTGTGAACGAGTATGAAAAGAAACTGGTCATTGTTTTTGCTTTCAACAATAGGAACGTTTTTGCAATAACTTATTGCCGCGTTGGGCAACCATGCACAATGGATAATTTGACAAAAGGGTCTTTTATAAAGGTAATTATAAATTTAAATTTAATTATAATTAAGCTCATAAATGATCATTACATAAACTAGTAGTATTACGTTCCAGAAATTTGAACAATATCCAAAACTGTTGAACAAATTGTTGTGAAACAAATTACAGAATTAAATACGTTGCATTTTTGGTAATTTACAAATGCTCTAATAAGACTTAAAGTAAGATGCCTCTGCTGAAAATTTTTGATTGAATTTTATATTTGCGCCTCATACGCTATAATAAAAGATCTTAGAAACCGCATCTATAGATGGAGCTAACACAATTTGGATGCCTTCGGCAGATATGAGCTTTATGGTGATCCATTCCGAATACATTTATTCAAAATTCATGTGTTCAGCAGGAATCCCAAATTCTAAGAATTATTTATTCAAACACAAAAAGAAAAAAATAGTTTCTTAAGTAAATTGTGTGTGGTTCATCTTTATGAAATGGAGCATAGCTAAAATTCATTACATGCATACTATATACGTGTCAAATATGGAGACTATATACATATTCGTAAATAATTGTTGCGGCTGCTATAGTCTTTTTTAATAAATTCTTTCTAAAAAATTTCAGAAATACAAGCCAATCGACCATAACCAAAAACAACGCTCGACGTTGACGTTATTAATTCATGCCACAAATAGTGGTCGAATTTCCCATAGTGCAATCAGCTGGATGACACCGATAAATTGTTTACATTTTTAATGTCATGTTTTTTATGATTGCTCATACTGTGAAATAGTTGCTTATTTGATAACAATGCATTCCGTGTCACAGTTTTATTAAGAACAGTTATTGGCGATTAAAAGTGTTTTTTTATCAAATCGGCTGACCTATAAAAAATTGATTAAAATGAGCAGATTAGCTTTGTGCAAATGTGAAACTCCCCCTTTCCCCGAAATATCTCGGAGATTAGGTACACCAAAAACGACAACAAATAATGTATGTACTTTATTCCTTTTAAGTTTACACATTCACAAATCTTTCCCTTTTCACAAAATTCAACAAATATTTCGCTTTGTGCCTTCGGAATTTTAGTAACATCTGAAAACAAAATAATACATTAACTACAGGGTATCTCGACGTATCTGTTATATTTAAGTGGGAAGCACCGTTACGCAACTGACCTCTCACGTTGGGGCCTTAGCCTTGCCATGGCGCCCTCACACAACACACAACACACACGCACACACACACACACACACTCGCATTGACGGGGCAACGCGTTTGCTCCTTGGCTACTCATTTGAAGCAATTTTCGCTTCGGTTTCCAAATGCGATTGTCCTGTGCAAGTAACACACACACGTAAATACATACACACATATGTACATATAACGGTGTGTACACATACGGCTGCGAAAGTGTGTTGATTGCTGTGTTATTGCTATTGTAGTTTCAGTTGTAGATCGGTTATTTACACTTAAACTTTTTCTGCAAATTACGCTTTTTATACTCGTCCACAAAGCACAAAGAGTATATTGGTTTTGTGCTGTCCGTCCGTGTTTGTCCCTGTGCTCTTATGAACGCCATTTTGTTGCCGCCTTCGAAGTTGGACAAATTAAACTTGGAGTATATATTCTGTATGTCCGCGTCAGTTAAAGAGTTACGTTTTATTTGGCTCGTCCACTGGGGGAAATACATAATGAAAACTTAATCTGAATGTCATCACAGAAGTTTACTGCTTGGTGGTGCTGCTGTCTGATACGCATTTTCGGATTGCGGTTCTAGGTTCGAGACCACCCAGAGACGACGCAGTGTTTTTAACGTTTTTTATAATCATATTTTAGGTCTACACAAAAACAACATTGCTAGAGTATAGGTTTTGGTTGTAATTAGACTGTGACGGCGTCGGTTACGCCCGACTGCGACGTTTTATTTTTATTATTCACTACATAAATTAGCCTAAGATTCGAACCCGGAGCCGAGAACACGGGGAAGTTAGAATAATTATTTCAATTATGAATGAATTTCAATGAACGAGCATTGCGCTGTCGGCTACACCCGACTGCAACGTTCGTACTTGTTGTGTATCGATTTGAGAACGAAGCGGAAGAATCCTAAGCGCAAATTAACTCAAACTTTTCCCATTTGGAGCACAGCTACAACAATGACAAAAATAACAAGAAACCTAATGAAATGCGTATGTGCGCTGCATATGATTTGTTTCAGGCGATGCTCTAAGCAAATATACGCTAAAACTTTGGCTCAGATTACGTTCAGTGTTCGGCACTGTCTCCAGCAGAAGCCAGCGGCGCCTCGCCGCGGTGTCGCCTCGCGCCGTGGCACCGTCAACGAAATCGCAGCTCGGTGACAGCCAAGCGAGATGAAGCTCGCTTTGAGGACAAGACGGTGCCGTGCATAAGGAACGCCGGGCAACTCTTTGCCGCTCCGTTGGTCGTTCGGTGCTGCCAGGGTACAGGGTGGTGTGGTGCGGTGCCATCCGTTCAAGGGCAACGCCGAAAATGATATGAGTGTGGCGTTGTTAGCGTGCGAGCTTTGCATGTGGCGCTTAAATTAATTTACTCGACGCTGTTGTTGTTGCGTTTGTTAGTTGGCAAACTTGACGAAAAATATGTGCACGATAGACGTAGCCAAACAGTAACCAAAGCGAGCACGAGGTGCCGCAAAGTGAGCACTGGAGACGCTGCAACATCATAGTCACCCGAAACGCCGCCAACTGTCAACAAAGTTGTCAAGAAACAAACAAAAACTTTTCCGTCAAAATATTGTCTATATAGAAAAGTATTCAAGTTGTTTTATTTTATTATTTGTGTGCACTTGTAAATTATATTTCTGGTGGTTTTGTGGGCGAAGCACAAAAAGTTTGCCTGTTTTTACATATGTAGACGCACACTAGAAAGCTGCCCGACAAGGGCTTTAAAAATTTAATTAACAAGCAACATAATGTAATAACAGCCTTGAACAGCCAAAAACGGTTTTAATGACAGCCGCGTTCTAGGCTCTTTATCTCAATATTAATTCAAGTCTCCAGTTACAACAGCGCCGAAAGAAATCAAGAAGTCGAACATCGTTCAAATAAACTCTTCACTTTGTGAACGAATGTAGAACAGAAGACAATGAAATGTTCTGCTACAAATAAAAAAAATAATTTACTTTTAAATGTATAATAAAGTGCCGAACCGAGACTTGAACCAAGCCATAAAGGCGAGGAACCAAAATCGACATTTGATATTGGGTTCCTTATGGGGCATATTGACCCATTGGGGGCACTTCATGTCACTTCGATAAAACCGTTGTATCTATCTTAGGCTTAAACGAGACGCATTAATTTTATCAGACAGATTCCTGATGACCTCATCTAAACATAGCACAATACATTTTTTAGATACACCCATTGGGGGCGTGGCAAATCGAAAGGATTCATATACCTCAGGTAAACCGTGAAAATCTGTATCTGCCACAGTTGTATAACTAAACTAATCATACTGTGAACGAGCATTCCGCAGTCGGCTACACCCGACTGCAACGTTCGGAAACAGATTTATCGACTCAACTCATGGCCTGATCATGGTATATACACTGCCACTCAACTGAATAGGTTCATAATCACCGAGGTAGGAATTGGTCTGAAATTCCTAAACCAATGTTCCTATTGACATGAATTTTTTTCTATAACTCTCAAGTCGTATATCAATTAGATGCCAAAATTTAATTTTCATAAATGTAATATTTGTTCCTTATTTATTTTTTTTTCTGAAAAAGTAACAAAAATAATGGTTTTTTTTCAGTCATCTGAATAGGTTCAACGTACAATATATTAAAATTAATGAAAAAATAAGGCCCATTTTCAAATTTTTTGCTTTTTACTTGCAGTTTAGTACATTTTTAAAGAATTTTAATCTAAGTTCAATAATGTGTGAACCCTCATTTGTTGGAAATAACTTCAAATACACGGGTGGGTAGGGAGCTATACAAATTTTGTAATATTTGCATTGAAATTGTTGTCCAGGCCGCTTTAATCGCCGCAACTAAAGTTTCCTTGCTGTCAAATTGTCTGCCTCCTTCATATACTTTGCGAGATAACAACCACCACACATTTTCCATTATATTAAGGTCAGGCGAATATGGAGGCCATTCTAGCAAGTCCACCTTTTGAGCCTTAATCCATTTTTTTACCACCTTAGCAGTGTGAATAGGAGCGTTATCTTGCTGGTAAGTCCACTGCAGAGAGTGAAATATATTTGTATAGTGAGGAAACGCCTTCTGGATTATGAATTTATAGGTTTCCGCGTTCATTTTGGAAGTTACAAATTCAAGGTCGCAAGTACCATAAACTGATACCGATCCCCACACCATTACACCTCCTTCACACGAGTGACGACGACTCAGGAAATGCTCTTCTTCTCGAAGATCATGGTAGTAATAGTTGTAACCATCTGGGCCGTCTAAATTAAATTTCTTTTCGTCGGAAAAGACTACTTTGTGCCATTCCTTCGTCCAGCCCATGGCTTGCGCGCAAATTGCAGTCGTGAAGCTTTACGTGCATCATTTAAAGGTGGTTTTTTTTTAAGTTTCAATCGCTTAAGATGATCAGCCGACAAAATCACACGTCTTACAGTAGACACACTTGCTTTAACACCACAAATTTCCTTAATTTTGGGTGCTGAGAGATGGGATTTGGACGCAGTTCGAACAATATGTCTCCTGTCTGCCACAGTGGTCGCGTATTTGACTCCGCCTTTCATATTTTGGCCATATTCGGATTTGTTCCTTAAAAAGTTACTCACAACATTTTGGCTTCTTCCAATTTTTTGTGAGATTTTGCGCTGACTAAGACCACTTTCATTATAGGCTGCGATTTGTCCTCTTTCGTACTGAGACAATTGCTCTCCGCGACCCATATTTCATTAAACATAAAGAAAAAATATTAAACTTTGAAATTGCAAAAAAAGTGTGTCAATATACCGCCGAATTTCATCACAAACTGAAAATCATTCAACTAAACCTATTCAGTTGAACCAAAAAATTGCATAGAATTTAAGGAAAGAGATAAGAAAAGAGAATATGCAAAGTAACGGTACTTAGTAAACTGTACATTACAAGCGCACAGTGATTCACAAGAATATAACATTGCAATGAATTAAAAAAAACATGTATACATTCAATACGTAATAAGAAAATCATGAAAATGCACGCGATATTATGTGAACCTATTCAGTTGATCGGCAGTGTATGATGGTATCTATGAAGATTACACATATGCAGGAATATACCTACACGATAACGGTATCCGTGACAGCATCACAATTATTTTATGCTTTTTGGCTTGAGTCGTGTCACTTATTTGTGTCAGTTGCTATTGCAGAAACTGGCGAGTGTAAGGAATAGGCAATTGCTTAATCTGCACGTTTTGGGCCGTCGTCTCGCGCATATCAATAGCGCAGTCAAAGTTGTTAAAAGGACATTCCGCCTAGCTAATAATAAATGTAATACACAAACAGGGCACTCACGGTCTCCATCTGCAAGGAGATAGCGACTGCCAGTGCCACTTGAGCCCCGCCTCCCCAGTTTTCTAGCCCCAGCGACAGGGCCCATAAACCAATCAAAATATAAATCAATGAATTTTTATTGGCAAATTATGTTAAAGTGATTTGAATGCGCAAAATGAATATGGTGTCCACGGAAAAGGCAGAAATCATAACAATAATGATGAGGACGGGCTGTGCCTGACATTCTGGCAACAGTTATTAGGGTGTGCTACTTATAACGGAGCAACACATTAAAGCTAATTATAATCATTATGTTCTGTAAGAGGCTTGTACTTTGCTGTTGTACAGCTATCTAACGGAAACTGTTAAATTTGTTCAAGCGCCATTCGGATGCTGTTTACCAATGAAGGCCGGGGATTATGTGCTTTGGTGTCCAATCGTTGTATTCCAATTTGCTTTTTTGTACTCGATTCAGATTAAATATGGAATTCTTCAGATTGCTTCCGCATATTCCCCTTCATGCATCATTCAAGGACAACAGAGAGAGAACGTAACTGGCGACTGATTGTTCCTACAGGTGCTATTTAATATAGCATAGTCCTATATACACATAAAAGCAAGTCGACAACTTCTCTCAATGACAGCTTTTGTGCAAAGACCCACCTCATGTTTGGATGGAGCTACAACCAAATTGTTTCCTAATTGTCGAAATGAGTGTATAGATAGATATAAAGCCAAGCGTAAATTTGCGCCTTTTACGCAGCTTCCAACATTTTTGTAATTGTTGTGGTGATATTTTAGAAATTCCCCGCAATTTAGGGAACAAGCCAATCAACCGAGCCCGAAAACTTCGCTTTGTCTCTAAGCTGTTAATTGAAGCCACAAAAAGTGCGCAGCTTGTGCATGTGTGTATCTATGAGTTTTTGCCTACAATATGTGTGTATAAGAGGAAGGCCGAATGCTTTTCAAAGCGAGGAGAGATGTGTAAGAGCTTTCTGCTGTTCTATGATATGGTTACATTAGTTTGTTAGATATATATGTTTTGTAATATTTATTTTTACTCTTATACGTATTATAAGTAAAACATAAAATTATTTTACTTTACAACAGCACTGATTATAATGGTCTTTTAAGTCCCGAGCACTTAGATAACTTATCGACCATAGATTGCATATCTTGTGAAACATGGTACACACATATTTTGCAAAATGGAAATTAATTTTTAAACGATACTCGCCTTGCTCCTGATATAAGTTATTGTCACAGGTGTCACAATAGGCCTGGTATTCCATGAAAATGAGGACGGAACTTTGCTTTTGCTTGGCCACCCTGAACATTGCTTGGGCACTGCCCAACAGAAGGAAAGTAGTGCGAGATTTGTTTATCGCTTTTTAACTGGCTATTGGCCTTTAAAATAGTCAAATTCAACGGAGGAGCGTAGTCAAATTTGTGCAGTGCAGCATTTTGGAGTGCCAAGACTCTGGGCCCAGTGTTGTTGGCTGTGCTGGTAGTGGGGCACTTTAAACTTTTCAAGTTGCGACGGCCTAAGGATTGGAATTGTACCAGGAGCTGGAAGGGCTATAGAATACGTAGGAGTTATTGGTAGAAGGGCAGAAGCAGAGTGGCAGCAACTGAGGCAACAGCAACGGCAACGGCAACGGCAACGGCAACGGCAGCAAATAAGACTATGACTGCAGCATTGAGTTGTTGCGAATTTCTGGTTTCACGCTATTTGATTTTGATTGGAAATATTCGTGCGCGATGCTCTAAACAGCACTGGGAAGGGAGCTGCATCGCCAGATGAGTTGGCAGTCGAATGGAAATGGCGATGGCCATAGAGATGAAGATGGAGGTGTACAAAAGGATGAAACTGAAGCGGGCTCTGGCACGGCAGCAGACAGCAACAGGAAAGGAGCCAAAGACGAGTGTACTTCCGCATTTGTGCTTTGCTGCTGGGATCCGCAAATATGTCACGATAAACAACAACAAGGATAACAATAACAACAGCGCCAGTAACAGCATCAGCACGGGGTCAGAAGAGAAGAAGGGGTCGCCCTGCTGCTGACTCAATATCCGGATCGGGTTTTGCTGTCTTGGTCATAGCTCTGCCCACGCTTGTGTTGATAAGAGTGGCTGCAAAAAACTTTTGCCAACAACAAACCGGCAGTCATTCAGGCTTGCCGGGATATTTAGACTTTAGTCGGAGAGTGTGGGACAGTCGAGGGGGAATCGATCTGGGGTCGTCTAACAGGCGGGCAGCCCGGAAACAAGCATGGGAAAAACAGCTTGCACAAATTGACAACTTTTCAGGGTGGGCGGGCGGCGGGGAGCGACGAATTAAGACTGCAGTTAAGGCGGGGGAGCCCAGCAGAGACACAGAGTCGCTTGAAACAGCAATTGGAAATTATTAATTTCAATCAAAACTTTTGACATCGGTGCTTATCTATGCGTAGCAATATTATCCAACTTCTCAGCAATCTAAGCAAAAAGTTTTCCTCGTTTCTTGTTTCTCATTTCAGTTGCCATAATTCATGAGCGAGCTTAGACCGCTTTTATTTTGCAACACCAACATCATTTATATAACTAAACTTCGACTGGGGCGCCGTCAGCCAGTCCGTCATTCGCACGGCCAGCCGGTCAATCAGCGCATTGACTGATGCGGACCGGCTCCGGTCGAAGTCAGTTCCTGTTTGCCCGAACATTTATATTATCGCCGATTCACATAAACATCATCGATCTTATTTTTGACCACATGCAGAACAGCTGGATAAAAAAAAATGAAATGTTGCCGACTTCCTAATCTGGCTCTATCCCCAGTGGGCCTGGCCAAACAGATCATACGGACAGACGGATAACTCTAATATGCACATATCCTTATTAGTCTGAGTTGCCGCCTGACGATCGGTGGTTAACACCTGTGGCGCAATAAGAAGGCGACGCCTCCGACCCCATGAAGTATATATATTCTTGATCAGCATCAGCAGTATGAGCGCAGCTATCCCGGAAACTACACAAGCTAGAGACCTAAACTTTTCGACCATAGATTCTTCTATACCTTATGCTGAACGAGTTTATAATTTTATTTTGATACCTTGCTCCATTTCCCTTGCATCGATAAAGATATAAACACGTGGCTTTCATAGCATTTCTCGAAAAATATCATAACTAGAGCCACCAAATTTAGTTTAGTATGTTCTCATAACAAAGATCAAGAGTTTTATATTTTTTATATTGGTACATAAATACTAGCCCCAAAAATGAAGAAACACAATTCAAGCAATACAGACTTGCGCTTTAGACTATTTTAAAATCCTGGAAATCTCAATAGAAGTTTGCTTGCTTTATAAGATGTTCGTTCCAAAATCGGTATAATTATATCAACCTGGAATTTGGAGCCTCCATCTTTCATTTGTCTGCAGGGGCGTAGTTCGTTGGCACCCTGAAGAAAACTGTGCCCGCTCACGTTTTTCATAAGGTGAGAAAAGAGAAGAAGAAGGAAAACCGCCTGACTAAAGTGTGCTAATTGCGGTTTGTGTGTTTGAGTGTGTGTGTGTGTATTTGCGAATGCATATGTGCCCACAAGTGTTTATATTTGTGATTTCAAGTGTCTGATGGCGAGCAGGGTACAGGATAGGCCGAGTCCGGCACTCTGGTCTAGAGCACTCTTGCTGGATGTTCTTGTAGTTCCCATTGTGCAGTTTTGTGTCTCGTCCATTGGCATTTGAAGTTCAATTCCCGAACCCATTGCTGGTGCTTGGCAGTAATATTTGCAGCTGCTTTCAACACGCGCTCACCCAACACAGATGTATTGGAGCTGTCATTACGGTTGAACGCAAATTTGCTTCTAGTTGCCAACTGGGCAACTGGAGGCCACTTTTAATTCCATTACAATTTGCCGCTTGCCCATTCCGATTCCCTATTTGGCAGCTATCGGTTGCAGCTGAGCTGGACAAAGGCCAATTGGGGCCGAGCTAATCGTGCAGGAGAGCTTTATGAACACACAACAATTTGAGTTTGTTTGCTTTGCGTAGGACAATAAACGGGAAACAACTCCTGAGGCAGCAGATCTCGTGATGCTTTCTAGGTAAGAAACAAAGTGCTGATTAAATGTATCAAACCTCTTTTAGTCCTGAATTTAAAGATCGAGCCGAAAACCAAAGCAATCTCGATGATACTTCGTGCAATAGATTATTTAGATTGAATTAGATAAATGTTTTGTGAGCGACCTCAATCCCACTGAAAATCTTTAAGCTGATGTCAAAAAGGCAGTGGTTGCTTTTAAACCCACCAGCAACGGATTACTTTGGAAAGTCATTCAGGAATCCTGGAGGAAAATTCCTTGATGATAAAAATTATCTTTAAATAATGAAGCTCTGATTTACTTCATATTTTGAGCATTTGGAGTGCATTTTTTATTTTTCATAAAATTCCTTATGCACGTTCAGACAGACATTGCCTAATTCCAATATGCTCTTTCTTACATTGTATACAGAGTATACGGAATCGGTAATACTTTGTTGTAATAATATTTTGTTTCATTTCTTTCATATTTGAACGAGAGCAGCGTCAAATAAATATTGTGAATTAAATACCCATTTAACGCTCCAGTCGGAAATGAGATTTGAAAACTCGCCCACAAATGTAGAATGTGTTTTAAATAAAAATGGATTGGCAGAGTCGCCAACTGGGTGTGCAGTTGAGTCGGAAAAGTTAAGCAATGACCATTACTTTCGCCACTGTCGCAGTGAGCACAGGGCTCGAGTCCCCACAGATACAGCGCTCTGTTCAATTTTTTCCTTGTTTATGGCAAATGCGCCATTACTTTTGCTTTAACTTGCACTTAGCTGCTGACAAAGCAGGAGCCCAGGACGTCCTCAGCTAGCGGTGGGGCCAAGTGGAGCAGAGTGGACTAGTAGAAGTCACAGGCATCATTAGTCTTGGTAGGCAGTCGAGCGCATGAGTTGACAACTCTGTGTATTGGCTGCCATTTTTGAGAAAGACAAATATTGCACATGTCATTGACTGCGGTAAGAGAAATAGACTAGCTCGGTAGGGTTAGATGCGAAGGCTGAGATGGTAGCTGGTGCCCGGTAGTTGCTAGCTGGTAGCTGGCAGTTGGCAGTTGGCAGTTGGCAGCGGTGCCTGCTGGCTATGACTTATTCATGTCAGCCGTTGACAAACGGCTCCACTTGGATCAGCTGGCAAAGTCTGAAGCAAAGTTAAAAATCTCAATCAGGGAGCTGCACTTAGAATCACTTTGCCAATGCCATTTGGCGCTGGCATACTAATGAACTGTCACACACACGCATCTAGCTCACCGAAGGCAGAGAGATAAAGAAGCAAAGAGAGACAGAGAGAGAGAGAGAACAGTGAGGAGCCACCTTCATTTTGTCAGGTTGCTGGCCGCCTGAAGTGCCCATATATCTTTTCCAGTAGTGCGCTTAAATTACACTAAATCACAGCCAAACAAATTGAATTTTAAGTTCACAGCCCACAGGCAAATCCGCAATGCAGCCGCATGGATGAAAATCACTTGAAAAAGCCACAGTCGAGCGTTGCCAAAATGACGAGGCAGCATTCTGGCCAGGATGCTTCAGAGAGACATCAACTCACACTCTGCGCCCCACAGCCTTTTCGCCCACTCAGGTGTCTTTCATCTTCATCTTATTGTACTTGTGTTTTTGAGGCCGGTGGCGCCCGCTCTGACATTAGGCTGACAAACAATGCAGCCGCAGCGGCCAAGACGACCTTCCCGTTGGCCCACTCCCTGGCCACCGTTTCCATCCTCCCCTCGAACAGTCTCTTTATCTCTCTCGCTGTTTTTATCAAATGCTTCAGCTGCGTGCTAGTGTGTGTGTGTGTGTGTGTGTGTGTGTGTGTGTTTGGACAGATTGATGTCAGGCAGCCAACACTTGAAATTGCACTTAGTGGGCATTGCAGTTGCGCAAAACGACGCTACCCTTGGAACAGATGGGCAACGGATGATCTTATGGAATAAAATATGGTAACTGCACGGGAGCGTATTTGTTATCTTTCTTTAATGAGCCCGGTAAATGCGGGCTTTAACCCTTCGTATGGCAGCAACTTTTGTTTTAAGATGGAAAATTAGGAATAGGAAATACTTTGTTCTACGATTTTGCTACTTTTGTTATATACTTAAGAAATATATCTTTTTGGAATTAAATTAAATTGTCATTTTTAAAACAATTTTTTTTAATGATGCGATTTTTATGTAATACAATTTCTTCATAAGAAATATTCGATGACAAAATGTGCCGTGAGGACGCAATTCCGTAGTCACAAAATCGGCGGGAAAAGTTTTATTTTATTTGACATGTTGGAGTTTTCGGTGTAATCCGCGCCAAAAACGAAGAAATTACTTAATTCTAAGCCGTTTACAGTAGTTTGGCCTATTCGGGTATTAAGATGTTCCAGCTTAAACGGTATTTTGCAGATATCCAACACTGCCATACGAATAGTAGAATTCCAATTCTATTGAAACCTAATAACACATGGAACGAATTTAATATTTTGCCAGTTGAAGGAGAACATAATTTTATGAAATTTAAAAAGTTATGGGCATATAAATAAACTTAAAAAGTAAGTTGTAAATTAACTTTCTAACCATTGATACTATTTTAAAAAATACTTAATTGTTTATAGTCGATGGCAAACCAAACGTAAAGGAACAAATTTTCAAGTTTGGCCTTCACTTACATAATCCAACATAACTTATTTTTATAATTTATAATTTTGAACAGGTTCGCATCCTGTTCGGCCCACTTCCGGCAGACAAGAACACAGTCCCAGCTCAGCGCGAAATTGCCGACCCACTCCCATTGGCCGGCGAGCACTATTTGCAAAATCTTCATATTTCTTGGCCAACGTTCAAAAAAGTGTGGCAGTGTCCCGTGGCGGGGATCGCGCCACGGTTGACATGCAAAAATGCAGCCCGGGCACGTGCACGGACCCGGGCTTGGGCCAGGGCTGCCAACACTGGGCCGGAGACCGTTTAGCAACCTGTCTAGCCACCTAGGTAATCTGCGGCGGATTGGTGGGACACATACATCCATACCAAATTGCTTTGCATTACACGCCGTTCAAGTGTTCAAGATGACAGCATCCTGGCCTCGGTCCTGCCAATGTATTTTTATTTCGCTTTGGTTCGTTTTTTAACTGCTCGCCGCAGATGCTATCAATATTTACCTTTTTGCCCTTGCCACAGGCGTCGTCCTCTTTTGTCCTTTCGCCAGCAACAATATTTTTCTTGAGATTTCATATCATTTATCAGGCTTGACGACAAATTTGTCATTCTGAATCTGTCAATTTCTGCTTTATTAATATTATGCGAGGCACCGAGGCCGCGTGGCTTCGCCCCCTCCACCAGCCCGTTCTCGCCTTTGAACTCTGGCAGAGATTTTCACTTACACAGATTTGATGAACCCACCGCATGACAGGCTTACCACAGAACGCCTTCACCCTGGCCAATCCCTCCGACACTGCTCTGAGGAGAGGCCCGCTCGTGGGCGTGCTAGGCGTGACTGTCAGTCATTTGACTTGTCGTTGACAGTTGTGGGGGCGTGTGTGTATTTATTGTGTGTGTGTGTGTGTGTGTGTGCTTCTCCTACCCTGTACCCATTCAAATTGGGTGAAAACGGTATAATGGATTCGTGCAACTATATGTAATAGCCACAAGCCAGCATCTCCGGGCCCATCAAGTGTATTTACCCCTGATCAGAAAGACGAATCAGGACGATTTAGCTTCTTGGGATACGCATTCAGACTTAATATATTTAAGATATACAGTTGCAAAAAAAAAAATAAGGAGGCCACTCCGATACTTTTTCTTAGTTATCAAAAAAATTGCAATTAGTGTTGCGATATTTTAAGAAATTTATATTTAATATATTGCTTAGTATAAAAGATATATATTTTGTTTAATTTAAAGGGAACAGGTCGAACAAAGAATAGCACCACTTACGGATTGACAATAATTTGTGTCGTTTTTTTTAAAGCAGCTGCACTAATTAGACGCGAAGCTCCTATGAAAGAAAAGGCAAGAACTTACGCCAGCTGCGAAAAAATCCCTGCTGAAAAAACGCCATAACCCTATGGAGTATTTAGGCCGTAAAAAGTCTTCTTAAAAAGTGCTTAAAAAAGCAATTTGTAGCTTGCGTCCACAAAACTAAAAATGTTTTTCTCACAATTAGTAAAATTTAGTGACATTTTTTTATCATAAATTATGCCAAAATTGTCATAAATTTTGTCATGTGAGGTCTCGGGTCCAAAACTCCCATATTTTAAACAGCTTTGTCAAAATGTTCGATGGCATTTTGAACATTTGTCTTATAGATTTATTTTGAATTTAAAAATGTATATATGTTTTATTGAAAATAATCGTAAAATAAAAACTGAAATGTTGGATTTTTTGGTACAAAAATATAAATAGCTCCCCCTCATATTCGAAAGACGTTTGTTATAGTATTGTAAGTTTAGTAAAAAGAAACTCAGTTGGTAAAAAAAATATTCTGACGGGTCAGTGGTCATGCCTAAAATTGACTAAAATTTTGTCATAAAAAAGTCTCGGATCCATAGCTTCCATTATGCAAACTTTTTTAAAGAAAAAGGAAATTGTTTTTCGTAATTCTGTTTTTTGTTTTATTATTTTGTATATGTACAAATATGCTAGGGTACATGTGATTACACTGCGAACGAGTAGTGCGCTGTCGGTCATACCCGACTGCAGCTTACTTCCGTTCTTACATATTTCAATCTTTTATTTATGAAGCTGCATTAAGACCATCAACAGTCGACAGAATTGCCCTGTGGAACAGGCGTGAGGCACTGCATCCCATAAGCCTCAACACGGCTACTCCATAGCCAGAAGTTTTTCGCATTGTCTGTGGAGAAGCTCTGACTGCCTGCCACACGTCCTTGGTTATTATTGGGTCAGCCAGGTTGGCTGCCATTACTCAATGCCCAACTGTCGACTCCATTTCCATTTCCGTTCTCTACTGAGCGCAGCAAACACATTTAAAGAAAACGGGATTTGCTTCCTTAACTGAGCCATCGGAACGCCAAGTACACCTAGGACTGGACTCGATTGAGGTAACTGCTATAAGTTGTCTGAGGTAAGAGATCTCTTGGCCATGCTTACGGTTCCCATATGCTCTGATATTTGTTAAGAGAGTGACCAGCATAATTGCGCTTAAAAAGAATCTCTTGATTAGTTCAAAGATAATTTTTTTAAATACGTGCTTTCAATAAGATAGCAATAATTTTTCCTTCCGCATTTCCTTCGCGTACCTTTCCTGGTATCTGTAGTTGATCTACCCTAAAAGTGTGAAATGTAAGGAGTGCAAGTAACATTTATAGTACCATTCTTTAAAACTGCGAGACTTGCTTACGTATAAACGAACAACTTGAAAAGGCTATATATTTAATTGGCTGTCTATACTGATATCATTTATAAAAGACAACACGCTTAAACCTTTTGTGCAGGCGTTTTTCTGATTCTGCCAATTGCAAAATAATACCTATGTATATATATGGTGTACTACCTGAAAAGTAGCATCTGGAACAAGTTTCAACAACTAACCAAACTGCGATTGGTTTGTAAACGTTAAGCCAATTCATCGTCCTTATTTATTGAATTGTGCATATGATTGTAAATATGTATGTGAATACATTCAATTAAAATACGCTTTGCACATTATGACACACCCTGAAAAAAATCACCCTCTAAAATATGAGCAAAACAAACCATTTAAATCCCCGATGATCCCATGTATTTCACAATAAAACCAAGCAAAACGAACACAAAAGTTTTAAGTCAAAACACAACAAAAAGCGATTTAAAATCCCATTAAGTGACTGTCTGTCTGAACGTCTGTCTGTTTTTCTGTCCGACCTCTCCCTGGCTGACCAGCTTGTGTCTTACATACATATGTACAGTGACCGACAAAATTCTACATACGACCCCATATTTGCTATCAGCCGAAAGCATAATCCGAAAATGTAATGATGTAGTAATATTTTTATTAAAAAACAAATACAAATATCTCGCTCCTAAAGTTCCCAGGTGCGCTCAATAATATTTAAGTCCGGACCTTGTGTGGAGTGCACAACTGTCGGGAGGCTCTTTTGGATCTGTTTTATCTGGCTGGCAAATCCAACTTTTACCAACGTTTAGCTGCACGGTTCCTTCGATGAAAACCAAAAACAGTTGGAATTAAGTTTTTTTTGCAGACATCAAATGTCAATGGTTTTTTTAAACCACAATTTGTTAAGTTGATACTGTAGAGATTTTTTTATTTTTGTATCTTAATAAAAAAGATTTAAAATTTGATTTCAGCTATTCAGACGCATGTAGACTTTTGTCGCTCACTGTACATGTAAGCAGCTCCACTAGAGCTGCAGCCCAGGTCCAATCTGTAGATTAGTCACGTTGTCAACGAAAGCCACAGCAAATTAAAACTAAATATGTGAACGAACTGTAGAAACAAAGGCTCTTGACGACCTTTTGCTGACATAAATTGATAAGGTCGCGCTACATTTTCATCAAATGCCGGCGCGGCTTCGCTTTCCGTAGTGTAAATATTTGATACAACAAGAAGAAGACCAACAGTGGAGTGTGGGGCAAAAAGCACTAAATTCGCTGAGCTAACATTTGAACAGCGCACGACATACTTAATAAACGTCTTTTTTTATTTGCTTAAATCTATTTTTTCATAAATCAACAGAGCTATAAAATCTTCAGTTCGATTTGTGCTCTTCTGCGAATTCGTGGAAATAATCATACAAATATCACAGTGCCGAACTAATATATATCGTATAAGCATATGTGCGTAATGATATGCATGAGCATATAAAAACAAAACAGTTAGCCACACCAAAAAAAGTCGAAAGTGCCCGCCTTGAAGATACCCTGTACACAGCTGTGATTTTAACTTTAGATTTAAAAAATATAAAAATTATTACCTTGTACTGAGTATTGTTAATATATTAATATATGTAGATATATATATATATATATATTTCAAATTTCAAATTAGCTCCTATAGTTTTCGAGATCACTGCGTTCATACAGACAGGTACGGAAATCAACCCAGCTAGTCTTATTCAACTAATATATACATATATTCTTGATCCGGGCGATCCGCTTATTTATTATACCAAACCTTTGCCCGTCAGTCTTCTGCATACAAATTTCGTTCCATGTTTTGTAGTATGCCTTTATATGTACGAGATATGACTGCATATATGTACAACGATACAACTTGGTGCAGATGCTTAATATTCACTACAACAATTTATACATAGTAACATATCACAATTTTATATAGTTTCCAGAAAAACGATGAGTTCCAAGTTTTGGAGTAATTCGCTAACAAAAGTTTGTTCTCAAACAATTCAAAATGCTGCAGTTGTGGATACTGATTAGAATATGCCACGAACCCGGCTTCAAAATCCCGTAGTATACAATTGTGCTTAATTATTTACATACAACCGTACATAAAAGAAACCACACATATGCTTGTATGTGTATGTATGTAAAAACACACACCGCAATCTGTGCACTTTAGCACTGCACGGTGGGGCATTTGAACATTGTTTGATAATTGACAGACATATTGTATGGGGTAAACTTTAACTATAGTAAGTTTTTTTAAGGTCGGATTAAAAAGGCAACAGTTTTTGTGCATGCAATTAATATTAATTAAATTGTTAAATAACATAAAAAAACATATGCTTTTTACCCTTCCGCACCGTTGTTGGGCATTACACTGTAAAAAATGTGCGAATCAGTTGGACAATGAAATCTACTACGCTGGACTCATCTAGATTATCCTGCACATTTTATTTTAGCTCTGTGCAAATATGTGAATTGTTTACGTAATTGTTTTTGAGAGACGTTTTCAACTAAAGGCCTGAATTATATTAAGTTTTCAAAACTAGGCTTTCTAAATATTCAGTACGAGTCACAATTATTAAAATAAATCAAAAAATATCAGCAGACGCTTCTGGTTTTAGGTGTAATGCATTTCTAATTTGCCATTTCTAAATTTCAACTAATACAAGTCCATAAATTTTTTCAAAACTGGATTTGAATTCCGTTTTTGCCAGAAAAACGGTCGAAATTCCCCATAGTGGAGTCGCTTCTGCGCTCCCCGGGCAGGAGATAAACTTTCGTGATTTGCCTTGCATTCATACCGGCAGAGAGTAAAACGGACGTGCAGACAGACCAGACATTGACAATATACTATTCGCATACCCCGCACCTATTAAAATTGGGTAAAAAATGGTCTCTAGCCATATCCACGTGGACCTCAGAGATTGTATGAACTACAGACTTAAGTTTGGTTTTATAAGTTATTGTTTGTCATAGGCAGATAAAATGATCGATCGCAAACACAGTTATACTGAAATCGGAAAAGATGTCCATCAACCTACAGTTTTTTCATTAAGAGATAAAAACACAACTTAGGGCTCACATTATAGCACTATATATATAGCACGATTGTGAAAAGTTTATTCCCAATTCTAAGTCTCTTACTTCATTAACTTCGCGGTTGAAGTTTATTTAAGCTAATTTTTAGCGTACATACTTATGTACGTATGTATGTATGTATGTATGTAACACCTTGTATCTCTGACCCAATATATATATAGTATATATTTGATTTGCTCGAAGAGGTGAAATTATTTGGCCTTGGCTGTCTTTCTGTCTCGGAAATCATTTGAGCTTGTGACTTAAAATTTTGAATAAGTATTCTGTCTTTCATTTGCCTGCTATCGATATTTATCGATTTGAAACCAAGGGCTTATATCGAAAACTATATAGGCCAGAGAGACAAACTTTGGTTCGTATTAACCAGAAGTAATTTAAAAAAATATGTAAACTATTTTATTGAAAAAATGGTAAGACACGTGAGATAAGGCCGCTAAAGTGAAAACTAAAATTTGTTGGGCAGTGTACGCAGAGTTATGTGGTATGTGTTTCACTTTTTGGACACCTTCCACTCCCATCAAAATTGCAAAAACCGCAATTTAAGGGGCTTAGTCGTGCTCTTCGGTATTAACACATTTGCAAGACACGGCTAAGAAGTAAGCGAGTGGCGCCACTATTTTCGACTTATGTGCAAGGCTTGCTAATTTTTCTTTAATTTTACTTTCGGAAGTGGGCCGGGAATTACCTGCTAGTAATATTGTTATTGTTTTAGGTTGAAAATACACTATCATCTGATACATATGCATGTACACACATTCAAGTAAACTTAGTTACTTATGTGTGAATATATTATTTTAATCATCCATTATCCAATGATATCATCCAATAAATATAACCTTGGATCCACAGACTTACGCACCTTATATGACACTTAAAGTGGCTGTGGGCATACATACACATATGTACATATGTGTGCGCTTACATAAGTACTTACCGTACTAACGTACAGATGAGAGTGTTTCGTTCGAAGCTCGCTTAAAGCTTCGCCGATCTGTTTTGTTGATTTTTATCGCCCCCTTTTCGATTTCATTTTCAAGTCGCGTTTCATTCTCATTGCGTTCGCCAAGCTTTCGTGCGGCCTTATCGCCGTTGTCGTTTCTCGCAGTCTCAGTGTTGCTTTGTCGTCTTAACCTCAGTTGAGTTCCAGTCCCAGTTTCACCTCCACAGTATTCTCACCGAGTTCACTTTAGTTTTGTCTCGTTTCGAGCTGCGCACAGTTTCAGTTTGACATTTAATGTGAGCACACCCATTTAGTGAACTGATTTCAATATATAATTCAAATATATTCGGAACGCGTATATATGTACATACATATTCATTTGGGGTTTTTTTCTTAGTTATACTCTATTCAAGAAGTGCAAAAGAGCATATTGCTTGCTGTCCGTCTAGTCGTTTGTCCGTCCGAATCTTGGAGTTTATACTAGTGCCCAACTGCGTTAGATATCAGTAATCCAGATGATCATTATCGACTGCTTAAATTTGTTATTACAGTGGGCGCAGAGTATTTCTTGGCCGGTTGCACCCAACTGCATCCTTTTTGTTTGTGTTTTTTTACGAGTTGATATTATTTTTTTGAAGTGCATATTATAAAATCGCTTTTTATTGGACCAAAAGTGTTGCTCAAAGCTTGCGTAGCTAATCATATTTTGTTTTTCGATTTTTTAACGTTATAATTAGCGATAATGATATTGTTTTCGCAGTGTGTTAACACCTTTCTGAGTCATAGCATGCACTCTATTTAGGCGGAAGTTTGGCTCTGACGTCCATTACGGTAATTGCCATTTACTCACATGCCCCGTTTTTGTTCGTCTTTCTCGGCTTACAGCAAAATATGAAGCTGCTCCCCCTGCTCCCACTGGTCCTGGCCGTTCTGGCCATTGGCCAGAGCAACGCTGCTGCGGGCTCCTCACATCTGCTATGCTACTACGACGGCTCCAGCTTTATCAGAGAAGGTAAGAGAAAGCTGCAATGGCATAAATCAAATACTGGCCATTTAAATAAACTAAAAGCTCAACGGGGTCAATTGAATTATTTGGTTAGATATTTATACTCTTCGAAAGTATCTAGATTTAAATGGTAAATTACGTGCGTAAATATTTTGTGTAGCTTATGAAAAGTAAATATTTTGCATTCTTTTCGAATGCATGACAGAAGTGAATAATAGATATAACGTACAAAGTTTGAAAAGAATTTGTGATTATAACAAGCGCTAAGTGATTTTTATTGACCGCTTGTCTGCTATTAATATAACAGAGCATCTGCCGGTCGGGCACTCGCAACATGCCAGTTTCTATTTGCGCTTGTTGGCAAGTCTTGCGAGTTTCGATATTTTTAGTAGGCAGTTGAAAAGGTTATCAAGAGCAAAATACTTGTTCGCGAGCAATACCTTCCAATTAAAGCTCCACTTATCCCCCACAATTAATAGTTCTACGTACTCGAGGCGGCAGTTAATTGTGTTTACTTTAATGACAAGATAACTGGAGAAGGGTCACAAGATCGGAGCACAGAGCTGCCAGGGAAATTGCGTTAATTGAACACAGCCCACAGCAGTTGGCGATTGTTATCGCCGTGTTCGCTAATTGAAATGTAAATCATATGACACAATGTCGACGATGAGTCACGCTGCCAACTTTTGTTAATTGGAAATTGTCCAAGGCAGTGTGATTTGGGTTGGGCAGCGTTCGCATTAGCATACCCGTCGGTGTCTCTCTTTCTCATCCGTTGCTCTGTCTGTCTCGCTCTGCACAGGGCTCTCCAAGCTGACGCTCAACGATTTGGAGCCGGCCATGCAGTTCTGCACCCACCTGATCTACGGCTACGCAGGCATCAATCCCACCAGCAACAAGCTGGTCAGCACCAATGAGAAGCTCGACCTGGATCTGGGCAGCAGCCTCTTCCGCTCGGTGACCGGCCTGAAGAAGAAATACCCGGCCCTGAAGGTGCTCCTCAGCGTCGGTGGCGACAAGGATACCGTCGACGAGGAGAGCTCCAAGTACCTGACCCTGCTGGAGAGCAGCAATGCACGCATTCCGTTCATCAACAGCGCCCACTCGCTGGTCAAGACCTACGGCTTCGATGGCCTCGATCTCGCCTGGCAGTTCCCCAAGAACAAGCCCAAGAAGGTGCACAGCGGCATTGGCAGCTTCTGGAAGGGCTTCAAGAAGATCTTCACCGGCGATCACATTGTCGACGAGAAGGCCGAGGAGCACAAGGAGGAGTTCACGGCCCTGGTGCGCGAGCTGAAGAACGCCTTCCGCCCCGACGGCTACCTCCTCGGTCTCAGCGTACTGCCCAATGTCAACTCGTCGCGTAGGTGCCTCCCGCTCAGTGTCGAAGCAGCTTATTGATTTGATTTCCCTGCAGTGTTTTACGATGTGCCCGCCTTGATCAACAATCTGGACTACGTCAACCTGCATGCCTACGACTTCCAGACACCCGTGCGCAATCCTGAGGTGGCGGACTTCCCGGCGCCCATCTATGAGCTGAACGAACGCAATCCGGAGGCCAACATTAACTTCCAGGTGCAGTTCTGGCTGAACAATCACGCGCCCGCCTCCAAGATCAACGTGGGCATCCCCACCTACGGACGCGTCTGGAAGCTCACCAAGGACTCCGGCCTAACTGGCCTGCCGCCGGTTGCTGAAGCCGACAACGTCGGCGCCGCCGGCGTCCAGACCCAAACCCCCGGCTTCTACAGCTGGCCCGAGGTGTGCGCCAAGCTGCCCAACCAGGCCAACCAGCACCTCAAGGGAGCCGACGGACCACTCCGCAAGGTGGGCGATCCCACCAAGCGCTTTGGCAGCTATGCGTACCGCTCGGCCGACGACAAGGGCGAGAACGGGCTCTGGGTGGGCTACGAGGATCCCGACACGGCCGCCATCAAGGCCGCCTACGTGAAGGGCAAGGGCCTGGGCGGCGTCGCCCTTGTCGACCTCAGCTTCGACGACTTCCGCGGCGGCTGCACTGGCAACGAGAAGTATCCCATTCTGCGCGCCATCAAGTACAAGCTATAAATATGTTACGAGTATATCTGTTTGCATTCTGAATAATCCCCAATAAACTGTACGTCTCTTGCTTGACTATTGTGAATGGCGTGCGCTTTTTGATAAGTGCCATCATCGGTAGACGAGTTCCGGCTCACGAGGATCGGGGCTCGAGTCCCAGATAACATACTAAGGGACAACACGTCTTAGCCAAAGACTAGAAGAATAGCAGCCAGTGTTAATTAGAAATAGATTGCTTTATCCTACTTTAAATAATAATATTAGATAAGTAATTGGCAATCTTTCAGTAAGAGCGATCTAGCCGTACCTGACCATACCTATTACAAAATGGTTTGGCTCATAACATTTTCTTGATTTAACATTTTTTTTTTGCATATCTCCATTTTCGCATATTGTAGCATATTGTAGACAATGACGCGTCCTACCTCAAAAGAGCTTAAATTAATTTTGAGTTTTTTTTTGTGAACAAATTATAAAGGAAAAAGTGAGGCTCGAACCAGGTTCATGAACCGAACCGTGCGCTGAATTAACGACATTTTTCTGTTGGGTTACGAGTGCGCAGAGGGCATGGGAGCAGCTTATGAGCATGTTCAAAATACTTGGGGCTAATGTGTTCGTTGGATCGTGCACTCGGGCAACTGTGTTAATTTAGTGCTGTCTGTGCGAACCTGTTCCATTTCCCTAGCTGTGACTTCATTTCTGGATTACTTCCGGCCTTTGCGTCATCCTGCAGTTTGCCGTTGATTGTTTTATGTGCGATAGTTGTGACAGTGCTGCTGTTGCTGTTTCTGCCATGGCCCGAGTCGAAAAGGCACCTAGCAGCAGCAGCAGCAGCAGCAGCAGCAGCAACATAGTCCAATGCCTCATTCATCTTTTGTGCAGCGGTCACGCTGGGGCCACTCGAACAGTTGGCGCTGCCGTTGCTGGCGCCCACGAGGAACACGCCCGTCCAGTCGCAGTGTCGGCGCCGCCCTCTGGATCACTTTATCATTTGCAAAATTGCAATATTCAACCGCAAAACCATAACACTGACGCATACAAAGTATATTTTAGAGTCTGGGACAGTATCACGCATACGCAATGCTGCCCGGAAATGTGTCCGTCCGAATATGAGCTAGCCCCGAACACAAGTTGGTGCCGTTGCCGTTGATTCAGTTCTCGGCTCTTGGACAATGTTGCTGCTGGCGTATCACTGGCAGCAGCAACAACAGCATAATTCTTATTTCGGGGACTTGGCCAGCCGGCAGGCACTGCTTCTGCTTCTGCTGTGTTGGCCAGAATGACGGCGCCAGTTGACATTGCAGTTGGCGTTGTTGTTGCTGTTGCTGTTGCTGTTGCTGCTGCTGTTGATGTTGCTGTTGCTGTTGTCACCCGCTTTGTACGCATGCAATTAGTCAGCCCGAAAATAACAAGTTGCCGTGCAAAATGCCACGCCCCGCCAGCGGGGCGTTGCCAACTTGTTAATTGCGCAGCAGCCGATTTTGACGTGGCACATGAGCATTGTTTATCGGTTTAAGTTGGCACGCCCGACCCGCCGACAATTATCGGAGCAGTTTAAGCCCGCTCGGAGATTGGGGCCTCGTCATCGGATTGTCGTCGACGTTTTTGGCAGTCGCAGCACGCACGTTGATGATGTTGTCCAATCCCATGGAGTTCATAACAATTACATTCGGCACAAATGGCCATACAGAGATGGACGCATATACAGATACTTTCGCAATTGCTGAACATTGCTGCAAATGACTCACTAAGGTAGCTTGCCGGCTGCTTTGTCAGCACCTGAACTACAACAACAAAAGAGAAACAGACAAAAAACGGAGACCCGAAACGGATACCGGCCAGTGATAAACATTTTATGGCCAGGACACGTGCAGAGAACCAAAGTCATTTAGACTAAGCCTGCCGACAAACGAGGATATTCCAGCCCCGACCTCGATTCCGAATGGTCAATGGCAAAACTATGAATCTACTCGCAGTCGTAAATGTAATGCACATGTGGCATATGCGATGGGCAATAACCAAATATCTCACTGCGAACGAAATGTCGGCCTAACTTCTTCACCCCGAGCATCAACTCCGGAATCAACGGGTAAACAGCGCCAAGCCAGCACCACCGGGCTGGGACAGTCCTGTGAGTGTAGTAGGTGTGCCCGATAACCCTATCGGTTTCTACCCTGTATGCAATAAAAACGGGTGACCAAAAAGTGAGTTCAAGTTAATTCCCTGCATCCACTAAAAATGGATATGAGAAGCCGAATTAATAATAAGCAGAATCAAGCAGCCCCGTCCCTTTGAAATATATATTAAATTGATCAGCATCAATAAAATCACATGCATAAGTGAAAAGAGAATATTGGTATTGCAGCTAGTGTATTCCCGCATCAGATCAGGTCTAAAGTTGGCTACCCCTCTGGGAACCCCGCACATTACAAAAATCGATATTTAAAAAAAAAGATAAATAAAAGGCCACTTCTTTGATGTTACAATGATCATTAAGGCCGTTTTCGACTATTTTAAGTTGTTATTACACTGTGAGCGACTATTCCGCAGTCGGTTACACCCGGTTCCAGTTCAAGTTAATTTCAAGCCATCGATAGCCTCCCTTTTTTCCTAAAATCGATAAATATCGATTTAAGGCCTATATTTCTTAAGCACATTGCAAGACACACAGAGATCGAGAGTATTTTACTTAATGGAAACATCCGCATTGGCATTTACACATATGGAGACCATATTCAATCAATCAGAATTTAATTACAATCCGACTACAAACGCCACAGTTGGGGATGCCTTCCCCACGGTGAAGGGCTGTGGGGAGTACAGTTGCGTAGCTTGTGGCGTAGTTCTGTGGATGTCTGTGTGTGCTCGTGTGCATAGCAGGGTCCATCCGACCAGTTATACCCTGTATCCGTTAAAAAAATAATTAAAATAAGTAAATGTGTGCAAAATTCTAAAGATATTTAAGATGTGTATATATAGATTCTCGATCAGCCTTAACAGCAAGAACAATCTAGCTATATCCGCCCATCTATCAAGGAGACTATAACAGATGTAGACTTTAAATTTCAAATAAGAAAACAGGTTAATTTAATGCTTGTGCTACGGATTGAAGGAGGTATTTCGGACCCTGTAAAGTATAAAGAATCTCACGCAGGATGCCGTTATAATTCGATATAATTAACTCTGCATGAAACGAGATCTTTCTCTGTCTATTTGCCATATGTAAACACGGAATTCTTGTATTTTTGTTAAGATACACATATTTAGGAAATTTGGCAATTGTGTTGCACGAAAGCACATCCTCGTGATAGATATTCCTTAACAATCGGGTACTATAATAATCCATATTAATCGGAATTCAAGAAACGGATGCAGTTATCAATTATTTAAAATAATCTTGATCTGTAAATCATATGTCTAATTTTATGCCATTATTTCTTCGAGTACTAAGTACTATCAAAAATAAATACTTATCTGCTATGGGGTCGGAAATGCCGCATTATACTCTTATCACCTATTTGCAATGGATGCAGGCTTTAGAAAGCTGCCGACCTCTTGGCGCGCTTTGGTAGGATACAGCTTTTAATATTTTACGTGTACTGTGCGGAGGTGTTAGACTTTACACACGCACACACCAACAAACACACACATGTCATAGCACACAGCAGGGCAGACAGTGTGGAAAAATTATGCTGCGCTAAAGTTTAGTTGGACTCAAAAATGGGTGACACTGCATATAGAAGCATGTATGAGTGTTGTTATTTGAATAAACGTGTGTGTGAGTGTGTGCGTGTGTGTGTGTGTGTGGGTGTGTGTGTGTGTGGGTGTCTGCGTGCTCCTGCGAGTGTGTGGCTGCCGACTACGTGCACATTATTACATCTGGAGTCCGCTGCCTCGCTGGCCATGTTTACGACTCCTCGGGGCCCACTTGATTAGGAGAAGTTGCCTGGGAGTTGTACGAACATTTATACGAACGCTGCGATAGTGTCTTTGAGTGTTTTTTGCCTTTAGTTGTTTGCCGTTTGCCGTTTCCCGTTATTGTAATAGCTGCAGCAGTTTGTTCAGCACAAAATTGCTGGCTTCTCGACTGGCGGCTGCTTGGCGAGCCCGACGGAGCTGACTGGCCTGCTTCCTGCTCCACTAATTAATTAAAAACAACCTTAATATTCATCCAATATTCGGCAAAGGCCACAAGTCAGAACAAAGCACGCTTATCGCCGGGCACAAATCATTCGACTTATAATGAAAATGTCAAGCACCAGCCGCGAATCCTGGCGAGGGCGAATGTTAATTAGCAAATGCGATGACTGCTTCAATGCCGTGGACAACATGTGAGCACAGCTCGGAATTTATCAATTCATTAATCAGGCAACGCTTTTGATCAAAAATGTTGTTTCAGTTGAGGCACACGGGCATCCACACGAAAAACAAAAACACAAATTCCACCCCCCCTTCCAAAAAAAAAACAACCAGAAACAACAACAACAAACGTGAACTAAACAAAAGCACTGAACACACCCACAAAGCAAAGACTACTACGGCAATAACAATGGCCGGCCAAGGGAATGGGATGGGGCTTGGTTGCAGGGGGGCGAGAACTCTTCTCCAATTGACCAAAGAGTGGAGAGGCGCGTCTAAATATTCTGCGCAAATCATAAAAACCAGGCAACGAAAGCGGCGGCGAGGCCCAAAGTCCGAGTGGGAGCCGCTTAGCGGTGGGCGCAATGGGTGCTGCCATACCAAAAGGGGCTTAGTATGACGTTTGATCGGACCCGGGGACTCTATCAGGCCGTGTATTTCGAATTATGAAGGCGAAACAAGAGCAACAGAAATAACAACATCAACCAACATCAGCGGCAACAACAACATGGAAATTATTTATCGCTCGCAGTTCGGAGCAATTGTCTGCGCGTGTAGTTTATGCCCACGCCACTGTGCCACGCCCACTCGGGCCAAGTCTGCAGTGAAAAGGCGCTTATGGCCTGCTGCGTGGCATGCCTTAGAAGGGGTGCGTGGTGTGGCAAGTCGAGCTTGCCACCCAACTCAATAATGATTCGCAGCCCCTTTCGGCCGCGGCTTTTGTCTGCATGCCGGGCAAATAAATCAAAACTCGACAGGCCAAGTGGGCGGCCAATAGGGCGTACAAAAAGTGGAGCAGGCGTGATGCGGCTGTAACTGATTCTTGAGTTGTGCCGGGCTATTATCTTGCATGTGCCAACAATACGCAGCTCACACAAAACGAAGGAAGCAAGACTCAAATGGCCTTAAAGGTGCCCAGGAATACTCTTGGCGCTAGATTTCCTGTCTAGTTCAACACTTTGGCTGAAATTAGTATCTTATCGTTTTAGAATGGCAACATTTTTAAAATCTAAATACCCTGTACCTAGTGCAATAGAATGAAAAGGGTATACTGCATTCCTTGTCAGCAGATTGCATCCAGCAATGTCTGTTTCTTTTTCCATCCGTCTGTATATTAAGTGCTAGTCCCCATCCCAAAATCCTTAATAAGCAAGTACTTGAAATTTTGAATGTCTCATTTTTTCTTAAAAGATCAGTTAAGCCTTAGGTAAAAACCTGGAGATAATAATTTTAACGTAACCTTCTGCAATTTCTATTTCCATTTCCTATTCCTGTATTAACGTTAATAGTCGATCCAATAGGCAGCCAATTACCAAGCCAAACAAAAACCTTTGGTTATCCGTTCCTTAATGACAAATAAACTGATATAATGATCGCTGTTTTAGCACATTTGTATACACAAATTCTTGCACTTAAATTTAATTTCATTCAATAAAGCCAAAAAGACAAAAAAGACAAAAGAAAAATGTCACTCAAAAATGTCTATATTTATTTGATTTGAAAAAGATATTGAAAATCAAGGAGTAATAATAAATCTCTTTTTATTCGTCTTTCGTGAGTCCATGTAAGATGTAGAAGCAAATCTATCCGACAATATAAAGTATATATACACACGAGACTGTATCCCAAGTTCCCAAAAGACATTGCAAACACCAATATATTCCTTTCACTTTGTGAAAACCTCAACTTTGGTTGGAGCTACAAAAATTGGACAGGCCTGCGGCTCTTTGTACTTTGTTCGAACTTTTCCTCATTTTCCGAATCTCAAGTTCTCAGCAGACCACCCAAATTCTATGAGTTCAAATTCATTTGCAGTGCATCATCAAATGATGGCGCGGAATGTTGTTAAATATATACAAATATATATATACAGCGAAGCTGCTCCATCTTCATGAAATAACTTTAGTGCTTTTCATTCGATTTTTATTAAATTTTCAGCATAGGCAAAATTCATCCTAAGCTATATTCCAAATCTTTGTAATTGTTTTTGTAGTCGATGCGTTATTATTGGAAAAGGGGCTGAAATGGGCGGTACCACGCCCTTTTTTAACAGCCAAGTTAATATTGCCATGCCCGTCAGTCTATTTATACAGTGATGGAATACGCCAAAGTTTCTCAAATTCAATTAAAAGCTTTGGAAAAAAGTGAGTTTCTTAGTTTTTACGCTCGTATTTCTATTTTTTGCAAGGCGCAAAATATAAAATTAGTGTTCTTGGCCACATGCATTTTTAAAAGGCCAATAATTTTTATTATTTTTTTTGTAACAATTAAATGAACATTGCAAAAATAATAACATTTGAATCAAAATTCATATCACGGAAGTATATTTGAATTTTTTTGCATGACTGTTTACTAATCTGAAGTTATCGTCATGAAACTTGGCTTAACTCCTTTGAGTGATAGAATCGGTCGGATCGAATCACTATAGAAACAATCAATTAAAAATTAATTTTGTATTGAAAACTTTTTGCTTTGTTAAGTATCAACATCGAATTTTTTATAATTAATATTGCTTAGAGGAATTTTTGTTTGTGCACACATCTTTTTTAAATTTGTCTGGAATGGTATTTAATCTTTGGCACCCCGACGCTAACAGTTGTCTCGGGTTTTTTCTTATTAGTAAAACAGAATCGGTGAATTGGGAAAAGAATCTCGAGACAACAGGGTCTTCGATTCAGCCACTTTATGGCATTTGAAATGTCCGTCGGATGGCAAGGCCGAGTCCGAGTCCGCGTCCAAGTTCGATGGGTCGATGTCTTCAGTCCAACCATGGCAGACAATTCGCACGCTGCTTATCAGTAAGTTACTCAATTTTGCTTTAAGCTCATGTAAAGTCAATGTTTGGACAACACCTTGTAATATCCGGTTAAGCTATGCGCGCTGACTGACAACTGGACAGCTGCGCGGGGCAGGGCGGGAGCGGGAGCGGCAGACTGATGGTCGGCGGTCTGAACCGAGGGGGCCACATTGAGGCAGGCAATTTAGCTACAGTTCATTTGAGTTCGAAACGCTTAGGGCGATGCGGAGACGTCGGACATTAGCTGGGGCCGCGAGGGTACGCGGACGGGGACAGAGACAGAAATAGCAATACCAGCAGCAGTCAGTGCTCTAAACATGACTTATGACCGCTACGTGATGCAACATAAAAATGCCATTACATTGTGCGTGTTGCCGACTGAGGCCCCGTAAAACATGACGTATGAGTGTTGCACGTTACGCTTGCCTCGAACGTCGTGTGTTTGTTCGTCACAGCGCTTGCCACTGACAGAACAGCAGCCAGCTGCCCCGCTCCCCTGCCTGCCTCTTTTAAATGCTCTGCACAATTTCTCATCTGTCAGTGTGCTCGTTGTTTACCTTGACGTTCCTTTGTTGCCGCCCCGTCCCGTGCCGGGTGCCACAGCTCTAGTCTCTCTCTGGTCTCCGGCGTAGATGCCACGCATTGGTTGCTTTATTAGTGGCATGAAAGATTCTATACGTATCATTACAATCAACGGCCGGGATCGCACATTCGCCTTTTTTTCATTAAAAAACTTTTATGGCACTATTTTCGTTTTCGATTTGAAGTTCCCCAGTTGTTGAATTGTGGAGCTCGAGTTGTACGGCCATGGACTGGGGGAATTGTGCAAAAAGTTTAACATCGATAGGTGCGAATTACAGAACAAAGACAGTCATTGCGAAATACTAGGGTCAATTGTTGTTGTTGTTGTTGCAAGTGTGTTTATCATTATTGTTGTTGTTTGTGCAAAGTTAACTTAGTTTTTGTTCTGCCTGGCTGCCTGCTGATGAAGAAGCGGCAACAACAACACCAAAAACCGGAAACGGCAAAGGCAGCTCCAACTTTTTGGTTGATTTCGCAGCTACCGTTTATTTTATTCCTGCATCATCATAAAAGTTGTAGTTGTTGTCTTTGAGAGAAAGCTAAAAAAAACAAAAAAAAAAATGTGAAAGCAAACAAGATTGTTTTAATAAACGCACGCTGATTGTGTGGAAAAGTCAGTAAGGAATTTCCCAGCAGACAACCTTTAACACTTACCAAATCAAATTAAAGTTTAGGAATTATTGTGACAGATTGAAAAGATCGCAAGTAATCTGACATATTCAGGACAATTGTCGTAACTGCCCTCGCAACTCGCTACCTGCCGGAACTCTGACGTTACTGCACAGTCAATGCTTAATGAGATACAATTGCTTGTTTGGGGTTGGCCTACCGTAAAACTTTACCTACGGTAAAAGTTGTTAAGTGCCGAAAGACACACACACACACACACACACAGCCAAGCACACACACATTTGCACAGCGTATAGATTTGGTTTATGCAGCTAATTTACTGCTACCAAACTAAATAGCCAATAAATCATTCAGTCAATCAATCAATCACTTGAACGACGACTGCCAGACTGCCGAATTCAGAACTGTCCCTTTTAAAATGCCCGTCAATTGCGCCGGGCCGAATGTCGGCAGGCAATCAACTGGGATAGCCCTGGAGTACCACAGGGGTTGCCCCGGTCTCCGGTTGGCAGCGTCGCCTCCGCATTGCATGTCGAAGTTGCGAACCCTATCAGCCCCGGCTGATTGTATCGCTTGGCAAAATCTGAGCGCTAACTGCCAGTTAATTGTTGGCTTTCTGGCAACGAAAAAGACGTACGTTCTTTCTCAGCTGATTAAGCGCGGCAGTGTCGATAATGTCGGCATTTCTTTTAAAGGGATTCGATCTGCCTCAGTTTAACCATATAACGGGCTGAATAGTGGACCCAGGCAAGAAAGTGGAATTGTTACTTTGCAATAGATTTACGCATAATATCAGTACGCCTGAGATTGAAAAGTCTTTAGAAAATCTAAAGAAATGACTTACTTTTGACGCCTTTAGTGCAAAGCGTGCCGGTAAATTTGGCCACTTTATCTACTAACTTTAAGACTTATCGTAGCTTTAATAACTTTAAGATGTAGAAAAATTCGTGGTTCTAGTGGATTTGATCATTTATTCCCTTGCTTTACAGCCTCAATAATAAACAAGTAAAATCTTTTCAGTTGGGTACAAAATAATAAAAAAAAGGACAAAACAAACAAATTTTGAATTTGGGTGGTTTCGAACCTAAACCTAAGTGTACAGTTAAAACACTTTCGTTGACAGAACCGTTTTGAGGACTTTAACTTTAGCTAAAACATGCGGACGCGAAACTGTCGAATTAGAATTGGGAAAGGCTTGCTCCGTTGAGATAATTATGTAAGCTCAAGAGGGAAAATTATTAATAAATGAGTTCAGCACTTCGACTAAACACCGACACAATTATTCATACACCAGTCTGGGATTCGACTCCGTTGTTTAGTTGCCTTAATGGACATCTAGACAACTCGTCTACCGAGGACCGCATGACAGTTATATTAGCTCATTTAATATGCATAATTAATAAAGTGTATATTACATTTAAATTAATTTCCTAACAGTTTTTATGAATTTGAAATGAACGCGAGATGACTCGTGGACGTGTCCGCCTGAAGTTTGTCATTCCGGCTGACATCGGGCATTAAAATGTTAATACCTGCTAAATATTTTGTTAAGTGGTCTTTCTGTATTCCTGTGTGTGGATCGCGCAAAATGCTTGGCAAACAGAAGCAAAACTAACAAATGATATCCTGTAGTAAATTCTGGTGTGTCGCCTTTTTCAGCGTGGCGGTTGTTGTTGCTGTTCCTCGCCGAAATCCTGTGTGGAAAAATCCTTGCGTTTGCAGTAATCAGCACGTAGCGTTTAGTTCATTTCTGTGTGCGTGCCCGGGCGTGTATGTGTGTGTGTGTGTGCGTGTGTGTGTGTGTGCATGTGTGTGAAAGTGCGAAGTTTGCTTAAACACTAGCGAGGGCAGAGCGTATAAAATTTTTGTGCCCGACAGCTACTTTTACATAAACACCAACTAACGTTGAAATAACTTTTAAATGACGTTTGTTTTTGGGGCGCGGCACAAACGCCTTTGCGTGTGAACTCTGTGGCATGTTCTGTTGTTGCTGCTGCCTCTACAACTCCTTGCTCACTTTATTTTAAACTTTATTTATGCGATAGAAAGCTGCAAATTTTTGTTTGGGTGTTAGCGACTTGGAACACCCGTGAATTTATTTCGCAGCTTAAGTAATGCTGTTCAGGATGTGCGTGTGTGTTGGCTAGTAGTCTGCTGGGAGGCGTGGCAGAGGTTAGCTTTATTCAACTGCACGATGGGCAATTTAGACCGTTTTTGTGGAAAACATTGCCAACATGCCGCAAACACCTGGAACGTCTTAAAGCCCATCCAAGCCAAATAACTAGGCGACTACGTGCCCCATCCCTGGAGCTTCGCTTTTGAGGGCAAGACAGAGAAGATTAAAGCGATGCCATAGACTGGACCTTCCTACGCGAATGCTGTAACTCAAAATATCTGTGAAATATTAGTAAATCTTAACGCATACTGCCATAATTTGTAACCTTTTACTTTTGTTGCCCGTTTTGTTTGTTTGTATCCATTTAGAACTAGCTTAAGTAGCCATTCATAAGTAATAGTATTCTTGTTTGTAAAAAATTAATATTTAAAAATATAAAATAAAGAAACTAAAATTATACATGCTTTAAAAATATAATTAATAACAACAATACTAATTATAATAAATATTTACATATGATTTCATTATAAAATTAAAAGCCTCTGCTGACAATTTGTTTTAATTTTATGTTAGTGGCTTGTATCCAATATCTTAAGATATTTATTTTCAATATTTCTTCTCTCAACGAGAGCTTTTGTAAAGAAACTGAATTTTCAGATGGAGCTACAGAACTACAGACTAGGATCTTTTGTACATCATAGAGTAATTTTTAAACAGGTAAAGTAAATTTATGAATCTTAAACTCATTTACAATCTATCGTCATCCATTGTGTATTATAATGTTGTCACTAATAATGTTCCCAATATAACCATGTCTATCTTCGCTTATTTCTCTATTTTAGGGCTTCTTCATAAAACTTTGCACGAGTGGGTATTTTTGTTGCAGACAGTATACGTCGAAGATAGCCGGACCATATATCATATAACAGCCATAGGAATAATCGATAAAAAAATGTTTTTGTTACAAGGAAATTCTTGTTTTCAAGATAGCCGGACCAAACTATGCAAGTAAGAGGCTAACTATATTCCTCACAAAGTAGAATATTAAAAATATAAATACAATATTAGATAGTATAAAATATATACAATTTAGCAGTCGTTCATATGTTTACATAGATTTTCAAAGCCAAACGAGTCGAACTTCTCATTTTCATACATGCCCAGAGCTTGTTTGCAGTAGAGCTATAATAATATTGGAAACATAAACCTATCTAGTTCCAGAATCATCACCTTATCTTAAAGTGATTATTTATTGGCTCTTCAGCAGCTCATATCACCCACAGTGCATTATAATCTATTTTAAAGCACGTTATGAGTGGTTGTATGCGTGTGTGTGTGTCTGTGTGTGTGTGTGCTTTGTGTGGTGTTTGGCTGGGTTTGGCATTTTACACACATGCGAGCTTAGCGCATAAGATGCTGCCGTTCTGATCGTTGTTGCCGCTCGTTGTTGTTAACTTTGTATTTGTATTCGTTTTTCTATTTATTTTGACCATGACAAGCGGATTTGTCGCTAAGCGCTCTCAGCCCAACATTCTTTTTATGATGTAAGCAATGACATTTTTTTCGCCAATTTTCCTCAATTATTGCACACTTTTTGGGGCAAGTACTTCTCTTTTAAGTGGCACAGTGCGCCAAAGAACCGAGTTCAATCCAGCGGGGGCAAATGCGAATGTGCACATAAAAACAAATGCCAGCCAAAAATATGCAACACTTTCTTGCGTCAGCGCAAAACAAGAAAACAACAACATAAAGAAAAGGCACAGTTCTCTTCGAGGTGCCGAACACTTAATACCCTTGCAGACAATTGACAAACATGATGTTTCTTATATTATACATGTAAAATAGTTCGATGTTGGTGCTGATTGTTCGTATGGGAGCTATATGCATTAGTGGTCCGATCCGGCCTGCAACACAAAGACGACACTATGCGAAGTTTCATAAATTTAAAATTTAGCAGCAATGTATATACTTTATAGCACTCTCATGGGTATACCAAGAGTGTTTAAGGCGAAAGTGCCCGACGAAATCATACCCTGTATCCAGCTCCAGTCGAACATATCTCTAAGCACACGTAGAAAAGAATAAGTGGGAAATACATTTCTGAAAAAACTTGGTGTTTGTGGACCGATCATTGTAACTAAATATGGCATGGTGTATACAAGCCAATTTTTGCAGGACTTGGAGGGAAGTATCGAAAACATTTTATTATTATATAACGTATAATACAAATTTAAAAACTCTACCTCTAGTAGTCTTGGAGATTGGCAGCGAAACGGCAACGTTTTAAGTTTATGTCAAGCCCATTCTAGCCTTTTCCACCCATTTTCAATAGCTACAGGGTATACCAAATTCGATTGAGCGTAATATGTTGTTTTAGTTTTTGTGCCGGCTAAAGGGTGAGCCGTAGATTGTCTGCTAAGGGAATGCTCCGGCGCAAAGTTAAGTACCCAGCGAAGCCATCGAGAGACACTCGAGCCACAGCACGCGCACATGCGACAAACAATGTTGCATTCGTTTTCGTCATTTAAGAGCATCCAATATGTGGAATACGTGAGTTAGCAAAAGATAACTTAAAATTTATATATAAATGGATAACATACACGAGCCAGAAGACACCAACCGAAATAAAGCGCAAGTATAAATTTAATATTTGTATATTTCTGTGCATAAAAATCATATAAAATTCAGCTGAGAAAATACGAATATTCTAATAATGAATTAAAGCTATTCTATAGTCGAATAAATGAATTAAATCAGCTGTTAGATCCTTAGGTCTTTCAAAAAGGAAATCTTAAAATTACTGTTAGCTAAGGATAACCTATAGTGTATATATAAATGGATAGCTTACATGGGCCAGACACCAACCAAAAAAGGCTGAAATGAAAAGATATAAAATTTAGCTGAGAACATAGAAATATCTTACTGATGAATTACAATGTAACTATTCTATAGTCGAAAAAACATAATAAATCAGTTGTTGAACCTGCTATTCTCAAAGATATATAGATTTAGTTGGAAATCCAAAAATTACTATAAACGGTGTCTCGTAATCTTTCGAACTTAGGTGTATTTTTTATTCGTTTATTTTAGAGAGAAGCGCTTTGAAAATAAGTTTTAAGCCAATTGCCAAAATTTAACTGTCATCCATGCGACCTTTGACGCTTATTAAAGCTAGAAAAACTTCAGCATAAAAAGAGCTTCTTAGTCTCATATAATACACACATACACCTAAGTCTGTTTTTACACGGTAGATTGGTTCCAGAAGAAGCCGTGTAAAAAAAAACCGTGTAAAAAAGACATTGATCGTATACAAAAATGGGTGATTTGTTCCTAATCTCTAAAACCTATTAAAATTAGTGAAAAACAAGAATTTTTAAGAACAAGAATTCATGTTTATTTTATTAAATCAAATATATAATGCTTATTTTCACAAGCATAGTAATTAATGATAAAAAAGATATGCACTCTAATCTTAAAAGTACATAATATAAATTAAATGTATGGCAAGTTCAGGAACTAAACAACTATGTTGCGAACGAAAAGAATAGGTTTTTCAATTTTTAAGGTATACTTCGCAAAAATTAAATTTGACAAAAAAATTTTAAGTACATAAAATTTCAAATCGTGCTAAATGGAATAAAATCGTGTAAAAAAATTAAAAATATTCAATTTTCAAACCGTGTTATATCAAAACCGTGTAAAAACAGACTTAGGTGTATATATATATATATACATTTATATATATATATAGGTACTATTGCTAAAACTAAATAATTTGTTTTACAAAATTTGTTAATATTTCGATTATATTGTGTGCACTTCTATGAACATGTGAATGATATTGGCTTCAAGTTTGACAATTTGAGCGCCTGTACATATGTCATTGATTTGCGTTGTTGTTGGGGAAATTTGTATTGAATGGTGCTGGCGAATGCGACTGTGACCCCGCCGCGCCCACCCCGCGGGGCCCGGGCGGAAATCCAAAGTGTGGCAGAGTAGCTGGATGGCACGGACGTCGACAACAACAAGCGCACGTCGCTGACATGTCTCAAGTGTGTCCCCTTGTTGGTGTGAGTACTGTCTGTGTGTGTGTGTGTGCGACTGTTGTAATTCTCGAAATTGCCAGCAATCGATATAAACATCAACTCTCTATGCGTTGCTGCCTCTTCATCTTGCCAGCGTGTGTGCCTCGTTCGAGTGTCTGGGCAACTGAGACAACAAAACAACTCACAGCTGCCTTTGTTGCTGTTGCTGTTGCTGCTGCCATTGCTGTTGCTGCTGCTGCTGCTGCTGCCATTGCTGTTGCTGCTGCTGCTGTCAATACCGCCAATGATCCTGTTGACGTTGTTCCTTTTGTGACGTACTTATGGTTTTCGTTGTAGCTGTTGTAGTTATTGTTGGCGCTGCTGCTGTTGTTATTTTATTTTAGTGCAAGCGCAACTGACATTGATGATGATTATTGGGAGTAAATAGAATTGAAAATGCGACCGCCACTGGCAAATCCTCGTGCTTGGCTCGGGACACGTGTGCCTCTGCCATCTCCCACTCACTTAAATACACCGGTGCCCTTCTCTGTCTCTGTGTGAGTGTGTGTGTGTGTGTGCGAGTTCGCATAATGCGCGCAAATAAATAGCAAAATCAATTGAGCGGTAAAATAGATTCCCCAACAACTCACTGCCATCGAACGAAAGTCAGGTTGTCACTTCCACAGCTACAGTACAGCCTCTGCCTCCGACACTGCCACGCCTACCGCACCGGCACGCCTCCCCGTAACGCCTCCGACTCGGAACGGCAGTCTGCAGCCAAAGGCAGCAACACAAATTAAACTACCGAGCACCGACAGCCACCATTGCAGCACAACGAATACTTAACTCCATCACGCTGGCAAATTGAGCGCCATTAGCCATCAAATGCTCCTTATTAACCTCAAGAAAGCTGAATAAATGAAGTGGGTGCGCCGAAATTGTTTCTGGCTGATTTTATCCGTTCTCAAGACCCTTTGCTAAGAAACGCAACTTTTTGCGAACATCTTTGTTTTGTTTTTGCAAAATTCAATGCTGCTCATATTCGTATTCCCCGACCCCAAATCGGTCCAGGCAACACTTTTGTGTAGAGGTGTATTTCTTTTTTGTATTTGTATTTGTAATTCAAATATTAAATTTGCCAAGTAGTAGTTTACCTTTCAATTTGGTGACATTAGATCACAATTGTGGAAGATATAGATTTATATTATTGGCGAGAATAATTTGTATTTATACGGACACCCCTAAAATACTGTCTTCACTTAATGTAATGTAGAGTGTAAAAAATCTGCCAAAGAAAATAGGAAAAATGTATTACGATGTATTTATTTATTTTTACGCAAGAGTATTTATTGTTTTATATAATGATTATATAGCACTGGCTACTTCAGGCTTTTTCGCTATGTTTGTTGTGAATGAGCTTTAACAAATTACAATATATGTATTTATATGATATTTACAAGAGTGAGTGAATTACATTTTTTCCGTATATTTAAATTTAGATTACATTTAAAATCGAATGACAGAAATTTGTCTATTTTAGGAACTTTAAATTAATTAAATTGGTATTAGAAGGTTGATTAAAGTGGATTGCTACTTTTGAAGAATCGAAAATAGAAAAAATAGTTTTCAATATTTGAGGTCTCAAGGACACAAAAAGTTAACTTGAAAATTGTTTATTTTGTTGAAATTAAAAAACTTATTGTAGTAACTGTAGTAACTGTATATTTTTAGAATCTGAATGCCATTTGTCGTGGATATAAAGCACAGTATATTTTAAGTTTGCCGGACAAGTTGCTTTCAGACAAACGGACAATGGAAACAGCCAGCCGAACAATTGTTTTCTTTGAGGTCGGAGTAGTTAAGTAGTTAAGTTCTAAACATAATCTTTATTGAAGTTAAGTTTTTTATTGTGCCATAACTTTTTCCGCGTCTTCTCTGTTATGCTGAGTGTTTTGTTTTTAAACCCAAGCTAAAGCGATTTAGGCAGACAACAAAATTTGGGCATAAACCGGTTTGATACCTAAACGTGTTCTAACTAAATGGTCAGTCACATCTTGTTGTCATTGTTAATTACAAAAGCGGCCGTAGCTTCTAATTTATGTCTGCCCTCTTCTCGCCGTGATTTGTTGTTCGCCAATAAAAACTTGTTGCATACTTCAGGCGGGTGCTTCAGACGCTTTTGTTCTGCGTTACAGAGCAGAGGAATTTAGGCACTCTTTAAGATGTTTTCGGGTCAGGTCGATTGGTAAATGTTCCGAAAATTCGATGAAAAAAATGTTTGACAATGTGGGCGGGTGTAACCGACTGTTATCTTAACAGCTTGGAATTTGTTAACAATGTGATATGTCATATTGATGAATTTCAAATGTATATAAATACTTTCTAAACAGACCTTGCGCCAAAAAAGTTGAAATTCCCAACATTGTAATGTGGCAATGCATTGTGCGGCGGCATTCATTCAATGTTATAAACTCATTACGCGACCTGATCTATGTGTGCATGTATGTGTGCGTACGGCAATATATGCATGGGTGGGTGTGATTGTGTGTGGCTTGCTTTAATAACCACAAAACAGCTGCATGCACCGCAACAAAACCATCAAACTCACTTATACGATGGCGCACACTAATACGTGGGCACACACACACACACACACGCATACAGGCACACACACTTGTAGCACACTCGTAAATGAAAATCTTTCTGCAGAATTAATTAAGTAAACAATACGAAAATTGTGGAAGTTGCGTTGAATGGGTCCCCAAACGCACCAACACACGCAGCACACAGAATGGCAAACACACACACACACACACACGCACACACGCTTCCCGCACATATGTAGAGCTATTCCGGGCAGCTGTTGTTGTTGTTGTTGTTCTTGCAATTACTCATTATTATTATCATTCTGCCTAATGGGCAAAAACGCGCCCATCGTTTTCGATGGGCCGGGCGTGAGACTGGTTAAAATAGCGCACAAGGCTGAGCAGCCAAAGCTTATTGTGCATTAATAATTACACCGTACTTTAATTTAATGATAAGACACACAAAATGACGCGCGCGTGGGAATATATTTGGCGAAAAATCGGACCAACGGGAGACTAAATCCATTCAGGGTTGAAAATCTGAGGGTTCCTTAATCGTCCGAACTCTGACAGCTTATTACTCGGGCGTTTCAACTACACGACAAAATTGTTTAAGCTTATCGTACGGCGTGTTCTGTTCGGGAGATAGTAATCCACAGCAGTATCGAGAGTCCCAATTGCAACATGGCAACCCTACTGTTAGCATCTTGGAATCTGTGAATCTTGTCCGAACGAGGATATGTGCTAGAGGACTTTACTTTCTGGGGTTTCGTTATGGCGGTGGCTTAAGGTTACCAACCAACTGGAGAAAAGCAGCCAGAAGGGTCTCAGAGTGTTGAGCTTCGAGACTTACAACGAAAGCCGAGGGGGCTATTTTAACTATATCGTTTTTGAATTGATTTGCTAATTATTAATTGCCAAGAAAGTATTTAGTTCATTATATTTCTATTAAGCCGTTTACTGCCTGTGCAGATGACATTTTCCCTGACCCAGATGTTCTTTAGCTGATTCTCATCGCCAATCAGGACAATATTGTCCACGACGAAAGCATCGACCTTTTGAAAACCTTTGCTTCTCCTGGTTAATTTTGGCAAGAAAACCACTGACCAAATAGAAATATAATCTTTTGCGGCTAACCCACCTTTAGCAAGTTTAGGCAGAAAACCTTTAGTTCGATCATTAGAGGAGACTGCATCCCATAAATATATATTTCCAAAGTTATGCCATTCCAAATTGTTATTGGACAGTGCACAGAGCATTGCTTAGTCGGTTACACCAGCCCGCTAATATATTACAAGGTTGCTTTGATTAAATCATAAAATATATTTTCATACCTTGAAGAAAATATTTTTATGAAATACAATTGTTTTTTAGTTCTCATGCTCTATTTTTTTCTAAAGTGTACTCTGGAGACATAAAATGTGTAATAAAGGAAGACGGGGAAATATCTGAGTTGGCTGGAATTTTTAATCGTCTGGTTGGCGTGTCATCTAAAGCATGAGTTGTGTTTTGTCTACGCTTTCGTTGCCTATTCTAACATGTTTATATTTAGCTAGAAAGCTTGACAATCAGAGAGGCCCCGCGCTGCGAGACAGATTATTCCAGAGAGTTACAATTTTATAGTGCGCTCTAAAATCAGAGTCTTAATACCTTCAGATCCGTTCGCTGCCGCTCTTATCTAAAAAATGTTCGTGACTGACTATTCGAAGAGACACTTTAACTTTTCAGTGAATTGAGATTGGAATTTATAACGTGCCACCAAAAATTTATTTGAATGATAATTTTTTCGAGTCGTAAGAAAGACGATAAAATACCCTTTTAGCCATAAAACAGATGTCCGGCACTTTTATATACTTAACGATTGTCTTAATAAAAGCTCTTTTCTACCGATTGCTCCACTTAAAATAGAGGAGTCATAAAATTTTGCTCGTATATTAGAAGCATCAGCAGTCTCGTAATTGTTGAGTTTGGTTGTGAAAAGTATTTCATTTAAAAGTTTATATTTGAATAAAATTAAGAGACTCGAAAGCCTAGAAACAAATAGATAACACATGAAGAGCATATATAGTATTACAACAACAACAGTCAACAGTCGACACGAAAAGTTAGTCTGCATGTCCATTCTTCCTCTTTAGTTTATTTCAGATCTATTTTTCAGCAAGTATTAGCAATGTCAATGGCAGCCGGATCGGAAAATAAATATACAGTTATATTGTATAATATCAACAATTCTCAGCATCTTTGTTGTATTCTGCTCTCAAATAAAAAAAGACAAAAAAAAAACACTTGTACAGGAGATTTTTGGCAACACAATTTGAAGATATTCCACATTACCATGAAATGGAAATAAATAATCATGAAATAATCGAGGTATTGAATTTTATAATATAGTCAATAGTAGGCTTGTGCGACAGTTTTGTAAAGTTCTAACAAAAAGAAAAGGGCTTAGATATAATATATACATTTTAATATTTTTACATGAAATAAATAAATAATTTAGAGTAAGGAAGAATGAACGCAAGAGAATTTGTGTCTGGTTGGAATTTTGAATAGTTTTGGTGGGTCGTGAACTTAGCATGAGTTGGGCTCAGTTTACGCTTTTGTTGACTATCTTTACATGTTCATATTTAGCTAGAAAGCTTAGCAATCAGAGAGACATCGAGCCGGTAGACAGTTTATTCCAGAGAGTTACAATTTTATGACGGGCTCTAAAATTTGAGTCTTGATACCTTTATGTCCGTTTGCTGCCGCTCTTTTGGAAAATATGCTCGTGACCGACCCATAAAAGAGACACTTTCAACTTTCAAAGAATTGGTATTGATGGAATTTACAACGTGGCAACGTTTACTGAATCCATCAAAAATTTATATGTTTGAGTATTTTATTGAGTAGCTAGAAAAACCAGTTACCTTTGAAGTACCGAAAATTAAATACTCTTGTCAATTATATGAATAGCATGCTTCTATACCTAACGGTATTTTATACACTGTTTTATATCGATCATTTCTATTGAATCTATTTATATAGTAGTCCGATGTTTATACAATTTTGCTCATTGACGCACACAAAAACTCGAATTTACTGAGATTATTCTTAAAAATTATTTCATAAAAAGTGTATAATACCTATGCAAGGGTATACGAAATTAGCGTCAATTTAACATGATAAATATGGCATCCATAATATTTTAGCTGTCACGATTCTTCTATTCCAAAGATCGCAAAAAATTATATAATTATAATTTTAAATATGTACAAAGATTCCAAACTTTCATAAGTTTAAAAACAATTTCTTTCCTTAGGTTATATTCAAACTATATTTTTTTTTGGAAATTAATAGATTTTAGGCCTAATTTGAATGGAAAACTGTCCCCTATGTAATTGAGAACCAAAAAAAAAACATTATTTGGCTCGGGTTTTCGCCACTTGAATTCTCACTTCAAAATTGAAAACCTTTTAATGGCCCACGCAGCAAGCGGAGTACCATAAATGCAGCTCCATTGTGTTTAGGCCATCGATTTCTTGATTGTGTTTACGATGAATTTTTGTTATATTTGCCCAGCTGACTGTTGTATACTAACGACTATTAATTGTCTTGTAAAGTCCAAACAGGTATTAGCTGGGCTACCTTTCCCAGTGCCAACGCAGCTCCGCTTCTATGTCAAGATCAGTCAAGTGCCGCAAGTCAGAACGACAGCGAAAAGACGCGGCCACGGAAAGAGTCAAACACGGGCGCAGCAACAACAAGTAAGAGTGTTCTACTCGGGACTGCCCGACTCGGAGATACCCCGCACTTGTGTCTGCAGATATTGTACGAGAGCCTTTATACGAAATTGCTAAAAAATTCCCAAAAAAAAGACCGCGGCTAAAGTGGACTCAATTTGCTAGCTCGTCTAGTTTAGAGACAGATGGACAGATGTCTGTTGCAAAAGCGATATACCCGCCGCTCACTAGTTTTTAATGGGCACAGGGTATGGGAAAATAAAACACGAAGCCGTTACAAGCTTTACTTTCACTTGTGCAAACACAGAGCGAGTTAGCTCCAAGAATAAGAGCTCGCGAAGCCGTGAAGCTCATTTGGTGGCAGCCTCTGCTGTCGGGAGGGTCATTAGCGGCCCTAAGCGTGGAGCCGAGTGGAGGCAGCGGCGACGCTTGGACGTTAGTTACGAGCGGCGATGGCGTCAGTAGCATGTCAGGGGGCAAGCCAAGCGGTCCAATCTGCAGAGTCCGAATCTCGTTTCGTGATCTCTAGTACGCTATCTCTCTTATGTTGAATTGCGACAGTTGGCCGGTTTCGCCCTTCTACATAACGAATTCGTTGTCGAGCGTTGATGCATAAATTGGCGATTCTGGCGTTTAGAAATTGTTACGGCTTTCAGTTTTTATTACACTTATTATTATTATTTTGCCATTTGGTTTTGCAAAGTGTTTGCATGCCCAGTCACGAAAACTGGCGTCACAGCTGCCCAGAACAACGGGAGCGACATCTGAGAATACGAACTTGCCATGAACTCGCCTGGGTCTGGGCCTGTTTGCTGCTGCTGGGCAGCATCTTTGGCTCCGGGGCCCACTTGCACAAATGGAATATCCTGCAGAAGAGCTTCCGGTATATGCAGGAGACGATGCTGAGCAATAGCTTAGAACGCGCCCATCTCAACTACGGCATCGTGTTCGAGTGCCGCACTATGTAAGTACCCCGTGAAACCGATTTCGTACACCCATTCCGATTACCTCTTGCCACACAGCTCTGACATGAATCTGGGCGATGAGGTTCACTTCCATTTGCAGCTCGGCGACTTGAGCGGATTCCGTCGCTTGGATGCGACAAAGAAGCTGGCCTTGTTTCTGCACGGCTGGAACGATCAGGGAAGCAAGGACTGGGTGCAGGAACTCTGTTGAGTAGGTAGAACTAACTATAAATTCTTTTCTGTACGAAATTTAAAAGCAATGCCTATTAATGCTCAAGCATTAAGTTGATTAAGACCCACTGATAATATCTTTTAAAGAGAAGTTTCAATTTAAACAACAAACAACATTGAAAATGGGTAAAAAGGGTAAATTGGTTTTCTGCAAATGTAAGTAAGAGGCAGAAGAAGGCTTCTCCGACCTTATAAAGTATATATATTCTTGAGCAGGACGACGAGCTGAGTCGATCTAGCTCTGTGCATCTGTCCGTCCTTTTGTCCGTCCATCTTTCCGTCTGTATGAACGCAGCGATCTCGGAATCTACAAAAGCCAGAAACCTAAACTTTTCGATTACAGATTCTTCCAAACCATACGCAGAACTAGCTTATCATTTTTTTCGGTATCTTGCGCCATTTCATTATAATCGATAAAAATCGATTTTAAGATTTGGTTTTCTTAGTATATCTCGGGGAATATATAAGCTGTAACCACCAATTAAAGTTGGTCTCGTAAAGCAGACGCAGATCAAGTATTTTTCGGGCTTATGATACCTTTAAATTCTACTAGTACAGCCATAGATTTGAATGCTCTTATTGAGTACTGAAAATTTCTTTGGGATTATGTTCTTTGTTTAGAATTTATTCACGAATTTAGCTTCCGTAGTGGGGGCCAAGCGCAGCTGTTGAGTAAAGTGCACAGCGTGCGGCGCTCATTTGTATGTGTGTGCTTGCAGCGGGGTATTCCCCAGTCGGGCACCCCCGACTGAAGGCTCCTCTCTTGTTAATATTGCATTAAGCACCGACGCATTTTCCAATTTATGCACATCATTAATGGTCTTCCTTTGGCAGCTTGGACGCTCTTCGATGATGGCTATAATGTGTGCGTTGTGGATTGGGGCAATCTGTCGCAGAATGATTACAAGAGCGCCTCGATGTCCATATTCGACGTGGGTCTGACTGTGGCCGGGATAATCATTGCGCTGGAGGAGATGCGCCCGCGCCACTTCAATCGGCACAACGTCACCCTGGCGGGCTACAGCCTGGGCGCCCACGCCGCGGGCTACGCGGGCGCCGTGCTGAACGGTCAGGTGGAGCAAATCATTGGCCTCGATCCGGCGGGGCCGCTGTTCACCCTGCCGGCGGCCGTCGACCCCAAGTATCGGCTGGATCAAACGGACGCCAAGTTCGTTCAGGTATTGCACACCTCGGGCGGCACCTTGGGCACCAGTCTGAAGTGTGGCCACGCCGACTTCTACCCAAACGGCGGACGGGCTCCACAGCGCAACTGCTTGATGTTCATGAACCTGCGCGACATGCAAAACACAAGTAAGTTTCCTCGACAGCCGTGGCTAGCAAATTAACCTCGCGCCCTTCCCGCCTGCCCGCAGATCCCATTGCCTGCAGCCACTCGGCGGCGGCCATTTTCTTCAGGCAGTCCATGGACCCGCAGTATCCCTTCATTGGGTTTCAATGCGACAGCTACCGGGAGTACGCAGCCGGACGGTGCGACAGCAATCGACGGGCCCGCTTCGGGATTCACTCGCATCGGCGCACGCAAGGCACCTTCTATTTTGACACCAGCTCCAGCCATCCCTACGTGCAGCGCCAGCGATCGAATGGCCTGTGGAACTGGAATTGGGCTTGGGAAAGGTCGCGGGATCGCAATCGCATCGACAGCAGGCACTTGAGGCCAGAGGAAGCCACGGTGCTAGCGGGAACGGGCCTGCGGACGCGCTCCTGGCGAAGACGCAGTCGGGATCGCCAGCGCTGTCAGTTCAGGTGATGCTGGAATGGAAGCCAGAGATAGAAAGTATGCGGAACTAGTTCCTAGTGTTGTTGCTCCCATTAATGCATGAAATAACTCCCATTCATGTACACACATATATGCATATCTTGTGTTAAATAAGAACCCCTCCCGCTGTAATATTTAAGCATAACTACACTTATTTTTATTTTACATAGACATACGTATGAATAGGCAATAGCAGATTACTGACTGCCCCGAGAATTGAATTCTGCGAATTCCATCTTGTTTTTGGCTATTAATGCAAACGATGCCCACTCTCGTATGTCATTCATTATGTATTTAGATGTTAAGCACATCCACTGCGAATAAAGAACATTCGACGCGACCTTTGCATATATTCAACTAATGGCATTTTGAACATTGCTGTCGCAATTTTTGGTGTTGTTTGACTAGTTGAATAAAAATACAGTAAGAACAGATATTTTCGGGGTGTTGATGACCAAATACCCTTGCAGATTGATTGACTTTTGACCTAAGAAGAGAGCATTATATAGAAGAATACCAGGCATCTCAGTACCAGCCACTGCTAGCAGCCACTATAAAATATTAATATCCTATACTTTAAAAAATAATACCTCTAATTTTCTTTTTACACAATAAATACGTTCCCACGAAATTTGTGTAAAAATAATATTGGCTATATGGAAAATTAGTTGATTACTACAATAAATAATATTAAAAGAATTATTTTTAATGTTACTTGAGAGTTAATTTTCCATGCTTAAACATTTGAACTCATTAAATATATTAAAAAAAATTAAAACTAATATAAATAAAACAAGATTTTATTTTATTTTTTTATTTGTGACGAGTATGAAAGCAAGAAACGAAATTAATAGAATTCATAGAATATTTAAAATCGTGTTAAATCAAATCAATTCGTGTCAAAAGAAAAAAATGCGAGTTTTTTCAAATCCATGTATATATAAAGAAGTTTGATGGAAGTGAATTTTGCTCATTTGTTCGGGGAAAAACAAAAAAATGTTCACACAGAAACAAATTTTTCAATCGATTATTTCCATGGGAGCTCTGACACATTTTGTGACAGCATTATAACACCGTCTGCATGGGACTGTCGGACTAGGAGATACCCTGTCCACAGCTTTGAGTTGCCATTGCACCTCTTCTATAAGTGCCAAGTGGAAACGGATTGGCGGGTATAGCCGGCTGTGCAATACGCTGTGTAACGGAAACTTAAAACTGTAGTTAAAGAAATTTTGAGGTTTGCGAGTTTCCGCGATTCGCGGCTTAAACTCTTCTTCCCGACTTAAAAAAGTTTTCACACCTTATTTGAAGTGTCAAGACCGACATTGCACAAAATATATTCTCTTCACTTTGTGATCAGAGTATAACAACGCCTGGCACTTACTGTGCTGAGCTCAGGCCACCGTGCTTGTAAAAATCACCGTTCATAATTAAATAGCAGCAATGTCAAGTGGTGAAAGGGGCTGTCTGCCCGCTACATACTGCTGTAAGCTACACATGTATATAAAATTATTTAACACTTAATGTGGGCCGGGCCTTGGACCCGGACCCAGACCCGGACCAGGACCGGACCGGACCCGGACCAGGACCCAGGCTGGTGTCAGGTCCAGTAGAAATGAAACGCGCATAACTCATGCGAAGTCGACGGCGGCGCTGGCGACGCGGCGCCATAAATTTCAAAACAGGAAGCAGAAGGCAAAAACAACTCGCAACTCGAGTGGAATGTAACAGCGCAACAAAAGCAGCAACAAGAACAAGAACAATCAGACTACAAATATTAACTACCTTTTAGCAGAGGCGTGCCCAATGCAAAGGGCCGAGCTGACGTAAAGTTGTAGAAAATTATGTTTTACAATGCGAAAATTGAATTTCAGTTTATTGTTTTCGTTTTTCATTTTGTTTTACGATTAACTATAAACTGCAGCCGCTTGCACGTTGCGTATACGCCACGGCTCACAACGACAACAAGAAATGGGGCCACCACGGGAAGAACTTTGTTGCATGTCAATGACTCCCCGGCATTCCACGTGTGTATGTCGGCTCCGAACGTGGGTGGGATAGTTTTGTTTTCATTTCGACAACCTTTTGTAATTGCCATGTAGGGGCAAGAACGTTCGATTCCTGCTAAATTAACTGCAAATATTTTGCAGCCATAAATTTAGAACTTCGGAATGTGGGTTTCACGGGCGCTGGCAAGCCGATACTTAAACAAAATTATAATATATGTGCACATATGTATATAGTTGGTCCTGACTGATTGACTGATTGGTGACTTAGGGCTAGAAAGCTGAAAGTGTGACAGTAGCTTCCTTTTGGCTTTACAACGAACATTAAGACAGTGTTTTAAAAAGTTCTTCCACTCTGGAATTTAAATGCTCGAAAAACTTTCAATAAAATTCTACGAATTTAATGATATTTTCAGGTTTTGAAAAGAAAAATATCTCCTTATATTCCATAATCCATACCAAATTTCATGGCTCTAGCACGCGAAGTTAAACAAATTTTGAATATACTCTGTGTATGGGAAAATATATAAAATGAATTATATGAGATGATTATATGAGATATGAGTTTATGAGATCATTGCGCTTATACGGAAGGATCATCAAGGCACGATGCATTTTTGTACAGGATTAGCATAAGCTCGTTCATATTAATACGGATTGCAGGAGTCTTAGCCATGGAGGCAGCAATTTCCAAAAGCAAGTTTTAGTCAGACAAATAAAAAGGCGACGGCGACTGCAGCGAAGAAAGTTTGGCATCTCGTTTTTGCGCTCTAGCCCTTACCTAATTCTATTTTTGTGGTGTACTTCCGCCAAAGTGGCAAGGTGAATGAAAATGCGAAAATGACACGGCCACACACACAGGCACACACAGTCCTTTGGCGCCCTCCACCCACCTTCGTGGACGGAGCATCACCATCAAATTTCCAAAAAATTAACGTTTGCTTAAGGCAGCTGTGAGTAATAACGATCCCCTACTCCAGGCTAGCTGCGGTCTTGCGGCAGCACACATTCGGTGCAGTTGGTCGCCGTCTTGCGAAGGTGATCCTGGCCAAGTTAAGTGTTTCTTTAGCTTAATAACGGAAATATTTTAGTTGCTGGTTGCTGGCTGGGCGATAGACGCTTACACATAAACACATTCAAATGCTTCCGGCGATGTGTAATAGCTGTACAAGGACGGGCTCCTGGCCCCGGCTCACGGCTCCCGGCTCCCGGCGCCTGCCATCGGCTTGTGCGCAAAAAGCCCTCCACTGGCTGTAAATAACTCGCAGCAGGTGCCGGCGCCGTCGTCGTCGTTGGCTTTGCAACGCCCTCCTGGGCCGGGCTGCGGGGCGAGGTGCGAGGTGCGACGTGCGGCCAAAGGCAACGTTTCTTTTGATTACACGCCGTGTGGTCCGCCCCCTCCGCTCTCCGCCCTCCGCTCTCCGCCCTCTGCCCGGCCCGTCGCACACCCAACGCCTCTCCCAAACACTCTTGCCCACAATGCGGGTGTAAGTGCAAGTGAGCATGAAAAATGAAATATTAACGCGTTGCCACGTCCCATGGTCGGCGTCCTGTGACCAGTGTCCTGCGTCCTGCACTCATTTTGAAAATGCAATTTTCACTAAGAGCGCACATCCGCCAATAGAGCGCCCAAGCAACAAAAGTCAGCAAGACAGTCAAAAACAAAAAATAGGATAAGAAAATGTATATATAAGTACTATATAAATGAAAGTAAAAAATCTAAGCCGCATTCTGCATTCTCCGACTGCCATTAGCAGCATCAATAATAGCAGCAACAACATTGAAAGCATTTTTAGGAGCAGACCTGTATTGCCACTGCTGAACCCATCAATATCTCAGAGCCTATCTATCCCCTATCATGCATGATTGTTTGTTAATAAATTATCTGAAGCCGTTAACTAAATAATTGAGATAACCGAATACTCAAAATATACAGTTGAACTTGAGTTGCTATTAAAGATAGAGATTCCAGATTTTTTATATCTTTTTATGCAAACTTACAAAGATTCCCACATTCGGGATTATCGCGAGAATCTATACGAATTCATTAAATAAACACAGAATGCTCTAGTAGAGGAACTCAACTCGGAGATTAACTTTAAATTTTGATATTTGACAATTTGACTTGTAAAAATTGCTGTAATTTTTGGCGAGTTTTAAAACCGAAAAATGAAATGATCTCAGAATCAGTTTTTAGATGGCATTTTATGTTGATGTCAGCAAACGATTAAAAATAAAATTTCATAATTCTACAATGTGAAAAAGCAAACTTTCAAAAAATTTCTCAAAAATAGAATAAAAAAATAAATAAATAAATTTTCTAAAATAAACAAGTAAGAACGGTGCAGTCGGACGTAACCGGCTGCGTAATACTCGTTCACATTACATATAAGTTCTTATTGTTATTTTGGAAAAATATAGAATTTTTAAATTTCGTAGGGGCTCATGTAGGCGTGTCCAACATTTTTGGCTGGATTCTAAAAGGAGGCCACCCAAAACACTGTCTGCCAAATTTGGTGAATCTAGCATTAAAATTTTGGGATATATAGATTTTCGCGATTTGTGGGGGCAGGAGTGGGCGTGGCCGGGAAACTTTTTACGATCTTTGAAAGGCCTGACATGCAAATTTGGTGACTCTCACTTTAAAACTGTGGGAGATATAGACTTTCACACTTTGCGGGGCGGGAGTGGGCGGGTGTGGGCGTGGGTGAAAAATTTTAGGTATTTAAGGGGGGTGGCCACTAATCTACCTTTAAAATTTGGTGACTCTAGCTCAAAAACTGTGGAAGAAATAGCCATTTAGGATTTTTTAAGGCGGCTGAGGGGCGTTCTAGTGGGCGTGGCCCACTCAAGGTCGCAGTTTTCGGGGGAGGTCACTAGCAATTTACATTACCAAATTTGGTGCCTCTAACTTTAATATTGTGGGAAATATTCACCTTTTATCGTTTTGTGAATTAAGGTGTATCGACATGTTATCGATTTGCCAGCCTCCCAGTGGGCGTGGCACAAAAATCTTAAAACTTTGTCTGAAGCAGATAACTACAAAATTTCATGCCTCTACCTTTAATAGCGTCAAAAAAAATGCGCTCATCCGAACGGACGGACAGCATGACGGACATTGCCCAAAACCAATATACTCTTTTCACTTCGTGGACGAGTATGTATGTATGTGCACACATACACACGAGTGTTTTATGGTTCAGGGTATCTTATAGTCGAGTCCCCTCGACTGGTGCATTCTTAATTGTTACTTTGTGAACGAGTCTGAAAATTGATTAGACGTAAATCCATTTTGGTATTTTATGTAACAATTTCAAAAGGAATTAAGCTTTCAAAGAAAAGTCAAGTTTCGGCTTTATTATTATTGTTTGAAATTCAAACACAAATGGCCTAGCAGGGACTGTCCGACTTGGAGATACCCTGTACCCAGCTCCGACCCTCTATGCAACCTTAATCACAATCTTTTTTGTGGGCTTACAGATCAATTCTGACCAAACACTTGTACACTCTATTGGGATATACCATATCCAATTTGCATGGGTACAGGGTATAAAATGACCATTTTCCACCTGTAAACTGGGTATTGCACTCTCGTTATAAATGCCGAAATCATAATTTAAGCAAATAATACGTTGAATTCAGAGAAATATTCAAGTCTTTGCAGGCGAATCTGTCGAAATCGCGTGATAAAACACCAGAGGCGTGAAATCCAAAGGAGGATAAATGTGAGTGAGAGCTCGATATGTATTTCTCGTTGCGCTGCTTTCCACAGTTCGGTATCTTGCGCTGCATATTCCGCTAGACTCGAAGGAGACTTTTTCGCTTTACCTCTGGCATTTTCTTACTGCTGTCGCTGCACACAATTTATATGCATGGGGCTCGTTTGGCGCTGATGCCCCGCCCACGCACCCCAATGTCCTCTGGCTTTTTAATGACACTGAAATATTGTGTTGCAACTTTTGCTTTATTATCGTGCCCATAGCCATTGGTCGCTGGCTGCCCTGGGCATGGCTTATCCACACTCGCACCTCTTCTGGCTGTCTTCCTGGTTGCCGCGACGATTGCAGAGCGCTCTCTGCCGCTGTGCCCGTTTTCTACTTGAAGCGATTAAGTTTCCGACTAAACAAAGAACTAAGAGAAGCATTCAATTTCAAGCGTATACAATTTAGTTAATAACTTTTAAGCAAAGCGCATCGTAAACTCTTCTCACTGGCAGCGCTTTTGTTTTAAAAAATGGCCGGCAATAAACTAAACGCAGCAGATTACGCCGGGTGCGACTACGGCGAGAAATCTGCCATTGCCACTGCTGCCCGTGCTGCTCCTGCTGCTCCTTTGGCGCTGCTAACGGTGGCCATCAAGCTGCAGAGGCCAGCAGCGAGACCAGACACGAAGCTCGATGTTTCGGCGACGTTTCTGTGGCATGTGTGTGTCCTGTAAGCCGTGTCCAATGAGGACTATGTGCTCGTACTCCGTTTATGTGCGTCCCTATGTAGGCAGTTGATATGCTTTTGCCAGCGCTAAGATGGTTTAACCAGGCTACAAGCAGCGGCAAGGACAACAAATGGTGCAACAACCTAAGCTCAACTCTGAATGGGGCATGCGGAGTGGGCGGGAGTGGACGCAGAGGCGACGGAAACGGATAAGCACAAAAACGGAGACAATGCGGAATATTGTAAGACACTAAAATTGGCTAAAAGGACTCAGAAGCAGCCGAGTTTGTTGATGTTGATGGTAATGTTGATGCTTCTGCTTCCACTTCTGCCGCTGCCGCTGCCTCCGCCGCTGCCGCTGCCTTGTTGGTGTTGAGGGAAGAAAACCATAAAAGCGAGCAACAAATTTCATTGTTTATGCGTAGCTTGATGGCAATGTGTATGCCTACGTAAGTGTGTGTGCGTGCGCTTCTTTCTGTATATACCCTTTCCCATTAAAAAGGGGTATAATAACGTTGTGAGGCTGTTTGTGACACGCGCAAGGCATCTCAGACCCCGTTGAGCACAGCTAATTAATAATTGATATTGATATTGATATATTTATTATTGTGCCAACGATTTGAGTGCAAAAGTGCGCTAGTCTCGAGTTCCCGAATACGAGATACCATGTCCATACTTAATAATAATAATATTTAATATGTAATAACGATATTTATCAACATTAATAAAATTGTAGTTTCAACTCTGCTCGTAGTCCTAATCAAGAATATATATACTTAATGCGAGTGGACTAGCATACACTTATACAAAATCATTATACGCTCTTTACCAATTTTCTTTGGGTTCAGGGTATTAAAAAAAACTATTCAAAAATACATATTATCTTTGCTGATATCAGAGAAGTAGTTTTTTTTCATTGTTCACAAAGTGAAAAAAGCGAAATATGTATTCGTAAATACCCGCGTCAGAAAAGGTGTTCAGATTATTGGCTACGCTAAATGAGGGGCGTGCGAAATTACAAAATATAATTTCCTCCAGTTTTTTGTTGAGTTTGAATCAAATAATTTGGCCGGTAGACTACTCAAACGACCTCCTCTAAAGATCGAGCACGCACATCCCACGCCTACAAATTACAAACTTGCTTTTAATCATTAAACCTAGTTTAAGGATGTGGACGAGTATGGTGCAGTTGGTTACACCCGATTGCAACGTTTGAATATGTTATTTTTACGGTCTAACGGAAAAAACTTACTAAGCGTGAAATTAAATTTGACTAGCGCCCGTCGATATCAGTTTCATAGTTTTTTCCTCCGCCTATTTATTATTATTATTATATATATCTATTTCTTTTTTTGCCAATTCTTTTATGATGTCTTTGGCTGCACGCAAAGCAAAGCGAAGCGGAACAAAAGTGATGTTCACCGTGGATTTTTACTAGGCACTAAAAATATATTTTATTGTTATCTCTATGCACGCGTATGGGGCAGGGTGCGTCTGTGAGTAAGTGGCGGCCCTTGTCGCTATGTAAATTAAACCAGTTTCATGGGAACAAAGTCAGAAAAGAGAAGTTCATGTGGGCCAAATTTGTGCGCCCAACCGCACACAACGATGCATCCCACACGAGTGGCTGGAGCGTACTAAAAAGCCTGCCAGTCGCACGAACCTACACTTCGTGTTGAAGTTGAAATTGGTTGCGACTGCTGTGTTGAATTTGGATGGGCAAGAGAAAGAGAACATGGAGCAGGTGAAGCAACAGTTGGTCGTTGGAAGCATTGGAAGTAGTACTGATGGCTAAGGCTTGTCAAACAGTTGACAGCTGAATCCTCTTTTTGGGCTTTGTATGCCTTCTGCAAAGCTGAAATATAATATTAACTTATAGTGGAACATGAAATAGTTGTAAAATCCTGTTTATTTTGGTTGGTCTTAATTTGATCTTAGGTCTTGGGCTAATTGCAATAAAATAATATTCTCATACTTTTATTTCATACGTTCATCATAACAACAAATAACAGCTATTTTCGAGGCAGCGAAGACTAAGTACCGTTGCGGGAGCTCCCGTCTAGGAAATACCCTGATACCCGATATTAATGAAATTGGGCAACATATCGAATAATTCGGAGAGTCTTTAGTCAAGTTTAGATATCTAACTTTTGTGGTTTTTGAGATCGCTGCGCTCGCACAGACGGACAGACAGACGGATATGTTTTAGTCAACTTAACTCGTCGTACACATTTACATAATGGGGTCGTAGCTGCCTCCTTCTGCCTGTTACATACATTCGCACAAAACCATTATACCCTTTTTACACATTTTCAATGGGTTCAGGGTATACAAGTTATTGTTTTTCTACCTAAACAAGTAGAAGAGTGCCCCATACTATGGGAACTGCAAGACTGAATAAATTTGCTGTGTATTGTTCGGTCTTTCTAAAAGTTAAAAGAAAGTTTGAAGATAATTTTTTTTTATTTTGAGGGGGGCCGGAGGGTGGCTTTCTGGATCTGTGTATACAATACGTCAGCTTACATGTACGTATTGGAGTCTCTACCGCTTCTATTCCTATCTCCGATATATACGAACAAAACCAGCCTGGGAATTTATTCAGTATATCAGTATATCAGAGCAAAAATCAAAAACTTCCAAATGTAGCTAGCTCCTAGAGTTTCCGAGATCGCTATGTTCAGCCGGACAAAACCACAAACGGACATGGATGAATGGAGTATATGCTATATACTCGCTGGGGTCGGAGATGCATCCTTCTGCCTGTTACATAAATTTGCACAAAACAATTGTACCCTTGCTTACCCACACCAATGGGAATGGATACAAACATATACACACACACACACACACACACACACACACACACACACACACACACACGCTGCAAGCTGCGCACTTTAGTCAGCGCACTGTGGGGAATTGACCACATTTTGTGGCATGAAATAATAACTTTATGATTAAGCGGAGTTTTTTGTGTCTAGTCGATTTGCAAATTTTGAAACTAAGCTTTAAATTATTGTGTACCCACAAATATAAAATTTACCCAAAAGTTGCTATCAAATAAATTTTCAAGTTTAAAGCATTTGCAATTTACCAAAAATGCACATAATGCAAGTCTGCAATTTTGTGTTGAATTATCTTGGCAGATTTTTAACATTTTCTCTTAAAAGTTCTACGCAGGCTTCTGCTTTCAATTGCAACTTGAACTGCATAATTAAAATGTGCTCGGATGTTTTCTTTGCAAGATTTGCAAATGTCTTTGTAAAAGTTTACAATTTCTTACGGGCGTATCTTAGGTTGCAGTACCCAGTGACTAACTAGGAAGAAATTCTTTCTACCTTTATAAACCCGACCTGGTATACTTGGAATATTGCAAATGAAACTCACCTACTTTGTTAATACTCGTGCCTCTCACGTGTCTCTGACTGCGATTAGGCAGAAATTTCATCTGCTATAGTGATCCATTTGGGAAGGCATCCTGGATATATCCAGGCTATGTTTAAGCCACCAGAACAGCCTGTCGGACCTTAAAGGAGGCCACTTTCGTCCAGGCTGTCAGTATGGCCTCGGTGAAAAGCTCTGAGACAGGTGCAAAAGTTGGTCCCTTACTTGGGATTAGCGCCGTTTTACAACGGGCCGACTTATTGCGCTCAGCACCTAGCACGGGCTGCTTTTAGCCCTCCACTCGTCCGGAGGCGGGAGTTCAAGGCTCTTTGGCAAAGGCCAGTAAAGTTGTATGTCCAAATAGGTCTATTCTTTTTCATCTTACCTTTAAAAAACGTTTTTGCTAAACAAATAAAAACTTTTTCTTCATATCTTGTAATTTTTGGCATGCATATATTATGGCATATTATACGTATATTGATACCAGAAATCGATTAATATTAATATTTCAAGATTCATAAGATAAATTTTAAAAAAAGTAAGTCAAAAAAATTCAAATAAATAAATTCTTGTTAGTTTAGAAGCGGCAATGGAAGTAATTAATAATATATTTGACATCTTGGTGCCATGCTTAAGCCCTGAAAATCTCATAGCTATCGGCAATAAACACAGAATTTGTTCTGTTCTAAATTTGCACAACTGCAATATAGACATTTCTGACACATTTTGAATTTATCCAACCACTTTGAGGAACAGGGTTGTCAAAGTGAAGTAATGTGCTTGCCTCGGCTTAATATAAAGTTGTACTTTATGTAATTAGGTGCTGCAGACTAACGACAAATATATAAAATGATAATATTTTGGCCCCTTGTTCACCAATGTTTTGAGATTTGGCTGCAGAAAATGGCTGGCAAGACTGAGGCTCGAATGCCTTTTGCGACCTTTGCTCTACCATAATTAAAAGACTCAAATGAGCAGTATTTTACTTCTCAGATGCGAACTTTAAGCTAGCAAGGCCAATTTTTCGTACACAACATTTACGTACAAATGTATGTACGTATGAACATGAACCTTTACTTCACACGTATTTCATTTATTACGACTCGGCGGCTGGTCTTATGAAAGGCAAAAAATAAACCAATAATAGTACTTTAGTCGGGAGTGCCCGACCAGCAGATGCTCTGTAGCAGCGAGATGTCGCAGCAGGAACGCACCCATTCCTGATTAAATGATATAAAAGCATAGCGTTGGAATAAAAGTGCGCTTTAATTATTTTTTTTTTTGTTGTGCAAAGGGGGAGTTAAATGCTTTTATCTAGTTATAAATAAGAAGGCAAAATTGCTATGGGTATTTTATGCAAGACTGAATTTTCCAACTTTTAGGATAGACAAGCCGACATGGCTATATAGCCTCAGCTTATCGGTATGACAAAATCATATATATACATATATTGTAGTTTATGCGGTCGGCGATACGTTCTTCTAGAGGTGGGCACAGCTCGTGCCGGGCTTCGTGCCCCAAGGGCACAATTGTTGGGCCTAGAAACCTGTTTTCGGGCAGGGCCAGTTGGAAAGACCCTACATGTTATTAACGAAATAAAATCACCAATTAAGCTTATTTTTCTAGATATTTCATACAACGTTCGCAATTTTAGAAATGTAATATTCAAAATATACTGACATCAGTGAAGGTATTTTCAGCCTCTGGAAACATTTTAAATGATAGACGAACTAGATTACTAGGCTCTAATATCGATAACACTTTGTTTTTGAATAAAAAACATTAGCTAATAGCCGTGGCGGGCCTTTAAAATGCGTCCTGCGTCCAGCTCTAGTTTATTGTGGCAGTCGCACACATTTGCTCAAAGCCATAAGCCCCTTTTTGCGCACCTCAAGTGGGTACAGGGTATGAAAACGAAAACCAGCTCTCGTAACCGTGCAGAGGCAGTATTTGCAGCTGGCGCCGTTTACAGTGTTTACTTTACGGCTAACAAGTGGAACGTTAGACGGCGCGGTGCAACATGCGTTGGCTGCGCAGTCGCTGTTGCGGCCGCTGCTTGGTCAACTGTGGCTGCTGCTGCTGCTGCTGCTGCACTTTGAGTTGCCCGAAAAATGCGACGTTTTCGTTGTCGTCGTCGCTGTTGCTGCTCGCTACCGACTCCGCACAGTGGTTGCAGTCGTATAGTAAGCAGAGAAATTCGTTGAAATTTTATTGATTACCATTTAAATTTAAATTTTTTATTTGGCAATCAACGCCTTTTTCGCCACCAGCATATTCGAAATAGAAAAAGTATTAATTGTGCATTTAATAGCGACGCCTGAAATTTATAAATTACCTGTTCACTGCACTCATGTAAATGGTTCCACTGTTTTCAGACCGGTTCGGACGACGTGGTCGGTTTGGGTTTTTAATTTTTATTTTTGACTGCATAGAGCTAATACAATTTGGTTTTCGTTGCCGTTTAGTTCTCTTGCGCGTGCGCTAAAATCCAGTAATCCACAATATTTTTGAGCTCAGTGTTCGACAAAGTTTTTGAATTCGTATTTAGTTGCTGTAAATATTTTTTTTGCTATTTTTTTGTTGTTTAATTTTGTAAATTAATTGATAAGTGCGCCAAGTAAAAGTGAGTGAATTTTTCTAAAAATGTTATACTGGCAGAAGGAGCAAACTCCGACGCTTTAAAGGAAATATTTTCGATTTCAAAGGCTTTAAGAGCTAAAAACCTAAGGTTTGCAATAAGCCCATATAATGTACGCAGATTATCGGTAGCGCCCACCCACTATAATAAAGGGTAGTCAAAATAAACAATGGAATATGATTGCATAACAGAGCACCCTTCAGCATTTCGATGTTGCATCAAGGCCTGCGAGATTCCCAGCCTCTGCCGCCGGCACCGTTGAACACACATCGCATGTTGAAGTCTGAAGGCGGTTGCGCAGTTTGTTTACCTCAACGATTTTGATATCGGCGTCGGTGCATGCGCAGCGGTGTTAACAACACTGACCTACTTAACTTTAACTGCCGTGCTGGCCTTCGCTGTGGAGCAGTGCAGCCTCTTTGGAGACGGCAGCGAAAAATATTAAGCAAGTCGAAATGTTGCAGTCGGGGTAACCAGGATGTAAACAGGCGAATAGGCTATTATGCAATATTGTAACCTCAAAGTGTTAGTTTCAGGAACTGTCGATTTTTATTTTGGGCAATACCCGTCTATTGAAGCTAGAGCCTTGAAACTTGGTATATATACTCGTGTGCAATCGCGGCATCGATTTTTTGTCCATTCAATTTAATTTATATATCTCCCACAATTTAAAAGCTTGCATACACATAGCAATGACCTCCAATAAAGATTGTAAAGAATAACAGTGCGTATTGCCCTGTCGGTTACACCCGACTGCAACGTTTTTAGTTGTTTCAGTTTTTGATGCAATGTTTAATGGAGCTCATCAGTAAATTACCTGACATTTCTATTGATTCTAGTTATAATAACGTGGGAGTTATCGGATTTCGCGGCTTATCCGCTCTCAATAAAAATACGTTTGAAAAAATGTTTTTATATATTTTTTTTTGCATTTTACACAGTTTTAGAACAATTTTTTAGTGTAATTAAACAAACAATAACCTGGGATGAGCGCCGATGATCAAAAAGAGAAAACGCATTGAGATTTGATTTTAGCTGGTTGAAACTATTATTTAAGTGTGTTCATATGTCGAGAATGTGACGCACCTAGGCGTAAACAAATAAATATTAAAAAGTTGAAATGAATATCAATTACCAGCTGACAAAGTCTATTTAAACTCTCCGATTTTAAGTAATATATTTATTTTTTCTTTTTGCTGCTGAACGCACTGAAATAGCAATAAGTTATACTTCAATCAATTGCAATTGCAAAGCGTAAAAGAGTTAATCAAACAAAACCACAAATTGGCCAAAAGTTTGGGTTTGCACAATTCGGTAACAGTTTCCGCTGTTTGTTGCCGCAATTCGATTCACCAAAATTGCTGTTGCGACAAAGTTTAAACAAGTCAGCGTGCTTTAGTCGAGAGTGCGCGACTAGCAGATACCCCGCACGCAGCATTGTGCTGTCGTACTCGTCTTATAAGCAGCCCACTGGAGGCGTGGCAAATCTGTTCTATTAAATAAGAACGCACAGCTCAAAATCGAGTCTTGGCGTTTTTCCTCCGTTCGGTAGAAACAGCTGCTCGAAACCATTACACCCTTTTGTACACATTTCCAATCGGTGTAGGGTGCAAAAATAAAATAAATAAATACTCACTGACCTCGGCATACTTATCGCTGTTCAGTCCATTGTCGCGTCGAATTCTCATGATGTTAGTTTGTTATGGCTTTTGGCTCTATAAAAGTCAAGGCCAAGTGTGTGTCTTTGATATTTGCCTTGCCTTTTATGAATTTATAATGTTGCGTTAAGGTTTTCGTTTGGAGTGAAAACAAACATTTTGGCCCCATGTGCTTATTGGCATATACATAAACGATTAAATATACATGAATGCTTGAATATGTGCACATACTTGGAAATTGCTTCTTGAAATGTTGAGTTAATTATCCGATTATAATACCCAGTACCCATACAAAATGGGCATACTCGCTTTGTATCCACATCTTAATGAAAATGTCGATGTTCGAGAAACGGGACTAAATATTGGCTAAATATAACTTGGAATATAGGATGTATATACCAGATATACGCAGATCACGAATACCTTAAATTATTATTAAAATCGGTTATTGCTGACTAAGGATATACATATATAGTTCACAGGATCTCCGACCCTTCTCCTGCTTGTTACATACATTCGCACAAAAAAAGTATGATGGCTTTTTTTAGTCATTTTCAGTGGGTACAGGGTATAAAAATAATCATAAAAACAAATTAGAACGAGATTGCTCTAGTCAACACTCGATGCCTAATCTCGCAGTAAATACTCGTAATTGCTTTTGTCTACTCTGACACAAAATACCCTACATATGAAGATGGATTTTTTGTTAATTAAGTAAACTTACTGTGCGGACACAAGTTAAATTGCAATATTGGTGTCTCCGGCTTGACAACTTTTTGAGGTCATCACGTTTATACAAACGCTTGGGCAGACAGGCCGGCACAGGGACTCGGATGCTTATGGACAGGTATAACTACAACTTCAAGAGATTTTCAATTTTCTTTGCAAATTTACTTATTAATTTTGAATTCGTTTTTCGCATAACTCCATCCATTTTCGTAAACAAGGGTTTTTCCAGCATGTATCTGAAAGGAAAAGACTTAATATAAGAGCCAGAGCCATCACACTTGTTACGTACATCTTCGTATAACCTACACAGATTGGGAATATAGGCGCCAGTGGCCGCCTAGGAGATACCCTGTATCCAGCTGCCAGCTGCCGCAGCATATGTGCGACCATCCTTGCATCCATGCATGCATAAAATCACATATTTACACACACAAGCACACTCCGCAGGCTGCACACTCAACTTAGCTTGTACTTTCCCACACCCACTATGGGAAATTACTATACCCTAAATCCCTTTAAATTGATGAAAATGGGTATAATGGTTTTGGTCAGCATTAATAGCCAAGTTAATAGCAACATCTCAGAGACTATTAGAGCTAGAAACACCAAATGTTGCATGTACGTTTACAATTAGCATACACACATCTCTTGTTGGCCACAATCTGTTATGGGATCAGAAATGCTTTCTGCTGCCCGCTAGATACAATTGCATAAAACCAGGATACCCTTGTTTAGCCATCTATAGTCCGTACAGGGTATACCAACGCAATTAAAGAGGTACGGCATTGCGCTTCAGTATTTACACACATTTGCATGCCATATTCAGCCTTAAAAATTGTATAAGGTTCGGACGATAAACACAGAAGTTACTTAAAATGAATTTTCCATAGCGTGGACTGAGGAAAATGGAAAAAACGCTGCACAGCCGCCAGCTAAAGTTCGTGGTCTGCCAAGTTGCAGTTGTGTGTGTGCGTGTGAGTGTGTGTGCGTGTTTGTGCAGGTATGAATAAAAGAAAGTTCGAATGTGTGTTTTGGCAACCCGTGGCTGAGTACAGGGTAGCTGCTCGCTGGGCACGCCCGCCCGGAGCACTCTTACTTTATTATTTATTGAGTTGCCTCTGCTCCCGGTCGACTCTCAAGGTTCCTTCCAGACTGCACGGCTCCTCAGACGCCGTTGACAGTCGGCACGTAGCCGGCAAGCAGGACGTGCCGGACACGGCCGCCCAGAACGCTCTCCAGTCGCATATATGAGTTACAAGCGGGCCACGCCAATCACGTAATCGGCCCGCACACTTGCCGGCCAGCATGAAATATTGTAAATATTAACAATTAAATGTAATGCGCGGCTGACAACAGCTGGGCAGCAATTGCACGGCGAGTGCAAATTGAAGAGCGGCGTCAAGCAACCCGCTAATTGCACTGCTCCGCACAGGGTACACAAAACAATCCCAGCTAGTTCTTCCTGTGTTTGTTTGCTTACTTTCTAATGTTGCCCGTGCTGTTTACTTTCCATACCCTGTGCCCATCAAACTAAAGGTAACGGGCAGAGGGAAGTTTCCACGACCGATAAAGTATGGAGAATAATATACCTGAACGATAGGAAACTGTAGGAGTTAGCGACATTCCCACCTTTTCCTAATATCTTTCGTCTTTCGTATGGAATGGAATTTCCGTAGCTTAAGCTTAAGTGGAGGGCATCTCGCAGTCGGGCACTCCCGATAAGTGCACTCTCACCCGTTACTATTTAATATTACTGTCTGCCAGCCGGCTATTAGAGCCACTAACATAATTCAAACACAAAAGCAAAGCAAGGGGTAGCGACGCCAACTTGAACGCTACTCATCGAGAAAAGTAATTTTCCGGTTGAGCTTACAAATGGTGAACGCGCCCTGTTTTCAAAATAAATGATATATCACAAAAACTGGTCACCCAAACGCGTTGCGTAAAGCAAACACTAATAAAGGGACAAACACGCTCGCAAGCACGATTCCGCATACATATGGAAAGACCGTTAATGGGGGGCTGTGTGGGGGCCGTAATCGCTGATGGAACTCCTTCGAGGTGTGGTTCGCCGCTGCGGCGCTACGTGATGGTTATGTGTCCGTAGTTCGATTACCGATTATTTTTTATTTTTATGTATACACACATACGAAGTAGTTCGCCAGTCGAATTATGTTTATTTGCAGCGGGTAATTAGCTTGATTTTGCTTCGCTAAAAATCTTCCCCAACTCAGAACTGTTTCCAGCCCTGGCGCTGCCTGTTGTTCACAAACACGGCCACACGGGCACCAGCCGGGACGACAGTTATGAATAGCAATCCATTCGCTTAATGGAATTTCGTGTTGTTTTTCTTGCTGGTGCCGGCGCGGTAGCCCGGAGTCAGAATACTCTCACATACATATTCAACGAGGCACTCGCTCATATGTAAAACCCGCCGGAACGTTGCAGTCGGGTGTCACGGGCCGCGCGCTACTCGCTAATATCTTAAAACAGTCGAAAACCTTTTCATTATTATTGCTCGTTTGGAAAACATCATTTTTTGTTATTCATGGGGGCGGGAGTGGGCGCGGCCTAAATTTGTCGGCATAATCTTTAGAGGGAATTCATCATCGGCCGAAAACTATCTGCGAACTTTGGTGACTCCTGCTCTGAATATATAGATTCTGTTGACTTGCCACGCCCCCATAGGCGCATCCAAAAAATGTTTGTGCAATCCTTCGAGAAGGTCATCAGTAAGCTGTCTGCAAAATTTGATATGCCTTGCTTTAGAACTGAGGGAGATATACAAATTAAATCGAATTGCCACTCCCACAGTGGGCGTAGCCTACGAAACTGAACACTTTATCTGACTTAAGTATGCAAGAGTATCCAACATTTCAAGTTTCTAATTTTAATAGCGGCGTAAAAAATTGTGCGGACGGACAGTGCACAAAACCAATATATTCCTTGTGAGCCTTGTGAACGGGCATCATAGAGGTGGGGAGGGAGGGTTCGCCTATTCCCTGGATCCCTGCCAGCCAGTTTAGGTCACCTTTCGGCCATCATCGTAAAGCATTATTTGCATTTAATATGCAACCGCTCTGTGGCCAAAAGTAGTTTTGTTTTATGATCGTTCCCGTCCTTGACCTCCACGCTCCGACGGTCATCTTTTAATTTAAATAAAAATACATTTTATTGCTGCAAAGTTGGAGGGAGTGCCGTTTTACGAGCCAATATGGCCGAGAAATACATTTAAATGTATGTGTTTTCAATTTAATTAAAGCGAGTATTTTAGCCAAGGTTGTAATTCGAGCCCAACTTGTCGTTGACACGCTAAGCTGGCAACTAGAGAGCGGAATTTGTAATGGAAAAATCACATATGGCAACACTAATTGGTCTAGGTTAAGCAAATGATGACAGTAAAAATGTTGAATTTTTCGGAATTTGAGTGTGCTTCACACGACACTTAAATGGCAATCAATATGCAAAACAATATAAACAATTTTGTTTCTAGTTAATATCGTAGTAGAATAATTGTTTTTGAGTTAAACACCTTAGCTAAAATATAGGTTAATAAGATTTTGGCCACAAGTAAGCAGCATAGGGGCGCTTATAATACCTTAGTTTGGTTTAAACATAGAACAAACAAAACACAACCCTTGGCGAGAGGGAGGTATCCAAAATGTTAGATATTCTTGATCTGTGTGTACCATACGAACACAAAATAAATAAATTGGGTGGCTTTAGCTAGGACGTGCAAGGAATCCAAAGAGTCAAATATTATTGATCTGTATATAAATATATACCCTAGAACAAATTTAGAGAGAACGATGGACAACGATATTTGTGGACAATTCGAAGTATGTTGAATTATGTACAAGAATATATATTCAAAATGTTCAGTCTCTAGCTGTTATAGATATGTCATATATGGGTGTGGATTAAATTAGTAACAATAACTACAAGTTTAGTTTTTGCAATGGCCGTAAATAAAGCTATGGGCAGATCGAAGAGCTCGAGGAATCGATGTGAGTGTCGAAGGACACTTTCGTTGTGGCTCGAAGACAAACAGCACAGGTCTAAGCTAGAAAGTGCTGGTTGTCTTGGCCACAATCAAATTAAATCAAATTTAATTGAAATGCCATGCAAACGTTTTTGCCAGCGCACGAAAACTGATTGATTTTTGACTATTGGCCCGATAAAATGGAGGATAAAATGAAAATAATCCGCCCCCTGCAGAAGTTCCGGCTACGGACGACGCGACGGTTGTCTGACCAGCAGCGGCGACTCATTGATATAATTACAAAGTTTTGCTGGCAAGTTGATGAGCCAGTTGGAAAACAAAATCAAGAATGCGATTGCCTTGGTCGTTTTCCATTGCCGTTTGGCCAAAAAGTTTTAATTTCAAAATGAAGTTTGTTTCAATGCTCGGCGCTGACTGTTGCGGGGGATGGCAATAAAATAATCAAAGCGTGCATAAAAGTGCAACGAAAATTGCCGAAAAACTGGTAACAAAAGTAAGCGGCAAAAGCGAAACTCTGAAAGATGCGTTAAATAAGCTTAGATACCCTCTCTCAACCAAAATCGCTTATCTAAGCCTTGGCAAATATTTCGCAAGTCGAAAATAAAACAAATACTCTCATATGGCTATTGTTTATTACAACTTTTTCATGGCGCCTAACCCATCTTTTGAATTATTAGGCTCTGTGCCATGGTCAAGTCAAAGTAATCCAGTTGGCAATTGTGCATACAATGGAAGAGACGCTGAACTGGCCAATATTCCCGTTAAAACACTCTTCTGCTGGGCAGTCACAGGAGGCAGTTCCGAGAAAGGGTTCGCCCAACTGTGCAAATTTACCTGAAGACGGCGAGAAGGAGCGATGGACGGCCAGATAGCTATTCGAAAAATAGTTGTAGGGACTGGCGACGGCGGAGGGATTTTAATACCAATGAAGTTATTTAGGGCGTAATGAGAAGCTCGTCTCCAAGAGGGGGTGTGGGGTGGGGTGGGGGAGGGGGACAGAGAGACAGAGTGGCTGTTATGCGCCATTAGGGTATAATTAAAATACTCAAGTTGCACAGCGGCTGCGCTTACAACAACTACCTAAATGACAAAGACGCTGATAATGACAACAGACAATGAAATCGACAGAGTTGCCAGTGCACGCTGGGGTGGAGCAACGAGGGGGCAGCTGCAACGTGGCTGGCGGCTAAGAGACGGCAGCTTGGCTTTGGACTTGTGTTTGTGGCTGTGGCTGTCAACAATCGTGACATTGTCGTGAGAGCCGCAACACCTGGACTTTGCAGCGAACTGACTGGAATCGAGAGCTCTAGGAATCACTAGCACTGATTTACCCCAAATATTACGCCGATCCGTGGTGGCAGTCAAATAATATTATATGTGCTTGGTGGCACTCATAGAAGTCATTTGCAAAGATGAATGTCGATGCCACCGCAGAGCCCCGAGCGAAATGTTTATGTACTGATTGCCTTATGCCTCTGTTGGCTACTGTATGCACATATACCAGATATATATGCATATATATATGCATATACATATGCAGTTTTATGACATAGCTTTCTGAGGGCTTCTTCTCTTCTGCGTTTCGTCTCGTTTCGTTTGGTTTCGTTCAGTTCTGCTTAGCCAAAAAGGAAAAGTTTTCACTTGAAGTAGTTTTTTCGTTTGTCTGGTTTGCTTTTGGCTTCGGTGTATTAGTTTCGATGCCTCATCGTTGTTGTTGTTTTTTGTTGCAGTCTGGCAAACAGTTGAACACTTGAGTAGCATTAAAGTATAAACGATTGTCTAAAGGATTCCCAGCAACGGCAACGAGCACGGGACCTGGAGCAGCAGCTCCACTCTGTTCTCCATATGCTTTATTGGACCAAAATGCTGGGCTGCCCAACACTTTACACAACCTTATATGCCACATACGTACGTAAATAGGTTTATGTGTGCAACAGTATGCAGCATATGCGTATCATTCGCGGCACGTTGCAAGATAGCCTCAGATCCGTAGACTGCTGCTCTTCCACCTTATCCGTTCGTTTTCTTCTGTCCGGCCATATGTGTGCATGCATACATATGTGTGTTTGTGGTGATTTTAAAAGCTTTGATTTCAAATTGTGCATTGTGCAGAAAACGCACAGCCGAATAAACACACATCCACACACACACACACCCACACACACGCACACCAGCCTGCTGCATAGAGACGTACTTGTGATGATTGTGATGAAAGCACTTTGCCCATATTTATTGAGAGCAAATCGTTGCGAATAACGGGTTAACATCTGCGAAATTAAAACCATGGATCATCTGATGTGGCCCTGTCCACTAAAAATTTGATTCAATTTATTTGATGGATATCCACATAGTTATAGGTAATTAATCTGGCAGCAACAAATCTATTCTCATGACACATGTGCAGTTTGTAAATCTGCCAAATGGCGACTGTCAGTCGCCCAGACAGTCACGGCCACACAAATATGTACATACCACCCTACGGCTGTTGGCATCCGTTTCGTACATTGACCAAACATTTTGGGCAATATATTATATATTTGATTGGGTGAAGGGGTGAGGTAAATAATGGCGCACTTTAAAGTTAACAAAACACAAGCTGTAGCGCAAATGAAGCATGTAAGATTGCTCTAACCGGACCTGCTCGGCTGGTCAATACCCTATGCACACACTCTTCTTCCCTCAGACCTCGCTATGGAACATTCTTTCTTGAATAACTTCCAAGTATAATGTCTGATCTTCGCGAAATTCCGAACTGAAATACTAAAGGTTATTTTCTTAAATTGGATTTTTTCTTTTTTATGTTTTATATTTTTAAAAGTAACAAAATAATTATATTCTTGCTGGCACTAGCTCATATAATTTTCGAGATATGCTAGGAAAACCATGGTTTTCAATCGATATTTATATATATTAAGAAAATGTGGGAAATATCGAATAAAAACAAAAAACTCCTTTTGCGTGAGGTATAAGAGAATAAACCAAGAATAGAATATACACAGAGTATCTCCTAGTCGGGCACTATTGATAACAGTTTTTAATACATCATTATACTTGTTCACCATTTGAAATGAGTATATTGCTTACAAAAATTACCCTTAGTTTTAGACACCAAGTTTTGCAGACAGATTACTGATGAGGAGGTCTCCTCTTAAGATCTGCCACACCCACAAATTACAAAAATCGACATTCTGCAAAGTGACAGTTTGAAGGTTACAATAATTATTAAGAGCTTTTTCCACTGTGTATACCGCGCCCGGTTACACCCGACCACAGCGGTCCTGCTTGCTTGTTAAGTTACATTAACAGCTACAACTGTCTTTTAGAAAGTAGAAGTCAGAATTTGCCTGGGGAACCCGGGGAGCCGTGAAGCTATGCATCGCAGAAGCGACAGCCCGCCGCTGCCCCACTTGCCGTTCCAGACGAGGACGCTTTTGCATTGGCCGCGATGCGAAGGCATCCGCCGGCTGCAGCACGTCTTCCATGGTTATCATTGGGCCGTCACACGATGTCTAGCTGTCGGCTCCATCTGTGTTTCCTCCCGAGGAAGGCGGCCACAGTTAAAGGGATTATGGATCGCAACTTTATCTTTTCAATCGGTGCAGCACCAGGTGCACACCGGGCTACCTTCGTGATTGGAGTGATTGCTCTAAGTAGCTCCTGAAGCATCCAGGGCCAGCTTAATGTTGGCCGACTTAGGAGTTTAGCTTGCCGCGCCTCCGGGTTTATTTGTGACTTTAAATCTGACATTTGTTTGCTTGTTTATATTATTATTACAGCTCATAACATAAATATTCATGTTTATCCAAACTTCCCGTTTAACCATTAGCTTGTAAAACACACTCATAAAGATATGATTTTTGTTTTTTGTTCAACACATAGAATGCGGAATACAAAATCGAATCAATTACTGGCGCTGCTATTGCTAGGCAATTGGCTGCTGATGCTGGGACTAGCCACGGCTTATGATAATGGAGATGGATTGGAGGATGCATCCAATGTGCCGCACATGCGGAGCAAACGGGGCATCTTTTGGGACTTCCTGCAGAAAATGGTGATAACGAAAAATCTCATTGTCGATGTAAGTAGATACACATGTTCTATCACAGTGAAGCTTTTCATTAATTGCCTTACAGCAATACACAGACACCCGGAACACACTTAATGACATATACAATACAGTGAATGAACAATTCAGTGATCCGGCGCCAGCGAAGCCAACAAGTCAACCAAGGCCAACAACGGAGAAACTGGTAATGCAGATGCGAAGACAGTTGTTTTATTTTTTAGATCATGATACCTTTACCTTTTATTAACTCTTATCAATATAAATTATTTCGAGTTTTGGTATTCCAAGAGTAAAATATATTTGATCCCTGAATGCTATTCTTCAGTTTGGTTGTCTGCCCGCCCGAAGAAGAAGCAATGTTTTCAAAGACATCTGAATTACATTTGTAAGGATAAGGAACTAAAGGAAGCGCTTTTAAAAGTAGAAGACTCTACCAAAATTAAGACTGAAAATAAATCATTATTTTATTTGTTGCTTTCAACATTTTGAAGGAAATAGCACCACAAATATACACATAAAATTATAAAACTGAGAAAGAATGAAGAACTTCATTACTTAAATACAATTACTTACAATAAATATATTCTATATATATTCTACAAATTCAATATTTCCTCCTGAATGACTTCCCAAAGTGATCCGATTGGCTTAGAAGCAACAATTACTTTTTCGTAGTCAAATTCAACGTTCATCGATATATTACAATTACAAATTACAAATCAAAAAACTATCTTTAACCATTACTAAATATTAAATATAAATTTTTGAAAATATCGCAACACTAATTGCTGATCAATAAGAAAAAGTGTCAAGTGGTGGTATTATTTTCTGTGCAACTGTATGTCGGTTATTTCTAGCTCAGAATTTTGTTAGCTACAATTTTTTTATTCCACAAATAATTACCCTTGCAGTGTCCATCTTTTACGTTGTACTTACTGTTTTTCTTACCGGTTTTCTTTTGCCTTATTCGCAGCCTTCCAGTGGCGAGGAAAACAGCAGTAGTGAGCCCACAACAACCACGGAGAGCTATAGAATTTCTCGCTATGAGCTTGGCCGTATACTGGGTCGAAACTTCCGCGGCATACAACGTCTAACCCAGACCGAGTTCCAAGAGGCCCTCAACGTAATTATAATTTATAAATTTACTTCGTCTTCGCTCTATTGGTCACTTTCCACCTCCCCGTTGTTCCAGGCAACTCACTACAATCTTAAGGAATATAAAGCGGAAGCGGACAAACAGTTCGCAAACAGTTTAGCCGTGGAAAAAAAGAACAAGCTGAAGAGCCTTAAGGGCTGAGCTCGGACCGGAGTTCCTACCATACAGTACCTAGTTGTAGTCGCTGTGATAGGCTCGAAAGAAATGAAATTAAGTGAAATGCCTTGGAATTAAAATGAGGACCATCGATGTTCGCGTGCCTAAAGGACTGGTTCACTTGGCCAACCCGTCTACCAAGGAATTTATCTATATTAGCTATAGAAAACTACGTGTTTTACCTGTTTGTTGCTGGACTTATTTATTTTCTCGTATCAAATAAATTGTTTTGAATGGAATTTCGATCTACTGTCCGCCCAATCGAAAATGTCGCCATTGCCGACTATTATCCGTCAAATTAAAAAGTTTTCCGCCACAATTTATTGATAAAATTTTAAATAAGCAGGTAAGAAGATTGCAGGCGGCTGTAACCGAATGCGCAGTACTCTGTTCAGAGTGAAATGGCAGCTAAAAATCATGTGTATATTAAATAGGGACTAGATAATGACCCTAAGGCAGCTGACTAGAAAATATGGCATTTTGACGATTTTTGTGTTCCAAAAATGTTGGGATTTGTGTACATATATTTTTGGCATTGTGGGCGCAATTAGAAGAGTTGCAACACTTGAAGTATCGAGAGCACACAAGTATAATAAAACTCGGAGGCTTGAACAATTGTACAAGCCAGTCTACTCTAACCACTTTTTAAACAGAGTATGCTAAGTGAGAGCTTTGACTGCAGAAGTGCGAACAACGAGGCCAACGAGACAGAATCTGTCTCTGAATGGAAATATAAAAATGGTTTTTCAAAATAAGTTGGCAAAAACTAAAATATCAGCACCAAGCAAACATACACACATAGACGCGTTGCGGCTGCCGATTGTATGTGTTGGTGTTTGTGTGTGTGTTAAGAAATAAATATATTTTTCGATGTAGCATATACATGCCGTACCACATGGGTGGTGGCTGTTTGCTGAAATCGAAGTAAAGTTGCAAACAAATTTTAAAAGCAAAGTAACAAAGACTGCCTCAGTGGCAGTCCCAAATGGCAAACGGCAACTCGCATAGTTAGCAAAAACCACTAAAAGTGTCATAATTCGATGCCCAAGAGATGCCTGTCTCGAAAGTACGTTGGCCAAAAACTTTTGCGCCGGTAATGAGTGCCAGGCTGCGACTGTTGCTCCGGCTTCGGCAACGCCTGCGGCCGGGCAACTGTGCGTACCAGCAGCCGGCCCCCTGCCCCCTGCCCCCTGACCCCTGCTGCATGCCCCTTTCTTCTGGCGTCTTCTACAGAGCAATAGCATTGTCACAGGCCGTCAGCTCACCGACTTTATCCGCTGTACGCTGTCTGCAGTCCTTGCAAGGTCTGCAAAGTTGCACGGACAGCGGTTCAACCCGCAGCTGAAAACTTTAAGCTGCAGTAGGACTGTGAATGCCCTACAACTGTTGACATTAAAACCAGGTGCAACGTGAAATCTTCGCAGCTAAAGTCAGGGGACCTTCATATTTGGACAACAGCATTTTCTATACTCAAACAATGAATTTCACCAGGCTAAGCTCAACTAATGTCTACTTTAGTGCACAGCATACCGAACTATTGCAAGTTTATTCCCTTTGAAAACAAGTACTTCCGGTTGAAGAAAATGTACAGTTATTGTCAAAAACTGGCGCCATGCGCCGAACCATTTTTGTAGCCATATACACCCATGCGTTTAGTAAACAGGATATGGTAGACAGGAGTATGCGTCTAGAAAACTACATATATACACATATACAAAATATTATAACTTCTTGCAAACTATTTGAATAGAAAAGCTGTGTAGTTTATGGGATCGGAGATGTTTGCTTCAATGCGCAACAAATTTCGTGACAAATTTGTAATACACTCTTAAAGGGTATACAACAGATAATGATAATACATTCAGAAATGTTTTATGTCTTCCCGTGACTGAAAATTAGCTTAAATTTACTGAAATCGCGAAGGAATCAAGTTGGATTTTCGCGCGTGTTTTTGTGCTCGTTTAGAGTATATTGGTTTGCCGTCTGTCCATATAAATGCAATTTGAGAGTTTATACAGTGTAAAGATTTTTGGCGTACGAAAATCTCTATCTCGGTCAGTTTTGTAGCTAGGTGTATTACTCATGACCCCCTCTTAATAGATCGTAAATTGATATTTTCCCAAAATTACAGTTAAAAGTCACTGCCTTGAGGTAACAATAGTCAATTTTTGTTGCTGTTGTACTGTGAACGATGATTTTCAGCTTATTTGTTATTAAGCCCTGAACCCATTGAAAACGTGTAAATCAGGGTATAATGGTTTTGTGCAAATGTATGTGACAGGCAGATATAAATTAATATAATTAATGAAAATTTCATTAAGATCATGCTCTAAGTTTAAAAGTTATTCACGAATTTAGTTTCCATAGCGGGGGCCAAGCGCAGCAACGTGGGTTTACATGTGTGTGGGTGTCTGTGTGTGTGTGATTCTGTGTATGTGTGTATGAATGCAAGGGAGCTGAAATGTTTAAAAAAACACAGGGTATAGGGTATCCCCCAGTCGGGCGCTCCCGACTGCAGCCTTCTCACTTCTTTTATTTTGTCCATCTCGCAATGCAGTTCACAAAACAAATAGTGCAAAAATCCAAAAATGCCCGATCAAGTCGACGAACAGAGTAGATCTGACCGCGTCTGGCTTTCTGTCCTAGCGAATAGGCCAAAGAAGGCTAAGATAATCACAACCTAGTGTAAGTTTTTCCCTTTGCGTGGGATGTATATATGCAATACATATATATTATGTATGTATAGAAGTAAGTACGAATATGTTTTGCAGCATTTTGGAGCGGGACACTTGGATACCAGAATGTTATTTCTATATAGCACAGGACTTAACTCTATATCTATATTATATATCACCATGCATTTACTTTATAATTGGATATAGGCTAGGGTATAGGGTACTTGTTAGGCTAACCCTCTTTACTGAAGCAACTTGACTTGGCTTAAATATATTATCTGCCATTGAAAAAATCGCTGTTTTTGAGTGCTCTCAACTTCTAATGCTGAACGTATAAGTTTGTTGTTGGAACTGACTTGTTTATAAATCGAATTAAAGTTGTTAATAGCAATGATTTGCATACCCCGAACCCATTCAAAACGTTTAAATAAGGGTATATTGGTTTTGTACAAATGTATGTAACAGGCAGAGGGCGGCATCTCCGACCCAATTCAACTTGTCCACAATAGATTCTACTATACCATACATACTTTCGCTATCCCCCCGATTTCATAAATATCGATAAGTATCGACTTAACGACATGGTTCGGTTATATACATATATATATGTTATAAGCAAGCTAACGTATTGAATACACAGGTCAGGAATATTTAATTTGTTGAATACCTCACGCTGTTTCCCCCAAATTGGAAAAATATCATAATAATAGGTGTCACCTTATCATTTGATTTGTACACCCAGTTAGGAGCTATATTTAAATTTTGACAGTTTCATATAGAAGGTTGATCGGCTTGGACAGGGTATGCCCTAGTCGGGCGTTCCCAACTAGAGCACTCACCTTTTTTTCTTGGGAATTAATTTGCTGTCGTTATTAATTCTGTCCCTCTAGCGCTTGATACTGCCAGCCTTCGATTAGTTTTAATCGACACAAGTTGTTTATAATTCGGAGTAAAGTTGTTAATGACATAAATTGTTTTTGGCAATTCATTTGCTGTGTTGTTGCTGTGTCCGTCCCTGTAGCGTTTGATAGTGTCAGCCTTCAGCTTCAGTTTTAATCGACACAAATTGTTCAATATGCACACACACACGCATAAATATAATTGTACGTGAAATAATTATAGCAATTATAGGCAGTTTGCACAATGCTTTTTGTTTGCCGTATGATGGAACAATCAAATAGTACAATTTGTTTACATCTAGTATATTTAAAAGTCAGAATTTCAATCTCCTAAAATGTGACAGGGCGGAAGAGTTGTTATGCCCTCAACCCATTGAAAGGGAGTAAAAAGGGTATACTGGTTTTGTGCAAATGTGTGTAACGGGCTGGAAAATACAGATAGAAGGGAGATATTCCTGGAGAGCGTTGGCTGCGACCTGCCTGGAAGTAGCGTAGGAAGTAGAATATAGTGTACTCTTCTAGGATCACATCACGGTCTTCAAGCAATTTTGCGAGCCCATTTACTATTAGGAGGCAGGAGATCGGTTTATACGGTTCCGGACTTTCCTCCGGCCCTGGTTCATCGTCACGTCGCTCGTTATGACGTTAAATAGAACTGCCACAAAATGCACAGGCATCGCCAGGAGGGCTCTTAGAGTGCAATTGGACACATTGTCAATGCCTGGGGGCTTGTTTGGCTTTAGACTTTTGAAAACAGTATCGTATGCAGAGAAAGGTGAAACGGGCAGGTCCATCTACATGTATCCTCGTGCTGAAGGAGGAGGGACACTTGATGGCTGCCTCTCGGATGAGTTGTCGTCTGCTGTTGCGAGTAGCCATCCACAAGCAAACTCCATGTTGCATACTCATATTTCTCGGCATATTGTCAAACATCATTTTCCGCCTAGTCCTCAACTCCACCCTCGGGTGGTCCGCAGCAAGGCGCCAGCACGTTGGCATTGTTGAAAGGGTGCAGTGTGCCCAAATAGGGCTGGATATATGGTATTGCTTTAATATCTTCCAATCAATAAATATCGATTTTAAGCACGGCCTTTTGTAAGACCTTAAGAGCTAAAGGAACTCTATTTTACGTAATTTGTAAATCCTTGTCAATCCGCTTGCACATTTAAATTGCGATACATTAATAAATTAGAATCATTAGGTTAATACAAGTGCTCTAGCCAGGTGTGCCGAACTCAGAGATACCCTGTAAATAGCTCCGCGTCGAACATTCTTCTTGCTTCACATTACTTATATTTAGGCTTTTACTTTCAACTTAACGAACATCAGTTATTGTGTATAAAAACATACACTCATCATTTCAGATGATTTTTTTATTTTTTTTTAAACACATGTTAACTGATTCAAATGAATTGTCAAGTATTTTTATTGTGACATTAATTTAAATGCCCCGCAGAGCCACATACTTACATAAGTAAAGAATCTAATTATTATTCACACATATACAAAGATGTATATATGCGGCTACTGTCTATGTCACATGTTGAGACCCCGCCCGCCAGTCGGGGGGAGACATTGAGAACACAAATCTGAACTCGCTGCACTGCGCTGCGAGTAAGCTAAATTAATACTATAGAAAAGCGGAGCGCAGTGATCAGCGGACTCGCAAATGACGCATTGTAAAAAGCATATAAAATGATTATGAAATAAAATTGCCTTAATACAATCACGCAAATCTAATAAACGAACTGAGTTATTGCGTATTGGCTCGCCAGGGAACACATTTATAAACTGCACTGTCTCAAATTAGCGCGTTTTTAATTCGATTAAAATCCGAGCGTGTTTACCTAAATTTGAACTCAAGCACCTTGATTGACTTCCTTGACATGTAGACTTTGCGCCGCACATTCTGCTTCGATCAAAAACAAAGCATTTCCAAATAACAAATGCAAACGCACACATACACATTGAATTGATTTATTGAGCAACAAAAATATATAAATAACTTGATTAGCACGCAAAAAAAAAGTTAAGCAAATAACACACAAGTCCTATGGTGGGATTTGCGTTGTATTGAACTTATCCAGCTAAAATAACAATGATTTACAATTAAACGAATCAGAATCTTATTTCGCATACTCACCGATGGGCTGAGGGCTGGCCACAATATCGGCTGGCAAGGAAGGAGCAATGGGGGCCAAGGGAACCCGCTCTGTGGGCGCATCGTAGGGCACAGCCTGGGCGGACTTGGGTGTGGAGGCATCGTCGGTCAGGCGGTGCTTAAGTTCGTCGTATTTCTGCGCAACGGAGCTGCCAAAGTCTTTGGCGCCTTCGCCAATCTTTTCAGCATACGGCTTGGCCGCATCGGCGACTCCTTTGGCGCCCTGCTCCACTTTGCAGCCCCAGGTCTTGAAGAAGTTCTTGAAATCGGTGTCCTCTGGATTCTTGACCTCGTCGCAGTCAACGGCATTGGCCCGACCACTCATCAGCACCAGACCCACCAGCAAGCACCAAAATACTATAGTCTTCATATTAATGCCTGTGAGCTTCGCCTATTCACTTCGAGCTTGGCAATGCGACTGAGCGAAGCGACTTTCCGTACGCTCGCTCAACGCTAGCATCTCCGAAGCTTAGATCAGTGAACCAGACCGGATTCTCAGCGCTTCGGCAGGCAGCTCTGCCCCGGCCCCGCTCCCCATCGCATCTTCGGGCGGCATTAACTAATTAATAGAACCGACCGCTTATGACATTCGCAGAAAATAGATTTGTTTACTTTGCATGTTGCTTGGGGTCTATCTTAAATGTATTATTTTCCTTTTTTTAATTATTCGCAAGGTTTTGATGCAATGGAGAACGATGCCGCAACCGACTCCTAATTAACAAATAAATAAATAATTTTGGATGATATTTCTTAAAAATGTAATATAACTGACCTACACAAAACGAAACAATACATCAATTTGGTGGTTCTAGTTCTTATAGTCAACGAAATATGCTAAAATAATCGATAATTATCGATAATACGGAGAGTATATAATTTAAACAAAATATAGAAAAAGAAAAAATACTCATGAAAATAAATTCAAAAATTCGGACTTCACTTTTACATACGAGAATTTAATCGATGGACTAAACAGAAATTGAAGATTACAGCTTAAAGCTTTCACTGAAGTAGACTTAGAAGAAGCAGAAAAACTCATTTGTCCACTTGAGTTGAGTTCTCCCTTCAAATACAAAACCTCAAGCATATTTATCACGGGAAGCAACAACAAGGCACTGAAAACAACAACAGTTGGCATAGGAACTGGTTTTGTCTTTGTCTTCTGGTTTAATGGTCGACAAAGTTTATCATAGGACTTCACATTGTACACAACTCACAACCACAACACATTTCGGGACCACATACAGGTAGGCCAATATACTCTATTTACTTTAATGAACAGAGAATACAATTTATAACAATCTGCCGACCGCAATAGCGTAAAGCCTTAGGATTATATGTATATGTAATCCAAGCAGCCCATCGAATATAGTCGAACCTAATAAATATTAATTAAAAAGAATAATTTAAGACTATGTAACTCACAATTTTCCTGTATAAACACTACTTTACAATGCCAGAAAATATTATACATGTATAATAAGTGTACATGTTTCTCATCAGCATAGCTGATGCCTAATCTGAATGAACGCGTCTATCTCGGACACAATAAGAGCTTCAAATACCAAATCTATATACATATACAAAAGAGTGTTATCATCGGCCTTTTCCCAATGCCCTCGTGTGCCGCTACGTCGATTAGCTATCGGCTCAGGCATATAGTTCGACCGCGATACACGAATGCCGCCTGTCAACAACAAATTTATAATTTCAGAAATTATTTTTGTTTTTAAAAATCACTCAACATTTTGGATGTTACTAGCTCCAAGGTGTTTATTTCTATACAATTTATTCATGTGTGCATATTAATATTTCAACAAATAAAATGCTAACAAACAAAGACAATCAATTATTTCCACCTGCTCGGCAGCCTTGTTTTCACACCCGCTAAAATAAAAAACAACTAATTAAATATACGATATAGATATATACAAAAATTTTAAATGTGTTATATATATACATATGTATGCTTTCGAATATACGGAAAATACTGTGGCAGTTCTCAATCGGTTAAATTACATGCATATATATGTTTCTATGTAAGTACGTTTGTAATCATTTTAATTAAGGGCTTTAAACTCCCAAGAGCTCTTGTTAGTAGCCGACAGAGCTATATATGCATAAACATACTTACGGAGGTACACTTGTGTATAATTATTATTTGTATACCCTTGCAGTAGACTATTATAGTTTTGTCACAAAATATGTAACGCATAGCAAAAATCACATAAAGTATATACATTTTTTATCAATGTATCTTGACCATACTATGAAATTGAGAGTGTTGCTATGGTAATATAATATATCTGCAACATTTTATTGGTACTTTAGCATATATGTAGGTCCAATAATCGGACGAGAAATCTGGCCTTTTATATAAAACTTTGTTGTTTTCAAAGATATCACAAACAAACTTATATTTATGTTGCTAACTATATAATATAGTCATATACAGTGGTGCAGCTACTCATCGATATAAAGCACACATTGTCATATATTTGCAAGGGTATTTAATCTTCGGCACCGCGAAGATAGCCGCCCTATCTCGTTTTTTAAATTCCCATTCACAGGAAGGGGCTCCGTACGATGTACACATGTATATTTATGCGTGCACAACAAAAAGCAGGAAACACCAAATGCATATTTAGGTGTGCGTTGGCCAGTGTGTCCACACAATCGGCATATTAAAGCGCTTATGCATTTATGAGTAGCTTGGCCAGCAGCAACAGGTGTGAGGTGCGTAGGTAAGTTGAGGGCTGTCACTGGTAATTGTTGTATGTGTACATATATGTACATATGTAAGTTTGTACATCAAATGCACTTGCGAGGGCCGCCCAGATGAAATATACATCTGCGCACTATTGCACCGAAATCGGCGCGGTTCTCGGCTTTTTGATCGGGATTATATGAATTATCTATTAATTGGGGCAATTGTGAGATCAGTCCCAAATCAGCCGCTCTACCAAATTATCAAATTTCAGTGTCTCCAATACAAGATGTTTGTCGCCTGATAACAATTTTCATATTTTCATATGTTGCTATTCTTGACTGAAACATTTTGAATAGATACCCTGCAAGTTAGTAGTCGCGATGTACCGATGCTGGTATTTAAAGCATTACTATATACAAATACATGTACCACGACTAATTTACTATTAAACTGATTTATAGCTCTTGCTTTTGCTTGATCGTGTGTAATGACAATGGGCTGGACTGCGTAATTGCGGGCGTACATACGTTAAGTGGCTGGGGTATTGGACGTTGCTGTTTTGTTGTTCTACTTATATATTTGTAACATGTAATTTTTTGTGCTTCCGATTCAGGAAAATTTAAATTAGCTAAACACTATTAAGAGCGCTACTGTCGGCAGCGGAAAAACAAATCAATAATATCCACGCCCAACCATATTAATCCGCTTGTGGTTGTTTTGATATTTTACCTTTAATTCTCAATCTCTCCCATTGGCAACTAACTGTAAGGAGTTCAAGGTAGAAAATTTAGCTGTTGCGTAATTATTTTTATACTGGTTCAGGAAGCGAAGAGACTATATATTGGGCTTATGCAATGCTTGTCCATATGAACGCAAGTTTTTACGCTGGTATTAAAGACTTGAAACTTGTTTTGAAATACATGTAATATAATTATATACTCGTCTACATGCGAGTCAGATACAGTCTTAAAATTAGTTTGCAACGTTCACTGGGGGCGAAATTAGCGAAAATCTATATCTCCCGCAGATTTATAGCTAGATAGACCAAATTTATGCAGGAAGATTAAAATTGACAATTTTGAAAACTCCCATAACTTAACTTAACCTAACTTTAACACAACCTAACGGTTTTTCATGATTGATGGCATTTCTGCCATGATTTATCCTCTTGATTTATTCTGCATTTGAAATGTATGCATTATTCAAAATTCAATTATGTTTAATTTTTTTGTAATCATATTTGAAAAATGTGATTCCATAATTAAGAATTGCAAATTTATAATTTTAATCGAAAGTGGTTATTTTACCATAAAACCAACATTTAAATAGATTCAGATTCTGATTCATGAAAAAATGTACTAGTATTTTAACATTTATAACTTTCGCATCCATAGTTCCCATATCTCAATCTGGTGACCTACTTCCCATACAATAAATATTATATGATAATAATCATTAAAAGCCGTTTTTCTCTGTCTTAAGTTGATATTACGAGGTGCAGAGAGTATGCTGCAGTCGACCACACCCGACTTTTTGTTTTGGCTAATCGAAATTTCTTTAATTGCAATCATATAATATTACATTACGTGCAGCTTACACTCTACAACATCTAAGACTACAAGTACATTGCATCAGCAGTATTCTACGAACTAGGTAAATAAATATGCTTTGTTTGTGCAAATTGAATTCGCTGGCCCGGTTACGGGAGGGGCTCGACATCGGCAATCTCATTGTCCGCCTCATTTGGGGCGAGGCCGTCGACTGGCGCCGCTGTGGAACTCGTCAGCTGCTCAAGCTCCACAGTTGTGGCCGCCACAGAGTCGGAGTCGGTGTTGGCACTGGGCGTGGCCGTCGTGGTGTTGCCACCAGCACTGGGAGCTCTGTTGGCAGCCGCGCCGAGCAGCGATTCCATGAGGCTACCGAAGCGATGTACAATGCTCAGGCCGACGCGCTTGGCGGTCTCCTCGAGGCGCTTCGCCTCCGTTTCCAAATCTTCGATCCAGGGCTTCGCTTTCTCCAAGGTGCACTGCACATTGTGCAGAAACTGATTCACCTCGCTGGGCTTGGGCGTCGGCCCGCTGGCCTCGCCGGACTTCACGTCCGCCTGCTCGTCCCCTCCACAGATAATGGGCGCCGCCTGCTGCCGCCCAACGCACAGCGACAGTGTGACCAGCAGCAGTGGAAGCCACGCGTGAGTCATCATACCTTTTATTGCCCAAATGATTTGCGTACTGGCTTTGCCCTCACCTTTGTAACTTCGTCGTCGTTTCTGGCCGTCGCCGTCAAAGAGGTGGCGTCTGCTGCAACTGAGTGTAACAACCTGACTGAAACTTGTTTGCTGCTGGCACCAAAGGCTTGACAGCCACTCGACTAAGCTCGGCTTTCAGCTCAAGACGGGTGAGAGAGCGCTGCAAGCCGAGCTCTTTGAGAAAGTTGTCTGGCGACTGCGATGCTGGTTCCACGAATATTTAAAGATCAAAAAATGGCACTCTGCCCGATCAGAGGTCCAAGGCACGAATTCTAATTCTGCCACAAATAGTAATGCAATGGCCGTGTAAATGGAAATTGTGTCAAACATATCTACACAGAGAGAGACAGAGAGAGAGGGAGACAGAGAGGGACTGCGGTCTAAAAACAAGCTTGGTCGTACTTAAGTTTTGACATTTTTGCGCCCGAATATAAGCTTGTTTCAAACATAACCTGGGATTGTTTTAAGACTATCTCGAACTTAATTAATAATAATAATACTAAATGAGTCTTATTTAAAGGTGCAAATGGTCTCAAAAGAATATAGCTTCTACTTAATTCGATTTCCGTTCTTAAAATGTCGGTCTTGAAATGAGAATTCTGGACTTGAAGCAAGCCAAGTGCGTACTTTATCCCCTGTTGTACTCCTTTTGTGGGTGCATTTAAATTATATGCAATTGTACATTGAGCCAACAGACAAAGAATACATTTGGGAACCCAGTCTTATTCGGGAGTGGGCAATTTAACGAAACGGTATATATATTATCGTGAGATTTTATTCAGTAATGCCAATGCCCAGCTACAATGTTGTAAAACATACGTGAATGGTATTGTCTGGACTTCAACTTGGGAACTATCAAAACCTTAAGGTATTTAAATTCCCTCTGTAAAGTCAGAGTTCCGCTCGCTAGATCAAAAATTAAGTTGAACTGTCAAGTTTGTATTCGTATAATGGAAATGAAATGGCAAAAATAATTGGAATGCGTGCGCTGTAGAGCGGTCACGTTTTACTTTTAAAAGGTTACATTTTTTGACATTGTAATGTTTCCAGATTTAAAAGATTACCACATCGTTACTTTTTCGGACTTTGCTTTCGGGCTCGTCAGACAGCATTTTTGTCGGTCACTGTGTATTCAAATATTCTGCCGGTCTCAGCCCGACTCAGGAACGTTGATTCGCTCTTGATTGAGCTATATAACTTTAAATATAGTTTCAAAGTAGTACAGGTTACTTTTTAGCTTGTTTTATTTACATTGCAAAAAAAAATTATATTAAATTAACGAATAATTTAATAATAAAACCAAAAAATAAAATTCAAATTTGGGGCGCGCTGCATTACTTTCTCAACTTGCTGCAGTTGCCCAAGGCATCCAGGATGTGCCCGTGTCCGCACTGATGCTCCCCCTTGAGTATGTCAGGATTGACGAGCTCGACGTTGGCGAGGAAGCCGCGTTCGTTGCTTATGTCCTCACCGGAATCTTTGGCCAGCTTGTCGCGGAAATCATCGAAGCGATCCCTGATATCGGAGCCCAGGTCCTTGGCGCGCTCGCCCAGCTTCTTGGCACCCTCCTTTATTTCGGTGCCCAGATCCTTGGCCTTCTCGCCCAGCTTCTTGGCGCTGTTCTTTATCTGGCAGCCCACATTTTTCAAGAAGTCGCGCACTTCGTGCTCCGAACTGCTGCTGCTGCCCGTCATCTCCGAAATCTTGTCGCCCACCTCGGTCAGCACCGCGGGCACTTTCTCCTCGCAGTCGAGCAGACCCGCCTGGCTGCAGGAGACGCCCAGCAGCAGCACCGCCAGCACCAAAACCCGATGTATCTGCGGCATGTTGCTTTACGAGTATTACGTATGGGTGTAGTAATATGTGCTTGAATGTGTATTCCAGTCGTTGCTCTGCTCGGCGAGTTCCTATGGCGCCCGTGCAATGAAAGGCTTCCAAACTGAACCTGAACGTTTACTACACTTGACTGGCTTCGGGCGAGGACTGGCCGAGCGTTTTATGCGCTCCCTGGGCAGCATCAGAAGCGACAGTGGCAGCGACAACAACAAGGCGAGCGACAACAACAGCGATCGTATAACAACGTAAAATTGTCGCATTTTGTTTGTTTGTTGATTTGATGCCTTCGCCTTTCCGCTTAATTCAATTTATCGACTGACACCAAGTTGAGTCAACGCTGAAAACGACGCCGTCGTTTGCTCGCTTTTCTTGATTTATAAGCACAAATTCAATTACGGCTCCAACAGCAACAGCAACAGCAACAGCAACAACAACAACAATTGCCAATTGCCCGTTGATTTCAAGCTGCGCTTTTTCGCGAGTCTCAAGACTCCAAATATGCATAGACACATGTTGCGCGTTCCCTGCCCCCGCTGCGAGTATTGTTTCTAGTGCGAGCCAAGGCGATAAGCAATGTCTGATAAGGCGATGCTACAGACCCATTAAGAGCATCTAACGTGCGTATAATTTAGAACTATGTCTACGTTTCTCTGCGGATACTCCAATGCCATACTTATTTTCCGTGTATAATACTTAAATTGCTTTGAGCCCCACTCAATTGCGTCTTTTGTTTACTGTAGATTCTTAAGTTGAATCAAATGAAAATAAAAAAATCTCTCACAAATCTTTAGTTGGTGACCTCGTTTTTAACGCAAACAACTAGATGGATGTGTGCATAAAAAAGAGTCGGATCAATATTTGTAATCTCTGTCGATTCTTTATATCGTACAGTCTCTGATATCGATCGCAATCGTAAAAGCCTTTATATTCACGTCCAATGGCTGCAGGGTATGATAAAAAGTGGGATAAAAATGTTCTCAATGATTTATATTCCATAAACAACAAGCTACAATTTGACTGTGAGAGATGTAGAACTTCGCGAAAAAATCGCAGGGTAATTAGAGCTGATTGGAGATTGAGATCAATCAGGAAACTACTCGAATTGAGATCGAGAACAAGCAGGAAACCACTCGAATTAAAGCTTGTTGGATGTAAAAAGTACAAAAATGTCGTTTAATTGGCTTAGATACATTGCCATTTATTGAGTATTTGTAATTGCGGCCAAGTGGCAGGCGACCGGTAATTAGTTCCCCCTTTGCGATTGGGGCGATCGGGGAAAGTTTATTTGGTCAAATCGTTTCCGCCAATGCTGCCGCCGACGTAATCTTCCGCATCTGGCTCCTTCTCGGCCTCCGTGTCTTCAGTGACACCCGCGATGTTTTCCTCATCGACCTCCTCAAAATCTTCCGTGTCGCCATTGGGGGCCATATCATAATCCTCCTCCTCCTCCTCCTCCTCTGGCAGTGTTGTTGTTTCAGGTGTTGGCTCCGTCAACTCTGGCAGGAAGGGGATGTCCGTGGTGGTCGTGGGAGGAGTGCTGGTGGTGCCAACAGTAGTTGTGGCTTCCGTAGTTGTTGTGGTTGTTGTTGATGTTGTTGTTGTTGTCGTGGAGCTGCTGCTGTCCGGCTTGAAGCTCGGCTTGAAGCTCGGCTTGCTGCTGAATCTGGCGCCTGCAATGCAAATGAAGCGAAGCAAGCCAACTGATCACGTGCCCTAGATTCCATCTCGTCTACTCACACTCAGGCATCGTGGGCTGGAAGTCGCATAATATACGTAGATCCATATCGAAGTCAGTCAGCAGTCGGACCTCCTTCGGTTTCGGCGTGGTGCGCCGGTAGGAAAAGACTTCGCGCACCTCATATAGCTCCCGATCGGGATTCTCGGGATCTGGCCGACGACGATGGTAGCGCTTGTACTGGATCGGATTGGCGGGTAGGTCGGGCGGATAAGGCGCCGCCTCCAGCAGCGCGCCGCAGCAGCAGATCACCACTGCCAGACCCAAAATGTTCACTTGATTCTGCATCGCTTCAGTGTGCACGGTGCAAAAGACTGATTTGAATCTTCCTGGTCGCCCATTAGGCAAGCTGGGCGCTGGCTAGCTGCTGGCACTTATCCGCATTACCGAGCACAATGCCCGAGGCCCGATAACCCATTGACCCCCGCACGTCGGCTAACGGGCGAACCACTTCGCAGACACAGTATACTTTCAGGCTGCCGCCGATAATGCGCCCACCTTCAGCGGCTAATGCGGCCCTTATTTTGCCCGAATGGAAGTCCATTCCAAGCAGGAAAGTGGTAAAAGATTAACTAAAATACGGACGAGACCTTTTATCGAAATCTTTACATTAAAATATTTGTCCTGACCGGCTGAGCAAATGCTGATCAAATCAATATTTCACTATAATTACCTAATGAATATATGTATATATATTAATATAAATATATAGATTTGATTAGTTCGACCTGAAATTGCAAACATTTTATGCTTATAGGAAAATGTATTTGTTTATTTTTTCCCATCCTTAAACTTATTTTCAATTTATTTTAGCTATTGTAATTAAAGTTTTTGCGATTTTCGCCAATTGCTTATAGACTTATATATATCAGGTACTTATATTTTATCAGGTATACACTCGAAAATAATTACCGCGAAAATTCCTGAATTACATTGAATTTTAATATGGTCTGTTTAAAATATGTCAATATAATATGAAAAGTCGAATAGAAAAACACTGTATATATTTAAAAACATTATATTGAAGATCAGCATATTTAAAAAAAAATTAAATATTGTTTTTTTAGTATGTTCATAATACAATAATATAATAACATAACATATAACAGTGAATTATATCTAATCAAATGAAAATCTTTAATGTTAAACTGCAAAATAAAGGGCAATTATTTTTATATATTTATTAAATATTTTTATTTTTAATTTAAAGCTTATGCATTTTAAAACATTGGGCCAGTTAAAAAGAAATCGAAGAAACAAATAACTTTAGTTGATTGATTTTAATATTTCATTGAATATATTTTATGATTTACAAACATAGGAAATATGCATCTGATGTAAGTCTGTGTGAACATGCGCGTATATAAACGTTTGTAATGCCATCTGAAGACGTGAGAAGTAACTGTATTTGCATGTGTATGCTCTCATATTAGGCCGTGCCTATTCTGCGCCATTGCCAATTTTATCATCATTCACCTGTCTCTTTCGCCATCCGCCTGCGGAGTGTCCCAGCAAACAGTCAAGAAGACAGCATAACGAGGTGTTCACTGTACACGTCCGTGCACAGTGCATTTTTTCACGTTCCACTCAGAAGCAAATACAGTGCGCTAAGTCGTTATACGTGGGAACATGAGAGATGTAATGGGATGGCACAAGCCAACTAAACTAACTAGAACGAAGAACCTTTAAGTACACTTCTTTGGGTAATTTTAAATTCTTCATTTTATTTTCTACATGATTTTCATTTTTAAGGAGCCCTGTTATAATGACATTTTAACAATTTTTGCCTGTAACAAGAATTAGCTTAACAAATATTTCAAACATCCTCTTCATTATAGATTATACAACAAATTATTTCCTCTCTGCTAAACATAATAATCTTGGCTTGGCCGTGTTCAACTTGGGGCTTTTAAGGTAATGGGTAATATTATTAGTTCTACAGGTACGAAATTCTACTTTTGTTTTATATCTTCCCGCACAAAAATATATTTTGATCAGGTCGTGCGTGTTGTGTCGTGTTCGGCAGACCTTCGATGTTCGTGTTCCGCGTGCTTACCCAGATTGTGGTTCGTGCCATCTCTGTGAACACTTACACAAATCATGTACAAATATACATACATAATTACATACAAATGTGCAGTCTCGTTTACCAGGCACGAAGCACAAACGTTGCTGTTGGGTGCCTGCGACTGCACAATACCCTGTTCACACTGTAAAAACAGTTGAAGCAGCTGGGAAGTTGTTGACTTCAGCTTTACAAATTCTTGCACCATATCTTTTTTCTTTGCCATCGAAAAAAGAAGAAGACCCAATACATTCTTCCGCAAGTTGTGAACAGAGTAAAACATTTTTCTCATTTGATGTGTGAGATAAAATAATAAGTTTAAAAATAATCGAAACACCAGTCGGGTGCCACAGACCGTGTGATACTCTGTTAACAGTTCGAAGAAGCGTTAAAATTTAAGAGCTAAGTTAATATAAGACTGCAAACTTTATTTGTTGTGAATGGTATAAATATTTATGACTTGATCTTTAAAGGAGGTCCTTAGGAATCTATCTGTACGAGCATATATAGAAAAAGACAAAGACAATGACAAAACCAATATGCCTCATTCCCCTGTGCACAGTTCATCAAGAGCTGTTCGTTGAAAACAGCTGCTTGCCCCATTGTGAGAGCGCGAAATAAGCAAAGTCGCAGCCAAATCAAGTTGAAATCCCCCACAACTGGGTCCACCCACAGTGCGGACAAGGTGGACATGCCAGCGGACACGGCATCCGATGCTCCGTGCGATTCTCTGGCCCGAGCTCGCGCACGGCGGCAACCAGTTGGGGACGGCGCTCGTTGGCGGGCGGACGCGCTTAAGCAAACTGCGAGCAGCTGATCGAGCGCACGGAAACGAAAGAGTCGGCAGCATAGTGAGCGGGACAGCACTAGCACGAGCGTGCGCCAGTGTGCGTAAGAGCGAGAGGGTGGCATCCGATCGGGCTGCTAAAAATATTTCTGCACAAATTCAATCGAAGCGATTGAGGAAGGCGCATACAGTTTTGGTTTAATGTTGTCATTGTTGTCGTGCTCGTTGTTGTTGTTGTTGTTGTAGTTGTTGTTAAAAGTGGCACAGTGGCGCACTCTAATGTCACGGGAATCGAAAGCGGGCGCGGCAGGCAGAGCCCACTAAAAATAAACGCCCAGACTGAAAGCACGAAAAGGGCCCAAAAACAAAAAACCAAAACCAAAAAGAAAAACAAAAACAAAATCGAGTGTGTAGCAAACAAACAGCTTTTATTGCATACACACACATATAGAATATGAGAGCATTAATAAACAGATATACATTTTCTGTACTGCCAGCATATTTGAGATAAACAATTAATTGGCAGCTCGCCAGGACGCAGGGTGACCCGAAAAACGACAAACGAAAACAGAGAAAACAGAAGACAGCAGCAGCAGCAGCAGAAGCAGAAGCAGAAGCAGAAGCAGAAGCAGAAGCCGAAGCAACAGAAGAAGCTGCTGCTGCCATTGGCGTTTCTGCGTCGACAGACAGCAAACAGGTGGAAGCATCAGCGCTGAGTCAGCCAAGAGCAATGTCAAAGCAGCAGCAGCAGCGCCGACATCTGCAACAGCTCTCGGAGTCCACGGGCGAGCACGAGGAGGCGGATCAGCAGGGATACGATCCGCTGGCCAACTTGCTGAGCCTGAAGCTGCGCAGACCCAACCACTGGAACTGGGAGCTGAGCACCTCGCGCAGCTGCAGCAACATTGCGCTGCCCAGGATCCTCCTCTACGACCACACGGGCAACCTGCTGCTGGACGCGGATGCGGGCAGCGAGCAAACGTACCGGCCCGCCAGGGATCCGGATGGCCGGCGGAAGCGTGCGGCGACGGCCAATCTCGAGCAGAGCCTGCAGCGGGCGCGGCTGCCCGGCGAGTTCGACGGTCTGCGCATTGGCGAGGCGACGCCGCCCAGCCCCGCCACCCCCACCAGCCCCGGCAGACAGCAGCTGGCCGGCAGCTGCATTGAGTTCAGCACCCATCAGCTGCCCGACTGGCAGCCGCACGGATCGGGCAATTCGCGGCGTTCGAGCTCGCTGCGCGGCGTGCGGTTCGAGGTGCAGGATGAGCGGCTGGAGCAGGCGGAGCTGGGGGCGCCGGAGGAGCCGGTGTACCCGACGCCGCCCTCGACCTCGACGCTGACGACGACCGCGAATTCGTCGTCGTCGGGACCACGCGAGAAGCGGCGCTATCGACGCTCGCACAGCCACGGCCAGCGCTCGATTCTGGAGCGGCTGAGCATGTCGCGCGGACGCCACTCCTCGCCGGAGTACGTCCAGGAGCAGGTGGTGGAGCACGGACCGCGCTACTTTCTGCGCAGCAGCAAGGCGGGCACACTGGTCATTAAGGACGAGAGTATTAGCCGCGTGCGGCAGCGCCGCCGGCGGCCGAGGCATTCCTCCAGCGAGAACCTGCTGGCGCCGCAGGAGAGGAGCCCCGCCAACAGCGTCGTGCAGGTCACGGCACCCCAGCGCCACCAGCTGCCGCTGCGCAGTCGGGAGGCGTTGCTGCTCTCCTCGGACGAAGAGCCGGCGGCCCAGGATCGCGGCCACGCAGCTCGACAGTCGCGCGGCCGGCGTGCCGAGCCAGCTGGCGGCAAGGACGTGGCGTGGCTGTGCCAAGGATGCGGCGGCCGGGATGTCGCCGCACGAGGTGAGGCCTCAGCCATGTGCCCAACGTGACACTCAGTTCTCCTAACCCCCGCTTCTTCTTCCCAGAGCTTATCACGGTCGATCCCGGCAATTGTGTGTATCGAGCGAAGCCGTGCGCGACGCGGCGATGACGTCATTGCCCGAGCAGGCACATAAATATCTGCAAGAGAACAAGCCTACATATGCCGTATGTATTGTAGATACAAAGGTCGCCGTCCTCTTCTCAGTGTCGCCTTTGTTGTTATTAAATTAAATTACAGAAATATATATACATATATATAAAACTACCTGAATAAACAACGAAGACAAGGTGCACATCAATTCAATAGCGACATCTGATCTAAGAGTGTCTTCGACTCATTCCTCCAAATGGCTTTCCATAATCGAAATCATTTGTGGGCGTGGCAATAGCTTCTGGAGGCTTTGGTAAACGAATCCGTTGGTCTCAAAGAACCTTAGTAAATTTTATTATGGTTACAAACTTGAATAAAATGTGATTGTTTGTTTATTATCTGCAGTAATTTTGTTAACAGAAAACCAGATTTGTTTTTTAGTTTTAGCCTAATATAGCTACATTATAAATGCGTGGTAAAAAATAAAATATTTTGTCATTTTGTGTTGCCACCGGTGTTGAACACAATACATATGTGTATATATAGTAGTTCGATGTTGGGACTTTTCGGCTCATATATGAAGAGCATGGGAACACACACAATTGCCGATATCGACAATGATAATATTTTGCAGATTTATTAGATTTACTTAACGCTTTTTTCAACCGATCGATCGAGACTAGTTGAAAAAGAAAACGGACACACGAACTTTATGTCGAAGAATAAGACTTTATGTGAGAAACTCTATCTACTCGACCCACGAGGTGGAAAGAGTATATTCGGTTTATACAATATCCGTCGAGCTGTCTCTCGACTTGAACATTGGAATAAATAAAAATTTCTGACATGTATAGCTCTTGAATCCATAGCTCCCATATTTCAAACTCCATAACTTTGTCAGCACTGAACTGATGCATAATTGAAAATAAAAATTAGTTGATCTTTTGTGGTATAAAAGTGAAGTACCTCCCTAACTCATATGTCAAAATTTAGAATTTCAAATTTAAATTTTTTATCGATTTTGGCTGTCACAATTAGTATAAAAACAGTATTAAGACAAAAGAGGGGGGGTAAAACCTATTTGTCAAAAATCTTGCCAAAAATTACATAAATTTGTATCTTGGATGAGAACACGGCTACGCTCCTAACATATCAGCGAAATATTATTAATATCGTTCAACTATAGCATATAGCTCTCTTGAATGCGATCGACCGAAAATTAGATTGTATGTAAAGAGATGATTATGTATATAGAGATACAGTACACATCTGTTTGATCGGCCATATTCGTATCAAGAGAAACCCCTTTCGGTTTGCTTGCTTATAATCGTCTACGAAGAAATTAATTTACACTCCGCCTAAGAGTATGCAACGGAATTAACGTATTCAATTGCGTGGTGTCAGAGCTATGGCGTATTTTGAATCCAAATGAGTCGTGTTTACTGTAAACAGACTGATAACGAAGAGACTCTTCGAACTCTCTCCGGTGTCAGATTGGCGCTCGCCACGGGGACGAAGAGGGGAGCACACAGATTAAGCGTGCAAGTAGCGCTGTCCATGTCGAATCTAGAATCTGGGTGCGTGCTAAACGGTGGTCAGACGGCGAAGTGATAACTTGTTTGCGGAAAAGATGATATTGCGTTCCGGACTTGCTCTGGGGCTCTTGTTGTGCGTGCTGTTTACGGGTCTGCTGATGCTATCCCTTCCGCCGAACAGCGCCGCACGTGTTATTTACTACAACGTGCTCAACAGCAGCCAGAGCCTGGAGGCAGACAACCAGACAACTACGGAGGCCGTGGGCAAGGGAATGCTCTTCGAGAGCCGACGCCTCGATTGTAGGCGTGGCTTCATGCACGATCACCACAATCGCTGTCGCCGGGTAAGTGACGGGGGGCGTGGAAGGCACTGCCTGTAAATGTTCTGTGTTAATGTGCATTATTTTGCAGATTGTGTAGCGACCTTTGGACTGGGGCGCTCGTTAGCTTATCGCCGTATCCAGAACTCATTAACGTGTAGGCAATATAATATTTATAAACATACGTCACAAGTCGGGCAGAGCCAAGCGCTGTTTGCCATGATGAAATTATAAGAACTTTTCGCGAAGAGCAAACGAGAACGGCAAATACTTCGTAGATACCGATGCAGATACGGTTATAGACACAAAATACAAGATACACAATTAGTTGAGATAAAGACACCGTCGAGTGCTGACTCAGCCATCTATTTTAAAATCGATTTGAACATGCTGTTCCCTTGGTCACATTTTTTCGGAAGAACGGGGACCTTGTGCCACTCCAGTTGGCTTGTGACGTATCGAGGGGCTTTCTAGGAAAGCCATGAGACACGAGACAACTGATTACTGGGTTTTTGGGCTTGGGCCCATCGACTCATGTTGCTATCTGAGTGTGAAAAGTCCGCATAGTTTAACAAAAAAACCGCAGCCCACTGATATGTAAAGTAATGATTTTTTGGAATATACCGACCCATACACTTATACATATATAAATATTTTATTTGTTGCAAACAAAAAATTAAGAATTAGATCATTAAAACTTTTCAAAATATTTTATTGTCAGATAGCTAATTCACTTAAAATAAACTACAATAATACTATAATATTAAATGTTGCCTTTAAATTCATATTACGAAAATATTTGCCTTATTTTAACTTAGCATAGAAGGGAAGTAGAAGGGAAGTCATAAGCAAAGAACATTTTTTTAATAAGTTTTGATCGATTACCTTTCTGACCTAACGGACCTATGCTAAGTTCGACGACTTTAATTTAAGAGACTAGTTTGAAATTATAATAATGCATAACAAGTAAGAGTTGAAAGGGGCCGACTATTAGATACGCTGGTCTTAGTTCCGATGTGCTATAATGTTCAAAAATCCTTCTATACCCCATTTATAACTTCGGGTTTTGTAGTCTGATCATGTAATATTTTTTAAGGATAAAGCTATGTAGGGAAATATCCAAATATAGATCTATAGACACTATTCGGGAACTTAAATTAAAAATTTGGACGGACGGTCAGACTGAATTAATAATATAGAACGGTCAGAATGTTGATCAATAGTAAGTACATATAAATATTATTCTTCTGAAACTTTGAAAATTGTCTTTTTTAGTGCAGTACAGGGATAAAATTTATAGGCAGTATATTTATAAAATTAGTTGGTAATTTCAATCCAAGATGATCTGATATTTGAATTCTATTCTGCAAATATATTTTAAAGTATTTACATTATCTGTTGACTTTAGCGGGTTGAGGGTCAAACCTTTTTGAAATTAAGAACCCTTGCAAGTCCAGAAGCTTTTACTAAAAATTGTGTGCTAATATTCTCCATTTATATAAATATAAATTATGGATGTATAAATATATAAATTAAGGATGTGGGCTAATCACATAGTAAGCTAATTTGATATCATTTATGATATCGAAAATTTCGCTCATTGACCGTGTTAAGTATTTGTCGCGCTTCCCATCGAAACATGGGGGGGGTTATTTGGGGTAGGGGAAGCGGGCAGGCAAACCAAAGCAAGGCATTCAATTACAAAGATTGCGGGTGACATAGTAGAACGGCCTAGATAAGATTCGCGTATACAGGGTGTTGCGCAGAGCAATAGGAGGAAGGCAGATGGCGAGCCAGTGGGAATCGCTGGTGCAGCCTGTATAGTTTATCAATTTAAAGACGTCGCCAATGCTCGACTGGCAGGCACAGGCCACTTTTTACCTAAGAACTGCTTGCCCAAATCGTATATAATCAGTTAAATGACGGCGGTTGAGCGTATAAGGTAGTTTCTAGTAGGACAGCCTAAACACCTGAGCTCAAAGCACGATTACACAATTTCACATTGCCACGAAACGAGTCGACATCGTAGCCACACACACACACACGCGCACACACGCACACACACTCACACAGAGAGCGTGATCATGATGCTGCAACGCATCCACCAGCTGCTTCTTTACGCGCTGTGCCTGCTCGCCCTGGTTGTATTCTGTGCTCCAGCTCCGAGCGAATCGCGACGCGTGATCTTCTTGGCGCCACCCGGCATTGCCCGTGGCCAGATACTGGCCACGCACGGCATGGAGAAGCCCTGCCAGAAGTGCCACATGAGGGATCACCGTGGCAACTGCCGGCGCATCATTTCGTACAGTTCAGGTGTGTATTGACTTGGGGCAACGTTGGGTCATTGACGCCCATAGCGCCCATTCTGTGCAGGAAGTCCGCTTTGCTACAGATCCACTTTCGATTTTCCCTTTGCAGATGGCGTGAGTTGCTGACATGGAAGCTGGACGTGTTCCCATCACGGCTATCAACTGAATCTCTAGTTCTCTCAGAAACACAATCAAAACGCGCCATTGTTCGTATTTATTCGCTTTTAGTGCACTATTTATTACATTACTTTCACACATTTCAATACACTGTACCCGGAGAAACAAAGTATATTGACGCAAATGAAGAAGGAAACATCTCCGACCCTTTATGTATTCTCGGTCAGCATCAACAGTCGAATCAATCTAGCTACGTCCGTCAGATCTTTCCTCCGTCTGTCTGTGAAATTCAGAGGCAACAAGAGCTGCAGAGTTCAATTTGCGAGCAGAGCATTTCCCTTGATCAACTCTCCTTAAAAACATCGATAGCTCGAAATCGAAAAAGGTCGGTTTTTTTAAGCATAGCTTAAAGTTTACTGCTGCGATAAGTAACAAGAATATTTGGCTGCTTTTAAGCCCTAAATAATAATAATCGAAAAACAATCAGAAATTTTTTATGAATGGAATCTTTGTTGTGCGGGACCGAGGGAAAGGAAGCACAGACGCAGCTAGTACTTATGTATGTCACTTATGTATGGGTACAGGGTATCTCCTAGTCAGTAACTTGCGACTAGAGTACTCTTACTCCTTTTTGTCTTCTGCTAATAAACTTTTATGGAATTCTGCAAGCATTGTAACCCTATTTTGTTTGAATTCTTAACTCATTTGTAAAAGCTAACAGACAGGGAGGCTGATAAGAAATATTTAGTTCGTTTGCATAATTTCTGCTGTTGGCCATATAAACACAAAACCATTTATTTAATAAAAAATATTGTTAAAAGGTATTATGGAGGAATGTAAAATGTTCATGGATGAGCTAATTGACGTCAAAATTAAAGTCAAGTATTTCTAACGAAATCCAAACATTCGCGAGCCATTAAAATCTAAAACAACCAGTTTTTAAAAGACATTTAAATGTCTCTAATAAACAACAGTATGACAAGCTCATTATACCCAGACTCTGAATGGTTATTGACAAATATATTATATGTATATACTTATGTCCTACTCAGAAGACAGCACCTCCGATCACATAAAATATATGTATTTATTCTTAGTCAGCATCTACAGCCGAGTCGATATATCCACGTGTTTATACCTCAAATTGTGAAACATACATAATGAAAAATCGATGTATAAAAAAGAGTTTCTCCTGACTTGAGGTCCAAATTTTTGAGGAAAAATATAAAATACACGACATCTAGAGAGGCCGCGACCTTAGGGTATGAGCGTTGTGGTCAAGCCAAAATTCATTTAATTTATATATGTTTGTTTATTTATTTGCTATACACAAAAATAAACTATGATTTAAACAATAATAATCGCTCGTTTGTTTATCTGAGTGCAGTGTGAATTGGCTGCGGTTTTTCTCTAACACAATGCTGTCATATAGGATTAGTGCAAAGCGCTTGCACCGTGGGGTATATATGTATATGTATATATCCCGATCACGATATCCGAAGTTTAACCCTTGTGTCGGCAAAACAAATTTTAAATATGTGAACTAAAATTTCGAAATTAGTGTGCTTTGTATTTTTAAATAAAACATAAAGGATATTGAAGTCAAAATATGTTCTTAATTGAAAATCGGTCAGTTAAAATAGGTAAACCAGAAAATGCGTGACTTGCCAGTAAAGATGCAAACTGAAGTCACCGTTGTTTTTGCTGTGTATATTTTGCTACTTTATATACCACAACTTGTGAGTTATCTAAATTTTGATACTCGTTCAAAAAGCTAAAAGAGTATATTGGGTTTGCGCAATCGTACAACTGTTCGCAATTTTATTGCCAATTTTGTTATAGAGCGTAATGAAATTTAGCACACGGATCTTCTCTAAAGATCGTGCAAAAAATAAATTAAGCCACGCGAACTCCCGCACCCACCAATTACAAAATTCACTATTTTCCAAAATTACGGTTTAAAGAATTTTTCTTAGAAATTAAATAAAAATTTAACTTCTTAGTTATTTTAGCACTGTATGCGACTACTGCACAATCGGTTACACCCGTTTGCAACAAAAAGTAAATAAGAACAAAAACACTCCCATGCGCTAAAACTGGATTGTTGGACAGAAGAACATCGTGATAAATACATTCTATTAAAATAATAACGCTATACGAGAGAGAACCCCTATATGACGATGCGATCGCAATCTACGATATATCAAAAAGTGTTCCATGTTTTCTGTTTCGTGCTGGCAACCTTTTAGGAAAGGCAATTAAAAGTTCAACTATGCAAAAGTAAGTTCATTCGGAAACCTGAATATTCACACGTACTGAACTTATCTTTTGGTGCCTGCGGTAGATTGTAAATTTGTGTACTCATTCACAAAATGAATCGAATATCGTGAGACCGAAGTCGGGTGTAGCCGACAGTGCAACACCCGTTCACAGTATATCAACAGAAAATAGTCGAAAACTTTATGAATGTAACCTCAAAGCAGTTGCCTTAAAACTGAAATTGTAGAAAATTTCGATGTTTGCAATTTATGGGAGTAGATGTGGACATTAAGAGATCTTTGAATATTTGGCTCTTAAATTGATGGCGATATAGATTTTTGTCGAATTGCCAGGATTTAATAGCAGCAATGAGTTGTAAGACACATTTGGATCGACTAAAAATTGCTGTGTCATCAACACAAATGAAGCATATAACCCGGCATATGCGGATAAATAACAGATAAATAAACGGCTAAGTCAACTAGGCTATTAATGGTGGCCAAAAAATATATATATATATATATATATATATTTGGGGTAAATGGATAAACGTTTCACGCGACAAAAACACCTTGTCCGGCAGGGCAAATAGATTCTTAAAGATTTCCGGTAACATTTGGGATTAACCTGCGTTTGTTAAAATGTAACAAAAACTCTATGCGGTTTGCATAAAAAGAAAACTATGTTCTTTGTACACGTTCAGTCGTTAGGGACTTATTGCTATTAGGCATTATTATATGTTAGGCAACACTGCAACATATGTTAGGCAACACTTGTATTAAATGAACGGTTAGCGACACAGAAAGAAATCAAGTAATCCGTACTTGAATCAAGCCAACGAGCTGTCAAAATTACGGCAACTCCAGGATTCTTTGAACCTATGAAATAGCTACGACCTACTTTTTAGCTTGACTATACATTGAATAAATTATAGAACTCCGATTATATAACTAAAGATTTTTGTGAAGCGCAAAGAAAGCAAAAAGAAAGTTTAAGACTTAATTGACATCTGTTTCATATCTAACCGGAATGAATAATAAGTGCATTAAATGCTGCGTGAAGTGACTTTGCTTAGCGGTGTTTTTGTTGAGCACAGAGAACGCGAAGTTGTCTCGAACTCACTTTTTGCACACTGCAAAGCTTTTGCGAACATTGTTGCCGAGTTTCGCAGTATAATTTCAGGCGCAGTTCTGAAATGCGACGGTGCCCGCTGCTATGCGAATAGCCGGAAGTAGCGTCATTGATTGAACACCGGGCTGACCCATCGTAATGATAATGACGAGGCGACGTCCACGATTTGGGCCCGCGACACATTGTCGTGGAATTTGCTGAGTGAATTCCCGTGCGCTTTCGTCACGGAGTGTGTTCTGGCCGATTCGCTCACTGGCATTGCCAAAGTATCAAAATAGAACTCGTAAATACCTTCTGGCTGGGGCCAGATACAGTGGGGGGCTCGGGGCAAAGGGCAGGGAGAGACTTAATCGCTTATGTGTTATCTTATCTCCGACTGGACCCCGTATGCAGTGGAAAGCACTTATCTTATCGGACAGCGCCGCATTATATATTGAAAATATCGACAGCACTCCGTCGACGACTACGGCAACAACATTGCTGTTTGCGCGCAGTTATAACAGAAAACCGGAGCGAACACAGCCGCGAGCTTATTCCACGCGTGCCGTCGTGATCGAATATTCAAATTAAAATTACTTTGTCATATCAATAGCCATCCGGGCAACATGCAACTGCAACGTTTACTTCTCGCTGTGGGCTGCGTTCTGGCGCTGCTGCTGGCGCAGTGCAGCCAAACGACGGAGGCCAGTCGCCTGATCTTCTACAGTCCGCACAGCACAACGCTCACCGGCCAGCTGCTCATCTCGTCGCGCGTCAAGCGACCCTGTCCCGCTGGCAAGATGCGCGATCACCGCGATCGCTGCCGTCGCGCTGTCATCTTTGCGCGAAACAAGTGAGAACGTGTCCGGAAGTATCCTGCGAAGCGATTTTTTTTCCATAGTTGTAAGCGCCAGCTGATTGGCCTGCTGTGCGGCCTGGCCAAGTAGCTTATTTGTTTTTAATATTTATTAACTTTTGTAATTTAAATTATATTATTTATGTTGTAAGCGACGTAGAAGCTAAGTTAATCTTAGAATGTTTTTACATATGAACAAATAAAAGTATTTTATATGTTATCTATAAGTGGAGAATTCTAAGGCCACGCATTATAGTATAATATTGTATTCTAACACAATCAAATACCGGCAATTTGAATGACGGAAGCCCGAAGTTATTTTTGACCGCCTCTATAAAACACAAAGTCTCCAAAATGTTGCCGCATTCCCCGGTGCAAGTTATTGTCTTATGATCGTAAATAATGTCGTAATATAGTTAGTTCTGTAAACAATCGAGATTGTAAGCGACACGTGAGTACAGTTAGTACAGGCAGAGATATAGAGATACTACTTCTGTGTACCTGTCATCAAAGAAGGCAAATCGCATCATCAAAAATTAAGTTTCAAATACTTAAATTATTACTACAATTACTAATGAAAGTTACTAAGACGTACAGGTAGTGGAAAATGCCCATGGATACGATCAGCGACCTACCCGCAGTGGACTGCAGATATATCAGAAAGCGGCGAGTTTTAATTAGTTTTTATTTAGCCAGAGTCAATCGGAACAAGAATGATTAGTGGGAATAGCCCGTCTACGCATTATGTTTGTATTACGACGTGACTGGGAAATACCCTTTTTGATAGCATACAAGTAATTCCTGGCCGGTCCAAGTTAATAATTTTGAACATTCTTTAGACAGTAGAACATAACGCCAATTTTGCTAGAGCTCGTCTCGGTGTAATTCATAAAAAATGTCAAATCATGTCAATTATATGTATGGTAATATAATTATGCGTGTTTCTGTTGTTTAACTTCTCTCTAGTCGTGGGGACTCGGCTAGGAGATACCCTGTACCCTAGCAATAAATATGCACAAAGATAATGAAGTTTTTAAACACCAAGCTGAAGTTCAACTGGAACCTTTAAAACAGCCACTGTGCGTATCGAAAAAAATCCCAAAGATAAACTCATCGGCTGGGATTAGGCATTTCAACCTACCCAATATATCAGACATTTCTCAGAGGTATTACTCAACTAAAAAATATTATTCAATCAAAAACAGTGGCAACAAATTCTATTGACAAATCGCGCATGTGTGTGTGTACATGTGTGTGTGTCTGATTTTCTTATCTGATCGAGAATTTGATTTTATGCCATCGATTATTTTAGTACCATACTTATTTTGTAAGCAGGTAAAAAGTGTATAATGTGGAAGATTAAATACGCCTGCACACATTGTATTCATACGGAAAAAGATTTGGTCAAGTTCAGTTTGAAGAGTACCGACTATAATGACTTAAAGGGATTCCACGACGTGAGTCTGCAGTAAAGCTGATCGTTCAGTGATCAGCCTAAGACGTGCTCCCGGAGTCATCGCTGTTGGCGCGTATGGTCTGCTCAATCCAGTCCACGTAGCTGCTGACTCTCGTGTACACGCCGGGAAAATCCGATGAGCCGCAGTATTTCTGGCCGTACGAGACAATGCCGGCCAAGTAGACGAAGCGATCCCGTTGGGGCGTGTACGCCTCGACGGTGAGCGGACCGCCCGAGTCGCCCAAGCAGGAGTCGACGTTAATGCCGCCAGAAGCACAAAGCTGGCCCTCTTTGAGGGTGTAGCCCTGCTTACTGAGCGCCTCCTGGCAGTGCTCCTGCGGCTGCACGTACAGCACGGCCTTGCGCTTTACGGCGCTCGGCTGGTTCTTGTCCTCGGTGAGGCCCCAGCCGGAGACGTCAACAGCGCTGCCCGCCAGCTGATCGGCGCGGGAGCCGCGCGCCGGCGGCAGGCACACGGGCTCCACGTGCTGCAGGCGGCGCCAGTCGATGGGCTCTGCGAGACGCAGCAGGGCAATGTCATGGGTCAGGTTGCCCAATGCGAACGAGGGATGCATAAGCTGCCGGTCGATGCTGGCCTGGATGTACGGCGGGGCGCACTCTCTCCGGCCGTTCCAGTAGGTAATGCAGTCGGGATTGCTCGTCTTGTTCCACTCGCCCAGGCGGGCGCCGGTCAGCTTGCGGCCTCTGCCCAAGAAGTTGGCGTGGACGCAATGTGCGGCCGTCAGCAGCCACCGGCGGGCGATGAAGGCGGCCCCACAGTTGTGCTGCTTCTGGCCGTTCGCAAGTACCGTGTATTCTAGCAGAGTGGTCCACGGGAACTCCAAAAGTGCCGTGTTGCTGCCCCCGTACACCTTGAAGGCAAAGGAGGTGCCGCAGTGCGGATGCTGCGGAAGCGCATCCGGGCTGGTGGGTGCTGCCGGAATGGCCACAACAGTCGCTAAAGGCGATCCCGGCTGGCCTCCGTCCGCTGTTCCTACGCTTTCCGTGCTGTTGTCAACGCGAAGTCCCAGCAAAGGCAATATATTCGGCTCCAGCGGACAGCACACCTGCGGGCAAGGAATCGCATGTGAGCACATTTGCCAATTGCAGAAATACTTCTAATGGGATTTGCATTGCCAATTCACATATCACCAAGCAATAGTGCGCGACTGGGAGATACCCTGTCCCTCTCATTCATACATACACAAAATCCCATACACTCAAGCATTCTCGATCTGTGTATGCATAATACAATTAATAATGAAGCGATATTTATCGATATTAAAAAATGATCAATTACCTATAAACTATTAAATTTGCGCTTTCCATACGCCATATTCCAAATTATAGCAAATTATATATTTCAAATCATAAATCCCTAGCTTTCATACTTTCCGAGATCGGGCCAAATAAACTCAGCTAGGTCGTACGGATCAATAAACTATATAATTTATGGATGTGGAAATAATTCCATCCATCACATATGAAATGATATATAGAATAACGTCATTAAATTCGTTTGAAGAGATATTGCTATTTCACTTTTTCGAAGTGTTGAATCTATTCCGTTGATATATATATGCATACAAGTAGGTATACCCCGGTATAAATTAATCATTTTGAAGTGACAAGCAACATTAAAGCTGTTCGCGATAAAGTCATCCAGCAACAAAAGCATATCAAGAATTTGATGGAACACTAGTCAAAATTCAACGCAAAATTTTCCATGTCGACTCGACAGAAAAAGCTTGAACTAGCTGATATTATGGAGAGACGCACTTGGGCTTTCCACTGCACATAAATGCGCCTTTTTCTGTATGAAAAAGTTGCTGCCATTGTATTATATCAAATGTATGTATAAAGCAAAAAAAAACAAGCTCTAGTTGAGGGTACTCGATTTGGAGATACTCTGAACCCCATTATTATATGAACACATAAAAGAATTACAAACATGAATGTGGTAAAAGGCATACTGAAAATAAATAAAAGAGATGCAATCGGGTGTAACCGACTACGCAATGCTCGGTAACAGTGTAATAGCAACTGGACACTGTCGAAAATTGTCTTAAATATTAGTTATTAATGAAACTGCAATTTGGAGTGGATTTGGCCACAATTTGTTCAGTCAGTCTTCACAGGAGTAGCTTTCAACTGTTAGAGATACCGATATTCGCAGTATATCCAGTTCCAAGTGAACGTGGCTTAAAAATGCTTGATCCTTTCTTAAGAGGAGGTCATCCGTATGCTACGTGTAAAGATCTTCAAAAGTCCTAACGCTTTTAGGCTTCAAGTTTCCAGCGTTCATACGGACTGACGGACATTTGGAAAGTCGGTCAAAAAGACGAACTTTGCATAAGACCAATATACTTATTTCACTTTGCGAATATTTAAGCCCTGAATATTTCATTTAGATCGGATTATAAACACCACAGCTATTCGAAAACGCAGAGCACTCAGTAAATGGCTGAGCGGGGAAGAAGTACAGCCGCTGCGGTAAGTCCGTGTATGCCTCTTTGTGTAAACAGTGCGTATCGCTCATATGGCGAATTATATGAAATTATTACATAAATGCAATGCTTGATGTGTCCGGTGTATTTTATACGAAATTGGAGCGAAAGCATTAATGAAAACGTTGCTTGCATGCAATGAATTCAATGCATGTTCGCTGTTGCAGATAAACGGTATGTACTGTATTTATGTATTGAAGGTAGTTCTCTGAATGGCTGAGTACTAGAGTACGCTTACTTGTATCAATTTTTGCCTGAACTGTTGATTTATTTCGATTTCGTTGGAGTCATTGAACTCAGCATTTTACTGGCCCCAATCCAGTTGTACTCTAACGCCTATCCTCACACTCACCAACTCGAGTCTCTGCTGTGAATAGCAATGACGTTTGCTTGCCGCATCCAGCACGTTAACATCGTAAAAACTGCATTTGTTGCGATAGACGCAATGTCCGGGGCCGTAGTCCGCCGTAACGCAGTTGCCAAAGTGCGTGATTACCCCTGCAAACGATTGTCAAATAGGCAAATCAGTTGTTGTTATCAGCATGCGCCACTTACTGTCCTGCTTCCGCTCAGGGGCCCCCAGCTGTGCCTCCAGCTGGGCAGCCAGCAGCAACGTCAGCGCCAGCGACAACAAGCCAAGTGACATCATGTTAACTAGAGATCGACAGCTTTGAGGCTAGCCAGCGTGTTTGCAACCGCTTCAATTGCTGACTATCAACTAATCCCACAAAGCTGAGAACTCGAGCTCCCACTCAGAAGCACACTCAGTTCGATTGTGGCTGTAATGACCTCCAAGTGGCTAGCTTTGACTTTTTTCAACGCGCTTTCGCATTGATTAGTTAAGTGTTAGCTGAATTCGAGTTGGGAAAACCCGCCTAAGTTGCAGTCACAGCCGCTGCAGGCGGTCGAAACACGATTTATAATGTAGATAGAAGATAGTTAAAGCACTAATAATTATTAAATAACTTGTGTACAATATTTTGTAAATGACTTAAGACTAGCTGGGAAGAAGATAGACAGACAGAAATTATACTAAATTGCATACTCGTATCAAGTAAACTGTGTCTTGAAAGTACGACAAGACCGGGATTTTGTGATTTTGTACCTATTTCAAGCCTGACTTTTCAATTATGAAAACACATGACGTCAGGGGTTTTTAATCAAGTTAACTGAAATCAGTTGATACACAAGAGAACCGTTATTTAAGACCGGAAATAATGATAATCTTAATTTTCACTTTTAAATATTATTTTTTGGATTTTTCCATTTTAAGCTAATAATTTGGTAAAGTGGCGACGTTAAAGTCGCCTTATTGAATTTTATTTATTTATACATATATATAATTCATTCTTCTTCTTACGTACATACTAATCTGCATCCGTAATTAACCGTATTTTGAAGAACTTCGACACGATCTTGGTTAGATTGAAGTAAGTTTATTATAGTTGTAAAATCCCATTTTGAGCTTGATGTAAGATTATGCAATTCTTGATTCATTATTATACTTTACGAGTACCCATGTAACAAATTAGGTTCCAGCTCAATAAACGCCTTCGTATAAAATAGCTCGCTATCGATTATTTGCAATAAACTTGATAAGTGTATAGGAACTTATACCTAAACTTTCGAGTCTTGCGCGTTTTACTTTTATGATTGAAACGAATAGTTTAGGGTGTGTATTAACTTTTTCTCAAGTAATGCGTTTTATTTTTCACCTTCACTTAGCAAATAATTTCACTTTGCTCTGTTTATTCTATTGTCGCACGCAACTCGCTTAAATAATTTTTTCTTCAGGTTTCAAAGTGTTTTATTTAATGAAAGTTCTAAGACTTGTAGCAGCTTCCTCAAACTCTTCCCTATTGCAGCCTTTTACTTTGTAATTACACATACTATTAAAAATATAAGTTTTCGTTTGGCTTTCAAGAAATATTCATTAACCAGAAATGTTTGGCAAGCGGCGCCCCCTAAAAAAGGCGACAGCCAACCAAGAATTTTATAAAGCCAGGCAAGGAGCAGACAAGACAAGATGGATGCAAGATGCGGAGAGGGGCTGAGAAGTGGGCGGGGCTGGGCGGGCGCTGCTTCTGTTAGCTCGACTCTTTCAACAGGCCCAGAGCTAAATCTACGAAATGTCATAGAAAAACCGCACGCAACACAAAAGTTTGAACTTTTGCAGTGGGCTTGCCAGCTGCTTTGCCTTCTATTTGGGCAACAAGCTGTGCTCCATTTCGTTTTTGTAGGTATTGCGGGAGGGGTGGGGATTGGGATGGGGATGGGGAACGCAGCGTCTTTGCATAAATGCAAAATTTATGCAAAGCTCAAACTGTGCGAGCCATAAAAATCTGATGCCAACTGCCTGTTTGAACCGTTAGCAGAAAATTGAGACATGGTTGCAAAGGAGGGTACTGGATCGGCAACGGGGGTTCAGTTCAAGGGCGTGCTCCGGCAATATGTCCACATGCAGGATACGGGACTCACAATGCTGCAGCTGCATGGTTGCTACAATAACAATACAACAGAAACGATACCAGCAACAATAGGCAACAAGAGGAAGGCACTTCTCAAAAGATAAGCACACGAGTGGTTGCCGATCTTAAAAATATCAAATTTAATCATAACGAAGCTAGGGTTAGGTAAAGCACCTCCAATTAAATCACAACCAATTAAACAAAGTAGTAAACATTTAGAAATTGTTAAAAAATGAGAATGTGGGGGGCTCCACTCGTGGTAATATATATTGAATTAATTTAAATACATATAGAAATATTCTGATGTATATGTATGTATGTATAAAATATATTATTACAAGTTAGCTCAATGTCCACAACGTGTGAATAATACAACATTAACTATTCATATACTCTAAGTATTCTCACAGGGAATAAAATTAGAATAATTTCGTAAAAGGTCCGTCCTGACTCCAATTGGAATATGTATACTTGTGCATGCCAGAGTCTCGGAGAAACTCTTAAAATTGTTTGGCCACGTCCACTGGGAGGTGGGCAAATCGCCAAAGGGTATCGAGGTAGAGTCACCAAATTTTTCAGGTAGGCTGCTGTTGACCTCATCTGAAGATTGTGCCAAATATTTAACGCCCAATTCTGAGAAATTACATCATGTTGCGACGAGTACAAAGCGATAACATACACAGAGAGAAAAAACTAGTATTTAGTATTTAAGCCTCACATTACAAACTGAATCTTTCACTAAGATTGAAATTACTGAAGTCGAGAAGTTCGAACTAATGTCAAGCATGAGTTTTTAAGAGAATTTACATACTTTAGTAATTTAGTTCTTTCAAAACTAAAAAGTGAGTTCAAAACGTTTATATAAATGGATTTTATATATCTTGGTATTAGGTTTTTATATCTTGATTTAAGATTTGACAAGCTTGTTCACTGACAGCTTTCCTTTTAAGTTATCATTTCAGAAAGTAAATTTTTTTTGTTAAAATATACAGTGGGGTTAAACGCGACCGTCGAGCTAGTAAATCCAGATATTAACCTGATATTGAACTGAGTTTAAGATTTACTGTGATTATTCTCAAAAAGTCGTACCTATATTAAGTGTGTGCTCATTTCAACTTAATTTCCGTCCTTATTCGCTCTGTTTACCGAATGCCAAAGCTATGCAAGAGAGATTCCACAACAATAACTGAGTGACTATGTGGTCTTAGTTTATATTTTCCGGTAATATTAGAAGCAATTTAATTTGTTGTGCTGTGTTGATTGGAGCGTAGTTATGTTGGAAGATATAGGCACATGCAACTGGAACGGATTCTCCGAAAATCAAAATGTCGTCACTGGGACATGTTGGGCTACTGCTTCAATTGCTCTATTCGGATGCTTCGGTACAGGCCTGATAGCCAGCTTCTGCTAACAGAATATTACAACAGGCGGCAGCAATTGCTGGCACACAAGATGAAACGGAAGTTTTTGTGCGCCGGCAGGCGACGGAACCGTCGACGTCGTTGGTATTGCTTTTCCTGTTGGCTGTTACGTTTTTATTTTCCAGCACAAAACTTTGTCCAGAGCTCGCCTTTCATGTGGCTCAAAGGCGGGCGCTGGGCTGCGGGCAAAGGTGGATGGCTTGGGCACAGGGCGAACTGGGACGGCCATTGTGTAGCTTCATTGACTGCTTTTGGGGGCCAGGAGCGTTGCATAACTTGAAGCAGTTGCTGCAGCACTCAGGCCGGCCAGAAAAGTATCTGTTGCAATGTCACCAACTTGCAATATGGTGGCCAGCAATTGGGGGGCGGGGCGCGACAGTTGCAACGATAATGAATAATGTTGCAGGCGATAATATTGGCGCCTGTTTGACTTGGGGTCCGTCAGTAGTATGGGACCTCATCGCATCGCTTCAAGTACCCCAGGCGCCGTCCCCCACCTGCTTGCCCCAAGCCCAAGCCTAATGCAAGTCAACGACGAGCACTGATAAAATGCCCCGTTGCCGTTGTAGAAATTCATGCACAATGGGTCTGGCATCGGACTTGGACTTTGCTCTCCTAGCATTGATTCATGGCTATGAATAACTATTCAGAAATGCCGGCCAGTCCTTTGCACTGCCCTCCAGAAGTGGCGACGGCAAAAGTTTATAGTTTTAATTTGAAAATCAAGCGTTTCTGGCGGCAGGTGGTTGGCGCAAGAAATATATGCATTCAGTGGGGCCTCGAGCGGGGTGCAAAGGGAAGCAATCATATTTATCACAGCGAGTGCATAAAGGCAAGAGAAATGCGTAAGGTGCACAAATAAAAGTTACCTATTCACTTAAATATAAACATGTTATATTTATGCTCGGGTACACAAAGGCAACAAACACGCACACGATAATTCACAACTTCATTGAATAAATGTATGTGTACATATGCCTGTCTATGTGTGCAAGGGACACAATAACAATATCAAGGGAGAGCCCACAAGAGCGTCTAAATCCTTAAGATGGAAAAACGAAAAAAATAAAAAAAATTGTATCGCACGCTAATCTCAAATCGCAAATCGGAAATGCGATTTTTTTTGTTCACACACGCACACACGTGCACATTGGGTGAGCGGACACACACACACCGGCACACAAAGGTTACGTTCGAGCAGCCAGTGACTTAGGTAATAGGGGGAGCTAACGGGTAAAACTTGTCGACTCGTTCACGAAGTGCAAATAGTAGTTGGTTTGATCATAATCGACATTTTCCCCTAAGTGATCACAGAGACTTGAGTCACAAAATTTCGATCTCACGAACATTTACTTGAGCCATCAGATAATCGAATCGCAACAGATTTCATCAAAATCAAGTGATTAAAAAAAACATGTGGCTAAATTCAGTTAATTTGACGAGCACAATTATTTTTGACAAGCTTGCGCACACATACACACACACATTTGAATGGTTTTTTATTAGATATCTTTTATAGTTTTTTTAGGCATATTTTTGCGATTGCGCAGTATGATTGTAGTATTACTTAAATTGAGGTTTGTCACACACTAATTAATTGGTAAAGTGACGATGCAGCTAAAGTTTTGCTGGTTCCCAGATTCGAATCCCTTTTGACGTGAGGGGTATTTCTTTTATTGTTTTAAGTGCAAGCACTGCTGCTGCTTTGTAGGCTCGAGTTAAAGTCGACACCACAAAATTTTATAGTTTTTACATAGGATATATATTGTATATTGTATCTCCTACATATTTTATTCGTTTAGACCCGGCTGCAACATTCCTATTTGCTATTATATTTATTTTATTTAGGTGAGCTGGTTTAAAATTTGTGAGAATTGAGATAAAGATAATGGGATAATGGCAAAATATGGTTTGTAAAAGGTGGTGCTTTGTTTTTACTCTCGCACATATATCATACAGCGGCCCACCCATACTCATCAGTCCTCTTAAAACTCGTTTGTTACCCCCACTGATAAATCAGGTATTTCTCTTGCGCGCTCCTCGCAGGTGTAACTCTGAAAATGATTTTCTAGGCAAATCGTCTGCCCCACTTGATCCCTATTGGTTGCGCCTTTGTCCTGGCTAAACAAACACGAGCGCACACATCGCATTTCAATTGTCAACAATATGCTCTGCCATACAGTGCCTAATGTGAATGCATCAGCATGAAGCCAGTGGCTCCTTTATGTCTTTGTTCCCGTTCTCCGACCCGCCTTATAAATGAGGGGAATAACGCACTTCATGCGCGTATTTTATGTTTGCTCTGTGCATAAAACGCGAATGCCAAAATTTATTTCTCTTCGATTTAAATAGACATGTACCCTGCCGCACCCTGCACCACGGCTCACGGCTCACGGCCCAATCCATCGTGAGAAGCCATATGGCAGCGTCAAATGCCGCATGGGTGTCTTTGGCAGGCGGTAAATGTATAAAAAAAGTAAAAGTAAAGCGGCGACGACGGGAAATAAATACCCCAAATAAACAGTGGAATGCGTGTGTAGCGAGTGTTGTGTTTTCTTTTGTTGGGAGGGACTTACGGCCCTTGGATGTTGCAGAGGCGTCAACTTGACATTGTCCAAAATTTTGCCAAAAACGAACAATCGAAAATCAGAAAGTGTCACAGAGCTCATTTAAAGCGCCCGCTTACGGTCTTGATATATGGGATACTCGTTACCTTTATACTTATCTTTAAGTGTATGTGTGCGTGCCAAAAATAATGAGTCATAAAATAAAATTCAATTTTATTAATGTCACATACATAGAATAAGCTGCAATTATGTTCGTGCGCGTTAAATGCTTAAAGCTTAAACGCGTTAGCTTATACAGAAAAAATTCAAGCCAAAATTGAATATGATCATAATATTTTATAATACCCTCTATATATACTTGTGTATTCATAAATGTAAATTACTATGATTTTAAGAAAAACATCTTAAAATAGAAAGCCCATTTTAATTATAATTTAAGTTAGGTAAAGTGTTTACTATATTTAGTAAAATTAAAAAGTTATTATTTTTACGTTTAATATTTTACCACTCCCTAGGCCACAATGTTCCACTTTATGCTAAAGTAGGCAAAAAGAAGAAATAACATTTATCTTTGGGGTGCCGAAAATTAAAAACGCTTGCAGCCAGATATCAAATAAGCGCTATATATATTTCTTATACATGTACATACATATATAAGTGGAAATGGTCTGGTAACGACTTATGGCCAGCACTTCTTTTCACAGCTGATGCTTAGGTGGGCAGCCTGCCGCTAAGAAGAGGATACGCAAAGTTCAGATAACGACGAATGTCGTGCCAACAAATACACAAAGACAATATAAACTTTTATATCTTATATTGCGTTTGAAACGTCGGTCTTGATAAGACGATGAAATAAACGACGCAAATCGCAAATCTAAGTTTTAATGCCAAATCAAATTGTTATGCTTTTAAACAGTCGGTCGTAAATTATTAACAATAAACCACAAGATATCTATAAAATCAATGTCAGGCAGTTTCAACATTTCAGTCGCGGTTGTAATATTACCACATAAATTACAAAGATATATTCCCGATTTTTGACAGACATATATGGTAACCGATTCTGAAATTTGATAAAGATCAGAAAAAACCTTTTTTCAACAAACCTTTTTTAACAGTATAGTAGAGCAGCGCTTAGATTGCGGACAGGACGCAAATTGATGTGGGTGTAATGATGACGTTTTTATACGTATGTGAATAATTATTTAAATTATATTAGCTACACTCATTTAAACGATTAAAAACGTAAGCTTTTTACCGTTTCATCTCATTATTTGGACACGACAAAAAGGTGTGAATTATAAAATTTGCTTGTTTCTAGAAAAAGCATTAATTTTGTTAAAATTGCGAAAAACTATTCTTTAATAATTTTAACAGTTATTTTCAATGCCAGATAGGCGAAATGATGAAATTATGCCGCTGAAAAATAAAGTCTTCAAATTATTTACGATTGGAAAGTGTAACCTGTTTAATATTTGAAATTTAAAACATGTATCCCAATGTAATTATTATGTAATCGAAACTGATTTTGCTAATAAATTCACAGGTTTTTAAACAAAAATTATTTTAAATAGACGTCTGCTACCAAAAGCGGTCGCAAAATGGATGCAAGGTTGAAAATGCTTGCCGTGGCAATACCTACGTGTGTGTCTGTATGCTATATCCCTACAGACTTGTGTGAACAAACATGTGCATATATTATGTTAGTTTGTATACAAAATTAAACTTAACTCAAATCGCATTTGCTACATTTGTATGTGCATACATATTTACTTATTAATATATACATACATAATCGGTTTTATACAGACACACATTTTATGTATTTTTTACGATTTCCCTCCACTTGTCAACTTTTCAAAAGTAAAATGGCAATATGTCTTTAAATGTGACTTGACGATTAATAGGAAATAATATTGTGTGGATACAATCAACTGTAAATGGAACATAAAACTCCTAAAATATATGTGTATGAAAATGTACATTAATTATTATTTTTTCAAAAACAAGCGACGAACAAATGAGATTGCTCCAGTCAGAAGTGCCCGACTGGAAGATACCCTGAAATCAGCTGCGAGCAGTTGCTAAATACATTTAAACCCCCTTGCATTTAAAAATTCATAAACGTAATTACATATACACACACAATGCTGCGCTCTTTAATTAGGGGCAATTCTAAACCAATTCTCCGGGAAAAAAATTCTTGAAAAACTTCTAAATATATCGTAGGATATTTATGAAATTTTCACGACTTGAAAAGAGCATATTTACCCATTTTCAGGGTATTAAAATAGTCCTAGTGTTATAATGTTCAAGACTTTTGGATTTCGCAAAACTATGGAGCCTACTTGGATTGCTTGGAATCGAGACCCCATTTAATATAAAAAAGCAAAACATAACAAATTAAATTACTTTTAAAGCTTGGCCCATAAGGGATGAAATGAAATCCATTTAATCGGTAAGTTTAGTGTATTGTATATTGTGTGCATTGTCTGAATGCGTATGTGTTTGCAGTATACATATCTATGGACATAGACACATATTTTTGCACTTGCATGCAAAATAGCAATTATATACATATCAAAAATATGTTCCTACGAACATTAACATTTCTACGTATATGTACATTAGTATGCACGTATATCCACAAAAATATAATAATATACAAACTCAAATGCTTGAATGTACATATAGTATAAAAGCGACAATGCATGCAAGTGCAAAACTATGTATTTATGTGGGTATATAAATATATGTTTGTATATGTGTACCATCTGTTTTCGTTGGTTTTTCGATTTGAAGTCATTGAAGCTTTACGCTATGGTTTATGGACAACTTGACAAACAACAATAGCTTTGGGTACACAACATGCAACGTGCCTTATGGGGACTCAATTCCCGAAATGCTCTCAGTAAATTATATTAAAATTGTTTCATTTTAAAATTGAATAAAAACGAGGAGTTGCCACGACAACAGTTTGTATATGCATGTAAGAACACAAGAGCGATGAGATTGAGTTTAGTGCATATCTCAATTTGCTGAATTATTATTAATGAGTCTGATTATTACTGATACAGACTACTTAACATGTTTCTAAAATTGAATATTTGCTCGTCTTTAATCGAGAGTGTTTAAATAGTGCAAAAATAAATAATGGAATTTAAGGAAACGAAACTTTTTAATTTATACAGTATAATATTTATATTTATTTCGGTGCTACACTTGACTTACATTAAAATTAACTTTATTTATATTATATACTTTTATATATACACCCCATTCTCGTTTTACACGAACTTGAAATACCACGATTTTAAAAATTCTATAAACTGCTTTTATTTTCTTTTTTTTACTTTTTTTATCTTTTATCTTTATTATGTTTTTTCTTTCATCGTTACTCCTCACAAATAATCAAATTTAACTTCGCTATTTAGTTTGGATTGGCCAGCGTTTAAAATTGCTGCACAGTTTTGCTTTACTTTAATAACGAATTTCGTTGACAAAATTGTCAACATTTAGAGAACAGAATTTTGAACAAAATAAGCGTATACGTTTGTCAAAAACGCATAAGAGTTGTTTATGTTTATATTACTTTTACTTTCCTATAATATATAATATATGTTTAATCAAGGAAAATAAATTCTATAGTTAACTCCAAGTTAAGTTGTTTTTGTTTTTAGTTCTGTAACCAATCTACTATTTTCCAATATAGCCAATATATTTTTCTACACGATTTTTTAACACAAATAAATATTAAAAATATGAAATATTCTTGATCTCTGTATACTATATGTGAACATATGTACAAAAATTGGTGACTCCGATATATACAAAAAAAATATGTCTAAACACCGATATTTATCGATATTAATGAGTTAAGAATTAAAGTTCTCAATAGATGAATTGTCCAAGTGCCCAAGCACTTAAAAGTTAAGTTGATTGTTTCAATTATATCCTATACTTTTAATCAAAATATTATTTCAAATTTCAAATTCCTCCTTAAAATAGTTATCTACAGTACAGTTTGACATAGAAAGCAAACGTGAGCTTTAATAAAAGAAAAACATATAAAAGCTTATATATTTTAATTGGTAGCACTACTATTTTTTTGACCACAGCTGTACATACAATACATACGGGCACGTACAGTTCTGAAGCGTGACAACGACGAATTTCTGACCTCGTTCAATTTGGAAAACATATCCGATGATTTAAAATTTATGTTGTTTTATTTTTGTTTCATTTGCCGCACAAGCTGGGTGAATTTAGGGTATCTAAAATATATAGGCACTGTCATAAAGGACTGAAAAACTTAAATGTCTTGCTTATTTTAAGATTGCAGCCCCTAAGCAGAATTGTTGGGAATTCGATCAGCAGTATACCTACTGAAATTGTTAACTAACTATTGCTCACACTTTGTGAAGCCATACAATTATGATACTTTATCGCACGCGGGTAAACACAAGTATATATTCTGGCCTCAATTATGACGCTGCTGCGAACTGCCGAAAGAGCAACAAAGGCAATGACAAAATAGACCAAATCCACAGGCATTCGATGCTGGGCAGTTACAACAGCAACAACATCAACAACTGCAGCATCAGCATCAGCAGCAGCATCAGCAGCAACGTCAACATGCACAAACCATTCCACGTGGGTTGCCGCAAGATGTTTTGGGTGCCGAACTGGGCATCCTAATCCGTCCTATTGTGCGCATGGCTGATATGCAAATGCAGCTGATGAACAGGCAGAGAAAACTACGACCTTTCCCACCGTTCAACAGCTAAAACTAATAATCAAAGACTGTTAGTACTGAATACCAACGGCATTTCAAGCAAACAACAATAGCTGAAATGCTTTCTCAAAACCAATGATATTTCAGGCATCCTGCTGAGCCATAAACGGCAGCAAGGCAATTAAACTCCCAGGATATTGTGATAGCTCTGCTAATAACCCGCAAACCAGCTTTCCAAAGGGCGACGACGCTGCTCTTGTTAGAAACAATTCACAACAAACTGCAAACTAATAAACTGACTAATGATTTCCATAACCTTTGCTCGTCACTTGGAGGAAAGTTTATTGTACAAGAAGATGCTGACGACACTGATAATGGGGAACACGTAGGGCCTGCAACAGAGGTCACCTTTTGACCATCGACGTCTTTGCCCTGAATGTGTGACTTCTACCATGGTTTTCCAAATACCAGTTCAAATAGACGAGCAAGCTAAACTGCATCTAACATGAGATACTCTTCAACAATGAGACCTATCTGTTACTCTTAGGATATCGAAGCATTCTACGAAAATTAAGATGGCTCACTTCATGCGAAAAGGGAATTAAATTTGATTATATGGGAATTGGAATTAGATTAAAGTCACCCAGAAGAAGTTCTTACAAAGCAGCTGCGAATCCTACTCAAAAGAAAGCACAATTAACAAAGATATTATTACGCATACAAAGAAATTGAAAATGTCTTTGGTTATGGTATCACTAACCAACTGCACAAGAATATTCTTGATATATTCGATGCTATTTTCCCTTGGAGCCCAGTTTTTCCTAATGCTGCACTCATATCTGGTGGACTGCAGATCTGCAGTCTATATATACATATTTAGCACTTCCTTGCGATACTCCGGCGAGCGTTGAATACATATTAGAAATATATATCCTCGGCTTAGTCTTATGCCCCATATTCGTGGCCGACATGACACGTTTGCTATACACCTTGGCTAAATGGTGGACTTCTGGTGCAGGTAACCAAACCTCGTTTAACCCTCTATCGTTGAGATGTACATTTAACGGTCGCATTACCTCGACGATCGACACTCATCATTTTGACAACTTTCTGCTTTATTCATAAAAAAAGTGATTTGTCTACCAGGCAGTCATCGCTCCCATTTAGAGGTACGGCATTAATGTTGGGCATACAGTGGCCAAATCCAACCGAGCTGGTGTCCAGGCTATTCGCCGGTGCTGATTGCGTAATAATACGATGCACTGCGACGCTCAGCAGGCCTCAGTCCGAAGCCAGATTAGTTCCCACAGCAACCGACACAAGTAGAAATTATTTGTGCACAGGAACTGCTTAGCCTGTCCTTTGGCTGGCGGAGTTCCAATTAGGCGACTTCAAAATGTTATTGGCACACTAATGTTAATCCGAAAAGTGCAAGTAACGATGACACTGTGTGCTTGAACATTGTCAAATTCTACTAATTAGTGTACAGTCAGAAGAGAAGGTAATCGCCTTAGTATTATCAAATTATAATTTGCGAACTCGTTTGTTGTCGCTTTAAAAAATTGTAAAATTGTATGGAATCAATCGGTTTTAAGAGTTCGTAATACTTTGTAATTTGAAGGAAATACGTGGTTCCTAATGATACCCTGCACCCATTGAAATTGGGCAATCAAGGGTCTTATGGTTTGTACACATGTATATATAGTTGACTGTCTTTTCGTTACTCTGTGTACTGTTTAATAAAATGAAATAAAATGTAGAAATAACAGTGCACTTGATGGGAGTGTTCGACTTTGAGATACACGCACTTCACTTAGCCCCACACGATGGAAAACCTGATAAACTGATCATTAGGCAACTTTGAATGTTTAAGAATCACGTCTAAATAAAGGACTTAACGCATTTTTGGTGGATAGGCTGACCAAAAATTTGTATTCCGCTCTAATATTCTCCTTAAGTGGTCCGAGATGCCTTCTGTCAGAAGATTCATCTGTACAAAGCAATTTTTACTCATTTTGAACAGGTACAGGGTGTGCAAAATGCAGTCAGAACATCAGAGATTTGAAATCAGCTTAAAGACATTCCCATGACTTATTCGATAATCGTTAAAAAATTGAGTTCAATGAAAATCAGGCCTGTGTGCAATAAGATTGCTTCAGTTTTCAATCGTTATCCTTTTCCTTCCTCTGAGTAGCAGGAGTCGAGGCTTAGTCTAACAGCGCGTAAAGATTTTTATTAGGCTGCTCAGGTGGCTTTTGACTATTGCTGCTGCTCAGAGGCAGGAGAATGCCTTTTTTCATTCCATGCTCAGTCATTGTTGTGTACGTCAGCGGAGGCTCTGGCCGGAGCCACTCGCGCCCCTAAATGAGCACCCAGGACCCGCGTTCGAGTCCCTAATTGTAACACACATCGATTATTATCGCAATTCAGTCGATTTGTCTGTTTCTGTATGCCCTTCCGGCTGCCTGCTTCAAACGGGATTCTTAGGCTTAAAGTACGATAAATAAATAATTGATGCGAATGTGAGTCCTTGCTGCAAGGTCACACTAAAGCATGGAATCCCTGAAACCGATCGAACATCATATCCTTGCTGGTCTCAGCAACGACAAATTGTTTTATGCTGCTGTCATTTCAACAGAACTTTACAATTATAATTATAATTCGATAATTATCGGACTCTATGTAGATCATGTCTAGGAATTATATGTCGTGTCTGGGATTTATATATCATTTATCGTCCGCAGGGTATTAAATCGACGACACCTCGGAAATGACAGGCCAAAATTTGCGTACAACATAAGTGTATTCTACTCGGGAATGCCAGAATTAGGAATACTCTGTACCAACAGCACACACGAAACGGGTTGAAAAACTGAAACCGAAAAACTCAAATATTCGAATATATGTGCGATCTAAATGGATGAATAAAATTTGACATTTGGCTTTCCTGATCATTCTAGTATATATAGACATAGCATAAGCGATGACAATCCAGGAAGCCCTGCTCTTCAAATGAGTTATACATATATGATATAGCGAACAAGTTCGGCCAAGGCACGTGGCCAGGAATACAGGCTAGGTGTCGCTGCCATTTTGAAAAAGAAGAGGAGATACTCAACGGACGTATCCCGAATAGGGGATCATTGCTTCGGCCAACTGACTCAGCGGGGAGCATTTGGGGCCCCAATCAGCATAACTTTATATACCCTTTTTTCTATCCATTTTCAGGGACACAGGGTAGAAATATGTGCAAATGCGAAAATGACAATTGACATGCAACTGAGACTGGCATGCCCCTTGTTGCGTTGAGGCAAGCTGTTTATGCGACAAGTCTTTAGGTGCTTGGGCATGGAAGGGAAGTGCCGAGGAATCGTTGGCTCCGTGCTTAGTGTCTAAGGGAACGAGACCATAATCAAATTTTATGACTAACACTTGAGCCAACAGCCAGTGGGTGCCAAAGAGGTCTCTGCCCGCCCCCGCTCACTTAGCGGCCCTGGCTCGAATTTGCAACTGCATAAAAGCCAATTTGCCATGCCTGCAAATAGCTGCACGTGGCAATTTATTAACAACGCGCACACGATTTGTGCATCAATTGCGAAACAATCTATACGCCAACTGGAAACTCACCTGGCATGATTCTTATAAACGCTCTCCAGACACAGAATATGAGCTATGCAACCGGGACGTGGCTCAGCCGGCACCCACCGTAGGCGACGCTGCACCAGCAGGAACACGGTTCGCTTTCATAGTTTGCCACGCATTCCATTTGCCGGCCCTATTGCAGCGGGAGAGAGATAGAATGGACGTCTATACAAAATAAACAAAAATAATATGTTAGCGACATAAATCATAATATGAAAAAGAAACGACTGCAGCCACAACTCTTCCCAAGGGCGCTGCGGTACGAATATCGGGCTGAAAAAAGCGCTAAGAGAAAAGCATTTAAAATAAAAAACGAAGAACGCCGAGAAAAGGGCAAGAAACTCTTCAACCTTAGCAGCATAAAGGTGAAACATAGAACAGCTGTATGGAGTGCAGGTGCCTACAGTGGCACACAGGTGAGTAGCGGAATCTTCGGATTGGTTGAGTCGATTTTCTATTTCTATGTAAAGTTTCCGAAAAATTGTTGAAAATTCCAAAAGATTGCAAAGCTGAATTAAATAATCATATACCCTTTAAGTGTAAAAATGATGTCAATTTAAGCTATAGAACGCTTTAGTCGAGAGTGACTGACCGGGAGATACCCTGTACTCAGCTTCCAGCTCTAGTAACATGGGTTCACAAAAGATTTATGATTTGTTGGCAATAATTTAACAACAAATTTACAATTGCCATTTTGAATCTAGTATTGCGTCGTCGGTTACACCCGACTGCAACAACTGGTCATTGGCGACTCTAACTTTAATATTGTGCGAAATACTCACTAATATACTCTTTTCACTTTGAACGAGTATAAAAAATGTAATAAAAGATATTTTGTTGAATATACAAGTACAAGAATCTATATAGCAAATTCTGCAATCTTCGAAATATGCTCAAGAAATCAAATTTGTCGATTGATCTGCATATTCAAATTTCCAGCAATTAGCTTGTTTAATGTGCTTACAGACATAAACGCAATATCTGCTAATATTGCTATATCAAGAAAAGTTGTTGTACGGAATATCGAATGTGCCTTCTTCTTGGGGCATTTAGCATTAGATGCAACTAAAGAATGCCACATCAGCCCACTGTGCGCAGCCGGAACAATTGTAGCAGCAAATGTAGCAGGCGGGGCCGCACACGTGGACGCTTGTCCAGCGAACGGTGGTTATCGGCACTGGGAGGTCACTTGTTCGTTGTCATAAGTGCAGTTTACATTCAATCTAAACACTCGGCGCCTGCCTAGGTCGGGGCCGTGCTGCTGGATTAGCTGCTCCGGCGGATGCGGCGACTGGAGTTCAATCGATTTCTATCTGCCATCGCATAAATCGCCTTGCCACATGTACCGCAGCGATCTGCTGCCCTTTGCTGCTGCAGCTGCCTCTGACGTTTCGACGTGAATATGGGCCAGCTGGAGATGGGGCTGCCCTGGGAGCAGGGAGCTGGAGCAGAAGTATAAATTCCAGCAGCCAGTGGCCGGAGGCAATGACTTTTGGACCCACTCTTCCACTCATTCCGCATCCCGGGCAACCCAGCGCTATGTTTGTATTGCGCCCACGAACGACTGACAGTGTTATTTACTGCTACTAATCTCGTAGCGTGAGGCACAATGCTAACCCGTACATAGAGCGCGGAGTGGGGAGCATGAGTTCACATGGCCGAGATTTGCATATTTTGATGATACATGGCTGGGGTGGGGAGGGGTGGGATGGGGATGGGGATGGGGCTGGGATTGGGAACCTGGGAACCAGCTATGAAGGCTGCGAATATTGTTGCCTCCTCTTATTGCCTCCCTTATGCAAAGCCGTAACCAAAAATTACGCCAAAATTCAAAACGCGCGGTTTTGTGTTTGCATATTTTAATTTCCTCTTTTGTGCCGCTGCGTAGCCGCATCCTGCAACTTCTGCCGTTAACATCCGGCTTCCGAGTGACCTGCAGGTGGAGCCGGACCTCTGGCCACTGTCCCGGGTTCGGTTATCGAGGAGCTACCAGTGCCGCTTCCAGCAACACCTGGACAACGGCCGTGCAATGTCTTGTTTAACGCGTGTTCCTCATATCTGTTGTTTGATCCATTTCCAGAGTTTAGCGTCTTCTAATGCCTAAAAGTTGAAACTTTAAAAATCTACACGTGCATATCCGCGCAAGTTTTAAGTCTCTATTCACGTTGCGAATTTCGTATCTTGAGTATATGGCAGAAAACGTAGTCCAAAACAAACGATGTACATACATCGATTTTCTAAAAACGTTGAAGTTTATTTATTATTTGAAACAAACCTGATCTGCGGATGCAATCAAAAAACCTTTTAAATTTTAAGTATCTAGCTTTTATACGAGCCTCTGGATGCTAACAAAGAATATATACAATTTATGGTGTTAAAAATTCCGCCTTCTGCCTGTTCATATATTTGCAAAAGACCATAATTTATGCTTTGAAAATGAATTTTTATAAGTCACCAATATTGTTTTATTAAGTCTAAGGAAATTAGTAATTAATAAAATAAAATATTTATATAAGATAGTTGAAGATAGTTGTATTCATCTGCTTGCTGGTGAAAATCTTGGGGACCGCTCAGCAGGCCCGGGTTCGTAATTGTTTCTGTCATATGAATTAGTAACGAGTACTGAATACTGGCGACTGCTTGAAGTATTCAAATGAACACAAATACATACCTGTTTACTTCTGCTGCTCATGAATTTTAATTATAATCTGTTCACAAAATAAAACAGTGTACAAAAGCATTTTTTTATTGAAGTATTGTAGCTTGTATATGTACTGTCAAATACTCTCAAAATATATACCCTGAAATGAAAAGGTATAGTATAGACATTATTACAGATCAGGTCAAAAATGTTGCTGCCACCCTCAGCTGTTAAAAGACCGTGAACAGAGAATTTCCGACTTGTTAAAGCCAATTTATGAACTGCCTGCAACAAAAAAATCCGATAGTTTTACGACGGTAGCCTTAAAACTGAGAGACTAGTTTGCACAGAAACAGACTTGGCTACATCGACGCGGCTGCGAATACCGAGTGAGAATGTATATTCTATATATACTAAATAGGCTCGGAAAAGTCTTCTTCAATGCATCATACATTTCATGATATAATTAAAATTTCTCCTGGGAGATTGAATAGGGTTGCCGCAGTACCATTAACATTTAATTCATTTAGGCTTTTAATGCGTAAACAATGTGATTGTTCTACAAAATTGCTTATTTTTTCTTATTTTATTTCGTAACTTATTGGACAATCTTGTGAAATGTTAATTTCACAAAAGTATTTGCCAAATCATATGTCACATTTATCATACATATGACACTTCTTTCTTGTCCTTTCGAATAGAAGTGCACTAAAGTGTCGACTTACGAATAGTTTTAAGTTCGATTTGAGTTTGACGTGCTTTTCCGTGGCGAAATTAAATATACAGCAGAATATTCTTTTTGCCAATGCTTTTTCCAGTCGCTGGCACAACGTTTGTAATCCGATTGCTGTGTGGAAAAAGTTGGAATCCATTGAAAAGTACATTTGGCGACGGCGAACGAGGCGTATACGCGAGCCTGGAACGTCGCTGACCACCGCAATCAGTCGCATCCGAATCAACAGAATCGGGCGCTCGCTGGTGGGTTTATGTTTGCCCATGAAATTGAAAACGGCAGCTGTCGCGGCCACAAATTAAAAGATGGTTTCAAAATCAATAGGCAAATCGAATAGCAAATTGGCCGATCGCTGGCTATCGAACAGCCGCCATTGCAGGCAAGCAAAAGCAACAGCCAAACTAATTACGAGAAGCCGCCAAATCTCTTAAAGCCTCGTCCCTGCACAGGGAGCCGACCCAAGGAGCGGACACAAGACCTCTGCTCCAAAAACGTTGTTATTTCACCGTTGTTGTTGTCGTGCGCCTGTTAAAGTTATTAACGTTTATGCGGCCCGAATGCCGCCAGAAGGCAGCAGGATATCCGGCATTTATTTCGTTACAGCAGCAGGCTTTTTATGTGTGTTTTGGCTGGTGACAAGATGCGTCCAGCTGGTGGTGAGGCCAGAGAGGAAAGACATGCCCATCATACGGCAGCAAATTCAAATGGGAAATTAAATAGATTTTTATCGACTGACGACGAGGAGAAAAACGGCAAAACATAAACTAGGTCAACACGGAAATCCATTTTATTATTTTATTATATAAATATAATTTTTGTAGCCAAAATGTCCTTTAGCCACAATAACTACAAAATATTTAAGTGAATTGGCTGCAGCATAACATTCCCAAATAAGGGAGAAGCATCAAATGAGATAAGTTGAAAGGTTTACGCTAGTATGAAGTGGTTTTTGTTTATACCCTTGCAAAGGGTGGTCTTATTATTTGGTCAACAAATGTGTAATGCATAGATTGCGCATTTTCGATCCAATAAATAATACTTGACATAAACTAAACTAAACTTTGTATAAGCCCGTTTTGGTTAGACGGCAGTGCCCGTTTAGGAAATACACTATGCTGAGCTTTGAGCTTCCGTTCCGTTCGCCTTCATGAGTATACAAAATCACATATATATCATATAAAAATTACTTTTTGCATTTATCAGCACTTTAGTAAATAATTACCTTTTCGAGAATAAGTTATTGTAATGATGCCACAGATCATTTTCAGTAGGGTATTAATCTTACGACCGTGAATAGAAAAGACATTGCAGCAGTTTGTATTTTGTGTATATTATATTTTATTTTATATGTCAGCTTCTCGTATATAATTTGCCTCAAACCTACACATGTTTGTAAATATATTGCATTATATGAATTGAACGCATAACACAAGTATAGGCGATTTAAGTTTTTCCAGAGTTCAGAGATACAATACTCATCTAAATACATGTATTTGACGTTAGCTATTATTCTACTTTTTTACATTTATTGTAGCTGTGAATTGCCCAAATCATTCTACATAGAATGCTTATAATTTGCTTTTATTTATATGTACATATATATGTATATGTATATGCGTATGATTACAAACATATAATTGTGGAATATTGCGCTGGATTTAGATAAGAGCTTTGTCTAAATTTCGTCACATTTAAAAGTATATACATAAAGTACTTGAAACATAATGAGCTAGCAAACTAGAACGACAACTGAACAGAGTCGACCAGGCCAGCGGTTTTATGTTATTTGCTCGTATATTTGAAATTTACAGAGTTTTCAACAAACAAACATTCATTCAACTTTACTTTTAATATAGTCATGTCATAAATCGAAATACTAAATAAGAGCGTAATATGAGGGAAAGGGCATATTATATATCCTATATCCGATCATCCTTCTATACACACGTACTAACTAAAAGAAACAGGCATAAACACACGTTGCAAGCTGTATAACTTCGGTGTTTATTGTTCGAACTTAATGAAATTAAGGACTTGGCGCTGCCATCTTACAATCAGTTTAGGTTTGCAATGAGTTTTTCTTTTTGTTATTTTTTTTTATATTTTTTTAGGTGGTTGTTATTGCAATGTAAACGAGTATTGCGCTTTCAGTTACACCTGAGTGCAATGCTCTTGTTCAATATCATTTTTGTATCTAAAAAGAATAAAATTTTTCGTGTGAAATGAATTTTTAAATTAATATAGGTTGCAATTTTGGATTAATTTGAAAAGAATATTTTTTACTTTGTTTATTGCATATATAGAAACAGAAATATTTTTTTAAGCATAGTTAAAAAAAAGCCGTAAAAAATTTTAGTGAAACCGAAACCTGTAGTCTGTGCGAATGAATAATAACTGCCAAATGCTCGTTAAGTTTTTAAACCGTTACAATTTGAAATTGCATAAAAAATGTGCTCCTAATTGACGATGCATTTTCCGCAAATCGCAATTTTTCATTAAGCGCAGTGTAAATAAATAGTGAAAACAAAATGATTTGCATCCCCTTAAAAAATAAAAGCAAATTCTCCGCTGACTTATTTCCCAGGATCGTTTTCCTGCGGCTTTTTATTTATTGACGTAAAATTAAAACTAAATGGGACACTGTCTCCGGAATGTATTGGGGCCCAGCTGACGCCCCGACTCCTGGCCTTTGTCCAAGCGCCGTGCGCAGCAAATATTTGATTTTGAAAATCACGTGCAAACAACACCAATTTGACACATAGTGCGACGTCGGCTGCAACTGCGACGTCGACTGCGGCTGCGACAACAGCAGCCGCGCCTTGTTGCTGTCCGTGTCAAACGCATGTCAGACACACGCGAACTGCTACTGACTGCGACTGCCATTGCCATCGCCATCGCCATCGCCAATGCATTGGCGGCAAACTGTAAAATGAAAACATAGCGGTAACCGAAACGCGTTACAAAATGTTAATTTGCAAAAGCAGCCACAACCGCCGAACCGCCAGCGGCGACTGCGACTGCGACTGCGGGAGATGCATTGGCAGTTGCAGGTGGCGCAACCACAATGTGGCTTTGTGCTCCGTGCAGAATTTAATGCACGCGTACCTAATTTCACTGATGAACTATGTGATACCCTCCGCGAAAGCGTGCTAGTCGGTATATCCCGGCGGCACCCTACTCTGCCCAGTGCAAAAATGCCTCAATAACACATTCAGAAGTGGTCGCAACTTGAAATATTGTGACTTTAAGCTTGAGACTTTAAGGCTGCGACTCTAACTCTGAACATGATATCGATTTGTGTCCTCGTTTATGAAATAAAAGGAGTATATTAGGTTTGTGCAGTGGCCATCTGTCGCTATGTTTTATATCATCTGTAAACTGCTGCTCTGTACAATTTATGTTCGTGATTCATTTTCGTGGTGGAGTAATCGTTGGAAACAAATTGAAATGTATTCCAAGCACGAGTCTGTGATCTGTAAGAAACTAATATACTCTTTTGGGTTTGCGATCAGAGTATGCACAACTAATTGACTGAGTGATTGCCCATCAACGCGCAGCCCACACCGAAAGAGTAAGAAAGCCGATATGTTACCCTGTACGCATTGAAATTGGGCAAAATGTATAATGGTTTTGGGTAAATATGTATATGCATGCGTATCAAATTTATTTGATGATCGATTACTCCACCTGTCTTTCTGAATTCGATAAATACCTGATTTTATTTTAGTCTGGGCTTGTGCAAACACAAAACATCAACATATATGAAAGCCCTACCCACATTGCCCCGTGTACGGTTACGTTTATATTAATCCTTAACTCTCCCGTTGTTCCCATTCGCCACATACAGTAAGGCAGAGCGGGTTGATGTTTTTTATGGGTGGAAAGGGTATTAAAATAAAGATTTATTTAAGCTTTCGCCTAATATACAAATAGTCGATAGTAAAATTAAGCCCTTTGTTATGTGACAGATCATTGTTAAGCCTCAGTTCCCTTCTAATGGGCTCGGGTTATGCATATGCATATAGTATGCAATTATATTTACATGCTCAACTGCTCCCAAGCTCCAATTAAAAGAAGCTTATTTTTATATTAAAGGAACAAAAGCGGCAAATTGTATGGGACATTCAAATTGGTAGAGTTGCGCCTAACAAAACCGAACATTGCATAAGCCCTGGGTAAAATTTAGTTGGTGTAACGGGTAAACAGTCGGGCTTGACCAACCGTAGAATACTCCGTTCACGGTCTACTAACGGCCACAAACAGTTAAAAACAGTCTTCTAAATAATTACAAGCTCTTACAAGCTACCCTCAACCGTTACTTTAGAAAATATCTTTTTATGCGATCTTATTAAGATTTTATTTTCACCAATATCTTGCGCGTGGGAAAGTTAATATAAAGCTGTTTTATAATGAACCCAATATAACAAATACAAATTTGCATAGAGTTACGCAAATTTGGCCGAAATCGATTGAAAAAAAAAGAAAATGTTGGATGTAAAACAAAACAGCATTATGACAGATTTTCGTGATTTCCGATCTTGGAATGTAAATCCAAAAATCGGCAAAACATAATTAGTAATTAACAATTTTTTTAGAGTTTTGAAAATAAGTTTGAAGATGATTAAAGAAAGTTGACAGTCGCAGTTCTCCCCTCCAGGATACCGGGTAGAATCTTACATCCCCAACCGACATTCTGGTGTTACACTCAGATTAAACCGTTTTCTGTTTTGCTTATTTTATTGCACGAAATTAAGTACAAGTTAAAGAAGCCACCGCTACATAAAATATATATTCTTGATATATAGTCTGCATAAACACACTTGATTTGTATGTGTTTTAGTTTAGCATATCTTTGAGATAACAAGAGTTTGAATTATCAAATCAAGTTTTGGAAAACTGAAAACTGAAAAATCATATTGTGAGTGTATGCATAGAAGGCGTTTAGAAATCTCGCACGGGGTATCCGCTATAGTCGGGCACTCCCGACTGGAACACTCTTTCTTGTTTGCTTTGGCGCAGTTTGCGACAACAACCACCACAGCTGCTGTCCTTTTCCAGCGCCAAAAGCAGCAACATTTGCAATCAGTCGTTGGCCAATGCACGACAACAACAACTACAACAACAACAGCAACAACAACAACAACAGCGAAGGCGAGGGCGAGCAGCGACCGCTAACACCGACCGAGCAGCAACCAAATTACCAATGAGCCAGCCACATCTCACACACACACAACACTATCGAGGCACACACGCACATCACGATTCATTCTACATGCTGTCAGTAGGGAGCTTGTCGCATGTTGTCCTTTTTGCTGCTGCTGCTGCTGCTGCTGCTGCTGCTGCTGCTGCTGCTGCTGCCGACGCGTCGCTGGTAAATGTTGATGCTGATAAGTAGCAAAACATGAGGTCCCCTGTAATTATGCGAGTGTTGCAAGTTAATTGCAATTGTGTGCAACTGACGGTAGCAAGATTAATTAAATTCATCCATGCACTCACACAACGCAAACTTCAACCTGAACTCGCCGACCTCCAGGCAGGAGACAGCAGCGCACTATGGTGAATTTCAACGTTTTTCGGGGAAAATATCTATCGAAAGTGCGTAAAAGGTATTTAAACAACAACTTGCACTGCAACAGTCACAAATATTCACATAACCCTAAGGCAAGAAAAATTTCACTTTTTGAGTAAATTAAAATTGTTGGTTTATTTACGTGATTCTTCTTCACACTATGGAAACTTCGATGTTCTTTGCCGTTCACGAAGTGAAAAGGGTATATTGAGTTTGTGTAATATGCGTCATTTTATGTATTAGAATTTATTTGCAGTTTTAATTCCTTGATAACCTTAGTTCAATTTGGTCACAGCAGAAATTGACGGGTAGGTCAAACGCCGTCTGAACGCAGTTTAGGCTTGCTGTGAGGCCAAGTTTTTTTTTATAAATTTTAATGCTTACATACATGTTTTGCGTGTTATTTCACTGTAAACGAGTATTGCGCTGCCGGTTACACCCGACTGCCAGCATTTGTATGCTTAATTTATTAATTAATGCCACAAAAAGTGTCTGAAAAGACCATGGTGCAGCGGAAGTACCACATCAAGTGAAGGACACACAAATACATGCACCATCACTCAATGCCAGGAGAGTCAATCTGTTTATTTGTTTATGCTTCGCACCCACTCTCCCACAGACACACTCACACAGACACACACGCACGCACACACACCATTGCACGCACGCACATTCATTGCATTGTTTAAGTTTACTAATTTCATGCGTGGTTATGTTTTTGCATGAACCATAACTAGGCGCACTCACAGCCCTTTGCTCGGCCCTCTGTTTGCTTGTGTGCGGCATATCGCGCAGTTGTTTTAGTTAAGTGATTTATTGTCGCAAAATTGTCATTATTTAAAATTAATGATGTCATAATTAAGTTTGTTGCTGCAACTGCTGTGCTTTGCAGTTTATTGTAATATGATTAACATGCTGACCACGACACCGTTCGCAATGAGCGTGCCACGCCCAGCAACATACAGAAAGCATTTTGACAGTTTAGCCATAAAATTAATGAACTATAAAAAAGTTCAATTATCTTTAATTTACATAATTTTAGTTAGTATTTGCATTGTGTGCAGTCTGCCAGAGAAGGTGACAAATACTGACAAATAGACAAAGGATTTAGAGCACTGAGTCCGTGTCAATTACAGAGAAAACAACTTAAGGCCTGAATCGCCACTGAAATGCTTAATATCAAAGGTTGGGTGGGGCAGGTGACTGAACAGCAATGTTTGTGAATACACACAAACATAAACAAAAATAAATGTTAAGCATTTGAATTCATACACATATGAATTAAATCTCTACTATTCATTTGGTGAACCAGATTTGCGTAAATTGCTAGAATGAAAACAAATAAGAATGTTGCAGTCAGGTGTAACCGACTGTGCGCAATACTCTCTCACAGCAAACTATAGTTTTGGGAAACTACGAATTTTTACTTTATCTGAATTAAACTCAAAAATATTTAACATAAATATCTTTATATTTAGTTTAAATAGTTTTCACATTTCAAATCAGCATGTGTCATATTTAAAACAAAATGTTGATTATTATTTACTGAGTACATATGACGTACATACATACTGAGGGCTACAGCTTATCTAATACTTTAAGGAGCTTTAATAACAAAATTAAAGAATATATCAACATTTTATAAAAGCAAGTTGCTAGTCTAATGTTTTAACTTATCAAATATGATAGAAATCCAAATGTAAATAAATTCGAAATCGGGTGTAATTGACTGGGCAATGCTCGTTCACAGTTTAAAACAACAAGGGATTGTGGGGGATGGCGGGGAAAGACATATTGGTGATATGAAATGTATTTATACTCATTGGGCTCAGTGAACCTAATTGTTTAACATATTTTGATGGATCATTTTCTATATATATTTTTGAAGATGACGTTACATTTCATTGACAAAAATGTATTTCTGTCGATGATTAAAGGACGCTGCAGAGCCGAGAGACAAATGATTTTGCTGGCCAAAGATAAAGGTAAGCAAAGTATAATATGCAATATGTATTATATCAACCTATTATATTTCTATTTATGCATGGTTTAATATTGACGATTACTAAAGTGATAATTGGCTATGGAGAACGACATTTTACTATACGGAATGACTGCTTTGGTAAGATATTTTTATAATAATCAAACTGGACACAAAGCATTCATTAAATATAATAAATCTTTTTGAATTCTAAATTTGAAAGCTTAACTACCTTACCAATTCAAAAAGGAGTGGACTAACTACGCTGAAAGTTGTGATATTGATTTGATTTGGTACATTAGAGCCATAATTTGAATAATGAATTATTTATTAGCGCATTAATTTTTGTTTGAGCTCGACTTTCACAAATTTGTTACTTATAAAAAATGATTATTTGGCAAAAATATGTTTAAACTTTTAAGTTGATTAAATTTTATCTGTTTTTCTATTAAGAAGAATAATTTAATAAAGTTGGTTACAATTTTATTTACGTACACGAGTTCTGTATAAATATACGAGGCTGTGAAGCTTATAAAAGGGATCCGAAAAAAGTAATTAAGGAAATTAAATAATTTAAAAGCCACCCATTAATATATAATGAATAGTACAAACTGTGTATTGAATAAAAACCAATTTAATGTGCTACTAATAATGTGCAATAAAAAAAAATAAGCTGTAAAATAAGTACACATACGGGTTTGTAACAAAATTATAATTATATTTATATTATATATTATAGTATATTAGGAATGAGTAACGGATAACGGATACAAGTTGTTTACTATTAAATTCATTTATTTTTTTAAATGAAGTTAAATTGGCTTTGAAATCAGAAACTTGTTTGAAACCATGGGCAAATATATTTCATTCGAAATGCAAATATTGAAATTTACAACCTTTTTTTTTCTAAATGTAGAGACTTCCATTTGAATTTATTTCAAATTATCGGTAGCCTACGCATATTTCTTAAAATGTTGCCCGGCTTTTGAAGCATATCTCGGAAGGCTTTAAGAGAGATATCAAATTTAGAGTGTGGGTTCTCGCTTGGTAAGCACAGATCAAGAATATGAAGTGGTTGTAGACATGTTTTTTTTAGTGAACGTGTGTATAGAAAGAAGTTCGACTGGGAGCTGGGTACGGGGTATCTCCTAGCCGGACACTTTCGATTGTTTCTGTTTTTCAATACGTACAGTTGACCTCCTACATCTCCACACCGGAGTTTACACACCTTGCCACATTTATGTTTGTAAATCTTCTTTAAGTATACTCAATGATATTGCACAGCGTATCTCCTTGTCTAATCCTCTCGGCTAGAGCATTCTCGCTTGTTTGAATCTACTAGTATATTGACCTGTGGACCAGAGGGCGACGCAATTAACTTTATAACATACATAGACCCCATCTGTCTATGAACACTTTGTATTTATTTTTATTTTATATATATATATATATATATATATATATATATATACATATAAATATATATATTAGCAACGTTTCGAAATGCAAAACAAAATATCAAAAAAATAAAGGAAAAAATTTATTTTTGTTATTGTTAATATAACCATAACTGTTACCATTATTTTTATCTCATTATTCAGTTGCTTGCGTGACTCACATAGACAACTCATTTACCGAGGACTTCAGTTTCTTGAATAGTTCAAGTCACGTCCACACTGCACAAGCCGCTTGTGGAAATCAAAGATTGCGCTTACCATTTGAGTAGTGTCGAAGCTGTTTGTCAGTTTGCGCAAGTTGTTTGTGTTAAAAAATAAAATGATTTGACTTTCGGTGAATCTGTGCAAGCATTTGTGTTTTCATGTTTTGTGGCGCCTTTTAAATATTTTATTATTAAAATGTCGGGGTATTGTTTTTAAGCGGAATCTAGTTTTCATTTAAATAAAAGTTTTTGGCCTTCTTTATGTATTCTTATTGTCTGTCCATTGTCAATATTGAGTTTCAATGTTATTTGCGATCATGATTCTTTAATATTCGTTTTGGCATTCGGCACTTTTGCAGCTTGGATCGGCTTGCGCAAGCTGCTAAGGTATGCGCAAGCAACCGATTTGCACAAGCAGCTTGCATTGCTGTTAAATTGCAGCATTTTAAATTTTGGGAGAAGCGGCAGGCAGTATCCAAAATATGAAATATTCTTGATCAGTGCTTAATACACGAGAGCCCTAACCCCGAATTATTCATGTATTGATAGGGTCATTCAATGCCATTCAACCAAAAAATGGCACTTAAGTATGTGGATGTAACTAACTGACATAGAATCGTCAAATTTATATTTATATATGTATGTATATAAAAGAGATTGTCCTGACTGACTGAGTGACCGATAAGGGACGGGTGATCAAGGGATATAGAGATAACATTTTATTGGGAGCCTTCTTCATATGTCGAAAGTGCGCACGTAGAAGGAGTTTTGGGAAATTCGAGACCAAATCTTGTATTGAAACACACAGCTACAACGCTTTAAAGCATATGTGTGTGCTTTGGCTATATACCAAAGCGTTAGGATAAATAGCGAAAGGTCAGCTGTTCAAATCCCGGTCTTTTGTTTTACTTTTTGAATGATCGGATGCCGAGGATTTAAATGAGACGCTGCAAATATAAAAACAAGTCAGGTGTCTGTCAGTCGGCAAATAGCCGCAAACATTCCTTTCGATTATAATCGGTAAAGGGTTACAAAGGTACAATAATTAGTGTAAACTTGTAACCTCTTTCGGATCATAATAATTACGACTTCCATTAGCCCAGCCGTGAGTAAAAACAAGTTTATTTTTGCTTCCTCAGACACTTAAAGTTGAAATATATATAAAAGAAAACAATATTAAAGTGGCCACAGGATATCGTTTAGTCGAATACTTCCGATTGGAGCGGTCTTAATTGCTTTTTGTCTGGCTTTTGTGCAGGCTCACTTTTTTGTGTGTTAAAATGTGTTTTAAGTCAAAAGTGTCGTAAGCGTTTGCTTTTCAACAAACAATATAGAGAGTACAATTTATTTGAACTGTGTAAGATATTCATATTTTAATCAATTTAATCTTATGAAAGCAGGAACGTATGAAGTACGTTGCCAAGTGACAATAACTGAAGACAATCAGAAACATTGAGTTGCCTCAAACCTACTCGGATAAATGAAAAGATTAGTCGAGCTCAGATTTTAAATGGCTTGAAGGAAGAGCTGTAATATGTATTATTTTTATAATTCATTGTTTTGGTTCAAAGCCTTAACTTTTATACGCCCGGCTCGCTAGGCTCCATCATCTGTGTCTATATATTTGTTCATCAATATATTCTATTGAAATTGTTTTTAGTACGTATATAAGTGTGATTAACATACATATGCATATGTATACCTAAGTTATTGTATATATTTATAAATAGAGTATATAGCACGGGTGGGTCTTGCATTATGCGTTTACTATTTAAGTAACATTCACTAGTTGACATATTTTTGGTTTCAGATAGTTAAGTTTAATTATAAAATTATAAATTACAATTAAGTATAGATATTTTGTTAATGCTACAGGTTAATTCTTAACTATTTGTTTGCTCTTATTGATGTTGCAACAATCTCACCGTGTCACTTATATATCATTACACAATACGTCTCGTTTTTGATTAATATTCATATTTGTCGTTATCTTACTTACACATTTGCATACGTTAGTTTCCTTTTAACAGCTACGCAAAAAAGAAGTCATTTCAACAGTGCTTTTAGGCTTGATTAAAAAAAAATCACCTTAAATGCTAGTTAGAGGGTTCTTTTCATATGTATATCTGTGTATATGTACTTTTTAATTGTCTTTTGGCCATACTTTGCCGGTTTTCATATCGCTCTTGTCTCTTTTTTCTTTCTTATTTCTTCTGCTTCTCTCTCGCTCTTTCTCTATCCATGTGACTCTGTCGTTCTTTTATATATAACAGTATATATGTTAAGTGGAAGCTCCTGTTGCACGCCACGCTACTCACGTCTTTCGTTTTAAACTGCACGTTATGGCATTGACTTCTAGTTTTGTTTCCAACTGGTTGCTGCATTATTGCGGCCGAAATGGGAATAGAATGAGAAAGCAGAGAGTTCAGTTAGTCCAGTGATCTCCCTGCCTATGATTGGGCAACGTTTCTTTTTTTCGGGCAGATCCTGCTTACCTTTATAGTAGACCTCGCGGTACATGGTGGGACAAGCGGCCTTGCCGTTCGCCTTTGTCATCTTGAAGTCAATATTGGTGCGGATGGGTCGGTGCAGAAGCGGCTGCGGCGGACGATAGTTGTTTCCGAGTGGCGCCTTTGGGTGGTCAGGACTGCCCTGCATCAGGCGACGCAGTGCATGCAACTGCAAGAATAGAGAAGGCATACATCTGGATAATCTCGGCTCTTAATACTGTGCAAAGAATATTTGAATTCGAACAGAAAGCCCAGCCGACAATGGCAAGATAATGGTCTTGCCTCTTTAAAAATGTGTTACTTTTTAAATAGGGGTTGATAGTGATCGGCTTGGAGATATCCTGCGAACTTTCTTTAGCTCAGCACTATAATAAATAACTTTATAAAAACTTCAATGCTTTAGTACGCCACTTAAATGTGTTTATTGAACTTATTAATAATTCCCCAAGTTTACTTAGAGCTAATAAGTTGTTGGAACGTCAAAATTGTTGTTTACATAAATGTTCTCGTTAAGCATTTTTGGATTACTGTTCCATCTCAACTTGAAATCCCCAAAATTATCATTTTGTGGGCCTTATGAAATTTGGTTATATACACTGTTGTTAGTATTTAATAGCTTTAGTCGGAAGTGCCCGACCCTGCACCCAGCTAAACACCTTTCCATACACACGTACACAAAAGGACACACACATATACGCAAACAGATGCTTTTACTTCTTCACTGAACCCACACTTTCGAATATGCAAAGCTGAATAGTTTCGGTATTTATGGTCCGATCTTAATTAAACGGATAGGGACTAAAACATAGCATGTACAAAAGCAATACCTCTTAGTTTTGCAATTTTCGGAAAACCAGGTCAAGAAACCGATATTTATCGATTGCGGGAAAACTGAGCAGGTTATCAATTATTTGAAATTAACTTGAGCTTATATTACACAATTATAGTGCATTTATTTCAAATTTCAAGTATCTAGCACACAGATCGGCTATTAATGCCGACTGCTGAATAACATTCCACCTTTTTACTCATTTTTAGTGGGTAGAGGGTATAAATACAACTTTCACACACAACTTGTTCAAGGACAGAGGGGGGCGAGAAGTACCATAAACAAAGGAGCACGACAACAACAATAAAAACGAGGAGCTTTAACAAAACCGAGTCAATAGCACTTAACGTACACAATCTGTCTATCAATGGACTTCCGTCACAAGCGGTTTCAACGATGTGATGGACGGGAAAGCTGCGCCCACTCAAAGTTTCCTCCCGTTATCCGCTCAATTTTGTGGAAGCCCCACACAGCTGGAAGCGTGACGACGGAGGCGAGTGGAAGGGTGCATAGGTCCACCTAAGGTGGGCATCTTTGAGTGGCCGTTCAAGCAACAACACAGGGCGAGTATATCAAATTGCTCATACTCTAATCCTGTCAATAGATTTGTTTTTCCCTTAAACCCTAACATTTTAATACGACACTAATCCCTTAAGTGAAGCCAAATATCTGTGTGGAAGAATAATATTTTTGACGTCTGCAACAAAATCGCATATATGTCCTCGTTTGTATTGGATGAACATAGAATACATATAAATTATTTACAAATTAAGAAAAATAGTACAAACTAAGTAAAATTACAGAAAATTCTTTAAATTAAGTTTATATCCACTGATTACACCAAGCGCAAAGATTTTCTGTTTTTAAATGGAGATACAAATTTCCTACAATATCACAGACTAGTGTTTCTTATAATATTAAATAAAAACCCTTTATTTCACACCCAACATTTTTTACATAATCAATTCAATAAGTGACCAACTCGAAATTAAAAAATAATTGGGCAGTGCGCACTTTACTTAATTTCGAATACCTTCCATAAACAAATCCACACCCAAGATTTTCATTTAATCTTCGAAGTACGTGCGTATAACAACATGTTTGGCTCGGAGCTGAGGGTAGGGTATCTCCTAGTCAGGCACTCACAACTAGAGCACTCTAGTTAAAAATAAAAAATGGTTTTCAAGTATGTATGTATATACTCATAGTAACAATAATATATAAATAATTAAATAAATATGTAGAAAATGTTGTAGTAATTCTAAAAAAAAGTTTAAGTTTGAGACACCAAATTCTTTGCCTGATCGTAGAAAATTTTTCCTAATTTTTTAAAACATGATATTTTTCTTAAGTGCGTAATATTCAGATAAACAGATTCTTGTGAGATTTTTTAGGAGGCAATTAAAGTTTAACGTAAAAAATTTTACCGTTTTTGGTCACGACCAAAAACTGGCAAACCGCATATTCCAAAATTCCGAAAGGAACAAAATTTTATATATACATATGTATGTACGATTGTACGTAATCCAATAACATATGTTATAATCGACATAATAATATTAGAAATAACTCACACCGAACAAGCCAAAAATTATTTAAAGTGTCCGAGAAAAGGCGGTAATTGAATTTTCAGCTCAATTAGGTCTGCGGAACTCGTTTCAATATCTCTCTTGTAATTTTCCTCTGTCGGTATCTGGCTCCCAAGCGAATTCTCTTTCTCTGTCTCTGTCCCTTTTAATGCTATGTCCGCTTTGCACAATTTCTGGTGTTACTTTAATTTGGTTAATTATGTTTTGTAGCCAAGGTGCATGGGAGCCGGCGCTATTGACATTCAGCGCTAAATAACATCGCCGCTGCTGTGTTTGGCTATTTCCTCTGCCCATCCTGTTGTCTGAGCGCTCCAGGGCTACCAGAAGCTGAAACCATGGGCTCCTGGGTGCCATTGCGCTTGTTGAAGTTTTTATGAGTCTGCCTTGGCTGCTGCCTGTTCCGGCTCTCGCCCTCCGCCAGCTGCCAGCTCTGCTTGTATGTGTAGACAAGTGCATATGTGCGACCACGCCTCCCGCCCACTCCACCACCACTCACCGTCGACGTTGTTTACACGTACGGCGCCGGCCACTGGCTGCTTCCAAGCACCCTCTCTGCAAGCCGGCCCGGCTTGATGGCCGTGCATGTTGACGTCTTTATTACAGCACTGCACTTAATAAACATTTGCGTTACATTTTGTATGCTATCCTTTTGGTTTGCAGGCAACAGCGTAAGCAAAAAGTGGTCATCACTTGCACTTAGAGCCGCTGTGCCTTTGTATTGTTCTCGTTGAAGTAGGAGAAGATACTTAATTTAAAACTTAAATTAAATTAGCTTAAAAAAGCACAGGGGTAAGGGTCAGTAATTAAACAACATTATGAACCCATTTCTGAATTTGGAGAAACGCAACCCTTGATCTATTTATACATTGTATAATAACTGCTTAAATAATTTACTTGAATTAAAAACAGCATAACGTACATTGAAAGGACACGGCAGTCAAATAAAGTTTATTTGCAGTTTCTGGATGCTGTGGGATAGCACAAAGGGGTCGACACGCTGATTAAGTTTCTGGATTGTGCATAGGGTCCTGTTGGTGTGTTTCATTTAAAAAAAAATTATATTCTTGGACTTGAGCGACCTCAAAAACTATAAAAGCTAGATATCACAAGCACAGCACATTTGCAGTTTATATTCTCGTATATAAGATTATTTTTGACCTCACCATAAAATGTATAAAAAAACCCTATTTCAGAATCCCCTATTTATTCTGAAACAAAATTGGAAATAAATTGAGAGAGCGCATGCCAATTCTCTCAAATTTTGTTTGCTCTCATATGGACTTGTTTGAAGTAATTTTTCACTAGAACTTAGTTTTTCCTTGATTTATTATAGATTGAATTAAGTACACATTTGGCTTCGCAATAAATATAAACTAATTTCTCTTTCAATAATATTTATGATATTCGAAGAGGAAGTAATACAGTTAACTTATAATTTTGACCATGTTAAACTTGTTCGTTGAAATGTCGAAACGTCAACTTGTTTTTTATTCGAATTGAGAACGTTTTCAACATATGAACTGCAATCGCAGCTGAAAAAAATTATTTATAAACTAATAGGCACATTTTAAATCGCTTTTACTAGAAAAGTATGTAAAAGGTTATTTCTTAATTAAGAATTTGAAATAATACCATCTCGGGTAGGAGATTCGATTCCAGGGCCCCATCATCCACTGCATTGGTTGAAAGACACCACATTGTTTGCACTCACCTGCTGCTTTGTTATATAAATTGGCTTATTCAGCACCACCCAAGTGACAGTCTCATGGCAAGCCGGAGCTGTTGTCGAGCCGTCGTAGGTCATGTAATGGTCGGTGTCGGGCATGAGTCCGCGTATGGAAAGCCGCTTTACGAACACCTCATCGCCGCCATAACGAATGCGTTCCAGCTGGTCGGTCAACATGCGCAGCTCGGGATTGGAGAGATCGCCCAGCTATCGAGCAGCCCGTTAATACTTAACTCCTTTCCAGATGCGGGGAATGTGTGAAAGCTTACCTGCAGTAATATGGAGACGCCCACGATGCCCTGGGCACGATTCAGGGCATCCGAGAAATTTGCATATAGCTGTGAATTATAGCCGAATATTTGTATCTGCAAAGCCAAGAAGAAAGAGGAAGAATAAGGCTTATGTTGTACATGTGGCTTTGAAAGATGACAACGAAGATAGACACGATATGCAAAAGTGCTGTATTCCATTTGTTTTTGTGGCCAAGTTTAATGGTGCTCTATTTAAGCTAAAATGCAAGCAAAGCGCCTGCAACGTTCCCATTCTGTTTGCACAGAAGAAACACCTGGGAGCTAGTGACAGAAGTGGGTGTCTGCTGGGTCAGCCTCGCCTCAAGCTTGCATTGTTTCGCATAAATTGCAATAAAATAATCGCAACTATCAACAAAGCACAGACAAATACCAAATACACGCTTCACACAGATACGTCCACCAAAACACCCAACAGAAGCAGACAGACGAGCTCAAAAACAAATATTTTCAATTGGCCAACATTGGGCAAGTGGACGTAGTGACCTGGAGGCCAAAATAGAGTAATGCAGTACGCGCCCAATGCACCATGGGGAATTCGCACCGTTTTTCTGGCAAAAAGGCCTTGCTTTAAATAATCAACTTTTGCTTTAATACATTGCAATAAAAAAACTAGCAATGTTGCTCAAAAGAAATTTAAAAAGCAGTCAAATCTGTTTAGATAATAGCTTTAAACGCAGTTTCTGCGAGCAAAATTACAGTCTTGCATTGAGTGAATTTTTTTAAAAGCAAATACTTCACATTTCAAATAAAAAGCCTTTTTGAGAAATTCTACGATTTCGAACCATTTAGAAGTGTCTTTCCAAATAATTACTTGAACATGTGTGTGTGGTTAATCTAATTCAAATAAATAGCCACACGCAGATAAAAACCATCATCCACACATACTACCATATACTACTCAAAACAGGGTTTTTTCAAAAATATCATTGTTAAAGTTAAATCTTTACTATATATGCTTGCCGAATACCGAGAGTATAAATTTATAATTAGTAATATAAGAAAAAGGGCTAAAAGGGACGGTACCACGTCTATTTTTAAAAATTCTTCTTTAAAAATATCATGAACATAAATCAGGCGACTGGGATCAAATACTTCGCTTGATTTGCAAGTGATCAATTATGCCAAAAAATGCTCAACTTGCCCATAGTGGTCATCGTACTGCGAAGCTATCAATTAAATGAAATTTTAAGGTACCTTTAAGAGAACCTTAATCATTGCCGCCTTTTTTCCTCGGAAGCTTACTGTAAAGACAAGTGCACACAAGTTGCAACAACACTTTGCAACTGCAACCCTGGTGCAACCTTTTTTTCTGTCGCTTTCGGGGCCCATAATGGCGACAATAATTATTTTGTAAGGTATAAATTGTAAACTCTGTTCACGAAGTAAAAATACATGCTGTCGGTATAAACGCCAGTTATTCGACTACATTTAGCAAAGGCACTTGAAACAACTAATTTACTGATTTATGAATGATATAAAGAAAGACACATAGTCTCTAGCTCTTGCAGTGTCTGAGAGAGACGCGTTCAAGGAGACTAGACTGCTAGATCGACGCGGCTACTGGGGACGAAGATGGATTCTGCTGCCTGGTACATCCGTTTGCATAAGCACATTAAGCCCTTTTCTATAAGTTTATTAAAGGGTATACACACTATTTTTGTCATGTGCAGTAGACAAGTATGTTTGCAGCCTTACCACAGAAAATGTGTCAAAATATTACATAGTGTGAAATTTGGTCATCCAATCGGATACTGATCAGGAATATATATACTTTATAGGGTTGCAGACGTTTCCTTCTCTGCATGACACATTTCATAAACAAGTAAGGGCTCTAATCGGAAGCACCCGACTAGGGTATACCCTGAACGCTCGCATACACATACATCACACACACACACACACACACACACACACACACACACACACACACACACACACACACACACACACACACACACACACACACACACACACACACACACACAAATTCACGCCGCAGGCAGTGCGTTTCTCAGCCGCTGCGCTTGGTCCCCACTATGAAAACTAAATTCGTGAATATCTTTTAAACTGAGGGCATGATTTTAATGAAATTTTTACGACGTAATAAGAGCATTCAAATCATTATTACAGAATCTATCGTCGTTTAGTTTGAGTCTATAGCTTTTGTATTTTCCGAGTTCGCTGCGTCGGACAGACGGATAGGGCTAGATCGACTCAGCTCCTCGTCCTGATCAAGAATATATATACTTTATTTATGCCTAAGATGCTTTCTTCTGCATGTTACATAGTACATTTGCACAAAACCTTTATACCCGTTTTACCCATTTTTAATGAATTCAGGGTATAAAAAATATACCCGCTGTCCTTACTTGCTGCCAGTAGCAGTATGTGCCAGAAAAACAATCCAATATTTACCGCGAATTGAAATGATAAAGTTCCGTTTTATTAAACATCCAGCAGCAGCAATTAAAACAAATTGTGAGCTTGCGCTGCGTATGTTATGGAAGAATATATTTTTAAAATATTATGGTATCGGAGATGCCTACTCCTGCGCGTTACATACGTTTGCAAAAATCATAATACCCTTTTAACCCATTTGCAGTGGGTTCAGGGCCCCGAGTAACAAGCACGCAAAGCAACACCAAGTGCCAGCAAATAGCCGGACAAAAGCAGACTTTTACCAGCCAGCAGGCATCAGGCATCAGGCATCAGGCACCGGGCACCGGGCACTTCCAATCGCAGTTTGTTTGCCTCTTTATTTGAAGAGAAGGCCATGCAAAAGTGAGGTCTTGACATGTTGCTTATCAGGCCCACTCACAAACATAAATACACACACTCGCACATACCCACAGGCTTTCACACAAATTGACACACAATCAGACAGGAGGAGAGAGGCGCTGAGAAAGGGCAACTTAATCAGATCAATTACACATGTTTTTACTGCATGGATTGCAGGGTTGGGCTGGCTGGATTGTTTAGTCTGGCCCGGGCCGTCGCTGAGGCAGCCAAAGTGGTGGAGCCGGCTGCAAACTTTGCTAACAGTGGTTGCTCAAGAAATTCTAAAGAAAATAAACTTGCTTCATAGGCGCGTTTAATATAGGTATACCCCTGAGCGCATATTTATCCATTAAAGGCTTTAACCCGTCTGGCTGACAAAGTTAACAAATTAACAGCTTAAACTGTAAGACTCGGAAAGCAGAATTGTAAACTCAAGCTACCTTTAATGACAAAAGTTGAGACTTAACTTTGAAAAGCAAATTAATGTTTACCACACGTAGACTGGGCTTATCATTTTTCTCCTTCGTTCTGAAACATTGACGGATATTGAGAAAATGTTCTAAAGCACAACGTAGCCAACGTATTGATGTCACTAATATCCCCACTCGCCCCTATTTAAAATAGTTAAAAGAAAGTCTCCTCGATTATTGTAACCTCGAAGCAGTTTATATTAAATGTTAGCGGCAGCATTCATGAGAATTTGCTAGAAGATATTTTACCTCTTTGTTAGAGACAAACAAAAATAAATTTATGAAAATGTTTTATTATGTATGTAAATAATATATAGAATATTTTCCATTTAAGGTTCGAGCCAGAACCAGAGTGCCTTGATGTGGAGTAAAGCCTAAGGCCAATAATTAATTTTGCATCCAAGTTCAAAAGATTATGATTTGTAAACCTTAAATTAGGCTCGGTTAATCCCAATTTGGCCTGATTTGTTTAATATATATGACTACAATATATTACATGCTCAGTTAAATCGAAGGAATCAATACAGACCAGACTTGAAAGGCGCTTTCTAAGAATCAGGGAATTTATAAAGACGCGCTTCCTTTTTCTATAGCTCAGTTAAGGCCCTGGCATCCACTGTGTAACTTCAGCCAAAACTGCCGACTTTATTGGGGGGAGGTTCCGGCGCATAGTGCTTTTGCTGGTTAACTTGGCTTTCGTGTTGGAACGAGCCGGCACGGCGGGTCGGGCTGGACTAAGGCAAAACACGGCCTCATGTCAACACTTTGCCGGCTAGCCATGAATCTATTGTTGGCGTGTATGCCTATGGGTTTGTGTAAGAGGTTTGTCAGATAGTTTTCCAGACAAATGAAGCAAATTAGTTTAACAACGCACATGGGGACATTGTCTAACACATACACAGGCCAACACACGCTCTGACGCGTACGGGCAGACCTGGCTGGTGTGCAGTTTAAGCCTGGTCGGATGCTAGCGGACCTGGATCTCTGTCCTCTCATGTGTACGCTTGTCTCTACGAATGTGTGTGTGCGCTGATGTACTGGCAGCAGCAGCAGCAGCACTTGCTGCTAATTATGCGCTGCACAAGCAGGACCGACAATGAAAATTGCAACATTTGGAGCCACAGCAGCAACAGCAAATGGCCTGTTAGGCTGGCCTTTTTAAAAGCGCTCAGATGAATAGATAGGCTGCGAGATCTTCCTCTGCATGGCAGGCATTTTTAGTGGCCTTGTTAGGTGATTAAACAAGCTGCGATGCAAAAAAACGGTCTTAATTTAGTCACCAAGAGCGAAGAAACTTGCCATATGATTAAGGTATATAGTCGAATGAGCGCAATGTGTACAAATATATTCCAGGTAACCCATTTTAAATCTAATTAAAAGCAGCCAAGAATCCGCTTAGCAACACAAACAATTTGTGCCAAAAATCAAACCCAATTTAAGAGTACAACCTCATTACCGGCAAATATGGAGGGCGCAGAAACAGGTGTATTTGTATAGTAAAATATCTCATGTTTAGCGCGTAAATTAATGGTTAAGTCGTCGGTCACGTCGTTCGCTTTGGGTTACCAACATTACCACGTTGTAAACGGACGGAGACCGCAGCAACCACCGACCGGTGAAAGGGGCTGCAAACGTGTACGCAGTCCATTAGGCAGCAAGGGTGAAAACACGAGGGATGCGGGGGACCAGGTGGGGGGCGAGTGTGTTATTAAATTGATTAAATTTTAGCCATAAGACAAATCCTTAATTATCACGAGGCGCACAAATTCAACAAATCAAATAGCAATGGGAAAAGCATGTTCCGAAAGGGAATCAGTGTCCGGCCACGCCTACAACTTGTCTTAACCACGGCAGGTTCCTCCAGTGGCAATTTAAAATCAATTAAAACGGCTCACAATTTAGCCGATTGGCCAATTGCCGCTTCCGACACATGATTAATTTCTGCAGAGTCAAGACAAGGCTGGCAAAACTGGTTCACAGTGTAATAACGACTTAAAGCAGAGGAAAACGCTCTAAATATTTATTGTGACCTTCAAACTGTAACTTTGAAGAATATAGACATTTGTAAGCTGACCGCTTTTAGCCCAATTCTACTGCTCGAAATTGATGAGAGATAAAGGTTTTGCGGCTTACCCGTCCTTAAGTACTTCCCTCGTTAGTACATCTACGTCCAAATATAATATAAAAATATAAGTATTTATGACAAATCTCTAGCCTTAATAACTGCGAGAAGATACATTTATATGGATATAAGGACGGTCAGCAAGTCGAACAATGCACAAACCAATATTCTCTTTTCACTTTGTGAACGAATATAAAATCGTGGGAAATTTCATCGACTTTACTTTACTTCCCTTTATTCAAACCGTAAGATAGTAGGCTACTTGCAAATGATATTGTTACTTGAATAAATATTGTTATTCTAAATGTATTTTTAACAACTTGCTTAAGTGACTTCTTCAGTATAAAACTAAGTACGAAGCGGGCTGGCTTAAGATCAAGATAGACTGTTTTAAACAATAATCAACAAACACCAATAAAGCGAGCAGGTTGTCTTTATATCCTTCATGTTCTATCTCCCCAGTCAAGCGACAAGAGACAGGAAAGCAAGTAAAGTCAACGTCCCCTTTCCGTGTGTTTGCTCCCTGCTACGGATAAAGCTGTGTTGGTGTAGCAGGTTCACCCTTCTTAACCAAACAGCGGCCAAAAATATTTGCATCAGTTTGCCCGGATGTCTTTTTCAGTGAAAATTAATCCTTCAGTTTTCAAGCTACCCGCGTTTCTTTTGGGCGTTTCTAAGGCAACTCTGAACTCTACATATCTGCCACAGAAAGTACCGGCCAGAACTTAAGTTACATATGGACATTTGTTGTGCTGGATATCCCAACCAAGATTGGCAATTTCGAAAGTCACTTTATATCTGAACAAAAAGTCATAAGGAACCATCAGCAAAAATTGAATTAATGTTTGAAAACAAACACTTCTGATTTTCTGTGCTTGTGTGGGCAACACGTACGTCCTAATTATGCTCTTCATTTTTATACCCAGCACCCCTTAAAAAAATGTGTCAGCAGAGGTACATTGATTTTGTGCAAGTGTATGTAACAGACATATATTCTTGATCAGGATTTTCCCTATATAAGACAGGATTTTTAAGGCATATCTCCGAGAATATAGACATACCAAAGCTGCGATTTTGTGTATGCATGAATGCAAGGATGTTTGAATATTTGTTACGGCAGCTTACAGCTGCGTACAGGGTATCTGTCAGTCGGGCAATCCTGTCTGTGGCGCTCTTTTCTGTTGGTCCACTGTGACGCATTGTAATATGAGTTAATTACCACTGGCATTTACTAAATAGACGCATAAGCTGCATATGCAGCGACTAACAAATTGGTAACAGCTGCACATTATGGCCACATAAGCTGCATATGCAGCATATTATGGTCACGAGCACTTGACCAGGCCGGGGAGCAATGGACAGCGAAGGCAAGGGGCAGGGCGACAATGACTGAGAGAAATTTGCTGCCATTTGTTAACATGCCGCCATCGAATTCTTTGCTTCACTGGCAGCCACTGTCTGTTATGGAATGGGAGGTAAAATCAATGATGATCATTTAACACAACGCAGTGCAAAAGCGAAAAGCAACCAAAGCAACAATGAAGCACATGAAAGGTCAATCAGTGCCAGCTGCCTGGACATATGGCCAAAACGAATCTGCAAATGGCTCGACAAATTAGTAGGCCACAAGCGCGTCTCAAGTGGCAGAAGATTTTCATCTTCAACCTTCACTTGGTTTGCATATTTGCATGTTTTTAATAAACTGTCTGCAAATCAACTGAGCAAAACAAGCCAACACAGCGCGTGAGTGTGTAAACTTGACATTAAAATGAAAAAGGGGCCCAAACCATATTTGCCAAGCAAGCGGCAACGAGAGTGCGCCAGCCTCCGGCCCGGTCGACTTTAAGGCTGGCAGAAAAAGCTCACATGTGTATCCTGGCCTAGGTTTAATAAATCCGTCAACCGGTCCAAGAGGCGGGGCAGCAATAGAATCCAGGCTGGCTGTCTGCGTCCGTGTCTGGAACATTTAAGGAAAGTTCACTCCTCTGCCAGATAACACCAAAATATGTCTGCTGCTGAAACAATGTAAAAGTTATCTTCGGGTTGCTGAAGATTAAATACGCTTGCATACACAAAGGAGATGTGCGCTTTTTATACCCTGTACCCTTGGAAAATGGGTATGCATGCAACAGGCAGAAAGAGGCATCTCCGAGTCGATCAAGCTGATAGTTTGGATGCAGTCGAAATGTACGCCCAGATTCCAGTTCTGTAAGTTTGTAACTTCACACATTTATGCTTATATATTTTCATTGTTTCCATTTATTGATTGGGTACAGGATATCTTCTAGTCGAGCTTTGTTTTCATGTTGATGGCTGTAACACTGAGAGCTATATCGAATTAGCTTATCTCCTGATTAAGAATGTATACGCATCATGAAGTCGGAGATTTCTCCTACACTCTGCGAGAAGTATTACAAGGTGTTCTATTATAGTGACTTTAAAAATACCCTGTACCGGCATGCACAAAAATACAAACAACACACGTCGAGTATTTGTTCCCATTGAAAATTGATTCCGGCACAGCTTCTGTGATTATTGTCCGAGTTTAAACATGGCATCCAAATTGTTGTTTGCTGCGATTTTGAAGTGACTGCTTCAACAGTTAACACTCTATTCGATATGGGCTATGTGAGACGCTTGTTTGTTCAATCTCGACTTGCCTCACTCGCCATTAGTCGAGGTCCGTCTCTTATTCGGAGCTGGTTGCAGGCTCCCACATCTCCCCTTTTCGCTTCGGCATTAGTTTCAAGGGTTGCCTGGCAGCTCCAGCTCCTTTATCTGATGGATTGTCCTGTTGGTGTTGCTCCAGTGCTGCGCTCTGAAAGGTGTCCTGGATAGGCGTCGAATTCTGCGGTGAAGTTCCACGGCCAGAAACAGTATTCGACGTTTAATCGCCTTCTGCCAACATGGCTAAGTTTCTAATCCTATTGATTAACTTCAGTCAACGTGGCAGGGAAACCTGCATTTTTCAAAAATACCTCATTGCCCACCGCAATGTTGACAGTTCCCCGTTCCCTCTTCTCTTAACCGCAACGTTTTCCCCTTCGTACTTCTGCCTCGTTTTCATTTGACAGGCTTAGTGATTCCTTCTCTAAATCTCTTATATCGGGTAAATTGCTTCGATTGAACGTCAGTTATGTACAAACAGCGCCCGTCCGGTGTGAAATTTTGCTTTTCAGTAATATCAGAACATGAAAAAACCAGAAAGTACAAGTGGGAAGATGATCCTGTCGCCCATTAAAGCTGTGAAGTATTTTAATGCAATTATTTAAAAGCTGGTACAAACAGTCCAGCCTCTTGGTCAAGCCAGCAAATCAGCTGACAACAACAACAGCCAAGAGGGGCCGGTCATCAAACCTTTGTCCCCTAGGGCAAGGACAGTTTGTTTCAGCCATTTCAGCCGTTTCAGAATATGCATCCTGCTTTAGTTTATAACAGACAGATCGCTTTACTTGATCCAGCATTAATTTTTTTGTAACGGGATCTTCAAGATATCCCTCTTGGCTTGATGTCGCTCTAGTCCTCATCAAAAGTTTTCTTTCCACAGCAAAGTGGTTTAATCCCAGACCACAGCGCACAAAAAGGCTAATCAACTGTAAGTCAAATATCACTGCTTTCCAAAGTGGTGCGGATATTGTGTTTGCCCGGAGCTATTTGTCCACAAGTTAAACGCAGCCCCTGAGAATGCCAAAGAGGTATATGCGTGCGCGTGTCACCCTCTTGACAAAGTGGAATGGCACAAAGCTGCCAGGCAACTCAAGGTGGCACTTCAGGTGCATCGGAAAAACTCTTTGACAGCATTCAGAAAACACGGTCGGAAGCCAAGAAGTCAGAATTACTCTGTGGCAGGCTAAAGGACATGTCTCACGACAAGCACCAATAATATACGCAAATGGCCAATGATGCAGGTCAAAGAGCGAGCAGGATAAGGCTTTAAGCTGAGTGCATCTAGCTGCTGGAATTGGCCTCTTTGGATACCCATGAAACTTTTGCAGTACATTCTTTGCTGCAGTATATGCCAACATTCATGTGAACCAAATTTGGTATCGTTTCTGCATAATCTGCAATATAATCTTAAGAAATTTGAGATTGTTTTGATTTTTATAGATTTTATGAAAACGATCATTTGAATTGAACTTGAATTAAATTGATTCAGCTGAATAAATAAATTGATGGGGTATATACTTTATGCCTGTTGCACCCATTAAAAGCCATTATATTGCTTTTTATCCATTTTCAATGGATACAGGGTATAAAAAGCTCTCCCAGTAACCCAAATCATGATGTTGGGCTTATATCCACGACATTGCAGGCGACAAATCGACATTTTGTAAGTACGTTAACATATACACAAACATACGAATACGCTTCCGCTTGTTAATCCGTGTAAACATTGTTACAGGCGAGCGAACAAGTTGCAAGAAAGACAACGCCCCAGCGCAGGACCGAGATGTAACAATGTAATCAAAGAAGTTAAAGTGCTCAAGACGAGAGTGCCCGACTGGGAAATATCCTTGTGCGCGGCTCCGTTCGCGCAGACATTCGTTCTTTCTTTTATTCTTACAGAGACAAAGTATCTGCAAAGAACTACGTGGCATTTGCAGCATACTATCAATTTTTTAATACTTATGTTTCTGGACCCTTGCAGAGGGTATCATAATTTTGTTACGAAATTAATAAAATATTCTTGGTCAGTAATAGCCGAGTCGATCTGGCCATGTGCGCCGTATCCTCATGTTTATTAGCCTTAAATTGTTATATAAGTGTTAACTGCCCACTCTGCACATTCGGACTTCGCTAAGTCAACTCGAATAGACTAGTCAAGGTTGTTGATGCGGATCAAGAATATTTAAACTGAATTTCAACATCAATTTTAAATTTTAAATAAAGTAAATTTAACAACTTAGTTATACCCTTCTTAGCGCTTTTTAATTGGTATGGGGTATAAAAATGAACCGGAATCAAGGCGAAAGTTGAAGCGATGAAAAAATTTGAGACTTGGCGTCGTAACTGCACATTTCCCTCAATGGAGTGTCAGTAGTCCTCGGCTTTTCGCCTGGCACACACAATTTAACTGTTAAAGGGAAGTTACATTTTGTATACATTCCAAAAATTTGCGTCAGAAATGTGTCCGCCAAACATTTAAAAGGGCCTCCAATAATTTAAAAGTAGCAGCATTCGATTGTCAGTGTATTTGTCAGCCAGTACAACTTACCTCTGCCGGGAATGTGTAGCCCTCTACACTGTGCTCGGAGCCAAATTGATCGTTGAGTCCGTAGTGTATGTGAATCTCATGGAAGCGATAGCGATACGACAGTGGACCACCTGATATATTCACTGGCGTCTGCATGCCATCGTAGTTGGCCACAGTATCGTTGCCCGCCGTGAATATCACGCTGTGGCCGGTGTTGCTTATGATTCCGCTTATCTGTCGATTGAAGAAAATACGTAAGTCAATCTTGAATTGGTTTTGATGACAAAAGGCAAAATGAGTTAAATGCAAAAACAGCGAGCTTAAGTTATTAGGCTTGTTTTTGAAAAGGATTGAAGGCAGAATATTGCTTGAATTGGGTTGGATCAGATTTCAAAGCAACGCTATGCAGTGAGAAGGGGGTATTAGTAGTAGAACAAACATCTCGGGACTCTGTTAGATATCAATTCTCACTCAGCATTTAGCTCGTTTTCGCATCAAAAATGGGAGAAATCATTCTCATTTTGATAATTTGACTACTCTATTTAATATTTATCGCTTAATGTAAGAGTTAATAAATGATCAAAATTATTAAATAAAGTATTTTAAATAGTGCATTGTTCCATCTTTAGTATTTTATCAATAATGCCTACTTGTCAAATTCCTTTTTCATGTTTTGATTCATATTTTTATGTTTACAATATAAAGAAAATGTAGCTTCAAAAATTTTGTCTATATCAATTTTTGTGTATAAAATAAAATGAAGGAAATTTTGTCAGTTATTTTCGGCAAGCCACCAAAATCTTCATCATTTGGGACTTGACTCCTTTATGCGTTGTATATATGCTCGGTGCTCCTGGTCAGGATCAGCCGCTTTTCTTATTTGTTTATACACACCAATATCGTATGGAACTTAGGTAAAAATTTGTTACTATAAGTTACTTACCCGGTGCTTGTCAATATGCATGGGGCGCAGATTCGGGTCGAAAAGCAATCGCTGCGGCTCCAGATTCACTGGTGACTGACGACGTCCTTTGTTGCAGAGGGACCATTCCGGATTGATGAGACCCCAGAACGCGGGACCTGCAAATCAAAGCAGGCAATGTTCAATATCGTTACCTAAGATATGAGTACCGAAGAACAAGTCGGCAGTAGAATCTCAAAATAGAAGAACTCATAAATGAGCTAGTGACAAGTTTGCAATAGTGTATTCATATTAAAGCACACAAACCGGTTCCCTACAAGTTGAAAAAAGTACAATTGCAAACGAAAGTACACTACAATTGAAAAGTATTCATGCAAGGCGGCAAAATAGCATATTGTGTAATTGGCCGTTTACTGGCATTTGACCCATTCACTTTCAAACACATACACATGTATAATCACAAAACTTTTTAGATAACGTCGCGTATCATGAATTTGTTTATTTATGAAGTTATGGTCCCATATCATTTGTTGTTTACAAAACCTGTGCAGAAAGGAAGGATGCAGTGTAAACAAAATTGCCATTCACTGCTCATGAAATATTTTTCTATGATGCGGGCAATAGGACGTCAAACAGGCTGCCCGACTGTAAGATACCCTAGACGCAGCTTCGAATTGCAATAAAATGCGTTCAAGCATCCTTTCACAACATTCATGAAATGTGGCCATACTTTAAGCAATGTGTGAATAAACAAATGCTAAAAGTATAGGAAATTAATTCTAGAAATAAAATATCATAATGATATATTTATAACGTTATAACGATTCAAGCTAACTTTCCCGAACGCGCAAGGAAAACGCCACGTTAAATTTGTTGGTTTATTCATGGGCTTTAAATGGTTGGACTCAGCACTTAACTGTCCACTTGTTTTAACTAGGCTCTCATATTAAAACTGAATTACAAACTTACAACATTTTGCCCATTGGGTATGGTGGGCGTTTTAACGGAAGTCAACGAGACCTTGTGTAAAGGACCATCTGTCTGTATGTATAAACCAAGGGCGAGATTGTACCCCTTGAATTGCATTTTTCGAATTTTGGGGCGAGTGGAAAAAATCAATATATGCCGCTAAGTTTTAAAGCTGGAGTCACCAAAAGCAGACAAATTACTGACGACCTCTTTTAAAGATCGAGAAGCACTTTTTAAGCGCCCACAAAATACAAAAATCAATTTTTTTGGTATTTATTATTTTTTATGTGCACACTTAATGCTAGGATACATGTGTTGGATGTATTCCATTGTGCACGAGCTTTGCGCTGTCGAATATACCCGACTGCAAAGCTTTAAGTTGTTTTAAATTTAATTTTACCGTTAATAGGTACATTATCAGTCTAATAAGCATTAAATTGTGTGGCAATGCGATGCTAGGGCTGTTTTTGCTTTTAAATAAAGATATTAAAATATGTTCTTGAATAGCAGTTGGCTTTATTAAATTTTGGTTTGGAATAATTTTGGTTTGGCTTAGAACTTGTTTGATTTTCCCCACAAGCCCCGAGCAGCTTCTGAAGTACGCTTCAACTGCTATAAACTTATGCGGGAAACTTATTTTCCGCGATATAACCACACAAAGTGTGAATGCTTGACTACGAGATACTCTGTTCCAGTCTTGATTGTGGATTATATACTCATATATTAAATAAGTTAAAATTACGATAATTATGTTTTAATCTGCTTTCTTATGTTTTAATCTGCTGTTACACTGTGAACGGGTAGATGGCAGTCGGTTATACCCTGGATTGTTCAGTATTCTTTTAGTGTTATTTTACCTGGTGTGGCGATGCAGTCTGAGATGCAGGTGTGTGTGAGGTCGCGGGTTCGAGCCACGAATAGTAATTTTATTTGGTTTTTTCTTTATTTAAGTCTAGACTCAATTCCGCACCATGAATGCTTTGGTTTTTGTTATCAAAGCGCACATTGCCACATTCATGTTAATAAATCTTTTATGTGTGCACATAACAATAGGGGTCTCTTACTTGGGGCATGATGGAATCTTACTTGTTGTTGTTCGGAAAATATAAGAAAATGCAATGGGCGATGGCACGCACATTTTCAAAATGCAGGGCTTAAATATACCACGAAACTAAAAATTCTAGAAAGATTGTAAATTAATTACAAAAGTAATTTTAGCATGAGTTTTCTATAGAAGGAGGCGTTGCAAGAGCAGAAGAAAGATATGTGCAGAGTATAGCCTAGTCGACCATTCCCGACTTATAATCTTATAATCTTCAGCATTAAAATGTATTTTAAATCCCTTGTGCTAAGCCTTATTATCCTCTCATCTTGCATGGAAAAGGCTTTTATGTAACGTAGGCGTGCCCGGCTCTACTGATTTTCAAAGAAGCTCGGACAAAACCATCGACCTGACTGTTGGGCGTTGAGCGTTTAAAATTGGGGGCATGATGGAATCAACACGTTCTGGCGGCTATATCGGCAGCCGTTATCAAAAGCTTCAGTCATAGATATGCCACGTACACGCGTTTAAGCGATTGTTGACCTCAACGGAGGAGCATTAGCCAACATGCGGGAACCGGCGGCAAATGCAGCTTAAGTCTATTAAATTGCGGGCCGTAGTCAAGTCAATGAGGCGATTGCCAAACGATTTTAGCAGCCATTAAAAACATGGCTGGGGCCAGCGCCTGAGCGCCTTGAGGTATGCCACTCTCCACTCGCTTTCCCCCCGTTTAGTTGCTTTTTTGCCTCGTTGCTCGTGCAAATCATGTTAAACCACCGGCACGTTGCAGCCTGCCCCATGCCACCAGGCAGACTCTTTGGCGCATTAGATGCGCTTAAAGCGCGCCCAACAAGTAGCTGCAGCAGCTCGCATTCCCAGTCGCTTTGGCATCCCAGGAACCAATTTCAATCCCAGTGCGAGTGGCAATACAGAAGGCACTCCGGTAGCGGCATCGGCATCGGCAGCGGCAGCGGCAGCGGCATTCTCTGGCTTGCAGCAGAAGCGCTTATGTATGCAATGCTTATGCAAATTTATTTATGCCAAAGAGACACAAAGTTTGCACGGATTTGGTTGCAATTTGTTGACAACACGTGTTACAGCATCACTGACTGAGTTGCCGGCTTACACGAGGTGTGCTTCTTTTACTACTCATACGGGAACCAAAAGAGCCGAGGGAGCCACGGTCTCCTATACTCCTGCTTATTGAGTTTATAAGAGCAGCATGGACTTTGCATTTAAAAGACTACATCAGCAGATGTGAAATTTACAGTAGACAACCTGAAACATGTTCAGTTTCGGATACTTTTCGCTTGCTTACAGCGTATCTGTTAGCCGGTCATTCTTGCCGCGAGCATTTTTACCTACTTGGTCTTAAGCAGAGTGACACAAAAATCCTCTCCAGCCAAACTACAATCCTATTTAAATTCTTAGCTAGTTCAGAAAGGTTAGTTTCAAATATCTGGTGAAAAAAGAAATGAAATATTTTACCTTAAAGCAATGATTGAAATAAAGTCATTTTTGGTTTCCGGAATAAACTGACGAGTGCTTACTCATTTTTAATTGGAGTAAACATTATTTTGCAGTGTACAACAACAAAATTAAGAGTGAGTAATAAACAGTATTTTTTTTATTTCGACAATCTTAAAGCCAACCAAAGCTCTGAAAATTAAAATCTCTATGTTTATATATTTGCAACTTTTATAGCGATTTCTGTTACCCCCAAATTATGATTTTAAATTTTACTTTGAACGCCGCCTGTTTTCGAATACATATTTAAACCCTATTCTTTAAAAATAGTTAGGGTGGGGTATACAATGGCAAAGTTAACAAGTTAACAATACTTTTTGTTTCATCTTGGAAACGTGCTCAGATTAGAAATTGTTCGAGCGTATGCAAAAAAAAATCATATCTATTTATCTGATTCGGGTATACACAGGTGGATTTCTTGATTATACTTTCTATATACTCTTTTCACTTTGAGAACGAATATAAAAACATATTTTCTGACACAAAATCATTATATAAGTTTTTAAATTAAAGAATTATGTTATTTAAGTTTTTTATATAAAATTTTAAAGTCAATGTTCGTTAACAAAAATGTTAATATTCTCATTACCGGATAAGACAACATATGTTAAACTTCCATACGGTGAATTTTATTTCTATGAAAATGGATAAACTTTTTTACTTTTTTGTAGTTGTTGCTCGTACTTAAGTTCACTTTCGAAAATTGAACATGTTTCTTTTCTTTAATAAGTTCGTAAAGCATGCTTATCTTTGCTCATGGCCAGTATACTTCGCAGATTCATCGATTGCGATTTTATCGTCAACTTTAAGCTGATAGTAAGATTTATTAGTACATAATTTTTTAATTTGTACACAAATTAGCACCAAATAATATTACAGAGAGACAAACAAAAAACAAAAGAAAAATAATCAGCTTGTTTGTTAATTTCCATACCAATTATGGAATTTTATGGAATCTTAGAATTTGTGTTCTCTGTTTGAGTGGCAAATATCACTAATTTTCCCACGGGTTCAAATCGAATTCGAAATTCAGAGCACTTGAAGTCATTTATGCACTTGTCTTGTGAAAATGTCGTCGGCTGTGCCTTTAATGAGATTAAGGGGAACAGGGGACTGGGTACTTAATATTATGGTGAAGAGGATGATGTAGTCGGGAACGGGAAGCGGTACGTTTATCTGGTCTTTGCTTTGACTGCGCTGACAGACAGGACTCCCGTCTAGCAATAATCTCCCGGGGCCGTTAACATTGCCCGGTTGACTTGTGACACATTGAAATGTTTTCTAAGTATTGGGCAGGGATCCGATTGTAGAACGTGCCTGGAGTGGATTTGATTGCAGCGCTTTCTTATCAAAATGCAGAGTCAGACAATGGCCCAAGGCACAAAAAAAATTTTTGGTGTCGTACTTAGTCCGTATTTCCATTTGACAGCTGCAAATCTACTTTGTCTGCATTTCCAAAGCCGTCTGCCCCAGCAGTATCTGCCTTTCCGTCTCCTAAGCTTGACTGTACAGTTTACGCGTGCAGCTTCACTCGCTGGATAAATCGCTTCACATCAAGTGCAACAATTGGCAATCCGAAAGCGGCTGCTTCGGCAGGTGCAAGTGCTTTTTAATGCCAAGAAGAGTGCTTTGTTATTTCCAAACCCAAAATACACAAGATACGCAATGTGACAAAAAGAACGGGGCAACTTTGCATATAAAGGTGGGCCAAATGCGCTACGACTCCCAAAAGGTGTGTGTTGGCAAAGAGTGTGGCTGTGAATACCCTGTGCGCACAAAGGTGTTAAAAACGAGTATAATAGAGATGTCGGCAAGTATGTAACAGCTTGAATAATAACTTACCTGATATGCCATCGTAGGTCCACCACTCCTCCCAGCTAACTGCGTTTAGAACTGTAAGAAAACCCAAAAGAAAGATAAAATGTTAATCGATTTCATATCTTATTTATAGTCAATTCCAAAAAAGGCAACTGACAGCACGAGCAGATGTCCTGCATAGCAATTGGGAAGGCAAAATGAGATAGGAAGAGAGAGATAGAGCTAATGCTGCTAGACCACAGCATTTAACGGCTGATTAGCTGTGTTTGTATTCGAATAGTTTGTTGCCTGTGTGTGTGATTTTGATAGCAAGACAACATTAAACATTTGTTGCGTTGGAAACTCGTAGTTTTGTCAAACAATTCTGGCTAAGCAATTTATTTGTTTTACATCTTAAACGAAAGGGATAGAAACTTGTAACTTGGAGTATACGATATTCGTGTATACCCGCGTCAGTTGAATAATGAAGATTTTCTGACTACACCCAGGGGTGCCAAATGGTGAACATCGATATCTTCCACTGTTTTAGCGTTGAAGTCACCATATTTTGCAGGTAGACTACTAACGACCTCCTCTAGTATATATATCTACGAAACAGCTGAGCTAGGAGCGGACAGGCAGATATCTGATGGTCACACCCACAAACGGCAAAATCTACATTTTCCAAAAATTAGATTTTGAAGGTTACAGAATTGAGGTTAAAAGAGTCATTAAGCCCGTTTTTACTATTTTTAGTTGTTTCTATACTGTGAACAGTCGGTTACACCTGACTGTAATACCCTTTCTTATTTTTATGCTCAATCACGAAATGAAAAAGTGAAAAGAAATGCAATGAGATAAATATATATTTTATCATGAAGTAAAATCATAATTATGCAACTTCTATGCTTAACAGTTACCTTTTTAAAGCGCGGACCCTAGAACTCTGGGCTTACCAAACAGAGTCGGACAGATTACTTTTTCTATCCTTTTCCTTCGAAAATTTGCACTACTTTTTGTCACCATCGGCTGCAAACCCAAAATACTTTTTCGTAGGTAAACCACGTCATTAGATTTTCTTTAGACACGCCCAAGGACGTAAGCAGGGTACATTAAGGCAGGGACTTTTTCTTGAAGTCCAAATAGTAAATTCATTTCTAAATAGCTTCTGTGTATTACATTTTAAGGACTTAAATAAGGCACGCAAAACTGTGCATATACAAATGCTTTAAAACATGGATTTTCAAAGATTTCAAAAGATAAATATGTTTTGATCAGTGTATGCGAACTAAGCATGCATACAATATATAGTGTATTTAGCTCTTATGATTTATAAGCCAAAAATCGATAGAAAATATAATCAAAAAGAGCCAAGAGTTGACAATAATTTAAAATATAATATAACATTTGCACACAGCCATTGTACCCGTTTGTTATAGGGTACAACTTGGAAAAACTCGTTAAACAATTTTTGCTTGCTCGCCTTTTAATTTTTTTGCGCTGAAATTTGACTTCCGTCGTTTGCCAACTTTAACATTCATCGACAGGTTTTGCCTTCGGCGCTCTAACCCTGCCGCTGTACTTGCTTTTCCTTAGGTCGACAGCACTTTGTTATTTTGACAACCGACAAAAACCGGGCCAAAGCCAACGCCTCTGGCTTTCCCCGACTCGTGCTGGGATTCAATTCAAAGTCAAGAAATGTTGAGTCATTGAAGAAAAAACTGCTCATTTTGTAGCCCAACGTTGCCCAAAGTGCAATGCTAAGTGCAACGTAGTTGCTGAGTCTTCCAGCGAGTATTCCAACTTGGTCATTAGGTTTGGTGTGCTCCACTTTTGTGTTTGTGATACCCTTGCAGAAGGTAATTTCATTTTGTCACGAAATTTGTAGCGCCTATAAAGTATGTATATTTCTAATCTGGCTGTTCATATATATTATAAGCTTGCTTAGTATATATTTAAAAGTTCAATAAATATTGTTAAGTATCCAAATTGGAGCCAAAAGTAGTAAATCAAGTCGGGCAACGCCTATAATTTATATAGGAATGTGCCAGTTTTACATACATTCTGCACATACATATATATGTTTATGTATGCCATGGTGCGAGCGAGAGGATTTATGTGTGTTTGACGGCAGAACTCTTTTAGCGACTTTTAAGCGCACAAAAATAGTAAAAGTAAATTTACATATGACGCCAAAACAAACAGGCCACCGTGCTTGAAAAGCTTGGCTGGTTCACTTAGTGATAGTGATAAATGTAATCAAATTAGGCAAACAAAAACAAAATATTGTGTTACCCATTCATGGAGACGCTGTTAAGGCGCTGCGAACCCTTTGCAACGACAATAAAAACAGGACGAAACAAATGAGAGTGTTCTGGTTGGGAGTGCAGGACTAGCAGATACCCTATATCAACTTCCCTGCATTCTAACATTTGAGTACATCTTTAATAATGTATAACACAATAAAGTCAGCAGCTGTCCTTCCCCCTCAACACCTTAAACGTAGATGGAAAATCGATATTTATCGATATTATATTTTTAATAAAATTATAAGCTTCTTTCCGCTTTCTCAGTAAATTTGCACTGTACATTTTTTTTGATCTGCTATAAGAGCAATGTCTATAAATCGATATCTATCGAAATTAGGGAAATGAGACGAATTATCGAGAAAATATGTAAACTTTTTCTGCTTTTGGCTTACCAAGTGGATTAATAAAGCATAGTAGATATGCCAACGCAGTCTTTAGTAAGCACAGATACGAGTTTTTAGAAAATTCGACCTACAAGTGGCGAAAATTAAAGTGGGACAGACAGACGGACACGGGTAGGTCGATTTTATCGTATTTAAGTCGATAAACGTAAAAGCGTTTATGTCGTGCGATTCATTTAAATACTCGCGGGTGTATTGAAATCAATTCAATCAATTCGGTGCGGACCTCTCGCATCTTGTTGCGATACGCACGACTCATCAGAGCCATTAAATTGTTGGGCTAGTGAGGCTTTACTTGATTTCGTCGACTGTTGCTCCTGGCTGTAATTCATTTACTTAGTTTATTAGTTTTCATTACGCGAGTTTGCCTTCATCCGTGCAAAGTTGGCCAATGCTATATGCAAATTACAAATTACAAAGCGCTAGGGTGGATGGCAATGGGGTGATACACACATAAGCCGAGTGTGCCATGCCTTAAAAATGCAAACAAGTGAAAGCTTTCAATCATGTAGTTTGGTCGCCAGGCAGCTTTCGCCTCTGTTGCCACCGGCACCTGCCCCTCAGCCCGGCTATTGTTTGGCCCCTTGCCGGGCACGTCTCCATTCAGCGCTGGCTTGATTTTAACTTCTATTGCTACGATTTTCAAGTGACCAGCAGCCAGTTCCACTGCCCTGCCACGTTGCCACACCTTGCTCTTTGATTTTTATTGAGTTTCGGTTTCGTGTAGCTGCATGCCCTGAGCCACGCCTTTGCTTAGCTTTACCATTACAACCTACCAAACTTTTTCAACCTATTCAGCGCACAATTCATGCCCCACGCCCTTAGTCCCACCAGCTGCCCCATGCCCCTGTCCCTGCCCCAGTCCCTGCCCCTGTCCATGGCCTGGCTGGCTAATGGTAAATGCCATTTCAATTACGTACACAGTACTAAGATTTTATGCGGCCCGCGCCATTTTTTTGCTTTTCGTTTTCCTTTTACGTTTTAAGTGCATTTGGACAATGGGAAAAACACGTCAGCAACAAGCCAAACACTCTTTCGACTCCGACGAAGGCCTGTTTACTCTTGTGGGTGTGTGCTCCTTCAGATATGTTCCTCTCATACCATGATCTCATAATGTGGGTAAACAGTGTGTAATAAAAGTGCGCAAACGAATTTAGCATGCATATATGCAGCATATGTAATCTGCGAGTACATAAAGTTATATGCATATATTCTTCACAGTCTGCATCAGCCGATTTGCTCTAGAGCAAGCTTGTAATTTTTCATATAAAATTGGCCTAGCACTAAAGTTTTATTCCTACGTCAATAAAAAATATATTGAATTAGCAAAAATATTAAACATTTTTCTATTTTTTAGATAGATTAAAGTATTTAAGATATTAACATAAATACAACTGCCAGCGGATAAACAGACAGCAATGAAGTTCGGGTTTCAGATATTTTGTTTTTCTGCTGAAAAAGCAAGTAAACACATTGAAGCTGGAATTTTGGGAAAATATATATTTTTGTAATTTGTGGATGTTGCAAAATGTATTTGCTGAACATTAAGAAGAGGTCAACAACTGTGAGATTTTGTGACCTTAGCTCTTAAGCTATGTGCCCCGTGGGCGTATCGAAAAAATGTAAACACTTCATCTGACACGAGTATACACAAGTATATATCCAATGTTCCAAGTCTCTGTGCAAAAATAATAAACACTTTTCGTTTTGTGTATCGAGTATCATAATAAATAAAGATAGCCAAACATATAACAGGTAAACTGAGTTTTATACCACGATTTCCATCCCAAGCGATGTGAGCACGTACTTCGACGCCACTGTACCTTCTGTTCATTGATTGGCAAATAGTTTTTATGTAGGCATTACTCACTAAACTTATTACTGTTGTTACATCGAAAAATTGCATTTGAATTTTGCGCCCAGTGGAGTCGCCTTCAACGGCAAATTTACGAGTTCAATAAATTTTTACATAGATCTTGTAAAATGAGTTTGGAGTGGAATGGATGAAAAAATAAAACAAATAAGAATGTTCCACTCGGAAGGATTCATTGACATGTGGACTTCTGTTGACCTCGCCTGAAGGATAAATCAACAAATTAAAAAAAAAATTGGTAATGTTCTGCAAATAAATATATTATTCAAATTTCAAATGTCTTAAGTTAAGACAAGCATGGCCAAATCAGGCCATGGTCGAAGATTCTTCCTTCTGTCTCTTACATAAACTTACTCAAAATCATCATACTCTTATTTCCGCATTTTCAGTGTTTGCAGGATATACAAATGTTTACCGTTTGCACAATTAGCGCACCCTTTTTTCAAGAGTTCAATGTACAGTGTACACAGCACAAATAACTTAAAAGAAATACAATTTGTTCCATTCAACAGTAGGTCATATTAGGAATGATATTAGCAGTGTTTAATTACTATCGCCGTATGATCACAGCAACAAAAACGAGAAGTGTTGCATTTTTCAGTTGCCTGACAAGTATTAGAAGTTAGTAAGCTCGACTCTTTACGGCCAGCGCCACATCGCTATTTGCTTCTTACCACTTTTAAATGCACCAACAACATCTTGTTGGTAAAGCATTTTATACTCTGTTTGCAAAGTGAAACTATTCTCGGATTCTGCTTGATGCTGTTAAAGGTAGAGACTTGAAATGTTGACTCGTAAATTCTCGAGTCAGATAACGTTATAAGACTTTTTATCTACGCCTAGTATCTGCCACAGCTTCAAAGCTAGAGTTGCCAAATTGTTCCGTATTTTCCAAATGTAGAGTCTCACTACTACATTGGATTACAAACGTAGAGTGTGAGTCAGTCGGGCTAGCCCGCCCGCAACATTCTTAGCTCTTATTGTTGCTACTGATGCTGTTTTTGCTGCTGCAGCTGTTGATGCCAAGTGACCGACGGTACCAACAGTGAAAAGTTAAGCGAGCACATTTGGGATGGCATTGCTTTATCCTTCGCTTCGTTCCCACAAATTAGCCAAGAGTTTTAATGATGTTGCTCGACTGTCTGCGGTCTTGCTTCTGTATGCGAGTGACCGGATGACCGTACGGCCACAACAACAGGAGCCAAGAGCCACTGCAACAATCCACTAACGGCTTTGCAGCTCTCAGCTTCCCAGTTGCCCAGTCGCAAGTCCTGGGCGTCCATGACATGGATAACAGCGTCAAGTGACAGCGCAGTTAATTAGTATAAGTGGAAATGGTGCACAAACTTTAAGCACGCTACATTGTTGCCATCTCTGGCGCTACTTTCACTATCTCCTTCGCAGCGCTTCTTTTTAAATTTTTGAAGCATTTGCCCGCCAAACCCGATACCTGCAGCTCACTTTCTGTGCTCATTTTAAATGCGCATTGAGCGTGTTGTCGCCTTGCATTCGTCCAGTTTTCAGCTGGCCAGAAGCAGAGTTCACCAGCTGAGGAGTTCCAATCCAGATAGGCCCATTCAATAGCCACAATAGGCAAAGTGATTCTCCTACTTTTACAGTGGGCGTCAATGCTGCAATGGCACAAAGCTCTCAAAGCAAAGCCAACATTGGCTTCACTAGAATAGGGTCAGAGAGCAACTTCAATGAAGTCTTTGTGCTCATTAACTTCGTACTGTACATAAATTATTTATTTTGAACAGAACGAACCGAAGATTATGTTCGCTTGCAGCCATGTGTGACATAAACATTAATTTTCAAGCAATCGGTACAATGGGCAAATTTGACCGTGTTTCGGGTAAAAAGTGCCTAAAATTAACAACTTTTGATTTAAATACCTGAGAATGAAATCAACTTGCAGTGCTGCAAGCCAGAATTATTGACAAACTTCAAGGACAACAGCAATAAATAAATACTGAAAATTTAGAACTTTTTAATTTTAGACATTGCAATTCTGCATATCAATATTACATTTTCAGCTTGGGAGAAAGAAGCAATTTTACTGCATTTCAATCCGAACATAACACTTGACATAGCACCGTCCACGGAAATAGAGGTTCGGTGCTTGTCCAAGTGATCTTAATTTGGGCAAGTTTTCTAAAAAATTATTTTATTGCAATTGGCGCCAAATAAATTTACATAAACATAGCTAAGCGCCGGGAGTAATATTGAGACGTAATATTTTAAACTGCTTCACAAAGATTTTGATTTCAAGCAATTAATAATAAAACTTGGAAAACTTAACATCTGAGTAAAATATCACCAACATCCAATGAAAGGCAATGAAGTCGATGTGTAAAAACACGGATATATATGTACTTAGGGAAAGCTTAAAAAAATTAACAACTTGATTTAAAATGTGAAATTTTGACCAGTTCTTTATCGAGTACGAGCCCACTGTATCAATATAATTATAGAAATATGCAAGCATATTTAAGTTTAATCTTATTCTGTTTTATTCTGTTTTATTCTGCTTTATTCTTCACTGCACCGTAGTTGACAAGTAGTTTTGAGAAGGGAATTCGATTAGTTTGTGTTTATTTTCTTCAACTCCTGCCTGCCTCAGCTTACGTCATATATAATGGCGAAAGCCTCTTGAGGCTGCTTCCCTTTTCTATACTCTACCCCTATTAAAGATGGGTGATATTGGGCCTAATGAAGTTGTGCAAATGTAATGGCGGCCTTTGAAACTCAGTTGCACCTTGCCAAATTGGACCAAACGCTTTCAATTTATTTAAAATCACCATTAACTGGGGGTGTATCTGGGCTGACGACTTAATACCAAGACCTGAGACTTGGTCTGCTCCAATGTTCAGCCCCATCGTCGCTTCTGCACACATTCTTCATTAGCCTATTTCACATTTTTCTTCGCAGTCGCTGTGGGCGTTGAAAAGCATGCTTCACATGTTTGCGAGAAACGCTGCTGGGCTGACAAAGGATCCGACAACCGCAAGAAACAAGGACGCCAGCGACAGGCATTAGCGTCCGTGCATGGGTGTACGTGTGTGGGGCAATGATAAATGAGCCGATGGCATTTATTTTCGTTTCATTGACAAACCGGAAACCGATGGCGGCTGATTTTTTGATTTTGCCGTTGCTAAAAACAGCCTCAAGCTTAACTTATTTATTTATTAACGTGTAATACCCACTATTGTCCGGCACAAATTTATAATTTCGAAAATGCATACGTTATTTATGTAATTTGCGCCAGATTCATAAAGTTATAAAAACAAAACAAACCCCAAATTCGATAGTGTCACGCGGAAGCCGCCAAAATCGTCACGTGTCCACACATTTTTGGCGCTCCCCGTAAACGCCTCTTCATCAAAATTCATCGAAAAATGTTTCAGGGCGACCCGTGAATGAGAATTAGCTTCAACTAACTGAAAGCACGGAAGAGTGCGTTTAGATTTTTCACAAGCGCATAAGTGCTCTGATACGCCTGCAGAGAGTATTATAATTTGTTGCGAAGTATGTAACGCATAGAAGGATACGCCTCCCAACCCATTAGGTATATATATTTTATATGACCGTTCATCTATCTGTCTGTTCCTATGCAAACTATTCTCTCAGTTCTACATATAAGTACAGTTATGGGACTTGTCCGGATCAAACCAGAATATCTTATAGGTCCTAATGGAACATTCGAAAGTAAAATTCGACAACCACTAACCAAATATATATTATAATATGTATGTTATTAGGTCAAGAAATTTGATTGAATATTTGAGCATAAAAGCGTAAACGTATGTAAATCATGAATATGATTATTTTTTTGGATATAAATATATTTTATAAAAATTCTACATTTTCATTAAAGGGCAGTTGGGAACTGGGTATACTTTAGTCAGGCACCATCGATTAGAGTGCTTTCTATTACGGTCTGAGGTTGGTGCGAATTATGCAAACAACCACAATTGTACATGCATGTCCAACATTTTTATTTCGAGCCGGGCAACGCCAGGTAACATCAACGAATAATATATTTATCCCAATGCGTCTGGCTACTAGTTGTCCGCACAAACTACAAATTAAATCGCATTGCTATTAAAATTGAGCAACGAAGCATTACTGCCCTGCCGGCCAGTTGCCTGCTGGCCAGTTCGGCAGTCGGATACCTTGGCCGGGAAGACGACGGCACGTTCTGTGCTGCCTAAGAGCAGAATGTGAAATAAAATCAAATGTCTTTGGCCAGTTGATGGTGTTTTCTCAATTTTACACATGTTGTGCATGCAAAACTTACCGTTTGCTTAGTCAAACAAACACGGCAACAAGAACAACAACATGAACGCGAGCTAGAACAAGTGAAAATGCTCTAGTCGGAAGTGCCCGACTGGGAATACCCTTCAGCCACGAGGCTGCCGTAAAATATATTCTGGTTTTTTACACAAATATCCACGCACACAAACACTCCTCATTGTGCAGGCCACATACTTTCGGTAGCCGCTGTGCTTTTTTCTTACAGTCGATGTTACTCGATATTTATGAAATGTCTGAAAGTGTTGACATAATTATCAATAAATGGAAAATAAATGATATAACATATCTATTATATATTACATATATATTATTTGGCAATATATATTTTAAGCATCAAGTCTCTAGCTTTTTCTTGCTTTTCTTTCCAATTAACCCTTTTGTGCCCAATGCGTGTACAGGGTAGCCAAAAAACGATGTTCTTTTGGATTGTTTTTGCCAAAAGTTGAACATTTTCTCGAGCTAAATTATTGGCATTTTTACAAAACGTACTTGGCAATTTTCTTAGCAAACGCAAAAGACAACAGCCAGCATAAAAATGCAGGCGGCTTTTCGGGTAGCAAAGTAGCTCGACAACAAGGACAGCAACATTGCAACATCGTCAACGTGCAGTCGAAACTTGCAATTTTAATTTAGCTTCTAACTGCACCCAAAAGTAAGGGACAACTACAGCCGGGGCAGGGTGTTGAAAAGCCGCAAAAGTTATCCAAGCCAAAAGGAAAATCCAAATACAGAATTTGCTGCACGTGCTAAAGAAAAAGGGCAGTTGTATTTGAAAAGCAGCTAGCGAAACGGGTTGGGCTAGTCCTGGCAGGTGGTAAACGGGCTTTTCTGTTGGCACGGACTGTTTATTTGGGTTCGCAAGGGCACTTTTGTTCATGTGTGTGCGTTTTAAACAAAATTTTACCATCTCTCATTTGATTTGTGTTGCTTTTATGAAACTTCGTTCCAAGCATAGCAATAAATAAAACACCAAAGATATGCAGGATGTGAAATAAGCAATTCGATTCGAGTCTTCGGCTACTTATTCAGCAAAACACAAGTGAGAATGTTGCAGTTGGGCTTAACAGTTAAACGACTTAATTATTATTGTCTCAAACCAATAACTAAATTTCAAAACAATCTCAAAAAGAAGTATTAGTTCTTGTAATAGACGGATTATTAGTTTTTATTAAGAAAATTATTTTTGATTTTTGAGTTATTTTAGCCAAACTCAGCAAATATTTGCCAATATATGCCAAATTCGTCAAACAAAACATCGAACTACTACATTAGTTGATTTAAAATCTTATTTAAACAAAATCAGTCGTCAGTTGAATGTTTGTGTAGTTAAGTAATAAAATCATATTACAAATCTAATAAATGATTGTTTTTCGATTTTTATTTAAAAAACGAAACTTAATGAGTTATAGGGTCAGAATTCCATTCCATATATCTTTATTTACAGTACAGTTATTGAATAAAACAGATTTATAATTCCCATCGCTATTCGACCAGCTTACATCTGTTAAGATGCTTGCCCTGTTGGAGCTTGAGATCAATTATAAAAAATAATAATAATAACAACAATAATAACAATAATAATAATAATAATAATAATAATAATAATAATAATAATAATAATAATAATAATAATAATAATAATAATAATAATAATGGTTTGACAATGGTGCGTTTGTAAATTGTATTACTGTTTACCTGTTTACTCTTCAAATTTAGTTATTATTTACAATTTAAATTGAAAGTATAAAAAAAATGTCAGTGTAAAGATTTCTACCTTTGTGCACACCATTATCACTTTATCATTCAGGTCATTAACCCGCGCAAATGACGAAAAACTGTTTCTTTACAAGCTGAAAGTCAAGTCTACCTGTTTGCAGCTCTTGATTTATGCAAAACTTAAGAACATTAGTGAGTGATGCCAACGCTCGTTTTAATTGTTTAACTAAACCGACACTGGTAATCGCCGTAATGCCCGCTGCACGTCCGGCCCGACAGGACACCCAGGACACATACCAAGGGCTGACAGGGACAAGGTCGCATCGCAAATTGAATGTAGGCGTTATTGAGGACCTGTGTTGCAATGCGCTTTGTAAGTGAGCTGCGGTGTATTGTAAGGTTAATCACTCGTTTTGTTGGCAATTACTGTTATGACCCCAATGAGGACGACGACAATAAACGGGCCAGTTTGGGCTGCGGGTCAACTGTACGCAGGACGGCAGCCGACAAAAGAGTCAAAGCCACTTGACTTTTGTTGCTTCGTTGCCGCTTTTGTTGCCTTTCTGCGAATATCAATGAGTCCATTATGTATGAACGCCAATGATTATGGTCGCCTGACATGACAGCAACAACGCAGGACCGAGCTGGAGCGATGACAGTTGACAGGGCTTGGCAGTTTGGCAGCCAAGCTGCAACAACAACAACAACAACAAGAATAAAGGTGCCAGGCACAAGGAGGGACACTCACTGAAACCCAGACAGAGACGAAGACACCTGACAATAACAGCATCAATTTGCCGCCACCTGTGCGGCACATTCCGCCAGTGGCGCAAGGAAATGGATTCCGGAGCTCGTGACTATAAAATTTTAGCTTCACGCAGTTTTAGATCCCTGCTGCGTGCAGTGGCAAATTTATACGGCAGTGGGTTCCGGTAACCTTAAGAGAACCCAATCATATCAATTATTATGTTGGAAAAATCGTATGTTGAGACAATTTAGGTGATAAAAAAAGGTCTCACAAAACATAATGTCTATGCGGTAGACTAGTTCTAAGGCATTTGGGCAATTGAGCAACGAGGATCCCGGTTCGAATCCCAGGCTACTGTAGGCATCTAGTGATTGTCTTAGTCCAGAGCCACAGCAGCCAGTGCCAATAGTTCGGTTATTAGTTTAATTTACTTGATCGAAAATCGACTAGCTTATAAATTTGTGTTTTTTTTTAAACAAAACATAGCATTTTTTTACATATTCTTAATAATTTTTTTGGGAATACTTATACACTCTGCAACAGTGTTGCAGACTTGTTCTCAAAAATCTTTGTTGGATATTCATTCCACACGTGTTTCAAACTTTTTGGAAAGTTCACGGCTCAAGGAAAACGTCTGCTTTAAGACGGCAGTTAATTTTCAGGCGGTCGGATTTAAGGATCTGTATATATAAAATAATGAAATGACCTGAAAACTGTTGTCTGAATTTTTTTTTATTTTTCATTCAAACAACTTCAACTCGAAATAACCATCTTTCTGTGTTATTTGAGGTATTGCCGTTGCATTGAGTTACGGTACGAGGTAGAACGGAATTTAAACTTACACATGGACGTGAAATACACACGATATAAGTGTACAAAAATAAGTTGATTTGGAGTGTGCTATTTTTATTCATATAAAACCGTAAAATTAGCCCCTATTTCGTTCAGCATTTTATTAAGCTCTGCATTAAGTTGCTATAGATATGTTAGCCACAATTCCAAAAAATTGCGAGATACTTGGCCTTAAGTTTCAGTTGACGGTATGTGCCATTTAGCTAGACCGGCGAAGGCGTCAAATTTAAGTATGTCATTTTTGGTCTCTTCAACTTTAACCTGGTCTTTCAACCTGAATGGCTTCTTAAGCCATTTAGGGGTTGACTTATTTTTTGACGTTCACATTTCGTTATGATTATTGCTGTTCGTGTTGTTGTTGTTGATGTCGCTGCTGCTGGGTGTGCCTGATGTGCTCGATGCTGCACTGTGAGCCAAAAAAGGGTTTCCCACTCTTGGGCAAGGCCATTAATCGTAAAAGACAAAACAGGCAACAGATGTTGGTGTTGATGTTGACATCTGAGCCGAAAGCATAGATAGGAATGTTGGCATCGGCTTCGATTCCGAATTGGCGGCATCAGCATAATGTTATTAATGCTAAATTAAGCGTAAAATGCTGCCACACTTTAAAAACAAATAAGTTGTATTCATGGCCTGGCACAAATGACTCGTAAGTAATGCACACAAATGACCAAAAAAAAGGAAAGGTTCGCATAAAGAATTCAAGCAATGTAAAAAAACGTAAAATAAAACACGGGCAAGCGTGCTCTAGTCGAGAGTGCACGACTAGAAGATACCTTGTACCCAGCCCAGAACAGCGTGTTAAGTAAATTCTGTATCAGCTTTGATCAGTATTGATCAGTATCGAATATCCATTTCATTAAATAACAGCAAAGTGAAAAAAGACAGAAAAGGGCCTTCTTAAACATTATGTTAATGACTCTAAACCTGCCAATATTAGGCAGGTCTGTAAAAGTGTGATTTTACGGCAGTTAATGATTTGTTCTTGATTCCAAGCTTAAGTTTGACAACCATATTTCTACTGCTGCTATTCAAGCTTTTGGAGTCCTGGGAATTGTAAGGCGCTGGTCGAAAGAATTTGACGATCCCTACATTAATTATTTTTTTTTTTATTTATTTATTTATTTATATAATAAAACTCTATATACTTCACTTGTTTGTCCAATTCTTGAGTTTGGATCTTGTATATGGTGTCCCCAATACAAGGTGCATCCGGATCTAATTGAATCTGTACAAAAGCAATTTCTGATTCTTGCCCTCTGGGGTCTTACCTGGAATCCCAATTGTCGCTTGCCTTCTTACCTTAGTAGACTATTGCTAATAAATCCTCCCTCTCTTTCTAATCGTAGAACCATGTTAGGTGTAATCTTCTTACACAAACTCATCAATGGGAAATTGATTCTTCCGAATTAATCAGCCAAATTAGTTTTGCGGTTCCGAGCATAAATACGAGGAATTTTTACCGCTTTCCCTTCAAATGTGACATAATAACTATATTATGTTCTAGTTACAATAATGTTCTTCTGTTCCTATTCTCAAAACATTAGTCCTTTGACATCTGTCCACTTGCTCCCGATCTTCGTCACCGCCCGTTATGTGGCGCGCCTCTCGGTCGGTGGGGCGGAGGTGGGTGGCATTTTGCCTGGGTCCGTGGGTTAACAAGCTCGTGTTATTCCATCAATAACTTCTCGAGAAGGGGCGTGGCAAATCACAAAAAAATATTTCATTCCCTAATTTTTTAAACCAGCTACAAACAGATTAAAATTGGCAACAATTTTATCATTTATTTCAGATCCATAGCTCCCATATTTTAAACTTCCATAACTTTTTCAAAACTAGACCGTTTATCATGTCTGATGCCATTTTGTCATTATTTGTCGTCATGATTCTGCATGCAAAAAAAAACATGTTCCCCCCTTATTTTTGATTTTGGAAAACATTTTTTTTGTTAAAATTAGAATTGCAAATTTATATTTTTAATCGATTGTCATTGCCACAATTATCATAAATAAAAAAACAACATTAAGCCGATTCTGAGGTGGTCAAATTTTTTGTTAAAAATCATGCAAAAATTGGGAAAAATGTTGACAAGCAAAGCTTTCGGATCCATATCTCCCATATGTGAAACCTTCACAACTTTGCTAAAACAACCGATTTTCATTTGATGGCATTTTTATCATGAATATTCCTCTTGATTAATAATGCATGTAATATATATAGATTATTGAAATTTTGTTTTATAATCTGCTGGTAAAATATCATGTAGTCCCGCCTTACTTATTTTCGAAAAAACATTTTTTTATAAACCTAGTATTTCATATTTATATTTTCACTGTACTGTTCTAACTTGTTCTTGTATAGGTTAGAAAGTATCAACTGTGGAAATCGAAGTTTTTGTAAAAATCCGGTGTGTGTGGATAGAAGCTATAAGCTATTTGTGTAAATGTCTAAAATGAAAACTCATTTTACGCCACCACGAAGGCAACTGTACTTTTTAAATTTTCTTTGCCTGAGCAACCGCTGTCGTTTATCTGCCAATTGACTGGCCTGTGGGCCATTGTTCCGGCTTAGAGCGAACAATTAAGCAAGCTTAGAACTGCACTCAACTGCCAATTGCAGCTGGCATTCAATAAAATTTAAACGTCAAACGCCTGGCCAATTATTTGTAACCACATCGGAAGGCTGCTCCAAAAGGATGGTCCGCACGAGACAAAGCAGAGCAGGGAGTGCCCCAGCGCGCCTTTGTCTGCGCTGTTCTTTGTTTTCAGTTTTTCGCTGATAGCATTGTGAAAATGAAAACTGCACTTGATTATTTGACCTGCTAATTTTCATTGTGCCGGCCAACGCAAAAAACAAGGGTGCTCTCGTCGGAAGCGCCCAGCTAGAGATACCCTGTAGGTAGAGAGCTCAACTAACATTTATTTAAATTTATTTTATATATCTTAACGGTTGTCATCTGTATGTGCGCATATAAAGGGTAAATCAAAAAGAGTTTAAGTGCAACAGCCTAGACTTAGAAATACCCTTAGGTCAGGTTGTATTAATATTAATACTTGTTCATAATTTTTACACTCATGACTTGATTCTGCGTATTGATTTATTGATTGATTTGATTCTTGATTTTATTGATTTTAATCTGGGTGGATATGCGTCCTAGAACATGTAAAATACAATTAAAGGTAAATGATAAAGATCTGCTCTTGAGAACACAATAAAATCTTCGGTCTTTATTATATTCACTTGCGTGCATTATAATTAACTCGTATATAAACAGATGCGAAATTTTAACTCTTAAAAATTGTAATAGTGTATTAAAGGTAAGAGTGTTTTTGTCAGGACTGCCCGACCCTGTACCAAGCTCAGAGCTCACGGCTGTTATTGATTTTACGGCATCAAAGTCCGTATAACTTCAAAAGCGCAGGACTGTGCCCCTAAAATTTTTTTTTCATTTTGGGGGAGTCTAGATAGGTATCCCTAAATTGAAATATAATTATTTTTATTATGTTACGCAAGAACATACAATATTTGGTAGTTCCAACTAAATTAAAATAAAAATTGATTGATATTAAGGAAATTAGGATCAATTAATAATGTATATTCCTAATTTTAAACCTTTACCCATTCCTTTTACCCTTACCCATTCATACAGACGGACGGCCTGATCATGTACATATATATACTCTCGATGGGGTCGAGAATGCTACCTGTTGTTGGATCTTGCTGCTTTCCCAACGATCGTCAACTTGGCTTGCAGTATATCCCGGTACAATTCTCGACTTTATGTCCACTTAAAGCTAGTGTAAGCTATTACAATTGCCTTTGGTAAAGAGTATCTTCTGGCCGAGCCCTCTCGAAGGGGCACTCCTAATTGATTTTATCAATGGTGGGCGCCAGTTGAAGGCAAAATGCCAATGACGATAATGGCCGGCAGGGTAAGTGACAAGAACATGAATGGATGGAGCCATAAAAACAATAACAGCGACTTTCAAAACAATAAAACAAAAGTCAAGTGAACGATGACTTAAAAAACGCTGAAAGACAGAAAAAACGGATCGAAATTAGTTTGAAATGAGTTTAAAAACAAGCGAAGCATAAAAATGCAGGCATCTGTACGGTTAAATAGAGCGGAGTTGGCTATGCAGAATCGGGAAAATGCCGGAATGGCAACATGACTAGACAACAGCACTGGACGTGGTTTCAACTGCGCAGACCCTTTACCACCTTTGTATCGGTTGTCAAGTCTTAAAGCCCAATTCAGCTATCAACAAATGTTGCAATTCGCCCAGATAATAGTTAAATAGTTACAAATTAGCAAACCTCGTCAGGCATCATGTCAGTAATTTTTGACTTGTTGGAGGAGAATTTTACTTCCCAACGATTATTCAATGCAATCAGCTGTTTTAGTTAATGGAAGTTATAATGTTACCCACAACGGACATTTGCTAATGAAATCGCAAAATGGAAAATATGTAAATGTAAGATATGTTGGGCATAGTGGAATCGGGCTATTAAATAGTTTCGCTCGTCCTTTTCATTATGTGTCTATTGAGGATTGTGCCACATATACATATGCACACATATGCATGTAATTGTATATGTACCTATACATATATGTTTCCGTAATTGAAGACTGCAGCTATAGGTGCGCTGTTGCCGCTGCTGCATTTGTAGATTCTAATGGCGCTGGAGCTTGCACCTGCTGTTGGGCAGCTTTCAACACTCTTGGCTGATTTATAGTCTATGAAATTTATGTTTAGTTTAATCGAAAGACGCAACTAAAGTGGGCCACACACCAGGGCGCGGCATGCTTCACGGGCAAAACAAGGATCGGCCACGGCGACCAGGGAGTGCATTTGCCGCCGTACTACGAAGGGAATGCAAAGGTAATACGGAATTAAGAATTGGGCGGGCAATGAGTACGTGACGTGTGAAGTATCTCCTTAGCCAACGCTGTTACCGGTGTTATACCTATATGCTTCTTCTACGCAACTATTTTAAAATTGCATCCTGGATTTATTGCATGATTATATGTTTATTCATTCATATAATGCCTCATCTAGTATAATGGTTTCTTGGCCGAAAACGAACCCCAAATTCTCTTGACACATATTTATTAATTTGCGCAGAGGACAGATGGAGTTCATGCAGTGCAGTCTTATCTAAACAGCTTGTTATCATTTAGTCGAGTGAAAAAGTCAACTCAATTTACATGCAGCAAAAATTGGATATCCGTACAGCCGATGTATCAAAGTTAATTTACCCTGCAGTTCATTTGACTCCTAACCTTTTTTTTTTTTATTTTATTTTTTTATTATGAAAATCTTTTGTTATATTAACAGATAATATGAGATTTTAAACATGTACATGCTTCAAAATTTTCATTTAACAATGTTTTTTTCTTTGTTTATTTTCTCCTGCTCTACATAAGGTTAAGGCTAAGCTGTTAGACTCCTAACCAAATAATTTCTTGCAATGACGTCAGATGCGTCTTGTATATTTGAAGCTAGTCCAATAAACAAACTATATAGATTATCTCTATACTCCGGCCAGAAAAAGACAATGAGTATATTGATTGTCGTGCACTTATGAATAAGATGCACTTATACAGTGCAAATAAATGATGTTTATCAACAGTCGAAGCTATTAAGCTTTGTCTGTAGAAAACATATTGGATTTAAGGGTATCCACGTAGATCAAAGTTATTTAAAATTATTTATAGTTTCCTCCTTTCTCCACAATCACTAAATATCAGTGTGCACCCTTGATTTTCTGTCCATATCTCGGAAATAATGCTAGGACCCCAAATTGGCCATTGAGGCTCCTTTATGGTAGACAAGAGTTAACCATATTTAACATTTTATATACCACCCCACTTACGCCATAATTAAAAACACCCATTTAAGAGCTTCACTCTAGTTTTTTGTATAGTACGTACTTTAGGCAATTTTAATCCGATTAAACACAAAATACAGAAGTTATTCAACTTTACATTTTTATACCCTGAACCCATTGAAAATGCATAAAAAGGGTATAATGGTTTTGTGCGAATGTATGTAACAGAAGAAGGCATCTCCGACCACATAAAGTATATATATTCTTAGTCAAGACTACGATTCAATTTAGCCCTGTTCATCTGTGCGTTCGTCTGACCTATTTCTTTTGGCGTATCTCAGAAACTGAAAGAGCCACCAAATTTGCTTAGGTTCGTAAAGTACACGCAGATCAGGAATATTATGGTTTTTTGATTTTATAAAAAAAGTACTATAGCTTTTTGCTTTCGCTTGTTCAATATTCAATAGTATTTTTCAGATATTTAGGCTGGTGGAACGACAGCTCGCAGCTGTGTTCAGGGTATCTCCTAGCCGGTCATTTGTTCATAGCGTGGGGCAGAAGAAGCCCAGCTTCTCCAACGTGCGGCGCTTGCGGCGAGCGTGTTTTAGCGTATATCTGCGATTTTGTGTGTTTGGCCACACTCGACAAGAGCACTCTTACTTGATTACCAATTCGGGCCACATTTCATTTCATATTGCAATTTTTTTGAGTAACTCCAATTGATTTTTCACATTTTTGTATATGCCGAATTGGCATTTTATTGAATATAATCGACTTGTTTTGTGAATATACCAAAATGGTTTTAAATTTAAAACTTTGATATCCATAACATGTTAAATTTACGGTTCGCAGCGGGTCAAATCCATAAAGCGCGAATGCATCGCACATTCCCCACATCAGCGTGCACTACAGTAAACTTATCGAGGGACGTGACTTATTCTTGTTATAGCCAAGTTATGCAGGCGCGCGTCACCTGCCGCTCATCAGTTGAACTTTGCATATCGTTGACACGGCTGACACTGACCCCGAGTATTCCCAATTGGGGTGTTTACCGATGTAGGCCGCGTACCAATTCTCACCCGTGTAGCTACTCACCTAGCATCCGCGACAGGAGTAAAAGGAACGTGTAGCACAGCAGCTGCAGCAGCTCCATATTTCATCAGTATGTTGCTTAGGAAAACTCTCGGAACTTTCAGCCGTTTCTCAATCTACAATTTCAAAGCATAAACATGCCAAGAGCCAGCCACTGGGCAAGCGAAATGAGTACTGAAAAGAGCAGGAATTAAAGTTGTTGCAATAAATAAGAGTGTGCAATTTTTACAGTATATCTTAATATTTAATCGATGAACGCTACCTACGCTTTTTAAGTTCGAAAATGCATTCCTAAATACGGTGAACATAGTGCTCTTACCAAATTCAGCAATTGTGAGCGTTACTTTGACCTCAACCAACTAGGAAGGAGGATTGGGGCTAAGTCCCCATCAAAATATATATATAAATAATATCCTCAAATTAAATAAAATATTTTGAAATCGCCTAAAAAATAAATGCCTACGATCGGTCGAAAACTTTAAAATTTGCGTGTGAAAACACAATAAACTATAGAATTATGTGCACATCTTCTATATGTCTGCAAGGGTATACAATCTTCGGCACCCCAATGTCGTAGTTAACCGTTCGCGAAAATTCCACTCCTTAATAATGATATGATATTTCTCCTAGTTTAATAAAATTTATAACATAAAAGAAAATCTTAAAAAGCGAGCAAATTGTGAAGAATAAAATTAAACTTGACGATGACTTAGTTGGTCGGTTGTAACTGACGGGGCAATACTTGTCCAGTTAGTACTCGTGTAGTTAGTATATATACAAAGATTTGACTACTTGTTTCTACAAGATTTACATTTCTGCAAGATGTACATTAATCCAATATGTTCACTTATTTCCACAGTTTAATAACAGCTGTTTAGGTTAATTTACGTATGGAAAAACTTTGGAGCCAACGGCTCTAATTAAGCAGATAATTATTAACTATAACCTTAAGATTGTAGGATTGTTTAATGTACTCTTAGGTTGGTTGGTTTTCTAACCAACAACAAAAAACAAGATTCAAGGAACTTTAAAGTGAACAGGTTGTCTGTCCTGATTCTATTATCAGCACACCTTGCTATCTCCTCAAGGTTCGCAAAAACCTTGCCAGCCGTTATAGGCTTGACCTCTTTGCGAATTCGAACGAGTGAAACAACGAAAAACCTGAAAGCGCACAAATCCTAAGTCTGCTTTCCCTGTTCTGGTGCTTTGCACCTTGTTCTTGTTGGTTGTTCATTCGCACTAATACTACAACTAGAGAGGTCGCCAAAACCATTTGCACTGGACTTATGAATATTTTACGATTTCGGTTTGATCTTTAAAAGCAACCAAAATTATCATGAAACTGCATTTGCGCATGTTTCGCTATAAATATGGATGCCTTCGTTCAACCCAAAAATGTTCAAAACAATCGGACAATAGAGTCAAAATGCAGTAATGAATTTTCCAAGAGAATCCCTCACTTATAATATATTGCACAGTAAATATGTATACGCAAATCTAAGGCCTTGGGCAGCAACTGTTGGTGGCTGCGTCTGTGTGTTAAAGGGAAAAGCATGCAAATTTTCAATTACGCTCGTGACATGACATAAGACGTAATTTAAGGGAAATGTCTGAAAGTCGGGGCGCTATGGCTAAAAACCTTAAAGCCAGAGTCGGGAGAGAGCACATTGGAAAGCTCTGGCCCGGGCTTTCAACTACGAACGGAACGAAGTCGAGTGAACGCTTGATTTGCTCTGACATAAGTGGCGGCGACTTTACGCAGCTTTGTTCTCCTGCGCCGCTGTCGTCCCTGTTGCGTCATCGTCGTCAGAGCTGGCCTCCTCCTGCGCCTACAACAACGGTTGCTGTTTTGTATTTTGTTGGCCTCGTCCGGGGCTACTCGCCGTGGCTATTGTGTTGGACAACAGCCGTGGCAGCGGCATCGGTGGCGATGGCGAAGAGTGCATGTTAAGTGCCTTATTATCCTGTTTATGTAACCGTGCAGTTGTTAAAGGACATACGCGCGGACACATGTCCTCGCTGGCGTTTTGTTGCTGCGCGGCCTTTTTATCACCAAAGTGTTTTTCACTTCATGTTTTATTCATCTTTAGTTTACAAATTGTCGCAATCGCTTTTTCCATCCAAATGGCCGAGTGTGCAATATTTTGAACACAAAGTCTGAATATAAAGTACGCCCAAATAACGTAGCCCAGTCAAGCTAGACGAATACGGAACAAGATCTGGCTCAAAGCAAAACTTGTGCTCGAGCCCATTGTCTCATTAAGCTATTCTACGTGCACAACTATGATCTTGGCCGCTCTATGTGATATGCATTAAAATATATTAAAATACTTCTGCTCAGAATTGATGTTTTAGTCTTAAAAATCATAGTATGAGAATTGCCTTTAAATTACTTTTAACAATAAATACTTAAAAGATAAGGAGGTGTTTCAGTTGAAAATTCCCGATGTTGATGGTTATTTAAAATAAAAAGTATTCGATTTATGGGGTAAGCGATGCCAACTTTGGTCTATTCTATAAATACGCACGATTACAAACTATAAAAATGGAAAATATTTGGGTTCGCTTCGTGAACAGGCTTTCCCACATCCGTGAACCCACGTTATGGTCAAACAACAGACTTTGTCTGTTGATACTGTTGCCTGATAGAGTTGGTAATATTTCGCACACATTTCGTCACAACAAACATTACTTAAAATCTATTAATTATTAATTATTATTTTATAGCTAAACAATAAAAGCAAGAACTATATTCAAAATATAAAATAATCTAAAATAATTTTCGTACTTCAAATCATTTTTCAATGGTTCTGTATTCTATTTGAGTATTTTTTTTTAGAAATTTAGGATTTAGATAATCCTTTAAATTGGTTTAGGTGCCAAATCTGTATATTTTCTCTGATTGCATATAGTGTATGGTTGAAAGTATTTTAATTTACCTGCTTTACATTTTACATTTGTTCATTTCTCTGTGCACTACGTAAATAAAAATTCCATACATTTTTTTAATTTAAGGGGCGTATAAGCAAAACAAATAAAATAATTCATTGTAGTACAATAGTAAGTTGTTGAATTAATCACTTTATTGTAGTTTGTTGATTCAGACAGCTGCAAAAATATTAATATTATTACTTTTGCTTACAATATTTATAAATTGTACCCAAAAGTTTTTAATAATGAATATGCAAAAGTAAATGTGTGTTTTTTAACATTTTAATATGCATGGCATGACACATTGCAAAAAGATGGCCAAAAAGAAAAAACCGCCAACGGCAACGAAATAAATTTGTCAGCCATTGCAATATTCTTCTTTTCCCAGACGACGAGCTACAACAAACTGGACCTGGCGCATCGACTGGCACTGGCCACGTAAATAAATAAATACATACAAGTAAAATATATATATATATACACATATATGTATAAAGCAGAGACCGTGACCGAGACAGAGGATGGATGAAGCTCGCTTCAATTTCCATAGCCATTACAAAACCCCCACTGCAATTGTGCATGAAAAATATTGAAAGACATTTGGCCTGAGAAAGATTTTTGCAGCTGCAGCCATACCCAACTGATCCGAAAACTGACAATAAATGTCATTTAGTTTCCCAACGATAGAAAGCGGACAGTTCGCGCGTCAGACCAAAAAACCCAACAATATTTATTTAAAACAAATTTAAAAAAAACGTTGGCCAATTGTAGGTGCATTTTCGTATTTAACTTGAATAAGAGACATGGCAATAAAAAATGCTGATTATCGATAATGTACACTATCAATGCAATGATAACACCTTGCTAACGGTACAATCGCTTAGTCAGGCTTTCGATTGGACTGGCATATCAGCTACAATAACAACCTAGGTCGAAAATAAGCCTTTTAGATGAACAAATGTTGTGTTTAAAAATATCTTATCCAAACTCATGCATTTTAGGCGTATCTTTACTGCGTTGTGGAATTTCTGTTTCCCAAAAATATATAGAATAAAATATTTTAGCTGTTAATGCACAACTTGCAATATTGCACACCAGACTAAGTTAATAAAATTACAGATGAAAAGCCCAGCTCCTTCGGAAAGTGAGGAAGGGCTGCATTCTTACTTTTCTCTTGCCAAAACATGACAAATATAATTATTATTTATCATACAACTTGTTTTTAATTTTATGTTTTTATTTTTAGCAAAACAAACGCTATTTTATTTTTCCATTTGTTCCTTTGGTAATGTTTCGCCTGTGTGAACATGGAAACCCATGCATTTGTGCACACACAAATATGCATCTACTTGGTGTTCCATTCCATTCCATTCCAACTTAATGCACTGAGAGTTCGGCTTGCATTCGCAGCTAAAATTTTAGAGCTGGAATCACCAAATTTGGCAGCCAGTTTTTGGATGACCTCGTCTAAAGTTCGAAAAAATCGCGGCCACGCCCATCCGCGCCCCCAAAATTTTCAAAAATCGACATTTTTTCAAAATAACAATTAATTATTAATTAATACGATTTTCGGCTGATTTAAGTTGTTACTCTACTACGAAAGAGTATAAAGCTGTCGGTTACACCCGACTGCAACGCTCTTACTTATTTTTTGTTGTCAAGGAAACATAGTTTACGGATACAGCTACAAAAATTAGATTGCATCTTATTGTACTTTGTAGAATTATTAATGGAGGGTCAAAGGCATTGGCATTCTCCCATTTTCTGAATTTGAAGTTCTTTATACCCGAATATGAACTGATTTCTGTGGTGGGTCTGAACGAAGATAAAATGTTATCGCATAAGCTTATTTAGCCTATACTACTGAAACAAGTTTCGTGCTTTTCATAGCTTAAGTTTATCTTGCATTGATGTCAAATATATCTTAGTACTTGTTGTTGTTATTGCTATGGTAATATAGGAATCGGGATAGCCTGGGGCAGAGCCACGTACTTTTTTCAAACTTAGGCACATAAATCAATCGACAACTTCAAAAATACCCTAGAGTGCAATTGGAATAATTGGAACATTGGAAATGTTCGTTATGTGGCTAACTATGGAACACATCGATACTGTGTTATTTGTTTGAAAGGGTGTTTAATCTTCGGCACCCTGTTCATTCCTGTTTTGTTTTTTTTCATTATAGCCGGCGATTAAAATTATTTATTTACTGGCCAGAACCAACATAAAACATTTGCCACACACCAACAATCTGCCACATACTCCCACAGACGCATTACGACCCTCAACGTAACAGTTGCGTGGCGCATTACATGGGAGTTTTTTGCTACATAAACGGCTGCTAATTGAAATATTAACACCTGAAAGCGATGGCTATGACGACACCGAAACGCAAAATGTCACCGCAACTAGCGACATCAGCAGCAAAAACCCTGGAATCCCATCTAGGTGTGTGTGTTTATGTGCGTGTGTGCAACAAAATGCGCATAACAATTGGCTTACCACGATATAAGACCTCGAAACATAAACAACCGCAAATGTTGCGTCAAGAACACGCAATCCTGGGACTAGACTATAAATGAATTTTAGAGCTACGTACGTATGTCTATGCGTGTGTGCATTTCTGACTTTGCTGCTATTTACTATATTTGACTTTATTGGGGACATAAACTGATCTGAAACATTATTCAAAATACCTACGCTAATTTACTCGTTTTTAAAAATCAAAAATAATTCGGGATATGCTAAATTGTCATTATGAGCTTAAAATGCTGCTGTATTACATTATAGGATCTGCCTATTATTATATTCAGTTTTTCTTTTCCACACTGCGCTATGATTTATCCAAGAACATAGGAAGGAACTCCAAGGATCTGGGGCATACTTCAGACACGACTCCTCAACACGACGAGGCCATCTCAACGATCTCCTGAGGAACATCGTCGAGTGCAACCCATCAAAAACTGTGCTCTGTATAAATAGGCCCGTATAGAGCTGAGCCAGGCTAAGTGTTCGACTTTTACCACGCCCACTCGCTATCCCGCAGAGATTTAAAGTCTCTTTTGCCTATTACATGCATTTGTGCCTTCAAGCCATTTATTGATGTTGGTTGGGCATACAAATAACAGAAGGCCATTTCGGCTGACAGCTTCAGCGATAATAAACGAATACGCCTTGATTTCAATTGCGTCACATACAAAAACGATAACACAAGTGGGTGGGATGATGTGCGATGATTGGAAGCTTATAATGTTAATCCTGGCAACGGGAGCGGGCTTTAACTTGCCAAATTTTATGCTCAAAGTCGGCTAAACATGTGCGTGTGTGTGCGGGCAATATTTTTAATCTGGTAATAACAAATGGAAATAGAAATAATCAAATCTAAATTGCTGGACTAAAGTATACTCCGGTCGCAGGTGTGAAGTTTATGGGGTACATGTTAACATTATTTTACTAGCAGCAAATATTTTAATAACTCAAATGGTTTCAGCTCAAATTTCAAATTTGTTCGACTCTTTTGAAGTAAATGCAAAATGGTTAACATTTTTCCACACTGTGAACAATGGATTGGGTGCTCGGTTGCACCCGAATGCAAAGTTTTAACTAATACGATACCCTTGCATGGGGTATTAAAATTTTTTGGTTTCTCAAGATATTCTTAGCACACTTAGCAATGCTCCTAACAAGTAAAATATACATACATATATCGGAACAATCGATATGAAATCAAGTTTTTGTATGAAAATAATTCTCCGTTTGTCTGCAAAGGTATAGAATCATCGGCACATTGAACAGAATTGTACTTTTTCGTTTTTCATTAAAATTTTATTTTCAAGATGCAAAGATGAAAGCACTTTTATGAATCTTCATTAAATTTCATATGTTTGAACGACCAGAGAACATTTAATTTAAAATGTTTTCATACCTTTACAGAGAGTATTACAATTTAAACATGTAACGTATAGAAGACGTCTTCGACTCTATAAAGCATATATATTCTCAATTAGTATCAACATTCAAGTCGGTTAATTTCTAAATAAATTAAATTGATTAAATTGCTGCGATCAATGAGTTATAACATTGTATAAGAAACTTTCTTGTTTTTTAAGATATCCTGACCAAACTTGGCAATTGAGCAAAATATCACCAACATTGAACTACTTTATATAGCCTTTTATCATGAACCAAGATTTGTGTGCTAACACAGTTAACTATAGATATATAGCGCACATTGGGAAAATGTCCGCAAGCGTATTTATTCGTTAACACCCCGAAAATAAACGTTTTTGTCGTTTATTCATTAATTTGTAATTTTGTAAACACTTGAACGAGATAGAAAGTCGAAGTGCCAGACATCAAATCACTTATAATATGTCAAGTCTCGTTGCCATTTAATTTATATTTGCTTAAGCTTTTTCTAAATAGTTGCACGTTTGAATGCACTTCCGCATCCGTTGTTAGATTCTGCCACTTCAAATGCAATCGAAAAACGGTTAGTCAAAAATTTCTCGCTTTGGCTTTTTTGTTTCGTCAGCGCTTGTTTGCTTTGTTGCTTGTTGAGGGAATCATTTGAACTGGCTTTTACAGCGCCAACAACAATGTGCGTGTGTGTGCTGTTGCCGTTGTGGGCCCGAGCTCGAGCGTGTGTCTGCTTGTGTGTGTGTGTGTGTGTGTCAGAAGATTGCCTTTGTGATTGTAAAGGCCGCTAGTTGCGCTAATTTAGCTGCTGTTCTTTCTTAAATTCCGAGATATTTCGATCTGTGCACTTAAGACGATAATTTGTAATTGGTTGCGGTTGCAATGTCCCAGTACCAGCGTGTGCCACACAGACAAACATACCGACTATTATGTTGAACGCGTCCAGTAACAGACTAAGCCTGATTTTATTTGTTGGATTGTATTTTGCTATTTTCACTTGGAGTTTCAAATTACCAACAAAAAAAAAAGAATCTCTTAGACAAATGTAAGGAAAACAAATAGCACTTGCAACAAGAGCCGCAACAAATTCTCGTAAAAGTTCACACACGTCGTAAATTAAGCCACGACAGGACAGAACCGCGCAGGCTCATGACGACCTTATGTGTTGACGTTTCAAACAAAACTGTTGCTTGGATGGGCCACAGCACCGATTTTAGACAGCCGATTCGGTACTCTGAAGCGTCGTGCGCCTTCGTGCGGGACTTACGAGTGCTTTTGTTGCGCTCGTGCGGTGCTCGTGGCCTATGACAAGCTGCCGTTGGCTGTGTGCCAATTATTGCGACCATTGGCGATGCTTCCGGCTTCGGAAAGTTGCCATCGTCGCCTGCTTCTATGCAACAGTTTCTTTCACTCAACGCAGGCAACACTGACGATGGGAAATGCTCAACACTTGCGCCCCCTCCCATGCAATCGTTCACTCTTCAACTCGTGGTGAGTTTCGGCTTGAAGCCGGCCAACATGGCGAATGTTTTGTTTACGTTTTGTGTTTACCTTCCAGTCGCCCTGAAAACACTAGCTACAAGTTAAAAATCACGCTGGAAGGACAATAGATGTTAGCTTCGATGTTTCGCATGTACAATGTACAAACATGTACTCTACATGGTACCCTGAAAAGCATCGTAAACTGTTTAAAAATTTAGTGATTTTCATTGGCCACGTTCCTTGAAGTTAGCCAAGCAAATAAAAATAAACAATGTCGCACTAATTGGTATTAATTTCTTTTTATACTGTCTCGCGCAAAAGCTCTCCGAATTTTATCGCTGGAGAAATCATTAAAACTTGTAGATGGTGAGCAATACAATTGTAAGTGAAGCGATTTCAATTCAAACCTAGATACAATTTTTAAATAAAATGTAAAGTTAAGTGTTAAACCCAATTTTAATCGAATAGTGACTTTTATTTAAAATGTGAAGAAATTAAATTAAACACTGAATTATACAGCGTCCATATATGTGGTAAAAGAATAATTATAAGAGAATAACTTATAAAAACAAAAAATTCCAATTCGTATTGTTATGATATTGTACTATGGGGAATTTGTATTTTAATTTATTTAAAATACATTAGCTTATAATGTTTCATACCAGAAATGTGAATTAAAAATGCTTTTCACTTAAGTTTAAAACCTATCCTAACAAGTTTTGAATAATTTGTATATTTGTGACTTGTTACCCTCAAGACCAGCTATCGTAATTAACCCTTATCCTTGGATGGATTTCAAAAACGTGTGCAGCTACCCTGAATTCGACGCCCAGGGGAATGTGGTCGAAGCCTCTATCGACTCTACCGACAGCTCCAATTGCAGATGCTGCAGCTTTGGCTGCTACTGTTGCCTGTTGTTGTCTTCACTCCTCCTGCTTTTTGTGCTGCTTGCGAGTTGTTAGTCGCTGGGACTTTTTGTTTCGCTGCTCTCGTTGCTGTTGTGGCAACTCCGGCTGGTGCAGTTGGGGTTGCCGCACTTCAAGTTGCTGCTGCTGCCGCTGCAGCGGTGGTTACGATTGTTGTTGCGCCGGCTGCTGCAGATCACGTCAACGTGGCAAAGGTTGTCAATGCGCACTTTAGTCGGCGTAATCAGACTCAGCTACACAGGATGTCTGTTCACCGCGGCTGTGTGCTTGCTCGCTTCTATAAGGAGCCGCGTTGCCGTCCAGCGGATACACTGCACCCAAATCCGATCGTCATTAGCTTTTTTAATATGTTTCTACTGGGAGGGGTACCCAAATCCAATGTGTGATTTGTATAAGCAGGCTTACATTCCAGTTTGCGAGACAGATAGAACCGAAATTTTTGTTGGATTCAGGGTCTAAAAGGCACAAGAGAAATATTTCCTATATTATACCCTTACAATTCGGTTATGTTAAATGGTCATATAAATGCAAAGTATATTTGTTATTAATATATTGGAATCGGTCTGATCAGACATCTATATCATATAGAGCCCATAAGAACAACAGTCGAGGCAATCGTATAATGAGTTAGCAATAATGAGTGAGCAATGTCAGCACAATCACATAATCATCGAAGAACTGTAGCATAGTTCTATGAAGAAGATTCTGAGTAAAAACCTCTTTCGTTTTTTAAGTCATTCCGACTAAACTTGGTAACAGTGAATGACATAATGCTCCTAGTGTATAATCAGAACATCAATATTTTATATAATAGTGCCAGGCATTGGTCAGATATGAAAATTTAAAAATAAAACACAGTCAACTATAGATATATAACTTCCGTTTTATGTCTAGAAGTCTATTCATCGGCGCCCCGTTTATTCTTATATATTCTTAAATATTCTTTCTCTCTATTTTTTGCTTTGGCCTTCGGCCTATCAGCGCAGTCGAGCAAAAAACCTGGTCCTGGGCATTGCACATTTTAAATTGTGTAATTTAGTGTCCATAATGGCAAATGAAATTATTTTTGGCCATCGGCGGTGCACACGCGTCGTATACGTCAAATGTTTGCACTGCACTTTTGTTGGTCACCAATGGGCGGCAGCCCAAGAAGTGGGAGGCAATGATTTGGAAGGACAAAGTACAGTTTGAATGGCAGACTAGGTTGGAATATGTTTGTGATGTGTGCGGAGGTCTGTGGGAGCTAGTTGGAGTTTTTGTTTTTGCTTGTTGAGCGCAATTTTAATTAAATTGTTAGCATATCTTTTTGCGGCACCATTAAATTTAAATAAACTAAGAGCTACAGAAACGACAAGTGCATAGAATGCGATGATTTTCCTGATTTAATGCAAGCCAGAGAGTAATTTTAATTAATTTAATTTAGAGCCCAACTAAAATTGCAATTGCAATCACATTCAAACGCAAGTTTCCGAAGCGGCCAAAAGTACGCATCGGACCACGTTCAGGTGTCGGATATATTTAATTGTGTACACAGACAAACTGTCAGTTTCTCACATTCACTCGACCTAGCACACTTTCAGATTGACGGCCACATGTTGAAAGTTTTTTATTACCTACGATGAAAGTTTATTAAAATTTTATCGAATTACGTGCAAATAATATCAATTGGCTTTAATGAAGTATAGACAGATAGACAAAAAAAAAACCAACGGAAAGGACATTTTGGGCGCCCATGTGCAATAAAGTTTTAGTTCAGCCTAACCAATAAAAGAAAACTTTCAAGTTTCAACTAGCCATTAAAGAAAGGTGAGCAAGAAAAAATTGCACACATATAGATGCCTCAGCATATGACGCTATCATTATCATGGCAGGGTCAACTTCGATATTCAAAGGTTATGGTGTGGAGATGCCTGAGTTAATAAAGGATGGAGCCGAGGACACTGCTCTGAGCCACTTCGGCATGCATTGAATCTCTGACCCCAAAATATAAAAAAACGGGGCCACAAATTATTTTTCTAATATGCTGATACAACTTTAATAAGAGTGAATATCGGGAGGTTCATAGTTCACAATAGTTGTGGGTTGTGGGTGAAATATGTATGAGATGTAGTATGTAGAATTGCGATCGACTATTGGGTGGATCCTAAATGTATATTACCTCAGCAGGTTTCAAAGTATTTCCAAGTCGGGAACTCTCGACAATTCTTTCTACTCTGCCTCAGGTTGCCGCAGAGGCTAAGGTTGTTGGCTTGGTTTAGGCCCCGCACTGGCTGGCGTAGACTTCATCATTAAAAGAGTTTCCGAGCTGCCCACCGAGATTGCCGCCAAGGCTGCCATATTTAAGGAAAACTTTTTTGATTACTTTATGCTCACAGCAGCTGCGCCACAATCACATTCAGCTTGCCGGCCACAAAGTAATTGCGGGTCACCAGAAGCAGAGCAGAAAAGAAAGAAGGTAAGTTATCATCGGGGTGCCTAGGATTAAATACCCTTGCTGACATATGACAATGGTATAATATTCTGATTGTAGTTCTTAGCTTAATTGCATTTCCGACCGCTTGTTCCGAACGGCAGCTAAAGGATTTTTGCTCATATGCTTAGCGCACAGTAAAAACTTATCTTAATGAGATTGGTTAAGATGTCGTGAAACCAGGCATACCGAAGACTAAATACCCTCGCAGAGATATAGCAAATGTGCTGATATTCTATACTCAAGTGAACTTCAAAATAATATTTGTTCGTTTGTTCCTACAGTAGTCCGATATTGGTAACATTTTGCTTAAATGTGACGAATTTGGTAAGTATACACATTTACATATGTATATTTAGGAAATATAGATTTTAGATTCTAGACTTTACCTAAAACTATATATGCAAATACCTATATACCTATACACCTATATACGCAAAACCCAATATACTCCATTCACTGCGTGAACGAGTATAAGAAGTTCATTCCTGAAATTTTTCTGTGATTTTCGCCCGATCCTTATGAAATTCGCAGGGCGTTAATATGGCATCTAAATTGTTCTATATGCGAATACCAAACATATTTAGTGACGTTATTATCAATTTTACGGGGACAGATCAAAGTATTCAAAATAGTCTTATACGAGCATCCGTATATCTACCTCATTTAAAGTTCGAGACATACTCAACAAGTCGGGGCATTACAATAGTTATATATTTCAATAATTTGTTATTCGATTTTTATCAATAACTTGATTAATAAAATTCAAATTCAACCAATATTCAGATCTTCACACAAACAGTCTGAAGGATTTAGCTCAATCGGCCTCATTTTTACCCATATATTCAATATGTCAGGTTATAAACAAGTAAGAACGTTGCAGCCGGGCGTAACCGACTGCGTAATACTCGTTCACAGTACACACAAATAAATATTGTTATTTTGGAAAAATAAAGCATTTTTATATTTCATGGGGGCGGGGGTGGGCGTGGCCAATATTTTTCGGATCGAAACACCCAAACACTGTCTGCCAAATTTGGCGACTCCAGCTTCAAAAATGTGGGAGATATGGATATTCGCGATTTGTGGGGGCGGAAGTGGGCGGGGCTGGGAGTGGGTGGTAAATTTTTGTACCCTTATTTAAAGGAGGTGAAAAAATGTGGGTGATAAAGCCATTTCCGATTTTGTAAGGCGGAGGCGCTGGGGGCGTTCTAGTAGGCGTGGCTGGAAAATTAAGGTCGCAATTCGGTGGAGGTCACCAGCAATTTACATACCAAATTTGGTGACTTTAACTTAAAAATTGTGCAAAATATTCATCTTTAATCGATTTGCGGTTTGAGGTGTATCGACATGTTATCGATTTGCCATCCTCCCAGTGGGCGTGGCACAAAAATCTTAACACTTTGCAAGTACATATCCAAAATTAATTATTATAAAAACGCAATTAAAGAGGTTTGTAAACATTCGGATGCCATATTTGATCCCCTAAAAGTTCAATAAGACCGGACAATATACACAGAGGCTATATATGTATATATTTTCAGCTTCAAAAGTTTTGTATAATTATGTATAGGAAGAAGAGGGAAGCCTGTGACAGTAGCTCGGAGCTGTGTGCAGGGTATCTTTTAGTCGGGGACTATCGACTAGAGCATTATGTCTTGCTAGTATTACTACTTTATAAGCTTATATATCGATACGCGACGACAATTTTCAATTTGCTCGATTGGTCGAGAATAGCCAGAAACGCTGCCAACGTACAGAGTATTATAGAGTATATTATATTATATATATATATATATATATATATATATATAAATAGTTCTCTCTGTTTGCCCAGCGATATAATTAAACGGAATACGCCTTGAGTTGGCGAGCTAGTCAAACATAAAACTTTCTCAATGCTTTCGGAAACAGGTTTTTGGTAAGCACAGAACTAGCCTTTTTATTACACCGCAGCAAGACATATGGACCAGCTGCATTTGTCATTGCCCTGCCAAAAGTGAATTCATTATTCATTGGACAAGTTATCAGAGTCAAAAATTAAATTTTCTGCGCTCAACGAGAGCCGAGCCGGCCAAAAGACAGTGGCTAGATTAAAATTTCAGACCAGGACCAAGCGATGACCAGGCTGGAAGCCAGACAGCATCATGAGCCATTTCCCTGTCTTACCACAGTTGATTGGTTGCCACTAAGCGAAAAATTTACCGGCTATAAATGTCGGTCTCGAACGTCCGCATTTACATGCGCTCGATATTTATATAGACGTATGTATAAACATAAAAAAACAGAAATGTACTACTACATTCATTTGTGCTGGGTGTGTGTGTGTGTGTGTGCGTAAATGCTAGGTGAGTGTGCTCGCAAACATACGAGAATACAGCTGGCGACTTGGTCCCTGGTATTGCCGCCTAAAAATGGCGGGCTTTGCCGGCCAAAGTTTCAGCAGCAGCTCCAGCTACATTCATATGTGACGGTTAAGTGGTTTTTGTGTCTGCAAAGCAGAAAATTCATTAAAGTTTATTTCAAATACGAACAACAGAGGACAGTAAAATGTAGCTGGGCGAATGCGCATCCATTTAGAGCCTGTTGTCAAACTTTGCGCCCCGAAAGTGGATAAAACCGAGTCGAAAGTGCCCGACTAGGGGATACCTTGTACACAGGTCAGAGCTACAATTTTTTAATCTATGCAATCTATGAAATTCGTAACCACTTACTTCAATGTTTGTTGTGCGAACTTTATTCTCACTCGTTCACGAAGTGAATAGAGTATATGGGGTTCGTGCAGTGTCCGCAATGTCCGTCTTTCGTTGCGCTGCTATAAAAGCTAGTGACTTTAAACTTGGAATATGTACTCATGTATACCCGCGTCAAATAAAGTGTTATGATATTTTGGCTAGGCCCATTGGGAACGTGACACATATTTTCCTCTGTTTTAAAGCTAGATACGTCGCTCTCAAAAATTGTACAACAATATTTATTGGCAAAACCCACTCGCGCCCCACAATTTACAAAAATTAATTTTTTCACAACATCGATTTATCATGCTAAATAGCGATTTTAGTAAACAATATTCCAAGTTGTTTGCAGTTTTTAAGATTGCTTATAATTGGTTATATTGGACAACTTAAGTTGAATTTTGTCACATGGAAAATTTAGTGGTAGATTGCGCTGCTGTCCAACACGCTGCTTATGTTTGTGGAGGCCCCAACTTCGAGCCCCAGTCCAAGTCACACTTTTATACCCTGAACCCATTGAAAATGGGTGAAAAGGGCATAATTGTTTTGTGCAAATGTATGTAACAGGCAGAAGCAAGCATCTTAGACCCCATAAAGTATATATATATATATTCTTGATCAGGCCGACGAGCTGAGTCGCTCTAGCCCTGTCCGTCTCTCCGTCTGTCTGTCTGTATGAACGCAGCGATCTCGAAAGCTATAAAAGCTAGAGACTCAAACTAAACGACTATAGATTCTATAGTACAATACGCATACGAGTTTATCATTTTTTGTCGATATTTTGCTGGTTCACTAATATCGATAAAAATCGACTTAAAGCCTTGTTTTTTATTAGTTTTCTTAACATATGTCCTAGACTATAAAAGCGGGAGCCATCAAATTTGGTTCGACATGTGCGCGTGAAGCATACGCAGCGTAAGAATATTTCGGATGTTGGATACCTCACCGCACTAGCCCCATTTTTGAAAAAAAAACGCAATTCAAATACTACAGAGTTGGGCTTTAGTTTGTACATAGATTTGAAATTTCATTAAGATATACATAAGTTTAAGAGTTATTCACGAATGTAGTTTCCATCATGGGAACCAAGCGCAGCGGCTGAGAAAAATGCACTGCCTGCGGCGTGAGTATGTGTGTGTGTGTGTTTTTGCGTGTGTGTGTCCGAATGGAAGGGGGTTGAAATGTATGTATGTGAAGACATGGCTCAGGCTCTCCCCTAGTCCGGCGCCCCCGACCAGAGCCCCTTACTTGTTTTATTGTAATTTTTATACTCGCTCACGAAGTGAAACTACTATATTGGCTTTGTGCAATGTCCGTCATGCTGTCCGTCCGTCTGTCCGGACAGGCAGAAACTTGAAATTTTGGAGATGTGTTTGTAGTTATCTGCTTCAAACAAAGTGTTAAGATTTTTGTGCCACGCCCACTGGGAGGCTGGCAAATCGAAAACATGTCGATACACCTCAAATCGCAATCCGATAAAAGCCCACAATATTAAAGTTAGAGTCACCAAATTGGGTATGTAGATTACTGGTGACGTCCTCCAAAAATTGCGACCTTGATTTCCCGGCCATGCCCACTATAACGCCCCCTAGCGCCCCCGCCTTACAAAATCGGAAACAGCTATATCTCCCACAGTTTCTGAGCTAGAGTCACCAAATTTTAAAGGGAGATTAGTGATCACCCCCTTTAAATACGGATATAAGCCCCATCCACTCCCGCCCCCACAAAGTGCGAAAGCCTATATCTCCCAAAGTTTTAAAGCTAAAGTTACCAAACTTGCAAGGTAGATGGCTGATCACGCCCACCCCCGCCCCCGCAAATTGCAAAAAGCTATATCTCCCACAATTTTGCAGTTAGTCACCAAATTTTAATGGTAGATGGCTGGTCGCTTATTTAAAAGCTCGGTTAGAAATTTCCCCGCCACGTCCACTGCCGCCCCCACAAATCGCGAAAATCGATGTTTCCCAAAATTGTAATGCTAGATTCTCCAAATTTAGCAGATAGTGTTTGGGTGACCTCCTCTTAAAATCGAGCCAAAAATTGTTGGACATGCCTACCCCAGCCCCTACGAAATTTTTCTAAAATAACAATAATAACTTATATGTATTGTGAACGAGTATTAAGCAATCGGTTACGTCCGACTGCGCCGTTCTTACTTGTTTTTTTGTTTATGTGTAGAAATATTGCCAGGGTATATGTTTTGGTTATGCTTACACAGTGTACGAGTATTGCGATATCGGTTACACCCGACTGCAACGTTCCTAACTGTTATTCCTTTTGCGAAGGTCAGAGAAAATATTTCTATTCGCAGCATTTGGCAGATTTAAAGCGCGTCGTCTTTGACCCAATCAAATACACTCCTGCAGAATATTTGACATGGAGTTCTTCTAAGAACTTCTTTAATAACTAATATAGGGTTTTTAACGCCTTTTTAAAGTCCTTTCATAATTTTGTCTGGAAAAGTGTACCGCGTTTAAGGTGACATCCACGACCCCAGTGAGTGTACATGAATGTTATGAATTAATGTAAATTCAGAGCCCTCCTATACATCTGTATCTGAACTGCAGTCTTTCTATGCCAATTTACCAAGTTATATTGTAAAAGTAATGAATTGTGTTGCTAACTTAAATTATGTGTATGTGTCTGTGTGTGTGTGTGTGTGTATGGCTCACGGCGTGGCCCAGTGCTTATGTGTACGGGAACTTCTTTGCTGCTCTGCTACGTCTACATTTGGCGAGAAGACACAATTATTTTCCAACTTCCGTGGCGGCACTTCCTGCCCACTAAATCGTCGTGACGCAACTTTTAAATAAACTTTCATAATTTTGCCTACTTGAGATAACAAATTGCATGCTGCAAATCGTTTCCTATGCGCAAATCTTCGCTGCACGGACGCCTCTCTTTCCAGTGCATTTGCAGTTGCCCGCTGGTGGAAAAACTTTGAATTAGATTGTTTTCTTGGACATCTATTTTTTGCGCGATTTGTGAGTGGAAACCAGTAAGCGTAACATGGTACAGCCAAGCGGAAGTTTAGCATAGCTGACATGACGAAAAGACATACATACATATATACATATATATGTATGTCTATGACCTCAAACGCATTTGACACATTTACAATAGTAAAACTCAAAATAGTACATAACTTTACATCTTCCGTCGGGTTTATTTTTATAATTCTATGTCTCACCTCATTTGTTTAAAAAAAAACTTTGGCGTCCTATCACACACACTAATAGAAGGCTGTAGATGAAGAAAAACACAAGAGCGACCTGTTTGTCTCTTTCTTGCTAGTTCTTGCTTTCTTTCATCTTTTCTGGCTGGCCTAATTTAGCTGACCCATTTTCAGATCTATTATCATCCGTTTTAATTAACAGTAAAAAACAAATACATATACACTTATTTGCTAATTTAAATGCAAAACAAGTGTGAACGTTGCAGCCGGGTGTCACCGACCGTAGAATACAGTGGGGACAACTTGAAGGATGTGTGCGTATATAAATATAAATATTATTACTTGTTTTTAGACCCGTGGAAGGCTACATTATTCATAATATCGTTTCCTTATAATATTTTTGCAAATAAATGAAAAGAAAGAAAATTAATTTGCTTACCCGATATCTATTAATTTTTGGATTCGCTGGACAGCTTCTATGTTGAGCATTATAACGTTGGATGTGATTCAAACAATCCAAGGAAAATCGAGTCTAACAAGTCTAATAAGAAAAAACAGATATCTTGAACATAAGGTAGATTTGTAGTTAAATGATTTTCAAATCAAATGTCATATTTTATATGCAAAAGTATACTTTTTTTATTATAATATTAACTTGAGTATTGTTTATAATAACGAACAATAAATTAGTTCAATTTGAATTTTAGCTGTAAAAGAAACTGAATACCTACATTACTTTTGCTCTGTTTAATAATTGTTTGAAGGAAAATATTGCATAAATCATGACAATAAATCCATGTTTTCCTCAAACTCGCATAAATTGGGCAGCAACCCCAGAAAATGCGAATGTACGTGAATATTTAAGCTATCTCACTTAGGACACTCGTACGAATAAGAATACACTCGTTTAGAAGGCAGTCATATTGAGGCATCCACATTATTCGGAAGTATTATTTGCCGCTGCCACGGGATAATTTTAAAGTCAAGCATAACTTGACTATCGCAGTCGAATGTGTTTGTTTTCCTTAGGCAGCAGCCTGTATTCCTTGCCGGCCCCTAATGCGAGCGGCAGACGGCGGCAGCTGGCGCCTTATGATGCGCATCCTCCTTGTGAGCCCTACAAACGAGTGTAAGATTCGTCCACATTATCAACGACGCCATCTACGTCGTCCTCATCCATGCTGGCCTCTTCCCGGCTCGTTTTCAGCCCGGCTCCGGCGCATGTCGTCACTGAAAGTTGTCTGTGCCGTGCGGAGGTCGTCATTGTTGGTGGCTCATATTAAATTGTGTTAAAACACTTGCGCTATACATGTCCCGCCGCTCGCTGCCGTTATTTTCTGCTTCTATATCAGCCATCTCTGCCTGTGCAATGACGCGTATTCTGCCATGTAACTCGTTTTTTCTTTTTTTTTTGTCTGCACCTCCTACGTTGCATTCCTCGTCGTTTCAACATTTTTTTCTTTTTTTTTGGATATTTTTGCTGTTTCGCGTTTAATTTCCGGCAAATTAAAACGTGTTACCCGCATATGACAACTTTCTGATACGTAATGCTTTTCACTTATTTAAGCAGCGAAAAGACACCTTCATTCTATTTGGTCTGTCAGGCGACATATTTTCAGTGCTAAATAAACTCGTATAGTTCTATTAAATTGCTTGTTGTGCTAGACAACTGCACATGGCTGAAATCCATTTCGTACGGCAACTTGTGGTTGCCACTGGTGGAGCAGTGGTAATAGCGGAATACGACACCGGATCCAGGGCAGGACTTCAGGCCGAACTCCACCTCGCTTCATAATTAAAAGCTGCACTCCGAAATTTTTCAATAACAGCCATAAATCAGGCATATGGGTGCCAAGGGAGGTTGCTACACATAAATAACTTTACATTCATACACACAGGAACATGCACACACACAGACAGAGAGGCGCACACACACTCGCATGCACTTGAACAAGCACGAACACACGAGCTAATAGCACTAGCTGTTATACAGCAGACTCAACTCGCTGGCAACAGCTCCATCGATGACCTAGCAAAGCGTGAAACGCCTCAACTGACTCTCCATTAGTTACGCCATAGATACTGCCAGTTTTTTCAGATACAGTCTCGAACAACAAGTCGAAATATTCATGGGGAATCATGTTCCAGTTGTTATACTTAGATTGATGCGAGAGGAAACGATGAACAAATTGAAATATAAACACAAATTTAATCAATTGCATTTTTGTTTTTTAGCAACTTTTTATTGGAGCGGAAGTCAATTGAGAGTTATTGCGTGCCGATTATTGCAACCGGCCCGAAACTGAGCCGGCCACATGTGCCAACTGCACTTTCAATAACCCGGCCAACTTGCAACAATGTCGAGCCGACTCTAAAAACGTTAAGCGCCACCAGCCGATTAAGTCCTTGCGCGAAACCAGCTGGACGACAACAGCCCCTGAATACTGCCCTCAGATATTCGCACGTACCTCAAGGTGGCCTCGTCTACACAAGAATTGTTGACGGCAGGGAAATGTCCAACGGGACTAACTCAACTGCTGCTTCGAGCTGTCCAAAGCAACAGCAGCAATAACTCCATTCCCAAGCCAATGCAGACCCATGACAAGGGGACCCTTCGACAAGCTAATAGCCAAACTCCTTCCTCGCCCTAATGCAGTTAACAACCAATGTGGCATATACGACTGTGGTCAACTGTGGTTTGGTTTTCATTGGTAATTTCCCGCTCTTCGACAAGTCTTTATTCACTAATGAATTAATGGGGAAATCAACTCGGGTCCTCTGTGATGAATTAAGCATTACAAAGTGATCGGTTCGGAGTCTTCCCTCCCGTGTATTAAATATATATTATATAATATAATATATTCTCTTGCAGACTATTTAGCACTAGAAGTATCCGAGTTTGCATTTTGATTTTGATTTAGACCAATTTAGCGACATAGGCTGGCCATCAGCAGATGAGATCAGTGTAATTGGGGCAGGAGTGATTCACAAGCCTGAGTAGGATCCAGATCTATCCCTTCCGATCAGTCTCTGCTGAGATCTGTTAAAGACAAACCGGATTCCGCGTCACACATTGGACATTTCAAGACCTAATATATTGCAACGTGGTCTTCACAGACGGGGTCCAGGCACACTGGCCTCCTGGCCAAGGTGGAAAATCGATTGCCTTCGGCTTACTTTGCTTTGATCCGGTCCTTTAAAGTTCAGGCGCGGGAATCGTCGCCTCATCGAGTCCAGGCTGGCGTCCAATAAAAGATCGTTCTCGGACACTTTGTTCACATCCCCGTGCCTGACGCTACTGGCATTGACATCCCGTCCCGCTGCATCGAAATGCCGTCTGTCTCAACTAAATGACGCCATTTGCGGCTAGAGGAAATTGCGATGTCAGTGGCACTTGGACATGAAGGCAATGTTTGTAGATTCACCTTTACATCCAGTGTGCGGACAGGTGTTCACGTTAAATAAGAGGCGAAAAGCATGCTGACCCTGAATTAAAAAGCTAACGGTTAAGGTAATCAAGTGCCTTCCTCGCAGGTAGCTTGGTCACAAAATGGTTAACTGAACACATGATTCACCGAGTTAGGACTTCTCCAATCACTTTTGACTTAAAACAAAAAATGTTTTTCTTTTTAAAAACAAAGAATTTTATTGTGTATACGCCTTTTGTTTCGGCAGAAGGCAGTGCCGATTGGGCTCAAAAATATAACATTGATAGTTGCTAGATACAATTTTCGCTGGGTTCACCGAATGGTGTATTATATTTTTGTCTCTAAATCTTTTTCATAATCTATTTTTGCAATTAATAAAATATTTCAGAAATTCAGATCCAGCTTTAAATTATATAGTTACGGTACACTAAGTAGAGAAGCAATACTCTTGCCGAGAATATTGACAAACTTATGAATCAAGCACAGTGCCACTGTTAAATGCACTTATGCATGTGTCCACTATTGTAATAGATGGACGAGATATTGTGAATTTCATGTGAAAAGCAAAAGGCCGCATTAATCATTAATGAACAAAAGAGACGGCATCATCTATTGTAAAGGCTGTCCAAGAAATTCAAAGGCTAAACAAATCGCCCATACAACGCGTCTGAGTGGATTCGTACCTGGGGCCCACCTGCAACTCAGGTTAAGTAATACCAGAAGCATGCAACCATATCGCATTCAGCCATGTATGTAAAAAACTATGAGAAAAGTCTACAAAAACTCCACAAACAGAACACGCAAATGTATGAATGTGTGTGTGCACGTGCCTAAAAAACAAGTGGGAACGTTGCGGTCGGGTGTAACCGACAGCGCAATATTCGTTCACACCGTGTAATAACAGATATTATTTGAACACATAAAACAATTTATAAATAAATAATAATAATAAATAATATAAAAATAAGTATAAATAAATATAAAGTCAATTTATTGTGAAACAAAATTCAATTCAAGTTATCCACCAAGAAATATTAGAAATCGTTGAAAACTGCAAAAATTCTATTAAAAAATGCTGACTTGATGTTGGAAGTATTTCGATTTTTGTAATTTGTGGGGGCAGAAGTCGCCGAAGCCAAAAATTCTTTTGTGCGATCTTTAGAAAAGGTCATCAGTAATCTGACTGCAAAAATGTTATGACTCCTGCTTTAAGCTATATATATATCTTAGTATTAATATATACATATATTAATATATATAATATTTAATATAATAACGCATTGTCTGATGTGGAAATTTATTAAAATATATTATTAATTTGAAGTCTCTCTTTGAAGGCAACGCAAAATCCATAGGAACAGTTAGGCACTGCACAAACCTAATATGCTCTTTTCTCCTGGTGGGAAAGTATAAAAATGAGATACAGAAAAGAATATGGGAAGTTATGTAGATGTTTCCAAATTTTTAGCCGATATAAAAAACGAGTTGGTGGAATTAAACTATTATTGTGTTGTTGTTGATGCCTGGCTCCTGTCACGGCTCCTTAATTAGTTGTTGGATTGTTTCAGCAGCTGGCGAAACAATCACACGCCTTATTTCCAGGAATGGCACGTTTCCCCGTCGTTGTTGGCATTATTTCAGTGGCAGCTGCAATTGCAGGACGCGTTGCCACCTCGATCTCTGTGTCCGCTTCCTTTTTCTGCTCCAGTCCAGTCCTAATTCTAGATTCAAAGCGTTTTACGCTGTCGCCGCATGCGGCATTAAGTTAAATGGCTACGTTGATATCGACGATGACGATAGCTAGAAGACACCGACCCCAACTCGACTTCGAGGGCGAGGCGACGCAATCTAGTGATTTATATTATTGTCACGTTTATGCCTAGATTGGGATTTGGCATTTACTGATGGGAGGAAGCTGCCTGCAATGGGCAGGAGGCTACTGGGCTAAAGCATTCATTGTTGACAATGTGTTTACTGTCAGTGCATTGCACTTTTGCACGCAATTAAAGTAGCCTTAGATTAGCGAGAGGCGCGTGTGGAGGACGTAGAAACAGCAGAAGTTGCGAAGCATCTGTAAATGAATAATGAATGCTATTCAGCAGAATTCAATTCAATTTCAATGCGTCACTTAATCGGGCATCGCTCATTAATTTATGACAGTCATTTTTAACGCTTTGCTGGCCACCAACGATGGCAATAGAGACGTGGCTGCTGGCGCCCAACGCCCAACACTCTGCCAGTGACAGCTGATGTGCCCCTAAGTCGTCCCCCGGCCACCTAGCCCACTCACTTGCCATGCCATTCGTCAAATATTCAACGCAATTTTTCAATTGAATTGAATGAATTTTCGAATCGAGTGCATGAATGCCGCCTGACAAACGGCAGGGCAAGCAAACAGAACGTTGCTGCTCTTGATTTTCCGCGTCCCAGAGCAGCGGATGTCCCCACTTTTCTATGCACTCTTTTTTACATAGACAAGAATTACACAAAAGACGCAAACAAAAGTATTCGAATATAAAAGCTTATCAGTACATATTAGTAAAATAATTATAATAATAAGGACACGGATACCCTTTATCCAGCTCCGCATGACCATAAAAGTCATAATTATGTTTATTTTTCATTATTTCCCCGTATACTGGCATAAACTCTTTACTCTTTAACACTTTATGCATCGACTGTGCAAAAGATTGCGACCTTGATTTCCCGACCACACCCACTCGAACGCCTCCCAGCCACCCCGCCCCCACGAATCGCGATTGCCCATATCTCCCACAGTTTTACAGCTTGAATCACCAAATGTAAAAAGGTAGATTAGATGGTCACCCAATTTAAATAAGGGTACGACATTTCCCGACCACGACCACTCCCGCATAGAGCTAGAGTCCCCAAATTTGGAAGACAGTGTCTTCTTAAGATAACGCCGAAAAATGTTGGCCACGCCTACCCCCGCCCCAACGAAATGTACAACGAGTATTATGCAGTCGGTTACGTCCGACTGCAACGTTCTTACTTGTTTTAAATAAGATTTTTTGACAAATGTAAAAAAAATTGTATTTTCAATAATGTAAATATATAGTGTAAACAATGTTGTTAAAACAGACAACCACTTATAGACTTTGCAAATGCATCTTTAAAGCTGCTTAATTTAACATTTCCGGTTGATAAATATCCAGATATTGTCACTGTATTAACAATACACGAATATTAATTAGTCATAATACTTGTAATATAAAAAGTTTTCCAGCACCAAACATTTCCTTTATGCGGTGCCAAAAATGTGCAAAGAAAACTTTCTCTAGGTAAAGATTAACAACGCAAGATAATTCACAAAGAGCGTCCGAATGTGTGTGTGCGTGTGTGTGTGTGTGTAAGCAGGTATGTTGATTAACAAGGGGAAAGAGGTGGGTTGTCCTGAGACACGAGTACGCTCGCGTGTGTAAATGTGCATGTGTTTGGCGCTGCGGTAAACCAAATTATGTGCTTAGGAACTTGCTGCTGGCGACTAAAGACAGACGCCCTCCCCTCCCTCCCCCTCCCCCCTCCCCCTACACTCGCTGTTTGTGCGTTTTGCAGCTGCATTTACTCAGCAGCCTGCAACGCCGTCCCGCAACTTTCGGCCTGCTTTAGCTGATCTGAACACAGGTGCCTTACGTCTTAGTTTGCTGTGGTAAGATAATTAAAAACTTTACAGGCAAGACACACTTGCCGGTCACAGCGAAAACTTCGCTTGGGCACTTTTTTAAAAGTTGTATATTTTGAAGCTCATTTTGAAATGCATCACATTTCATGCATCTGTATTGACAACCAGCTTCTTCCGAGAGTCGTCGTTATTACCCCTTTGCCCTGCTACGCTCTGTACTTGAAACAAATATTATCATCTATCCACGAAGATTGCATCCTAACTTACACACGACTACCCGTGTTAAATAAAGTATTATGAGCCATTTCTAAAGCTTTTGAGGCGTTAAATTTGGCAATTATTTCGTCTTGATAGACACGATGTTTAACCCCATGCTATTTTGAATAAAACTGCTGAACTTATTTTGATATTCGCTCGAAAGTTATTGTTTGTGCATAGCTTATGAAGTAGAAGTTAATGATATATTCCTATGGGCTTGACGCAATCAATCACACAACAATAATAATTACGAATTATTTAATAATAAAAACTAGTCACGTTATGTGGAACAATCGCCAACACGAAAAACTGCATTCACGATCCGAAGATTTTAGTGCCCTTGACAATATTAAGGTGACTTCATTAAGCTTAAACAAGCGCCTGCATGGATCAAGAACACAAGCTGGAATACCACTCCAAAATCTATCAAGTCGAAAAAGCAACTTGGCAAAAGCTTATCCTATGGGTAAGCCCACGATTATGATAATAGCGTTACGGGTTACACAGCACAAGTAGCTTATGTGCTCTAACTTAAATATTCTATTTACAGTTATAAATTGCCAGATGCCAAAGCCATTTATTTAAAAAAATTGTTTGTTGCTGTTCAAAGCTTTCCTTTTTTCTTCATAAAATTTACTTACAAACATACAGTGCCTTTTAAGTGCGTAAGCCGGACTAATCTTTCCAAAATCTTATAATAGTTAATATATTTATTCCACGTTTACAAATTATTTACAACACTCGAAACCCATATTCTTACTTACTTTACCTATTTTCCTCTCACATCATTAGGTAAGAGTATTATTGTTTATTGTAAATATAAAAATTAAAAGAATATATATAAATTTATACTCATCCAAAAAGTATGCAGCTGATTTTTTGCAGAAGTCAAAGTGTAGATTGAATATTTAAAAATGTATAGCATACTTACAAGAACACTAGTCAATGTTGCGTTAATATATTTATTAACAAACAAACAAATAGGCGTGATCTTATCGGGACATCCTGACTTAAATACCCTGTAGCCAGACGACAGTGGCATCGAGATCGACCGTAAACAATAACAACAACAACGGATGCAACGCAGTATAACGGAATCGAGTCAAAGTCAAGTGGCACAGATGGTGCAGCCTTGATGTTGCAACAAGAGCTACAGGCGGCCACTATGGGGCTTGAAGAATTTTACCGTTTTTCTGGAAAAAAAATGTCTTTTTGAAAGTGTATAAAACAAATAATTTTTGGTATTAATAAATTGAGATTACATCAACTAGCAATTTGACATTTCAGAACTGTTAACAGAATCCAAATCTGTTAAGATCAGCGCTGTTAAACACAGCTTTTGCGGACAGAATGGATCTGTCTCTAATACCCTGAACCCATTAAAAATGGGTAAATCAGGGTATAATGGTTTTGCGCAAATGTACGTAACAGGCAGAAGGAGGCATTTCCGACCCCATAAAGTATATATTATTGATTAGCTTCACTAGCCGAGTTGATCTAGCCATGTCCGTGTGTCTGTCCGTCCGTCCGTTTTTATGAACGGAGACAACATAAGCTAGAAAGCTGAACTTGGACTTTTTAAGTTCGTGTATACCATACGCAGATCAAATTTATTTTAAATCATCAATAACTCGTGTCGTTTTTCTATTATCAATAATTATCGGTTTTTTGAGCATATCTAGAGCCACCTAATACAGGCAAGTAAGGAGTATTTCGCATTTTGGATACCTTCCCAGATTCGCCTCAAAAAACGTAATTCAAATACTACGGCCTTGGGCTTAAGTTTGTACATAGATTTCAATGCTCTTTTTAAGCAAAGAAAATTTCATTAAGGTCATACTCTTAGTTTAAAAATTATACACGAATTTAGTCTCCATAGTGGGGGCCAAGCGCAGCAGCGTGCGTTTACATGTGTGTGTGTGTGTGTGTATGAATGGAAGCGGACTGAAATGTATGAAACCGCACGGTTCAGGGTATCTCCTAGTCGGGCGCTCCCGACAGGAGCCTTCTCAATTGTTTGAACTATATAGGGTAATCATTTAGACCGTTAAGTTTAAAGAAGACTTTTTAAACTTTCTACAAAAGTCTGGTTTTAAACAGTCAACCCCAATTCTACGAATTAATTTTGCTATGATAGAACGGACACCAAACAGTATTTTCATTGTTTACCAAACAGTATTTCGCCCAAGGCATAAATCTAACTTGTTTACATAAAGTGGGATGAAGAACACATCAGCTCGCTTTTTAATTATCTTCATGTACATATACATACATTCATATGTAAGGTTCGCAAAAGTTTATTAGGAATTTCAGTTTGATATTGAAATAACTCCTGTTCGTTGTTCTTATCGTAACTGATTTTCTTTTTCAATTAAAAAGGGTGCTGACCGTGGGCATTTTTGCGGTTGGGAATTGTTCTATATTAAAAGCTATACAAACCAAAGTATAAAATAATCACAAGATATAAAAAAAACTCGGTTAATATATTCGAACACAAAATAACAATTTTTGTTTTTGGCCAAACATAACTATACCCGCCCATTGCAGACATTGCCGGTAACAACAAAATAAGACTGACAACTCTTTATGTATCAAAAAAAATCAAATGCATTTAGGCTTGGGACATGTATGTGAAGATTTTGCGGCATTTTGTATCAAGCAAAGCAAAACAGTTGCGAGTATAAAATTAAATTCATGTACAAGATCGTCCAAGTTATTATGTAGACGGCACGAAGATATCATTTTTTCTTGGCATCCTTAAGACCGGCACCGGCGTTGAATTTAAAGAAGATGATATCCCCATCCTCAACGGTATAGTTGCGTCCCTGCTGGCGATATTTGCCGGCTGCCTTAGCAGCTACCTCACTGCCTTCGGCCTTGAAGTCCTCAAAATGCATCACCTCGGCCATGATAAAGCCCTTCTCAAAATCAGTGTGTATGCGACCAGCGGCCTGTGGCGCCTTTGTTCCCTTTTGTACCGTCCAGGCCTTGACCTCATCGGGGCCGGCAGTAAAGAAATATTCCAGCTGTAGAGCCTTATAGCCCGTAATGATGATCTTATCCAGCTGACTCTTGCATTTCGTCTCATCCTCGAAGGCCTTGCGCTCCAAGTCATCTTTCTCACTTAACTGGTGCTCGAATGCCCCTGAAAAGGGTATGAGGAGCGCGCCCGGATCGTTCTTGTCAATCCACTCCTTAATCTTGGGCAGCCATTTGTTCTTTTTACGTATGAAATCCTTGTCCGAAAGATTAACCAAGTAGATGACTGGCTTGGAGGTCAAGAACAAATACTTGTTTAACGTTTCAATCTACAAAAAAAAAAAAGAAAGTGGTAAACGCAGTTGTGGAAAGCGAGGGGGAAACCAGGAGCACAACGAAGGCTACTTACGTCGTGCGCATTCCACTCCTCGAAGCGCAATTGCCGCTTCTGGTCGATCAATATGTCCTTAATCTTCAGCATGGAGTCATATTCAGGCTTCAGCTTTTTGTCGCCGCCTCGAGCTACAACTTTTTCCAATTTGTCAAGATTCTGGAGCAGTTTCTCCTCATCCTTGAGGCGCAGTTCCTCCGAAATGATATCCAAATCGCGAACGGGATCAACCTCGCCCTCCACATGCGTGACGTCAGGATCCTCGAAGGCGCGACACAAATGGAAAATGCTATCACAAGCACTGATGTGCGAAAGAAAGTCATTACCCAAGCCCTGCCCCTCGGCGGCGCCCTTGACCAGCCCGGCAATATCCACCACATTCAGATAAGCGGGCACAACGCTGCAACGGGCATTAAGCGAACGGTTAACAATCTGATTTGGCACCCAATACACGGCGCACTCACCTGGCTGGCTTGTGGAACTCCACGAGGTAGTCGAAGCGCTCATCGGGCACGGGCACGCGACGTGCGGGTAGCGCAATTAGTGAGAGCGAGCGCGACAGCGAGCGCGAGAGAGGGAGAAAGGCAAAGACAAAACGCATGTTAGCTGGCATTGTTGTGATTGGGCGTTTGGGGCGGATTTGGGGCCGCCGCTGCCCTGGCCACACTGCAATTTTATATAATTTTTTACAATTACCAAGCAACCCCCTGAGCCACAGACGGGCAACCAAAATGAAGTCGCTCAAATTAAACGGCCCGAGCACAATTTGCATACGAACCAGCTGCTGCTGCCGAGACCGGAGGAGGCATCTTGGCCTGCAACTAGATACGGTAAATTGCGGCGACTGGGCCACGCCCCCGCGACGGCAGCCAAGTTAGAAGCGTCTCTGAGCAATCGATCGAACGAGCGACGAACGAACGAAACGAGCAAGATTGCCCGCGTCGGGGCGACTCGACTAGCAGATACCCTAGACGCGTGTTTATGGGCACACATGAAACGCAAATGTACGTAATTACTAAAATTACACACAACAATTTCTTACCCGATAGTGATAATAAATGTATGTGTCTCTAGCTCGCAGATATTTATCGATTTTAGCAATGACCTTGAAAGAAGTCGCCTACAGTCTCCAAAGTGGACGCGATCGCACAGACAGACAGACATGGCTAGATCGACTCGGCGAATCGAATTTACTTGTTAACGGATCGGAGATGCCTCCTGCTGCCTGTTACATACACTTGCACGAAAGCATTATACCCTTTTTGGGCATTTTCAATGGGTTCGGGGTATAAAAAATTATTCAAATGCCATTGATTACAATTATTATGGAGGCAACGCAAATTGCGACTGCAATGGCCAGCGGCAGCCGATGGTAATTGGAATACTTATTCTCATTGGGCTTAATGGTGCAGAAGGGGAAATTCTCGGCCGGCGCGGCGCTCTGGGTAAGCACATTGAAGAACGTCGACTTGCCCACATTGGGCACGCCCACGATGCCGATGCGGAGATTGGTGCCAATGCGTCCGATCAGCGGCTTGCGCTCGGGTTCATCGTGCTTCTTAGGTGGCATATTGAGTGCTTGTTGCTGTTGCTGCTGCAAAATACATACCATTTTTAGCCACAACGTTCGACATAACCTAAAAAACGCCACTTGATTGCTGCGTTTGCAATTGCACTCACCTGAGCGCTGTACGCTGTTGGTGCCGCTGGCTGCAAAGATAGTTGAACATTTATAATTATTCGCAATAAGTTGAAATGTTTATTTTATATTTACATTCGCTGCTGGTGCCGGTCCAGATAAAATAAAGTTGTTTCAACGTAGATGCCTGCGTCCACCGCGTTGCAAAGAGTAAGAGAGAGAGAGAGTGAGTAAACGTAAACAGCTGTCAGCGAAGCGCCGCCTGCGGTGAAACGGCGAAACTGAGCACATATGTCTTTTGGTCGCCTATAGCAGTTAGCTTTGTGTTAGCAGCCCAATTGTTAGTTACTGAAATTTCCAATAGGTGGCGCAGACTGGCGCGCATTTGAAAAAACTCATTTATGTATGTATATGTACAGTTGCGCTCAAAATACTGAAATAAAACATTAAATATGTTTAACCTCCGATATTTTGACTATTTATTAGAACTTACGTTTGTGATATATGTCAAACAGTCGTGCAGCTAAAGCTTTTAAGGAATTCTGTCATTAATCACTGTCACTTTTGAGTGCTGATGATAGTATTTCCCTACGTGCACCGGTTTGCAGAACAATTAACTTTATTTTTTGTAATATTTAACAGTTGGTAGTTATTATAGTTTTCTATTCCTTTTTAAGAGTTTTTTCAAAAAAGATCTGGTTTTCAATGTACTGTCGAGAAGCTTGTTTTGATAACAAAATACTTTCTGTGGCAGTCCTCCGATTTCAATACAATGTGAATGTGAATAAGGCTACTGCTGAAAGTCAACCAGCCGTCAAATTGCATTCGCGGCACGAATAACTTCAGAGAGATGCCAAAACCTGGTTGCCTCCATGGGGCGACACTGTAAGGCGGTAATTGCAATACACAAGAGCTACATCAACTGAATATTTAAATTAATGATTTCTTATGATCTTAAGAAATAACACATATCAAATAAATTTTGGTGTGTACAAAAAAATTTCAATGAGACACTACTGTTATTTTGAGCGTCTAATTTTCACAATATTAAACTTTTTAATTTTAAAATTCCATTTAGAAACCAACTTTTTCACATACCTTTGCGTATAAGTATTTAAAATAATAATAATACAAATAGATGATAGTTTTTTATTTTTTTGTTTATTTTTTGTAATGCATTATTACTTCTACTAAAATAATGCTCTGAAGATACTATTATGGCTAATGAAAGGTTAAAGTGAAAAGCAGACCGTTACATCTTTAATAGCTTGTATTGTTGAACTTATTCTTAGCAAATACTGTTAAACAACTAAAAGGCATTCGCGTATCTGGTCGCAAGAATCTGACCAAATTATTCCCTAATTTTTTATACAGTTTTAGTTCGCTCATGTGATTAGCAACAACAATGACCAGCACATCTGTGAAGGTCACCTTGCAGACGCACGTACACGCAATTTGGCGGCTTGGTGGTAACCCGCAATAATCAATAATTAAGCATAATTAGTGAACCGATCGTGAGCTTTATTGCACATTGAAACGCAAACAGATTCCCAAACGGTGCCATACAGAGGACCAGGCCAAGACGGAGAGAGAGAGAGTGAGAGAGAGAGAGAAAGAGTTCGCAACTGGTTGTTCAAACGATCTGATTTGATTTGATTAATTCCAACCGAGCGTTATTATCCCAAATTAAAAGCGCCGTTATGCGTTAATCCACGCTTCTCAGTGCATATTTGTGTTCAGAAAAACTAGCCTTTATTTGTGGTGCGAGATTCTATAAGATAGATCAATAAAAATAAAAGTGTTTTAGGTCAACTTTTATAAAAATAGTTCACTGCGGCCCAACAAATATGAATAATATATATGTACAGGTTAACACATATTTACGTATATATTGATCACACATATGTTTGTGCATTTGTGTGGATTGTGTCAAGGCTAGGGAGCTGAATTATAATTTTACGCTAGCATGACCTCTTTCGGACTGCGGTTGCGCAGCATTTAAAAATCCATTTGTCTAGAATGTAGGCAACCGCAAGAGCGCTTCAAGGATCCTAGCCAGCCCAACTGTTGTTTAACTGCTACCTTTGCCGTTTTTCAACAATGTTATTCCTTCGACCACAGACCGCAAAACGTTTTCTCACAGGTTTCGATCGTTTTTATGCTGCGGTTAAATAGGGTAAACATAAGTGGTGCCAATGGATGTAACAACAAAGGAAGGTGTGTCTGACCCCACGAAGTATATACATTCTGGTTCAGCATCAACAGATCAGTCGATGCCAACATGCTCCAATTATCCTATCCTGACTTGGTTGGTGGCACTGCCTGCTCTGAAGATCTTTGTCGCTTGGACTTGGACATTCGTCTAGCTAAATCTTCTTGGCCCATTCTTATATGCGATTTGCCTGATCCTCTCCAGTAACTTCTGAAAGTAAAGTTATCAAACTAGCTGTGTTCCCTAGTTATTCATACACCTAAACTTTCGCGAGTGCTCTCGCATTATGTACGAGACGATAAATTAGTTTGCAAGGAAGAAAGCTTTCCGAATTGATCATTCTGTAATGCTTAAATCAAAGATTTTCGATTTTGTGGATTTTCCCATCTATTAATTTGTAAATCACCAAGCATATAGCAGCGATTTTGTTAAAGAGGGGAGACTTAACTAGGATACCAGGATCCTAGTTTAATACACGAAAGGCAAAAGAAACGATTTTTAGTGTATTCAATTTTATAAAAACAAAGTAGTATAGAGTAGAGCTTCTATAAAAAGTCATTATCTCATTTGGAAGGTAATGCTAACACCAACTTTAACAGAAGCAATGTCCTTATATGCTTGACATCATCGGCAAACATTAGAGTGCGAGTGAGAAAGTAACTAGGGAAGATCATTGATAAAAAGAGTAAAGCGCAGCGAATAAAGCGAGCAGAATTTATCCAGAGCCATTTGGAATATACTTTTATATTTTTCAGATTCCCGGCTTCATTTACCGAAATCTAAAGCTAGTGCAGATAATTAGGCGGAACAGTTAAAGAGGGTCGATAGTAAACGGTTTGCTGACGAGAACGGCAAGATAAGCGCGGAGCTAAACGTGGGCAAGTAAGCCTTCCTACTTTTACTCAACAGAATAGCGCAATTTGAGGCAAAAACAAAAGAGACAAAAATTCAAAAATTAATAATATTAATTGTTGAACACGGCATGCACTCACGGTACAAAGCGACTGGTCCCGGAAGGCAACTAGGTGAATTACTATTTGGGGTAGAAATTATTTAATTTCAACACTCACAACAACAATAATATTGACAATTATCTTAAGTCAAATAAATTGCCATAAAGAGAACACATGAACCTCAAGGGACACAATCCAGCTAACTGATGAAATGCCGTATAGAAGTTTACTAAGAGTTGCCCAGCAATTATGGGAACCTCCCTGTCACAATATGGACATCTGATTCAATATATTCAAGTTGTATTACCACTAACCAAACATTAACATCTCGCCAGCAACATTCCGCAAAGTCATCGATTCCAAATATATTCACATACTGGGAACTATTGCCGGTGTTCGTCCTGTATTACTATGACTAAAATGTAGAGGAAAACTTCTTAAGGAAATCACCCTCCCTACTCATATGCTATGCTGGCTGCCTTTATGTCAAACGTGGGTTTTTTAAGTGAATATTTCAAGAATCTCTCGGTTCTGTCGTCAGATTTTGCTATCGACCTTGGCCTGCGAACACCTTGCCACCTGTTCAAAACTTTAGCTTCTTGAGAATTCGAACGGATCAGACAATGAAAAAGACAGCAAAGTGCAAAAAGCAATGTCTCCTTCTGTGTGCTTTATACGCTTATTTCCGTTTATTGTTCTCAACAAAAAAACACTAAGGATTTAACAAACAATAACAGAAATCATATTGGCCCCTCTATCTCCAACAGTTCTATGCCAAAAACAGGCGACAATAAGAGTTTAATATGAAGATTCTTATAAACGTACAACAATTTATTTTAGTGAAATTCTTCTTCCTGGATCAATAATAATTAATTTCAATTAAAAATGAATTATATATTCGCGGCAATATGTTTTATAAATCTCAATTGGGTTAAATGTGTGATAGTTTTATTATAATCGTTTACAAAGTATATATTGGACTTGTGCAATGTCCGTCTGTCCGTATGAGTCTTAAATATATACTCGTATTTATGCGCGTCAATTCGTGACAATTCGATAAAATCGATGTATCTCCCTCAGTTTTTAAGCTAGATGCATATTAATTATTTTATAATATTTATATAGACTGATTACTGGTGGCCTCCTCTAAAAATCGCAATCCACTCCCGTTCCAAAAGGTTTTTCTTGTTATTTTCTAATAATTTAAATATATGCAATTATAACGATTTTTAAAAATTCTTGTTTTTATTTTTATTTGAATTTCGAGTAATTCTTACTAAGTAACTTACCATGAACTTTGTCAAATTGAAGTGAAGCTTTCATATCTAGGTGTTAGTGGTGCAATAGGTGCCAGGTTGAAGATTGCACAGAGGCAAGACTTTTGTTTTTGCTTTTTATTTTACTTATTAATATAAACTAATCAAGTTAAAATGAAATAATAAGTGATTAACAGCAATGGCGGCCAAGGCCATCAGCTAGATAATAGTGGAAATTTAAAATAAGTGTTAACATTTGTTTACTTAAGATGTTAGGCAATTAATTCTAATTTATATTTTGTTTGCTAACCTTGTTTATACCGTTGAGATTTATTTATTTATTTTATAATTTTACATTTGTTCTCTTCGGTCGGTTTGGTAAGTATATTTAACGGATTATCTTGATTCAAAAATTCTTTTCTAATGTTGGTTAAGGATGAGCAGGATTCTAGTATATGTTTTACATCAATTATTCTATTGTTTTGGCATAGTGAGCATGTGGGAGGTATATTGTTCTTTAAATAATGTCCATGAGTTAGTTTAGTGTGGCCTAATCTTAGACGTATTATTTCAGTTTGGTGAAGTCGATGTAAGTTACTGTGAGAGAGCTTGTTCATGTTATCATGTATGTGAATTGAAATTAGTTGTTTCTGATCAATACTAAGTTTGATTTTTAAAAATCTGTTTCTGTCATTAATATTATTGTTTTGAGTGTGAATCAAGGGCATTTGCGTAGCAGCTTTTGCCTCATGATCAGCTAACTCATTTCCGTCAATTTGTGCATGGCCTGGAATCCAAATAAACTTCACTTTGTGTGGGAGATTGATCAGTAGTGATCTAATTATTGAGAGATGTATTCTTATTCTCAATTATTACTTTTTGTGTACACATAATATTTTAGATATTATTGTGTGTACGAGTTTAGACCCGACTGCAACGTTCTCACTTGTTTTTTACTAGTGTGTTGAAGATACAAATTTCCGCTGTTTACACACTGTTCACTTCGTGAATAGGTATAATAAAAGGTCACAGTTGCACGTGCGAATTAAGTGCGATCACGTTCGTCGCTTAAGTCTTTCGATTGACTTTCCAGTCCCCACCCAGTTTGAACTATTTTGCGTAGTGTTGCAGTAGCTGAAGGAAAGAAAGTTAAACACAAAATACAAAAAAAAAAAAAAACAAAAGCCTACAGTGCTATAATTAAAGGTAATAAAATATGCAAATTTCAACATTCCTTTTGTGTTAGAGGTGCGTTGTGTGATATATTTTCATTAATTGAGGCAACAAGCTGGAAAAGCAGCCACACTCAAACAGCTCACATTCATGGAAACTCCATGCACTCATACAAATGTTCATATTAATTTCACCTGGCCGAGCGTAACCACGCCCCCGCGTAGCATAAACGCATGTCTAATAAGTATGAATATTAAATAAAAATACAAAGTATATTGTGCACTGCAAGTATAACCATTTTGTATGCGAGGCGTTGCTATAATTATGACCATAACCAGGGACAGCGGGGGAATGGAGCATAAATAGTTGCGTGGGTAGCCTATTGGCGGCGCTCGCAACCTAATTCCTAATTTAGCAAATTAAAAGCGGGAGCAGCGCCGATGAAAGCCGGCAATTACAGTCAAAGCCACACAAGTGTACAAATGTGAATTTATGGGCCGCATACGCGGCTTGCTCAGGGCCACTGTCGATGGACATGCGGGCGGGCCAAAGGTGGAGCAGCCCACCCCGTTAGCGCTCCCAGCCAACTGCTTCTCGGTCGACTCGTCACTGTTTGTGATAATTAAGCGCAATAAAATGCAATTAAGTGCAGATAGTTAACAAACAATATGCAAAGAGATACAAAGTAAATGGAGAACAGAGGTCAAGCTAAGCGTAGTATGACGAAAAATATATGATAACAAATATCCACATTTATAGTCTTGGCAGAAGGAAAAATTGAACAATTGCCCATAGTGTAAGCCAAATTTATATATGTTAAATGTGAAATATGTATACTTGATGATATGTACAATAAGGTTGATGTATCTTGCTCTTTCAGTTCGCTCCCAATTGTATGAAAGAAAGAAACAGATAGTCGCTTATAAGCATGATTCAATTACGCGCACAGATATACATTAAACTATTTATAATTCATTTATGATCCCGTGAAGGCTCAGGGAGCGGAAGAAGGCCAGAATGCGGAGCAGGGTCCTGTGACAGTTTCAACCTAAGTGTCTGCTGCAACCTCAGGGGTAGTTTCAATTTCTATTTTATCCAACAATTCTGTGTGTGTTGTGTTATTTTTTTATTATTGTTACCCCAGTTTGGTTTTTTTTATGATTATTATTGCGCTTATTACAATTTCCATTTTATCCGTGTGGCAAGGGAAGTTGTTGGGCAACGCCCACCTTTTCCATTATATAGATTCGGACAATTTTGTGATCAACCTCGTTCCGGTGTCAGCTTTTTCCATAACAATAACCTGCATATGTATATATGCTAAATGTTATGTGTTGTGTGCCCGAGTCTGTAGCACCTCTGCCGTTAAACTCAATTTCTTTCGCATCATTTCCTTCTTCCTTTTCAGCAGCACTCCTTGGCGGTCTTTTGTATTTTTCGAATTAGTATATTTCTATTGTTTTTAGGTCTACTTTTCTATTTCGTAGTTTACACTTATTCAATTTCTTTTTGTTATTTTTCCCTTCTCGCAGACCCCAGAGCATAAAACTGGATCGGGATGGTTGTAACTCGCGTGACGATTTTGGGCGTTTGATGCTAACCATATTTTCCAATTATTAGAGAAATACATATTCCTCAGTGCCTGCAGAACCCATTCGTAAGTATGTGTGCATCCTTACTCTTAGTAGTAAAGATCATGCGCCGTAATTACAAGTTATGGCAAAGCTTATTACAATTAAACGTATGCAACTACTTATTTAAAAGATGCATATATATATACATAAATATAAACCTGTTTGGCCTGACTCACGGGTTGACTGATTGGTGATCAACGGTCGTAGCAGAATTCTGTATTTTTTTTACTGTAGTTACGTAATGTAAAGACTTTGAAAATACTTAGTGGATTTTAATAAAGATGGTTACAAAGTGAAAAGATCAATTGTTTTAAGATTTTTGAGCTGCATCTACTGGGTGTCAAATCGCGAAAATCGATAGCTTCCTCAGTTTATTGGGCCCCCTCCCATAAATTTGTATGATTACAAAAAGCTGTATTTTCTTAAAATAAAAGTTGGAAGGTCACCGATTTGACCATAACCATTACGACATTTTTCAACTGCTTATAGTTTTTATTGCACTATGAACGAGTATTGCGCAGTCGGTTACACCCAACTGCAACGTTCTTAGTTGTTTCTTCTTCATTTCATCGATTTTTCAAAGATTTTTGAGAAAATACATCCTAGACCTCTTAACTGGGTAGAAAGTATTCATTCAAATTCGGTTAGGCGAAGTTTGAGTGTGGCCAAATAAATGTGAAATATATTTTTTAAGTTAGTATTCAATTCATGTTTCACCTATTTTGGATCATCTAACCGAAGGTCAAGAGCCTACAGTTATTTGACATTTGTTTTAATTAAGTAAAAATGCATTTCAATAGGAATTTATCAGTTTCTAACCTTGCAGAAGAAATTATAAATTCTTGATGAGTATCAACAGACGAGCTAGTACATATGAGTGAATTGGCCAGATCACACCCGTTCATCATATAGCTCCCAAGTGGCTTAGGTGATTTGTTTTGGGGGTTTTTCAATAAATATTTTGTTGAATGTGAGGATATTACAAGTGTCACAAATCGAACTACTTTATTATCTTATTTTATTATCTTATGGCATCAGGCGTCTAGAAATATAGCGCATATCTGTTTTATGTCTGCAGGGATATTTCATCTGCGGCACCCCGAAGATACCTCTTCGTTATGAACTTATGAACTGTAGGATTGTCGCAATCTCTTACAGTATTGGGTAAACTCAACCTTATCAGAATTGTAGGGCTGTGCGGATGACAGATGTTGACCGAAGACTTAACATTGAGTTGGATACAACTTCTTTTTCTGAGACTTTGGCCCAGAGGCCTATCGGCTCTGGTTCTACCTCCGGCTTGCCAGACTTGTCACTATTCAATGCTATCTAATTCAACATTGGCACTTGCCAATTTTGGACAACTTTCCCAGTAGCACTTGCAACGCCGCTGGCGTCGCCTCCAATGTGCTCCGCTGCCAATGGCGGACAACCGTTGCGGCGCCATTTTGAAGAGCAATTACAGCAGCCGCCGCAGGGGCGACTAACTAACAAAGCGAACCAGGCCCAGTAAAAACTGAAGTATGAGTGCGCCAGTCTAGACTGGGAGATACCCTGCTACTTTAGTTAGTATCGAAAAAAGGGGATCATATGTCAAATTTTGTGACCCAATGTATTCAACGTCACGAGTTGCCATGCCTCAAGTAGGCTTCTTTAGAGGAGGTCGTCAACAGTCCCGCCAAAGTTCTAAGAAAGATGTATATTTTCACAGTTTGTCACGAAGAAATTATAGATAACTAATATACTGTTCGCCACTATGCAAATAGGGTATAAGTGAGCTTCGCCGTAGTCTTGAAGTCGTTAAAGCCAACCATTTCCAGAGAACGCATTCACATTTTGATGAAACATCAAAAATGCGGTAATAAAAATTAAGTCGAAGTTGAATTTGAAATTCAGATGCCAGCGACGACGGCGACTGCGCCAATTATTATTAGCAACAATAACAGCAACAACAAGTTGCAGTTGAAGAAAAACCAGCAGCTCCGACGACGGCAGCGAACAGAGCAAAAAAGTTAATAGGACCGCATTCATTAAATCCATTTAATATACAGAGCGGCAAATTATTGCGCTAAAAGAAAAACCAGCATAAGAAAAAGAGAAAAAAATACAGCGCACCATAATTGCAGTTGGTTGAACACCCCAGACGACGACGACGATGACGATGACGGCCATTAAAATGGCCAACAAATTTGCCAGAGCTGAGGGATGGGTTAGGTGCCTCAGTGCTGGCACTGGCCATGTAAAGTGGCCCCTAACAAAACGCAATGGAAAACCAGTAGCCAAAGCAAAAAGGAGTAGCAGCAAGTCCAGCTGCACCTCCATCACCAGTTCAAGCTTTCAGATCCCAAACCAGGCCGTGTTTTGCACTCTCTTGCTTTAATTACTTTCGTGGAAAACACGCGCGCCATTTTGCTGCTGCTGCTGCTGTTGCTGCTGCTGCTGCTGTTGCTGCTGCTGCTGCTGCTGCTGCTGCTGTTGTCGTGGGTTTTTCCAGCACCAGTGAATTGTAATTTTCATGGCCACGTTGCCTTCTCTTTCTGAATCGTCAAACAATTTGCAAATCGCATGCAATTTCTTCCTTAGACTTATTTCGCCTCCGTGGCCGTTGGCTGTTGTTACGGCTGCATTTTTCGTCGGTTATATGATCATTAATGAAATGCTCCAATTATGGCCAAACTAAAAAACAAAAACAAGTAATAGCACTCATGTCGGCAGTGCCCGACTGGAAGATACCCCCCAGCTGCCCATTATGACATACATTTTTGATCTGTTTACCAATTTCGTCTAACTCTTAAGTTCCTATTGGAAAAATGAGTAAAGAAAGAAGTTCGCTTTACCAGGAGAAGCTTCCGAGCAACTTAGGAAGATAATAGAAATATATTTAAAATATGTAGCAATAGTTGTTAGTAGTTAGTTGGTAATGTATATTAAGCTAGGCAGCCTCGTGATTTGGTTGAATATCATATTTAAGCTTTATAAATATTACAAAGATCAGGTAATAGGCACAGAAGTTATTTATTTATTTTATCTTATACACAATAGTTTTTAAGCTAAATTTTCTTTAGATTGACAACGAATATTGTTAACACTAAAGCTCCTAATCGCGGGACGTTGTATTATTTTCATTTCTTTATAATATTATTTTATCTATTTATTAGGCCAGAATAAACGATATAAAGAAGCTTTTCAAGAATTAATTGTTTAAAGAGTGGGGCTAAGGAAGGATATTTTTGGTATATATAGGGTATTCTAGAGGCGGGCACGCCCGACTAGTGCACTCGTGCTGGGTTTATATGTGTTTGCGCAAACAGCTTTCTTGAAATGACGCATTTCTCGGTTGCTGGGCTGCCATCGGGTGCGGGGGCTCCGTGCCCAGTTTCAATCAAAATGGCAACAATCGCTGAACAGAGAAGAAAAGAAAGAGAAGGAGCTGCGGCTAGGTGCGCGCCGGCAAGGGGGAGGCACAACGAGCGAGCGAGAGGCAAAAGTTGAAACGCAACAGCGAGCAGTGTTTTGCGATTGGAGAGCAGAAGGCGAAAACGACCCCGCGTATTCGGACAAAAAATGGACAACGCCTTCAATGTGACTGATTGCCACTTGGCACGCAAACAACGCCGATGACGACGGCAACGGCGACGGCGACGGCAGCGGCGACGGCGGCGGCGGCGGCCACTTGGCGAATCCAAGTTGCAGTCGTCGCCATTGCGCAGCCGCCGTCGACGTCGAAGCCAGCGCAATGGCCGCCAAAGCTGTCGCGTTGTTGTTGCTGTTGTTTTTGATGCTATTGTTGCAGTTGTTGTTGCTGTTGTTGTTTACCATTTTATGCGTGTATTTGCCTTTTATTTTCTGGTGGCATGCAAACCCACCGGACCACTCCTCGCAGCAGCATGCTCCCACTTGCCCCTGCCACCGTCTTTGTCTGTGCATCCGACCCAATGGAACCGTAAACTGGTTGCGTTTACTGGTATCTGCAAGATACGACTTTTGACGACTACTGTTGTTCCAATTAAAGCAGCTTCTGCTCTTGCACACTTCATAAGGATACACTTACTTTGTCAATTAGCTTGCCGGTTTAGCTTGAATCGTTTTATGCCTTTGCAGTTCTTCGTATTCGATTATGCTATGAAACAGCATATTATAGCGATTGTTAAAATCGATTTGTTTTGATAGATTTGGGGCTCTAAAAATGATATATATTTTTAAAAAGTTGTTTTATTTTAAATTATAAAATTAAATCTTTGGAAGTCTGTACAACAGTGGAAAGCTAATCGCTATCGTAACAATTAAGTGCTTTACACATAATAATAATAAAATTAGTAGTTTAAAAAATATTCAATTTTTGATTACTAAAAATGGCAAAACTGGGACATTTTCTCATCAAATTCCAACTTTAAAAATTAATTAAAATTTAAAAAAAATAATGTGCTATTATTTTTCGTTAAAAAACGTTTGTTGTCTAACAATTGACACATAAAACATCAACATCTATGGTATGCCTAAGTTTTAACGATTTTAAAAAATCTATTTTTGCCATTTCATATTCAAAGATGGTCTTGGGCTACATTTTATTATTGTTATTTTTATTGATTTAAATATGAAAGTAATTGACACGCGGTTTACTTTGTAGGCGAAATATTTTGTTATAGAAAGAATATAGTTTTTCACTTTGTTTAACGTTTATTTTACATTCATTTGTAAAATATGGCTTAGTAAATGAATAAAACTATTTTATACAATTTAAAGTAATATATTGTCCCATGATTAGAATCTCTAGTATACTTATTAATAATATATACTTCGTTGTCGCATTCCTTATGTCGCATATTAATTTTTGCATATAAGATAAAATAAAGAATATTGACTTCTGTCTCTTAATTTCTGGTACCCACTAAAATTGGTTCCTAGTCTCTTTTCGTCTCTCGTCGATACGCACATAAGATACATAAGTTACATCATCTTTATATTTTGGATCTATTGTGCATTTTTTGTTTTTCTCTGGTAAATTATAGCGATATAATTGTGTTTTTTTTTTTGTGCAAAGCAAGAATATTAATTTATACCAATTGTTCTCTCATTCAAGTTAAATTTCAACAAGTTGAATAAGACAGACGGACAAACAGATATTGATATATTGACTCGATTCGTCGGTTTGATAAGGAATGTACAAAATGTATACTTGATTTATGTTTTCATTTTAAAAATAAAATAAATATCTGATGGGTTATATGTATGTATAAAAATGACTCCAAAGATTAAATACTCTTGTAGACATAGGACATCTGTACCATCAGTCAGTGTTCGTTGTACGGCCCCTAGTATCTTTGTTTATATAATGTTTTGCTTTTATTCCGATTTTTACGTTTTGCTGTCCGACCGGCGATTTGCCTATCCACATAAACCAAATTTTCTTCGGCGCTATTGAAGCAAAAGTCTTGACTCTTTTGATATATATATATATATATATAAATGTTTATCTAATCCCAGCTGCTTAGATTTTTCCGACGTCCACTGGGGTGTGGCAAATCGCGAATTTCTATATCTCCCTCAGTTTTAGTCAGCAAATCTGGCGCGAGTCGATGTTTGACGATGAATTTTGACCTCATAATGCTACACGAAGTTGGCACACATTACGAAAAAAGGCTTGGTGCCTGTTCAAAGGCCGGCCAACGCCGGGTACCAGCTGCGTGTAAGGAACAAATTGGCGTACACAGCTCCCAGAATGCACAAGGGTATCAGTGCTTCGTTGTATGTCTCATTGGGTCCGTCGGTCATTGTTATTTAAATTTTATGATAATTTACGCAAGTGTTGCTGCCGTTGGTTGTGATTACAACCTTAAGGCTCTCGGCGCACATCGGCAGGCAACAGGCTTCGACGGTCTGGCATTGGCTCCGGGCTTGCATCGTAGGCTAGTAAAAGTTATTATTAGGTGTATCTTATCGACAGGAAGCGATCATCGCACATTCGCATTGGCTACGGCTGCTTCGACCAGCTCCCGTATCTTGCCCAGTCCCCCTGTTTCGCATTCAACCGATTTCCCAACCCTTCACCATTGCTGCTGCTGCTGCTGCACTTGCTCAACCAGTTTAGTTTTGAATTTGCCAGTTTGCCATTTGCAGTTGCTTATTAAATGCATTTTGTTGTGTTATTAGGCTCCGGAATTCGTGGAAATTGTTACTTACTGCAACTGGTTGTTTCTATACCCTGTACCCAATGAAACTGCAAAGCAGGCTACAATGGTTTCGTGGAAATATATGTAAGAGGCAGAAGGAAGCAACTCCTCCTCCATGAAGTATACATTTGATTTGAACGACAGTTTAGGTCGAAATAAGCATATGGATGTATGGATTTTAGGCCAATTTTTAAGAGGCAGAGCCATACCAGTTGGTATCGTCGTTGCAATAGTATTTATCCTTTATTTTAAATAATAATAATATTAAACTCAGAAGCTGTTAAGAATGAATTTTACCAAGGATCTGAGCAGTGAAGAACCATAAGCTCTGCGTTAACCGCGCTGGGTATCTCACAGTTGGGCACGCCCGACAACAGCACTATTATTTGTTGTTGTTATTATTCTGGTGCTACTACTGCTATAATGCTTTGATATCCCACATGCATTTGCCAGCAATTTCATTGTATTTTTCGTGCTGCACTGGACACAGTTTAAACTACTTTTGTATATGCATTTGAATACTCGTTCAAAAGGCTTATAAGGAATGCGGACATTCCATATATGTGTCTAAAACGGATAAATGAAGGCATACTGATTTGATGTTTTCATTGGTGTTTTTTTTAATGTGTTTCAATTTTGTTTTTGGCTCGCAATCAAGTTGATTATATCAAATATTTCATTCTAAAATTTTCCATAATTAATTTTAAGTATAAGAATTCGAACTTAAAAATTTGTTGTCCAAATTTAGCTGAAAAATATTTGATTAAAATATTTATGCCAAATATATTTTTTATTTAATTATAATTAGAATCACTACAAGTTAAATTGAAATCAAAATGAACATACTTAAATATATAATTATATTATCTAAGCCACTGTTTGTTTTTTGCAACTCCCATTAGTTTTCGGTTTCACGGGAATTGGGCATATTACATTTTTAACATTTTAATTTTAATTTAACGTGCACCTCTCCGGATTATCGTAAAAGATATTTAGCTTGAGCATTTTTGTATATATAAATAAATAATAATAAACAGTTGGAGTGACACTTTTTCATATAATATTATCCCAGAATGAATCCGACTCATCCACAATAATTCCAGTCTCTGCTCTTGGTTCCCTTTGGAGATTAATGGCTTTTTACGAGAAGTTCGTCCACCCTTTTAGAGGAGCAAAGTTTGTGGATGCACACTATGGTCTGAGCTTTGGAATACTTCCTAATTGTTTTTAAACGGATGGGGATTTTATGGCGTCTCGGATCTAGTACTGTCGTCTCTTGGTCTCATTTTTCAAAGTTCTGGAGTTTCCATGAATATTTATAACTGGTAGGAGGCCTTTAAGACTATTTTGCCAACTTGATGTGCGCCTTTCCCTTCTTAATAAAACCACAAAATAGTTCCACACACTTTAAACAAAAAACAAATAGTAAAAAGATAGAAATAAGACTAAAAAGACAATCACCTTTGTGATTAGAAAGATAAAACCAACCGTAAATTCGAGAAGAATAAATATACCTAAGTTCTAAGATTTGTTTTCATATAGTTATCGAAAGAAGAAAATTAACAAAGTAGTAAACAACATCACTTTAGACTTATTTTTGCGACAATTAAAATATGAACATTAATTGAAGCCATCACATAAAAAGCGTTTACAATTTATAATTATTGACTATAGTCAGATATTTTATAATTTTCCATATTTAAAAAACACGTATACAGATTGCAGGCAAGTAAGAAAACAAGGTCCAGAATGTTTAAGTGTTGAAAAATGTACAAATAAAAATTGACAAATGCAAGACAATGCAACCTCTTAAACTATATATGATAGGTTACCGGCCAGAATCAGTCTTACAATCAAAAAAAAAAAAAAGACGGAAGATATTACTTACTGGTGCCCTAGCATTAGTTTTGGGAGCTACATTTCATTTTAAATCGGTTAGATCCATTGATTTTGCAGAGTTTATTGATTAACTTATTGCGAAATGTCGACAGTATAGAAAATATGGATCAACTGAGATATATGTATAATGAAGCATTAAGAATTTGACTTAAAATCTGAACAATACATAGAAAAATGTGTTTAAGCTGCAGTCCTCGGTAGATGAGTTGTCTAAGTATTCAGGCCTTTAGACAATTGAAAACGAGAATCCAGAATCGAATCCCAGGCTAGTTTATGGATGTAGTGTATGTCTTAGCCGAAGGCCAAGGTTGATAGTTATTTATAGTTATTACTATATCCCTATACCATAATAATAATAATAATAATAATAATAATAATAATGTTAATTGCATGGTTAGGCAATTAAAAACTTTGATTTAATGTATGATAAGTATTTTATGTGCCAAATTTGTTCTTTAATTGATAATAAGATTGTATTATTTATTTATTTTGTGCTGGCATCTTAATCGGTTAGATTCCAATAATTCTGAGAAATGAGAAAAATAAAAATGACAGTCAAAACAGGACTCAGTTGGGCTATTTCAATTAAAATTAAACAAAGCGAGCATTGAGGAAATATTTCTAGTAATAGTTTAAGTTCCCTTATTAAATTATATCTCAGCTGGTAACTGAAACGTTAGGGGATTTTAAGAGCATGCCATAAAAGCAAAAATAAGTGTTCTAGTCGAGGATACTCGACTAGCAGATACTCTGCGCCACGTGTGTGTACATTGCCTGCGCTTGCTGAGAGCTGGTTTGCGCCTTTGTACTTGTTAACCAATCTTGTTAAATTATTTGTTACATATATTTGCACAAAACCATAATACCCATTTTGAATGAAATCATTCGAATATAGGCAGCTGCAGCGAGGACTGGGTCCAGACCTAGTCTCAACAGGATGCGTGAAAACCGATACTGCGCATTGTTTTGATAATTATACGTTGCACAGAAAGATGGCGCGATTGTGCTGAAGCAGATCTGGCATGGCATGTGCCATTTGAGGCCATGCAATAAGGACTAGAACTTGACTTCCGCTGACAGGAGCGCAGGAGCGCAGGCGCGCTAGGCTTTGGCATCCCGTGCAGGATGCTTTGGTTATTTGGGTGCTGATAGAAGCGCTTCCGGGGTTCAGCCTATAATTATATAAGTGCTTTGTCGTTGCAGGCGTCAAAAGGGTGCTATATGCGATTGCCGCCTGAGTCCTGTGCGCAGCCATAATTACAGCCAAATACACTGAGAGAGTAAGACAGGGAGCGAGCGAATCTGGTTTGCTCGCTCGCTTTCGCCCCTTTTATTTATTTTATTTTATTTTACTTTTCTTTTTTCTTTTTTTTTTTTTGAGTTAATTTTTGCACACTTCCGGTTTGACATGTGACAGGCAACGCGTTCGTCCTGAATTCACCAGTACGGGGCACACATTCATGCACACACGGGGGCGTGACACGCCCGCCCGTCGAATGAATCGCTGCACAAACGCTAAACGCGCGCAAGAAATAGGCCGGCTGCCAGCCAGCCACTGGGCGTTCACCAGCTGGCCCGGGGTTTTGCACCTCGTCATCGCCGGAGTGCCAGGACAATTCGAACTCGCATTCGCACTCGCTGCAACACCCGTCCAGCCTCTGAGGCCGCCTTCGCCAACTGTGCTTTGTGTTCAAGCTAGGTTTTACTCCCGTGTGTGTGTGTGTGTGTAAGTGAGCATGTAAGTGTGGGTACACATTCATACACTTCCTGGCGCGCTCCCTCTACACTGAACTCGAAATTATGAGGCTGACCAAGCGATTATTAATTGTTCCACTCTTTCCGTGGAACGTGTCAACGTCAACTAATCATGCTCTTAGTCCAAAAATATTTTTTTTTATCTAGAGAAGTACATATTTATTTTTAATACAATTTTAAAATAGGAGGCGTTTTGGGTTATGCGCCTAACAACGAGGCATGGAGAGAACGAAACAAAAAGGGTGACTGCAAATCTGGGCCTGGAATGCTAACTGGATTGCCATTTGCCAAGTAATGCGAGCAGAATGCTCGCCAGGATCACCTCAATGTGAACTTCACAATGTGAGTCTAAGCTGGTAACATATTATGGTCGTTGTGGCTGTCACTCACTCATATGCACTCTAAATGTGTACAACTCTTTGTTGTGACTTGCTGAATGATTAATTGGTAACTGACTAATTGCTGATCAACTCTAAGAGTTAGGAAGTATTATTATGCTCTGTAGTCAAAGCACAGTCAGACAAGGCTTAGGAAGAGGTTTGATACTGAATTTAATATGCATGTTATCGTATAGTACACGCATATCACTAATATTTTTGGATACTTCCAATCGTACCCCCTCCCCTACGAAATTAAACAAAAAGCTATACTTTATACTTTGGCTTTAAATATATACGATGAAGTTATTCAGGAATGAGTTTCCCATAGTATGCCCAACAACAAAATAAATATTATTAACAACGAGGATCCGGGTTCGAATACCAGGCTATGGATGTAGTGCTTGTCTTAGTCTAAGGCCACAGCAGTCAGTGCTATAAATATTTAAAGAAAGAAAAAGACCATTAGGATATGATTCTAGTGGTCGATCTTTATCGATAGTAAATGAATGGATCGAGATATCGAAAAAAATATAAACTTTTGTGTATTTTATAGGAGAATAGTTTAAGTATTTCAAATTCCATTTAAAAATTGCAGAGGCATTTAAACAAAAAAAAAGTTTATATTCGTGAGTATTTGCATTTGTGCAATATTTTTATTTATACAACATATATTAGTTTATTTTCAAAATTAGAGCTGCTTCAATAAACAGAAGATAGAAGAGCTACCTTTGAAAATTAAATATGTTTGCATACATATCTTTTGTTATTGACTATATTATATTTATACTTATTATTATCTTACCCATTATCTTTTGTCTGATTGTAATGGCTATTATGGCTGGATACAATATCTTTAAATGCAAATAAAGTTGCTCACATAAGAACTATATTACTGACTAGCATTTAATGGTTTCATTTCCTCATTTCCCCTTATCATATTGCCTTAAGAGAGGTTTATATGTGGTATGGTTTATCAATAGGATCGATTCTGGGGGGGTCGTTACAGTATGATCTGACTTTTGGCCAAATAACTTTGGATCGTCATTTAGAATTGCCACAATACCGATGCAGTTGGGCATCTTGTTACACGCTGGTAATGCATGAGAGGTGCGTGTGCCGTGAAGCTGATTAAAACTATTAACCAACTAGGTTTTCCCTTTCCCGAGTTGGTAAAAGGGTTAGCAGTTTTGGTCTCCCATTTTTTCTAGCCACATGCGTGACTGGGCCTCAAAGATGCCGAAGTCGATCGCGACAACAATAAAAGGATCTGTGGGTCTCTCAGTGCAATGCCAGTTGCGTTGCCCATGCCGTGACACGTCATCTATGTGTGCCTTTGACAAAGTCTGGTGACGTTTTAAGTGCAATTATAGCGGAAACAAAAGACACGCATGCGACCAGGGAGCAGAGAGCCGAGACAGGGAGCACGAAGTCGGGGCAGGCAAATACCTTCTTTTATATTTTATACCCTGCACCCAATAAAATCGGGTAACAAATATTACTATAAATTTGTTTAAATGTAAATAAAATGTGCCTTAATAAATATATATTTTTTATCAGCATCAAAAGCTGCATTAGCACGTCAATCCAAGAGACTCTGTTATTATCCTCCAAATACCTTTTCAGAACGTGAGTACAGGGTATGTTTTTGTCGGTCACTCTCGACTCGAAACTCTTATATGTTACATTACATTTCATTTCAATTCATTTTTCAATTTGCAGCTAAATGGCAGCTACAAATGCACGCAAACTATGAGAAACGCTTTTTGCTTTTCGTTTTTTACTGGCAACTGCAAAGGTAACAATTACGAAGTCTATCAACCATGGCCAAGGGACCACAGATGGCCGAGAGATTTGCGCCTCTTGCCTCGATTGCTCAGCAGCCACAAAATCCCTGGTCGACTGTGCACAGGAGTTAAGGAAGGATGCGTCTGTGGGCTAAATGGGCGGGCGGAAAGCTGGCCAATCACCAATTGAAGGACGCCAAAGCAAACAACCGTTGGCTGGGCCCCTATGCGACTGTAGATTGGAGCTAGTGCTACATACATCAGTAACTTTAAAAAACTAGTTGGGAAAATGGTTTATTAACTTGACCGCGTAATTACAGAGAGCACACACAGAAACAACAATGCTGGTTAGGTAATGCATGAAAAGGGATAATGGGCGTGGCAACCGTTCCGTTGACAGTTTTTAGAAGCCGCCATTTATGTTGTTTTTATTGTTAATGCATTAATGGCTCATATGCATCTATGGCTCATACCATATACTTATAAACCGTTCATTGTCTCATTCGCATTTTTCATTCCTCATTCACCATTTGTTTGCAATAATCACATACGCGAAGCATGTTTATTTATTTTTTCATTGTTGTTGAATTTTTTTTTGTTTTTTTTATACCCTGTACCCATTGCAAGTTCGTTTAAAATGGTATAATGGTTTTGTGTAAATAAACGTAACAGTTAGAAAAGGGAATTCCGACCCAAAGTATATAAATTATCAGTCCATATGTCTTTCTTACCCGATGTCTGTATGAATGTGCTATATATAATATAAAACTTATAAAAAAAACTTATAAAACTATATAAACTATAAAAAGGGTATCACCCAGTCGAGCACTTTCATCTAATGCACTCTTGATTTTTTTATATTTTTTTTGAATACAATATAATCAGAGGGCGTGTCTTCCATGTTGGGCATCATTTTGTTGAACATTTTGTTGAACGTTTAATTTATTGATAAATTACAACTTAAAAAGTACAATTTTGCTATTAGCTTTTGATATAAGTATACATTTGGAAATAGTCGTATTGTAACTTATAAGTTCGGACTATTTAAGGAAATATAATGTGTATAAGCACAATTCAGTGATAAGTCTATAACATCAACCAATGGGCATGCTAAAGAGAGAGTCGGCAAACTGACTTCCATACGATAAATACTAGAGAAAATGTTACCTTCTTCTCAACAAAATGCGTTCCGTTTATTATAAGCTGTTTTCAATTTCATTAAACAGGGTATAAAAAATGCACAAATGTGTGTGCAAAATATGTAGAGGTTGAAAACGTTAAGTAAAATAACTTTACTCTTTGACTTCAGATAATCAAGATTATACTCGTATGTACATACATAGAGAGAGACTCGAACTTTTGCTATGCACTGTAAATATTGAAAATGGGTAAAAGTTATTTGGACTATGTGGAAATGTATGTCACAGTTTCTATCCAGCCCCTTAGTTTTAAAGCTATCGTCGTCAAATTGTGCAGCGGTCCGTCTTTTTGGTGTTTCATATAACTGTCATAGTAAATTTGTTTGCTTCTCCAACTATCCTAACCAAAGTCCGCCAAACTTAGTTAAGTGCAGTGCTCTGCATAAATCTTAGCACCCCAAAATTGCATATGATTCTTTTTCTTTTTTAAGTTTGATCAGAATTTTCCGGTTTAACATTCTCCTCTTTATCTAGTCGACGACAAAAATTTAATATTTCCATGGCTTGGAAATGGACCCGAGCAGAGCCAGGTAATACTAGTTCCTAGTAGTACTTATAGTTTTGACCCATTTGTGCGGCGATTTATCAAGGGTGCCGCCAGGATACTTTTAGCTTGGTCGCAAAATCCGCAACTCAGTTCGTCATAATAAAGACTTCCAGGAAGCTGTCAATAAAACCGAGGAGATGCGCCATTTGCCAAGTGACCATCGGCTAAAACGTGCCATAAATTGGAAAATCGCAATAACAATGCACAAAGTCAACAGTGGCCGCAGCAGCCAGGACAAGCCAGGCACTCGGCAACAATTGTGGACGGCAAAAAAAAGGTGCCTCATCCATGCATCCGAATCGAGGAGACAAGAAAAAAGTCAAGCATTGAATGTTGCATAAAAGTTATTGTTTGGCCAAGTAATTGATACGCTCTCAATGGGACGGTGATGAGAGAATAGAGACGGGCAACTCCCGGCCAGGGGCATTCGCAATAACAACAATAACACGCATTGATGTCAACTTTATGTAACTGACAAACTGTGCTGGGGATGCGGTTGGCCTTTGCCAGTTGTTCGCTGCCCATTGTGTTGGTCCTTGGTAAGGGCACAGCATGCGATACAATTTATCAATTAAATAATTTTGCTAGCCTGGGGTTGCCACTGCGTTCCCTACGAGCCTTCTAATTACGCGTCGCGCTGACAAATTCCCTACCATATTCTGGCTGCTGTATGCCACTGTTCGGGGCGACCCTCGTTGCGATCGAAGCCATCGGAAATCCGGGAACAATCGGCGCTCATAAATCCTAACTAATGATAATAATAGTTGTCAGTTTTTCGTACTCATTGTCACTTTCGAAATTTACTGATCGATTGATCGCCAAAAGGTTGCATCTATGGCCAGAGCCTGCGTGCCACGATGCTACAGAATGTCTGTCATGTGTGCTTATGTCCTTGTGCCAATTGTTTGTCTGGCTAACCACAAAGCGTCCTGCTCGACAGCATTGCCGGCTGACTGGCTGACTGGCTGGCTGGCAGGCTGGATAACTGGATGCCAGGATGCCTGGATGACTGGCCGGCCTGGCCGTGCCTCAATTATAGTATTTCAATCAAAAACAATGCAGGGGCTGTCGCAGCATGTGGTCCCCATCCAGAAGCTGTGCTATAAACGCTGATCGAGCAGCTTATACAAAGCGGCGTAAACAACCGCAACAACAAAGCCAAATTGAAAATAGCGCCTGATGTGTTTGCGCTTTAATTTTGCGACGCTTATTTACAACTTTTTAATTGATTGACAATTTTTGCATTTATCGCTCAAATAAACAGCACGCCAGCAGAGGACATTCGCAATTTGTTGTTTTCATCCTGCAATGCATATTGTTTTATTTAACAATTGCTTTGCATCGAATTCGATTAAAGGATTCATTAGACACGCTTCACTGCATCATTTAACAGTTCCCGTCCCCATAACTTACCCGATCCTTAACCCTGCCGCTGACTATATATAGATCTATAATTTGATTTAAAATTCAATGGATCAACTAATTTTTCGCTCAACATGAGTGTGAAGTGCGAGAAATATTAAATATCAAGGATATGTATTCAATTCGATGGTGAATGTTGGGTTTTAGATTGAAAGTTGGATTTTAGGTAATTTTAGAAATCTCTTGGCTCTCAGTTCATTTTTTCCTGCCCCTATTAAAAAGGGTTTAAATAAGGGAATAATGGTGTGAAATCTAAACTGACAGCTCTTTACTTATAAACATTTTTTAAACATTTTCAATTTGAATATAAAACAACTTGGAATACTCTTATCGGGAATGCCTGACTAGAATATGTATGCTTAATGTCGTCAGAGATGCCGCCTTTTACCTGTTAGGAGTTAAAATAAGGTTAAAATAAATTAAATAAAAGTTTAATATACTTTTTATACATTTATTGATGCTTCATTTTTAACATCTTATTAATTAATTCATTATCAAGATATTATTTCCTAATTTTAGACTTCTTTTCCGAGCAGCAGTTTTTTAATATTGTACAATCTTAATTTTTCATTAATTATACTACTGTTATTATTTTTATTTTTATTATTATTATTATGATTATTAAAGTATATGATATAGTTATATACTGTCAACCTATCTATTTCTAAATAGCACTGCCTGCTGTGGCCTTCGACTTAGATAAATACTATATCCATACACTAGCCTGGGGCCTTGGATTCGAACCTGGATCATCGTTGTTCGATGCCCAAGCCTAAGCTAATAGGCAACTCATTCAGCAAGGACTGCAATTAATGATACTATAATTAAGCAGAAACTTGTATTAATCCTTAATAACAATTGATTTTTAAATCAAGGCAAACCTTTTTCAATCTGCTCAAATGAAAAGTATTTTTTTATTAGTGCAACTAAACTCAAGCTATTTCTCACTCACCTGATTAACTTTTCAAACGCTGTCCCAAATTATTAACTCGAGGCCGTGGAAGGTCGTGGGGACCGTTTAAATAGTTGCAAGTGCGGCATGTAATTAAAGGCGAATCGAACAATAAAATCGGAATAAGCGCTGCAATGCGCGAGTCTAATTGCCGATAATTGTATAATTAAATCATTGAAATTAATCATAAGTTGTACTCAATGACACAGACTGCTTGAACAGCCGGACATATGCATATGTAAGTAGTATGCCATTGAAATGGAGTCGGAACTTAACCACCAGGTTAAGAACCCTTTCAATCCACAACAAATATTAAAGCTGGAAATGTAAGCCGACAGGATTGCCGACCAATGAAAGTGGTCAGCTGTGCAAAATGCAATTGCCCAACTGATTACCATTTTATAATTCCTGTTTGCTGTCAAAGCAGCTCTGCTGCATTCTCCAATTACGGGTGTTTCTAAACCCACTACCCATTGCAAGTGCTTAAAAAGGGTATATTTGTTTTTACATGTATTTTTGTATGGCACACATAGATTATTAGAAGTAAAAATCTGCCAGCCAGGCAGACTGTAGCCAACTGAGTGAAATATAGATTTTCTTAACATTTTATTTAATGCGATTATCCACGGGTATATATATGAAGTTGCACGTATCTAGTTTCAACATCTAGAAAGATATGTCACAAGCCCAATATAGCCTTTTCACTGTGTGAAGTACAAATACATCACCTCACCGAATGGGAGTTCTCTTGTCATTTTTTCATCAATTACAAATGCTTTGAACTTACAGTGGAAAACGATTGCTGACAAGTTTTGATATCATTTTCCTTGTTGGGTCCTACGCAATACTTTAAGAGCTTGTTTTGCAAAATTGAACGTGATTTTTGCCTTGTCAAGTTAAGAGATTTTCTCCAAGGCGGTATTCGCGTAGAAACCTCATTCTTTGATGACAGCATTTGGCTAAAATAAAATGCCTAACATAGGATATTTTTAATTCGTAGGGTAGTTACACAATCTTTTCCACTTTTGCCAAAATCCATGAAAAATTGTATTAAACGTCAATTCGAATCAGGATACGGAGTATCTCTTGGTCGGGCACTAATGACTTGTTTCCCAATCGCAGTTTTCCAGCGCCAGGCGCTGCTGCAGTTTCGCTCAAATTACGCTCGACGCGCGTGGAAAATTTCAAAGGACTACAAAGCTGTAAATTAGCTGGTACAAGAAAATCGCTGCAGACAGCAGGATAACGTCAGGAGTACGGAACGATTTGACAGACAGTCCCAGTCTTTTCGCAAATTTATTCCAATTCAGTACCCTTTAACAAATGACTTTAATTACAGTTGGAATACTCTGTTTTCAAGGGTGTAAGGAGTACATTGGTGTTGTTGGCCAAGTCGAAATAATTGCATCGTTCATATTTTTTGTACTCTGTTCACAAAGTAGAAATAAGTCCTTTGTTGAAGTCTGTGCGTTCCAGCTTGGGTATATACTCCTGTGTACCCGCGTCAAACATTGTCCCAATTTTTGTCAACGCTCACCAGAGGACTTGTAGATTATGGAAATCGATATCTTCTTCTTCAAATTTGGCAGTAATTGGCTACTGCAGCTCAAAAATTCGATATAAGGATTCCCGGAGCATAGACAAAAAACAAACAAAAATCAGGTCAAATTTTATATTTATACTTAATTCACAAATTATGAGAAATTATAATGGTTTTATGCACTGTCCGTCTGCTTGTCTTTCTGAGTGCACAATATTTGTGGACTATTAAAGCCAGAGGTTTGAAACATAAAATATATTCTAAATGTTACTTTAAAGAAAAACATGAAATACATGTCGATATTTTTGTCAATTTGAATCCGTCAATAAAAATCAACACTTTATCTGTCGCACAAGTACACACAAGTATATATTCAAAATTCCAAGTCTTTTCTTTTCATTCCGTGGACGAGTATTCTGTTTGCAACACAAATTTGTTAGGGTTTCAACAGATCCGCCTAGATTGGTTCCACGTGTCTATTTATTTCTGATCCGCCCCGTACGCAACATTTAGTAAACAAGTGGGAGTGGCCAAGTATCCAATGCATTCCTGAATAGCATCGCTGTTTCTTTGTTATTCGATCTTAGCAAATTTTCAGGAATTAAATTTGACATTCAAATGCCGTACCTCTTAAATGAGTCTGTTTTACGTGATGAAGTGATGTGGTGGGGATCCATAGACAGTCGGTCCACAAGTCCATATCGACTAGGCTGTTAAAAATACTTGCGGACAGCAAGACGGGCAATGTACAAAGCCGCTATACTCTTTTACCTTAAATGTGTGACCTGGCGAAGATTAACTTCGTTCGAATGAGCTGTGCATTCGCAACCCCAACCCCAGCTATCCCAGTTTTCGATGTATTTCTACTACTAAATTAATAGGCGTATACAGGGAGCAAGCATAACACTAACAAATTTGACTGTTCGTATGTGGAATTTGCTGTATGGCGTCGGCGCGAATTACAGAAACAACCTCGATGCCGCTTGCATGTTCAATATTATTCACATGGGCCGGGAAAGAGCGGGTCCTACCTGCCAGTTTTTAATAAGCAACTACTTCTTAGTGCGACAATGCCAACTGCTGCACTGTATGTTACTGCTGTTTATGTCTTGTTGAATATTTTTTTAACAATCTACATGACAGCAGCGTTAAACCACAAAATATGGTCTAAAGGGTCTACGGTGAGGATAACAAGGTGCACTGCATGAAAAAATGAGGAAAAAATGACAACTAATTGTAATGCATTTCATTTGAAAAATATTAATTATAAACTACAAGACAGACAGGAGTTCATGTGTTGGGCTGTTATTAATAATGAATTTTTAATATTTGTGTGTCCTCAACTTATGCTCGCATTTTTCAGTTTTTTTTATACTCATTGTACCCATTAAAGTTCTGTAGCAAAGTGTATATCCTTTCTTTGAAACATATGTCACAGGTAGAACCAGGCACTTTATCCTTTCTTTCAAATATATGTCACCGGTAGAGCCAGGCAGTTTTTACCCTATAATGTATTCGTATTGTTGATCCGTATCTAGTTATGTTCATCGATTTTAGAGACTATAGAGGCTATAAGCTTCCAATGTAAAATTCTGTCTCTCCTATTAAACGCACAGATAAGGGAAGTTTTCCCATAATTTTGAAATTGAAATTCATAAAAATAAATGATGAGATTTAATTCGTTGTGGCATTATTTTATATTTGTATTAAAACTCGATTTAATTCCAAAATGTTTAAATTAAATATAAAATTAACTTAAAGCTAATATATGTAAAATTAATCAGCTTTACTTTAAATTATCTATTCATGCTGGCTTACAAAATAATAAGAAAGGAATTGTAATTAGTAGTAATAGAGAGTAATATTTTAATTATTGTACTAATTCTAAACAAAAATTAATTTATTTTCTTTATTTAAATACTGATCATATTTATACTCAAAACATTTTAGTTAAATTGGTTTTTAACCCAAAGACAACCACTCAAATTTGTTATCCAAGTGTTTTAATTCAATTTAAGCTTTAAGTCAATTCCTTTTGGACATTTTTTATATAAATACCAAAACATTTTCAACTTAAATCAATTTTAATGGTGGGATATATGTTTTTGCGTACGTATGAACGAATGGAAGAACAGAGTAACTTCCAGTTGGGCACTCCCGACTAAAGCAACTTTGTTAGTTTTTTATTTTGTTTTTTTTTTAAAACTTACCTTGCCTGTGGACAAGTCAAATGACATGTTGACAGGTGGGCGTAGTCGAAATAGAGGGCGGCGTTTAAAAATTGGAACAGGCTGACGAGCTAATTGTGAGAACTAGTGAGTGTGCTGGAAATCTGATAAACAGCCAGCACCCGGGAGACAAACTGAAAGGCAAGACCGTAGCAACAAAACTAGATGCAATCAGATGTTGCACTTGCAACGGTGTAAACAAAATACGAGTATAAACTGCCACAACGCACACGGGAGACTCGAATGGCATCAGCATCAGCATTGGCATTGGCTTTGCATTGGCATCTAATGTACGAATGATGAATAATGAGCCGCACAATGCAGATAGTTCAACACATAGCGAGCACACTTTGAGGCACTTCCTGTCTGAGCTCGTCTTCCATTTCATCAATGAAGTAACGCCCTGGAACACATTTTGGAAACTATTTGCGCAGCGTGGGAGCCAACCGGCGGTAGATGATCGACAATAAATGGTACACAGGACGCGGACAGGTACAAGAGAGTGTTCGCAAAAATTTCATTGTTCACTGCAGCACCCAAGCGCACTGCAGGTCCTGTCGCGCTGCGAGACACACGATACCACTTCAAATGCTTCAAAGGCAAAGGGATAATAACGAGGCTAATAGACGGTATCGAATTTAACTCTAGTAGATAATCATCTCGGGCCCTGTCCTCTCCTTCCGCTTGCTTGAGTCTCAGCGAGTGTGTGTCTGTGTGTTTGTGCAGACATTGAGGTAATTGTCTAGTGATACTTGACGCTGCACTAACAAGTGTGTCCGCTCTGGTCCTTGAGGCTGCTGCTCGGAGGTTAAGGAACTAACTCAATTCTGCTTGTATTTACTCCTTTTCTTTTCATGCTGCATGCATGCACCATCGTTTGGGTTTTTTTTCGTTTTGTTTTTTTTTGCCAGTTGGTCGCAGTGAAGCGTGCAGCCTGGCAGCCAGACTGAGATCCTGCTCCTGCTGTATATCGCCCGCCGCCAATCTGTCGTAAGTAATTAAATGCAGGTTTGAGCAGTCATCTATCGATCAATGCACATATGGATAGTAGAGATATGCATGGATAGCCGTCGACCGAACAAGGTATTGCGTGCAGCTTTGCCAGGCGGTTGCCAGTTGGTGCCACATTTGTCAGCCACATTGAGTTGCGCCTGCCGAAAAGGGTTCGATGCTTTTCCGTTTCAGGTTGTAGTTGTAAGCATGTTAACAATAGTTCGAGTCATTGCAAATACCCAGCCCAAATTAATCGTTTTGGACATGCAATTCGCGTTAACCTCAGACGTGAATTTGTTGCATTTGTTGGCCCCCGTGCACATCTTTTCATTAAGTAGGCAGCAGGCAAAATACATAGAAAATTGTTTCATGTCGACCCACGCCTGACAATTACATTGAATTAACTGAAAACGCGAATGCAAATAAATGTGCGTGCACTGAAAAAAAATCAGGCAGTAGTGTAGCGTAAGTCAGAATTATCTTAATCTAAGTACAAAATATTTTACGCTTGCTTTGATTAATAGACTTAGCTTAACAATATGCTTATTAGCTTATCAGTAGTCATCGTGGTGTTTCTTGCTCTAAAATTGTAGGAAGTATTAGTTTATCTGACACGGTATACACAATTATATTTTAAAATCCAGTCTCCATCTTGAACTGCATCAAAAAATGGCGTTCTAATGGGCAGCGGCACGAACATTGTACCAAACCAATATACTTCTTTTTAATTTGCGAACAAATTCTTGGAAAAAAGAAAACCAAATCAATTTAAAATAAAAATTCCTGTATTCCATACGCAAATCAAGTTAATTGAAAGTTGTCATTCCGTTCATTGGGGTTATATAAGAGATGGCAAGAGCTAGAGACACCAAAGTTGATTATGAGTTAAAGTATAATATACACATGTCAAGAATTTTTAATTTTTTGGAAATCCCCAAATGGGAAGAAGATTTAATTTTTCATAGTTCTGCACAATTTAATCACAGAAACTTTCCTTGGGATTTATCAGCAAAATATCCAAGTGATTCAAAAGTGTTTTTTCCAGCAGCTTGAAGCGTGTGTTTGTGTGTGATTCTGATTGAATACGTGTGTATAAAATCCTCCAAGATGGGCAGCCTCGACTGGAGCTTAAATTATTTTATTTGTCTTTTTGTTTCTTGTAATTACTAACTATTATAATAATGCCCAGACACAAAAGCCCCTAAGATTTAGGCTCTGCATTTCTGTACCCCCTTTCTTTGAGAAAGGAATCGTTTGTCCAAATTTCAGCTTTGTAGACCTTAGCATTACGCGTTGCGTTGATCATCACAAATCCGGCATTCAGGACACAAGACTTTGTATTGAATATGTGGTCGAGGTGTGCGCTCAACCCTTTCTGGCTGTCGTGAGGCACAACGCAAATGATAGGTTGGACAATTCAAACTAAATATAAACTAATAATTACATATAAGTGTATGCCATTTAAAGACTTGTTAACGAACTTATTAAGCGTAGCAGCCACATGCAAATGCACAGCAGCAACTTAGAAAACGACTAGGAACATATGTATCTACTTAAATATGTACACTACCAACTTCTATTATTAGAATTATGAGTGCGTATGTTTTCGAGTGCCGCTTATTAAATAATTTCGAAGGGGTTCAACTGCGTCATGTGCTACTCGCAAATAGAGCAATTAACTATCTGCTGTCGAAACGTAATTGTATTGTAACAAAATTCGGATAGATATCTAAATTGATGTAGCTTAAATAACTTCTGTGCTTAATATCCGAACTTTATAAAACTTTCAGCAATTACAAGCGCCATAATTTACTGCTCTGTGAGAAAGCTCTTAGCGACTACCTATTTACATTATATTCAACAAGTAAGAATGCTCTAGTCAAGGGGATTTGACTAGGAGATACCCCGATATAAAGAAAACGCAAACGTATGTGTGCACATTTATACAAAAATTACTTAAGCTTGATTTTATTTAATTTTGTTTTTTAATTTGTGTTCATTGAATTGAATCAATAATAACATTATTTTATGACAACAAGCCTGGTTGGTTTTACCAGACATTCCCTGTTTTGTTAATGATTTCTAGATTGGTTTTGCATTTAAAATATATGCATTTTGAAAATTTAAATTTATTGGAATTCTTGAGAAAAAAACAAGTACCTACTAATTTTTAAAAGCAAAAATTTTGTTTATATTTGAAATCTAGAAATTTTATTTTTAATTAATTGCTGGTATCAACATTAAAATAAGATGTCATTTCATTTTTCATTTTTCCGTTCAAAAATTATGCCAAAAATGACAAACATTTACGAACATTTTCTTTAATAACTTTTCTACGTCTTCCCGATCTTGATGAAACTTTCTGCGTTTGATTTTATAATTTCTCAATTATACTTAAATTCTTGTGAACCAAACTGTATAAAAACAATCAATATTAAAAACCCTTGAAACAAAGAGAAATATATAATGTTTTTAGTTTATTCGATCTGATTCATATATTGTTTCAAAGATGTAAAAAAAGTAAATAGTAAGAAATACTGGATTTATAAAAGAACAAGTAACAGTATTGCAGGCGGCAGCAACCGACTGCGCAATACTCTGTTGTCAGTCGAATAACAGCTTAAAGCAAACAAGTGTTCCTCATTTTCGTTCCCCCAAAAAAGTGCGTTTCTTACTGTCATTTTTGAAAATATCGATGAACGCTTTCGCGGGCGGGGACTCAAAAGAGATTATCAGGAGTCCACCTGCCCTGCTGACTCCACTCCAAAAGCTGTGGCAGATGTATCCGCGATTTGCCACGCGACCAGACGGCCAGAAAGACATAATCGAGTGCCAAAATGAAAGAAATGCGCACGCGACCCAGGATAACGTCAGGATAACAAATACAATTTGCTTAAATGTTGTTGCGACTACAAAAATGACAGTAACAACAATAACAAAGCCGTGTTGTATTTAATCGCAAGAACAGCAACCACAGTTAATGAGATTAAAATACGCAGCGGGTGTCCTTTGAATTCGGCGCCGCGGGATATTTGCGCAATGCCAGCAAACTCAAAAAATTGTCATTGTCGCATTAAAGACACCATTGCAAACACGCAACCAGCTCGACTAGATGATACTCTGCACACACACATACATTCACATATACACCCACATAGTCACACTTATTGTTGTTCCTCAATAGTTCTCGAAATATTTTATTATATGTACAAAACTATTTGTTCTAACTAGCTGGCTAACAGCTATTAGCAAATTGCGAATGCAATTAAAAAGTTTCAAATGGTCAGTTTTTAAATATACAAATTATAATCAGTGTCATAGACGAGAAGCTTCACATTAACTTTTGCATCTCCCGCTCTTATAAGCTGCCAGACTGATCAAGATGTATATACTATACGTCCACTTAATGGAGTGGGAATTATGGTGTCTCTGAAATATATTTAAAGTCGTTGTTTTAAATACTTTAACAATTTGAATGTGTGCTGGGTATAAAAAAATGGAATGCAGGAATGAAGATAGCAAGAACTTAAAACTTTGGTGAATGCGACCACATAAATCACTGCCATAAATTAGTTGGTTTTTAATTACGATTATTATGTTGATAATAGAGCGCATTTATCGCGCGATAAACATAAATAATCGTGTCGAATGCAAACAGATGTGAAAGTCCCAACAAGAGACAAGCGAGACAACTCCAAGACAAACAACACCAGCAACAACAACAACAACAAATCACGCGCACTCATTCGCAGCAGCAATAATTGCAACAACAACACCGATCCGAGATCGGAAGCTGTGGATGAAATGTTTGCTGCGCTGCTTAATGAAAACAATGTGTGAACAAGGAGGAATCACACGCAGATGCAGAGGCGGGGCAGCCATTAAGAAATTTTTGAAGTGCCAGCAGCACCCCTGGCATCCTCGCAGCCATGCCGCCGAGCACAGTGTTGACACTTTGGAGCAGCTGGTATGCACCATAGTTCTCAGCTCCCAATTGCCCGCACCAGGCCAGCGCCCCAGCCACACTTCTCCTCGGCGGGTGCGTGATTGTTGGCGCCTAACTCCACTCAAATGTGTGAAAAACATATTTACACATACCATATATGTTTATATAAGCATGCATATATATTTGCATTGTATAGTTTGGCTTTCAGAATTTATGCGCGTGGGCTGTCCCAAGAATCCTCAATTCGAGTGTGGAAGAGAAATGTCTATTGTTCGGCATTTTACACTGATGGAAAAAGTATCTAGCATTCGAGCATTCGAATTGCTTATCAGCCTTGCTGCTTGTTTAATTACAATTTACTGCAACTGGTTTTTTAGCGCCGCTGAAGCACCCATTTATCATCTGCATGTCCTGTGGCATTGACTGTGACTCTGCGCGTGTGTGTACGATTACATGTGTACGTATGAGTGAATGAGTGTATGAGTGCATGTGTGTGTGCTGCAAGCCGATGCCAAACGCATGCCTCCTCAGGTTCTGTGTTTTGTGTTTGTGTATATTATCATTATTTTAATTTACAACTTGCATGATGTTCTTTTGAAATCTGACTATACGAATGTGCCGCAACACAGCAGGAACAGCACATGCCGGAGTACGAAAGAACTCGTATAGCTTTCATTTGACACCCAAACCAGAGAGTAGTGAGAGTAGTAGAGTATGGCCCAAACTAGAGATGAACCCACGCTGAAGGGAGCTTAATTATTACTATCACTAATTAAATTATTTTTATAGTTATACCCTATACCCATTCAATGCACGATGATAATATAATGGTTTTGTGTATTTATAGAAAGGATCAAATTGTTGATAGCCATGTTTTTCGGCAAACAATTTTCTTTACAGTCTCATGGAGATCAGAGATACAAAATTTGGTATATATTTGTATACTGATCAAAAAAATTTAATTTTATGATACGTCCCCGTTTCACACAGTCTCTTTGCTAGAAATTTCGTAACTAGAGCACGTTTACTTTAAGCACAAAATATGCCTTATTTATCCTAAAATTATGCCTCATTTATCTTTCAAATATTTATTATACTAGTCAAAAGGAATTTAACGCGTTTCACGACAAGTACTAAATCAAAATAAAATAAATTTAATTTTTTTAAATATTTTACATTGATTTTAATGCAAAACAACGCAGAAACAATACTTTTCATAAAAAGAAGCTTAAGTCCAAATTTTCTGTGCATTCAATGCTGTCATTCTGGTTGTTTTGACATAATTTCGAGGGCCCATTATAAACTACTAAACTACAAAATTCAAATGTATGAAAACCCTAATTTCTATCTATTCGACCGTGTTAATATTTTCTGGGCTTAAAAAAGGCATTTGAATTATATACCGTTACCTACGCATATGCATATTTAAGTACGAAAGCGTTAGAGGAATATTCAACTTAAGGGTAGAGCGGAAGACTTTGAATACCACTCTCGACTCGCACATTTGTACTCGTTATTAATGTGTTTACTTCGGACATTTCCAATTCATTCACAACACCCCATTCGCAACTCCACCCAAAGCCCCGTTGACAATGTCAACACACATACCAGCCGAAAAATAAATGCGCAACTTAATCAACTCATAAGAAAATCAGAGAAAAAAATCAAAAACAATCTGCACATACTTCAATTTCAATCTGCTCATTCCCTTATCTCCCGCCGATCCCACTTTGCCATCACCCCATCTGGTTTGACGTCGACCCCAAGCAACAAATCCACGGTAATAAAATTTAAATCACCCAAAATAGCAGCCGGGCTCAGTAAGTAAGTAACTGGCGTAACCGAAGCAAATAGCGTAAGCCGTAAAGCGTTTTTCTACCCATCGCCTTTTTCTGCGTTTAAGTCGTTAACGACAAGGTTGGCCGGGCCGCCCACGATGACGCCCACAACGCAGCATTCCGACCGTCAAATGTTAAATAATCTTTCAGCGTACCCTGCACCACATACAAAATGCCAACAACCCCACCGCTGTCCGCAACCAACAGAGCCTGGGTCGGAAGTGTGCTTCTCGACATCCCCCACATGGCGGTCTCGACTTACAAACACCCTTACGGACAACTGTCACACAGATACAGAGATATACATACAATTTACGTTATCCGGCTGTCGTTGGCAAATTGATATTTATTGAGTTGAAAGCAACGTTAGCATCGCAATTTTTGACTGACTCTTTAATATACGGAAAGTTGGCAAAACAAACAAAACACCAGCACGGAAGAGTGCTCTAGTCGGCAGGGCGCGACTTAGTGATACTCTGTACCCAACTCCGAGCCCAACATCCTCCTAGGCGGAGAAAAATAAAACAATTTTTATTGCTTGAAAACGTGTTAGCTAGTGCTAAGCATTCATATAGACAGACAGATATGGGATTGAAGATGGTTCTTCTGCCTGTTACGTACATTTTTAAATACCCTTTTTACCCATTTTCAATGGGAACAGCGGTATCATCGGGGTGCAGAAGCTTTAATACTCCTGTAGACATATGCAAATCACAACGTGAATTTATACACAATAATACTTATGACCGACTGCTCCTGGAAATGACATAATAGTCTGATATGGCTACTATTTTATTATTTGTTAGGAGCAATGGTGAGACTCAAACTTGCTGAATTTGATTAGGATATCTAGAACAACAGATAAATTGTGCACTCAAAGAAATCATGATTTGGTTGATCGTTTCTTATGGGATATTCTCTATGATATAGTAGTCCGATGATAATGATATTTTCCTCATTTGTCAGGAGCGTCCTAAAAAACAAGAAATTTGTTAGCGAACTTCTTTTACGAATGATCGTTTCTGTGGGAACTAATATATATTGTCCTCCGATCCGACCGACTTCAACATATAGACTGTCAGCAGATAAATCGAACGTGTGCAATGTCCATTGACGATAGTTTTAAAACTGAAGCAAACGTACAGACAGACGGACGAGGCCAAATCCACACAGCTCGTTGCCCCCTTTAAGAAATTGATATATAAGATCGAAAATGCTCAAAATCTGAATACGCTCCGTAAGGATATAGAAAAATGCTCATATCTGCATTTGTTTTTAATACAATTTAAATTTATTTACTTTATTTGAAATTTTTAATTTACACATTGTTTTTAGTTGACAAAAAAAAGTTAGTTCTATTTATCTATATATGTTTTAAGTATATGTATATATATATATATATATATATGTATATATATATACATATATATATATGTATATATATATATATATATATATACATATATATATGTATGTATATATAGCATATGTATGTTTATTTTTATGTATATAAAACATATACCATATTGAGACACACATATAGTACATATACATATTCATATTCATATACATACACATAGACATATACATATACATATACATATACATATACATATACATATACATATACATATACATATACATATACATATACATATACATATACATATACATATACATATACATATACATATACATATACATATACATATACATATACATATACATATACATATACATATACATATACATATACATATACATATACATATACATATACATATACATATACATATACATATACATATACATATACATATACATATACATATACATATACATATACATATACATATACATATACATATACATATACATATACATATACATATACATATACATATACATATACATATACATATACATATACATATACATATACATATACATATACATATACATATACATATACATATACATATACATATACATATACATATACATATACATATACATATACATATACATATACATATACATATACATATACATATACATATACATATACATATACATATACATATACATATACATATACATATACATATACATATACATATACATATACATATACATATACGTATATATAATTTCATAGGTTCAAGTTGCTAAAAAAAAAGTTTTTTGCTACTGTTTGATTTAGGTAAGTTTCTTTGATTGTTAAAAACTAGTCAAGCCCTTTCTGTTTTCTGAACTAAGCACAGGAAACACTGCGTATACATATTTAATTGAAATTTCAGCTTAAATTACGAAAACAACAAAAACATTTAGACGCAAAGTTGAAAGGTCTGGCGCCTAAAAATAATATGAATATTTTGTAGATTAGATTAGCAAAAATAAGACATACAAGTTGATTTATTTTACAAAATGGCGTCGAGTATGCACCGTTATTAGGAAACAACAGAGAACGGCCGAGAAAGTACAACGTCTGTAGCTCAACGTCCTCTATTAACCCCCGTTCCAGAGATCGGTAGTAGAACCAACTGGTCGACGCTTCGGTGTCCTTTTTTTGGTTATCGCTTGGCCAGCCACGCCCATGAGCGCCTCTGTCTGAACCTATATTTTCTCATGCAATTGATATATAAAGGGTAACGATCTTTGTGTTTAGTTTTCTGTTGTCAAGCAAAGCATTTGTTCTGATTTACAATTTATCATCCTTAGTTTTAAAAATTGTGTTTTTTTTTCATAATTGGACTAGAAATATTTTTTTATTTTATGTTTCAACGATTGTTTTCTATTGCTCACATAATTTTCAACAAATTATAATAATAGTTTACCTTTAATTGAAATCAGATTTTTTTAAATAATTTATTAAGTTCCGCTTATTTTTTGGATATTCCTTTTTATATATGCATATAATATATGTGTATGTAATTATAATAAACGCTGTGCACATAAATACATCCATTTTTCTCAATATTTTTTTACCTACTTGCTAAAAAAAAAAATGTCAAACTACTTGCTAGTAAAAAAGTTGAAAAAAAATATTTATATGTAGCATATTTGATAGCAAAAGCAATAATTTGATAATTGTAATTTAGAAAATTGTTTGCTATATATGAAACTATATTCGCATAGACATCTAGAAACACATAAAATATATATATACAGTAGGGTTTAAGCTGGATGCGAATACGTATTTAAGTATTAGTCTATCTTAGTATTTTATTAGCTTGAAGTTGATTGTTGTTGCTTAAACTGTTGTTAATTATGATAGCGAAAAATGTTATTTGCATTATATGTATGTACCCATATATATATATATATATATATATATATATATAAATATATATTTGAATTTATAAAAAAATTGCTTAGTTTTAATCTAGAACCTAAAAACTTGCCGCACATGACGTTATGCAGTACAAAAAAACAAAGCGGAATTCTACAGAACAATTTGTTTGTAAGTAATTAGTTTAGCGTTTGCGTGCTGCCAATCCCACTAATTGTTGGTTCGTCCAACGGTGCTGCCAAGCAGCTGCGTTTTGAGCCGCGTCCAGGAACCCATTTCTGCTCAATTGGTGAACAGAAAGGGTCCCAGCGAACCTCAAACCATCGGCGGCTTAATGTCGACCAGGGCGCTGTGATCCAGTCGATGATCCAGGCCGGGACTAGGTGCTGATGTGCCCACCAGATGATGATGATTGTGGTGTAAATGGGCATGCTGATGCGATTGCTGATGCGAGAACTGCTGCTGCTGCTGCTGCTGTTGCTGCTGCTGCTGCTGCTGTTGATGCGACGACTGATGCGAGTGCTGCTGCTGTTGCTGCGCATGTTGATGCAGCATCACCGGCGAGCCGCCCGCGGCGACCATCTGGTGCGGCGTGGCCAGGTGCAGACCGCCGCCCAGCAGGCTGCTGGACGTGCTGGAGGCGCTGTGCGCGTGCAGCGAGGTGGGGGTGCCGGGATGGCTGCCAGCTCTGTTGGCGCCGCCGGAGCCGGCGCTGCCAGACCCCGAGCTGGCCGAGCCACCCCCGCCGCCCCCACCTGCGCCCGTCTGTTGGCCACTGGACGCGCCGCCCAGCCCGTTCGACTCACCCGACTGATTGGCAGCCTCCTCGGAGTCGCTGCACGACTCCGAGGAGCCCTTTTTAATGCCATTCGGCGCTGTACCATTGTGCGTCTTCACGTGCTTCGCCAGATGGTCGCTGCGCATAAAACGCTTGTTGCACACGGGGCAAGCGAAGCGCTTCTCGCCGGTGTGCGTCCTCAAATGCCGCTGCAGCTCGTCGGAGCGGGTGAACCGCTTGCCGCAGAACAGCCAGTTGCACACGAAGGGACGCTCGCCGGTGTGCCAGCGCAGGTGCGCCTTCAGGTGCGACGTCTTGCCGTAGACCTTGCCGCAGCCGGGTATGTGGCAGGAGTGGATGTTCTTCTTGCGCAGGTGCACCCCGGCCGGGCCCAGGCGCTCCGCCTCCTGACAGTTGGGGCAGTCGCAGGTCGCCCGGCCCGCGTACCGGCGCTGCGAGCGCGGCGATGGCGTCGATGGAGTCGAGGCCTGTGGCGAGGCCGCCGTGGCCGCCGCCGCCGGCGAGCTGTGCGGCAGCGAGAAGCCGCCGACGCCCTGGCCGGGCAGCATGCTCTTGTAGGTGTCCTGCAGCAGGTGCTGGCCGGAGCCCAACAAGTGCGCCGTATTCGACAGCGAGTGCGACAGCGCCGAACTGTAGTCCGTGCCAGCGGCCGCGGCGCTCGCATAGTTGGCCATGGTCGAGTGCATCCCGGCAGCCGCAGCGCTGCCCATGTCCAGCCAGCTGCCGGCGGCGGCAGCGCTGTGCATATCCCACCAGCCGGAGTTCACGCTGGCTGCCTCGGCGGCCTTGTGCGCCGACGCGGTCACCGCATTGAATGGCCAATCGTACGGATGGCGCGAGTAGACGGATCCGAAGGCGGCGCCCTCCACCTTGCCCAAGAGGCCCTGGTGCATGTGATGGTTGTCCGTCACCATGCTGGCCGTCGACGTCGAAGTGTTGGGGAAATACAAATCACTGCCGTACGCCGAGGCCGAGCTGCCCGCGGCTGCACAGGACGAGGTGAGCGGACGACTGTAAGGATATATGCTGAAATTACTCACAAGTTGTAAAGAGCGTGCTGTTGTCTGCGCAACGCACAGTGGTCCACAAGCCCACAAAACACTAGCTGAACAACTACATGCTGATATTTTGAATATTGAACGGGGTTCTCTTAGCTTGCAGACGCCATTCCATTATTCCAAAAAGTTGCTGTATCTTGCGGTACAAATATCGCAACTGTCGTAATATTTTTCAAAAGGCGTCAAGTGTCAATAATCAAATTAAAATATATCTATAGATATATTATCAAATTAAAACTTATCTATAGGTATCTAATGAATATGTAGCTTGCTTTTGATTAAATGTGTAAAGTGCAAAATGCTCATTTTTTAAGGTGTTCGAAATATGTAAATAATCAAATTCAAATATATCTACATATACTATCAAATAAAAATGTACCTATAGATATAGTATCTAATGAATATATAGCTTGCTTTTGATTAAATGTTTAAAGAGCAAATGCTCATTTTCAAAAGGTGTTCAAAAAATGTATATAATCAAATTAAAATATATCAATTAGATATATTATCAACAAAAAAAATTTATAGATGTAATAAATATGTAGATTTATTTTGATTAAATGTTTAAAGAGCAAAATGCTCATTTTCAAAAGGTGTTCAAAAAATGATATACATATTATCAAAAAAATGCAAAACGCTAAATTTTAAATGTTCGAAAAATGTAAATAATCAAATTAAAATATATCTTTAGATTTAATTTATCTAATGAATATGTAAATTTGTTTTGATTAAATGTGTAAAGTGCAAAATGCTCATTTTCAAAAGGTGTTTGCAAAATTTAAATAATCGAATTAAAATATATCTTTGGATAAATTATCAAAAAAATGCAAAACGCTAATTTTTAAAAGTTGTTCGAAAAATGGAAATAATCAAATTAAATTATTTATACATATTATTAAATTATAATATATCTATAGATATAGAAGTAAGTTTAAATACACCTATAGATACATTATACATATGTATCTTGCTACTGATTAAATGTGTAAAATGCCAAATGCTGATTTCGCATATGTTACTTGCTAGATAGTCTGCATATAGTTTGTTCAGCCAGATCTTGGGTTGGGACTACCGTGCGCCGACGCGCCGCTTACCTAGCAGTAATGTTGACCATGGTGCTGCTGCTGTGGGCGCTGGACGAGAGGCTGCGCGAAGCTTGACCGCCTCCGCCCCCACTGCCAGTGGAGCTCGACGAACTGGCCGCTGAGATGGCGCATGGCGAGTGCTGTCCGACGCTGCTGCCGCCGCCGCTCGCTGCGCTGCCACCGCCACCGCCGCCGGCGCCGCTGCTGCCTGCTGCTGGGGAGTTCGGGCTCTTCTTCCAGGGATGGAACCCCTTGCCAACGGCCGCATCCGCCAGTGGCGGCGGAGATTTGTTCGACAGTTTGTTGCACTGGGCAGCTAGCATGGCCAGCGGAGTGCCGCGCAGGCTGGGATGATCCTGAAAGAAACACGACAAAGTACAGGGTGCCGTTTAGTTAGGTTTATTATAGTTGCCATTTCTTTCGTTGGCACTTCTCGACCAACGAGCGCGTCTTCAAGCATTACTGAAAATGATTTCAATACAAATTTGATATGCCCAATTTCATATCCAGTTGGCAACACAAGCGAAAACAACTTTAAATGCCCTGACGCGACGCCAACCCACAAAATTAACTCGCAACGTAAATCAAAACCGAATTTCGCATAAAATTTTACGGTCTGTAGTTTTTTATAGTGTGTCTGGCATAAGACACACTTAATATATCAGAAGGTTCGTAAGCGTAGATTTCAACATTTTTCCGACTTTTTGTATCTTTATGCTTATACCCCCGCAGAGGGTATTCAAATATTGCCGTAAAGTGTATATAGCATTAACAGAAATATCGTCGACTTTATCAAATGTAAATATTCTCAATCACAATCAACACCTTAATCGCTTTTGGCTGTTTATCTGTTTTTATGGAAATTAGTAACTCTATCTTCATGAAACGACTTTCTGCCGCAGGCCGAGAATTGAATTTTTGTATGAATAACAAGAAAGTACTTGAGACTTGTTAATAAATATGTATATACTAGTTGTTTTATGTACAACATATCAATATGATTTCTTTCTTAACGTAAACATCATTTCCTGTATTTCCTTAAATGAAAAAACTCAGAAGTATTTAACTTTAAAAATAAAAATTTAAATAAAATAATCATAGATACGTACTGCAATATATATAGTTATAACTTTATAAAAAAAATATTAATAAATAAAGAAAAATGTATGTTTTTTGCGAGCGCATCGCAACTTCGACTTTGACACTTTTGTGCCACATTTTGCTTTATGGTCCGACTAAAACGTAAAAGAACAAAGAGAACTCATTTATAAACTCCTTCGGCCGATCCTTTGTTTCCTTAGCCAAGACCAATTTGATATTACGCCTTTGTCTAGCGGTCCATCTAAAACTCTGCACTCTCTCAATTACTGTCTGCATCGCTGACGACGATCGAGGATTTAGGTTTGCTGTCTGCGGCCGATCCTTGTCCTCATCCTCATCACGCACATTTCGCCTGGCAGCACAACAGCTGCGTGATGCATCCAAAAATGTCAACAGCAGCAGCAGCAGCAGCAACCAATTTTCGGCTGCTGCAAATCGGTCGGAGAACTTGTGGCCGCCCGGGAGTCAAGTTGCTGCCTCCCTGTCCAAGAGAATTAAGTCTGTGGTCTTCGCCCAGGCGCTTACAGTTACAGTTGGAGGCGCAAACAGGCGAAGTTGGTAACCCGGCGAGATTTAGGCCGCGGAAGCTGCTATTTGTCGGATAATTGGTGGGGTCACCTTACCGCTCGGTGGAAGCCAAGTCCAAATCAATAGACAAACTGTTTCCGCATTGCTGTTGGCTGGGATTTCAGTTGGCGCTGATTGGCCGGATAAGCAGTTAGTGGTAGCCGGGCCGCGGCTTTTTGTGGCACGTATCGCTGCCGCTGTGGCAGTGCAAAATGTCAGAGAGGTGCCACTGCCCCGCTGGCAGCATAATGATATCGGGGCCAGGCCAGTCAGCATGCGCTTCGAATAGTTTAAAGGATGAGCAGGCAGGCCAGCGTTGGCCACCGAACTACTCTGGCCCCAGATTCGACGCTAAGACTAAGACTAAGACTAAGACCGAGCCAGAGCCAGAGCCAGAGCCAAACATAATTGGAGCAATTTGAACGTCGTGCAACTGCGCACATCGCTCCCTGTAAGTGTGTTCGATTGTGCGGCAAGAAAATTATACAAAATTATATCGGTGCCGGCAGAGAGCCAGTTAGTTAGTTAGTTAATCAGTTAGGCAGTCAGTCAATCATGTTTCTGCAAATTTAAATACTAAATGATTTGATTCATCGATCAAAAACAAAAACAAACAAGAGTGCTCTAGTCGGACATACCCTCGAGAAATATCCCAGGGAGCACTTGGACTATTTGATGGCTCTGCAACCGTTAAACAAGTGCGTCCTTTTATGCCCCAAATCAAATTGATTATAATAAGTAACAATTTGTTTAGCATTTGTGCGCCATAGGGGGCGCCACTGGCGCCAAGCAGTCGTTCCAGCGCCAGCTAGCCACTGCAACGCCCCCTGGTTTGCCTGCGTATGCGTATGTGAATGTGTGTGTTTGTGTGTGTGTGTGTGTGTGTGCTAGCAGATGAAAAGGCCTAAGCCGATCGGAACCGTACTTAACCGGACTAAATTGAAAGAAGACGCACCCATATACCACATACAAAACGAATAATGAATTGCTTTCAAAATTTATGTTGCCCGCCACAGCAACAACAACGAGCTGGACACATCTCAGCTCTCGCTCCCACTCAGTTGCCCACGGCACCTCCTCCGCCAAGTTTCTTTGCTAGCGCGCTGACTGCGCTGCCCGTTACGACATCAAAGCGTAGCGCCTCTGGCCACAACAAATTTCGAGCTGTTGTGCCTCTTGTGCCTATTAAAACTGAGTAGCAAACGGGTATAACGGTTTCGGGCAGACGAAGTTCCAGAGCCGTGCACAGGGTATTTGCCCAGTCGGGCACTTTCGGCCAAAACACTTACTGTGTTTATCAGTTTATTGTTATTGCCGACCGCACTTTGTTGCAGTTGCAGTTGCAGCAAGTGCCCTTTCTCACTTGCTCTTTCCGTGGCACTCGCTCTGCTGTAAATCATTAGCAGAGACACCTGCTGTGAAAATCATGACACCGCCTCCAATTGTTGTGCCCGACCTAATGTCGACTATCGCACAAAAGGTGCTGAACCTGCAGCGCCGTCGTTGATAGCGCCCGCTGTGATCAAGTTCGGGGCGCGGGGCTCGGGGCCAGGGGCTAGGGGCCCGAGGTTCCAGTTGCCAGAAGCTCCGATCCGCCACCTGCTGCGCCAACCAAATTTGTTCGGCTCGCGCCTTTTGTCGTTTGTCTTTGACGTTCCGTTCGACGGCCCTAAGGGCCAGTGACATTAAACTGTTTAAATTAGCCAAGTGCTAATTTCCATTTGATGCACCGATTTCAGACGACCACCCTTGACTGCTTCCCTAGGCTGCAATTTTCTTCTATTCCCTGGCCCCAGGGAGACAGCAACGTGGATAGAAGTTTCCTTTTAGAGCAAAAGTAGGCGGCAAATTGAAATCACTGCTGCTTGAATAATCCTTATTCTTACTAATAATCTTTAGTTACTATTAAGAGTATCCTTTAATTTTTTGAAATTTGTTTAATTTGTTTATTATTAGCTAAAAACTGAGGCAAATTCACAATGTATAGCCAAATCTTAATACTTTATCTGCTGAGGGTATACACAAGTATATATTTCACATTTGAAGTCTTTAGACTTGACAGAACCAATATACCCTCTTCATTTTGTGTGCGAGTTTAAAAAATCAGACTTGTTTGTTTTTGGCTTTCTCTATTTGCAATCTACAAAATGTGGCTTAGTACAGAGTCGAGACTATAGAAAATAACATTTGATCGCATTTGATCAGTGGCGTTTTCAAAATAAATATTTTCTGTATTATGAGGATTTTGCGAGGCTGCCGCGTAATTTTTACAAACTTCCAAGTATATATTTAGATGATGGGATCAGCCCCCAAAATCTCCCCTGCCGCTCTGACAGTGCTCTGAAATCAACAAATCATCATCAGTATCAAATCATAAATCATATCAGACGTACAGTTTTTATAAACCACAAAATTGCTTTCTTCACAATCTACGTAGATCCCAGATGTTGAAATTGTTGAAAGAGTTAAATAAGCTTGTGTCGTGTATTCAAAGGATCTATTTGAATATGAGACAGACAGTCTAAGATTGATTAGAAATATGTGGCTCTATCTGTTATCAACACTAAAACAACACCCATTTATGGGTAAAAGGTGTGCAAAGGTTTAGGTTTTAGCAGCTGTCTCCGAAAATGTCCACTACCAGGGCCAACATTGTGCAAACGCCACGTCGTCAATCGAAGGAGGCCCTCAGATTGAGCAAGTTTTCGTGGCATGTGAGACATAAACCAAACTGCAGTAACGGCGCCAATGTGTAAATAAAATTATAACAAACAATAAAAGTTGAAAATGCGCCAAAACGCAGACAAGAGCCACCAGAACCAGAACGGCTAACGTCTGGCTACCCGAATACGCGACTCGGCAAACGGATGATCCACACCGCGTGGCTGGGTCTGGGCAACGGCCGCGGTTCATAGGCAATTAAAAAGTTCATTGGTTTAATTTGAGCAGGATAGGCTGGTTGGCTTGGCCGGGCCTGGGCCTGGGCCTGGGCCTGGTTTCGACTTGGATTGGCTTCGCCAGCCAACTAACCAGAAGCACGAACGTGGCCATCTTCTAGCCCGGGGCAGTTTGTGAAGGACGCGACAGACTCCTTTTAAGCCTTTACCATTAGCATGTAAAGTGTAAACTAATGACTTTAATTTTGGTTGGCTCTGCAGCAGCGTGGGAACGGCTTTGGAACGGCTGCGGAGCCTGGCGCAGCAATACAGATGGAGATCGAAGTGGTGCACCGCTCAGCTTCTATCTAAGAAGTTTATTAAAAAGAATCGCACAGAAGTTAGCAAACCCTTGGACCCAGAAGTTTAACTTGAATCTGGCAAATATTAATTAGCCTTAGTGGTTGAGCTTTTAGTTTCCGTTACCAAGTTTGTCTGAGGGCCGCAGCGTGGTCCTGAGTTCCTTGGAACTGGTCCAGACCAGCGTCTGCCTGGATGCTCTCATAAGTAAGCCATACGCAAAAACTCATTAACAACGACGCACCCGCCGCAAACGGACCTCAAAAATAACAACAACAAAAACACCAACAACAGCACCAGCAGCAACAACTAAGGCAACACAAATTAATGGAGTTTCATCATAATTTTTCTTTTTAATTTTTTTTTTATTTTTTTTTTTGTTTTTTCGTTGCTGCTGCTGTTGCTGTTTTTATTATTTATTATTTTTGCGAAATCTTAAAAACGCGAACGCGACTTGAGTCAAGTCAAGTCAAGTCTGCGGCAAATATAATTACGACTATCGCCCGGGCTCAATATTCAGTATACATACTGGGATGCCCGGCCACTGGTTTTATAGCTGGAATTGATGAAGTGCATTAAAGTGTCTTTATTGTGCGGCAACAACTAACAGCCGAACTCGAGCCCAATCCCTCTCAAAGCACGCTTGTAATTTACAAAATGTTTATGCCTCATGCCCAGTCCTTGGCAATTCACTTTGCCTACTTCACCACTGCCCCCAGTCCCGCTCAGTCGGGACGCGCTTCATCAGTGAGCAGCATATTATCAGCTAGTTCGTGCCCCATTTACGTTGGGGTCTTCTAGAGGACCACGTACGCCCACTCGGACCGTGCGGCGTCGTCTAAAATATCATGATTAACTGACCGCTCATTAAGACCATATGGAAGTTTTCTGTTTTTGTTTTTACTTGTGGGGGATGTAGCCCCGTCCCCTTTGACTTTTCTTTTTTCACCTCACCCACCGCCCAGACCAACCCTCAATGGGGTCACATTTAATGTGTCTCATATTGCAATTTATTTGAACTGGAACTCTGGCCGCCACGGATGAAGTGGGTGGCGAATGCGGACTTGGACATGGTTGCTGCTTGAGTGCCGTCTGCAAGTAATTGGGGTTGAATATAATTCTCCTTGTTGTATCAAGTATAACACCATTCGGTCGGAAAGGCGTGAGTGAATAAGGCTCAAAGGAGAGCACAGTCAACAGACTTTTCTACTGCAGGAATTTCACTGCAAGCTCTGGTTTCTTATACTTGATTACTAATTATCTTCGTAATGAATTTAACTTCTTGATCTTCAGAGCGTTATGTTTCGGGTGCTTTTAATTTTAAATGATAAAAATGGGCTCCTACAAAGAGCCATTTTTGAGAATTCCCAACAAATTTGTCTCTGCTTTGTAGTTTTTTTCGGGCGGAATTACCGTGGACTGCACCCAGTAAATATCATCTTTACTTATTGTCCGATCGTTATGGCTTAGGTATGAGAAAAAGGTATACAAGAAATTATTAAAAGAACCCACAGATTTTACTTGCCTGCAAGAAAACGGGTTTGGCAGACAAGAAATCAGAGCACGTTGTTGATGCTGATCAAGAAAATAACATTCAGCCTGAGCATACCCTTTTTCACGCACTGCGAATAATATTGAGCATACTCTTCTGTATGTCCCGTGTCGCCCACTCTTACCCATTTTGCATTGCACTTGGAGTCTGCCTAAAACGTCACAATCTTTGGATGCCTGCTAAATATGGGGTATAGCAGCAACTGCAACTGCAACAGCAACTGCAACGGAAACAACAAAAGCCACAGCACTGGCCACAGCCCTTGCGGCAACAAATTAATCGCGTCATTAGCTAACAACAAAAACAGCAATTTGGCAATTTAGCCCGTTCATTGTTGAACCTTAAACAAAAATATTAGGTTGAGGGTTTCGTTGTTGGTTGCTGCTGTTAGTTGTTGCGAACATTGTTGTTATATTTGCGGACTGAAGTGCTGAAAGGCTCGTCGTTGCAAGGTGAGGGGAACCCCACCCAAAACAAAACTCAACTACCCTTAAACACTGCAACTCGCCACTAAAGCCCAAGTAAACAGGTATATTTGGAAACTCATAACTGAACTGGTTATAAGGTGGCAACAACTTACAAGCTATCGAACGATTTTAAACATACACAGGAACAAACTCACGCCTTACCTCAAACACACACTGGAACATAAACTCTTGAAAATATTCGGTGTTTATTGCCCGATCTTTCTGAAATTATAATGGCTTAGATGTGGCATGTAAGTTCCAGGGCTTTACGGTTTTACTACTCAGAGGAATTTCAATTAGTGGGAGGTATAAAAAAAATATTCTTGGCCTTTTTATGCTGCACAATAGCATTAGCTATCAGTTGGTTCGAATTTTTCGAAAAATAAATACTTAACGCTAAACATTTCTACACTCGCTAATGTAGCAAAATGATTATATTGGTTTTCTGCAATGTCCGTCTGTCTGTCTGACAATTGGTCTGTTCGCCTGAAAGCAATTTTTGTCATCGATATTAAAGCTAGATACTTGAAACTTGGAATATATACTCGTGTGTACGCGCGTCACATCAAGTGTTAAGATTTTTGGCTACGCCCACTGGAGGCGTGGCAAATCGCAGGTTTAGATATAGGGTCAACAAATTTGGCAAATATTTTCGGTCACGCCCACTCCCGACCCCACAACATTACAGTTTGAAGGTCACTGCGTTAAGGTTACAATAATCAATACGACCGGTTTAAAGCTGTTATTACACTGCGCCCGACTGCAACGTTCGTAATTGTTTGTTCTTTTTTTAATGGGAGCAGAGTACATGGGTTAATAGTTTTTAGCTATTTTGCTGGCCAATAATAATAATTTGTATTATAAATTTATCAATTTAAGCTGGTCATGTTTCACATATTGAAAAGTAAATTAAGTCCCGCTTTTAAACACCTGAAATGGGATGACAGTTCAGGTCTTATCTACGTTCCCTTAATCAAACAGCGTTTACTTATAGTTTATTGATCATACTTACCGATAAGGGCAACAGAGTGGTGAAGCTCTACAAGCCCATTAAAGTGATCGATTTGGACGAAGCCAACGGCTTGGTAAAATACTAATTTTGCAACTTGATCGGGTATGTGGATGCATAAAATGCATTCGTTTTTGGCGCATGCTAAGTTAAATTAACATTTCTGATACTTTTGAGTTGAAAGCCTAATTTTAACAAACATTAACTCAACGAGATAAAATCTTTGGTTTATTCTGTTTATAGTGAAAAACAAACTCATACGCCGCGAGCTGTCGATGCTCATGTCGATGGTCAGGCAATCATGATTGCGACTGCGACTGGTTCTTGGACTGGAACCGAGAAGGGAAGCGGGACCGGAGCCGCAGCCCGAGCCGGAGCCGTAGCTGGAGCTGCGCCTTGCGCTCAACCAGCCAGTTGCCAGATCCACTCACTTGGACAGCTCGACAAGTTAGTCAAGTCAAGTCAATTCAAGTCAATTCGAGCCACTCTCTTAGTCGTTTCGAGCAGCTTTTGCGATTGCGTGTGTGTGAGTAAACGATTTGCGTACACATTTGCTTACTTATCGCTGTGTAGGTTGTATGTCTTTATTAGCATAATAAGGTTGATTGAAAGCAAGTTGATATTGATATTTATGGCGCACCACTTTATTGATTTTCAGCTGTGCGAATGTGTACATAGTCCAGTATCAGCCACCGATAAGTCTCCCCGTACCACGAGTATGTGCGAGTACGTACTCTCAGCTAAAACTAGTTGCGATGACAAACTCTCTGACTGCTGATCGTAAGAGCTCGTCGTTAACTGGTATGACGCAATGGAACACTACGACTGGCTTTGAAAAATACCTCTCAATCGACAAACAGACTCTAACTCCATTTTTTAAAGAAATACACAACTGCAAATCGGTGTATCCGTTATGTATCGGTATTTATCAGTTTCGGGCAGAACAAGGTTTCTCTGACCCAATTATTGAAAAAAGGATTACATAAAATAAAAAGAGTATTTTGACTTTGTGACATTATTTGCATCTTGCTGTCCGGCTGACTGTAGAAACCCCATATTTTGAAGCCCGCCAGATACCGCCGTGTATATCCGTCGGATAAGTGTTAGGTTTTTTGGACAACAAATCGATATCACTCACAGTTTTAGGGCTAAACTTACAAAATTTAGCAGGGAATCCACTGATGACGTCCTGTTGAGATCGAGATCGTCTCCAAAAATCGATAAAATGTGTATTCCCCAAGCTTACAGTTTGTAGGTCTTTAACATCCTTTTCGGCTGATTTAAATTTTTACTGCGCACACTGTAAACAGAGCATTACGCAGTTGATTACACTCGACTGCAACATTTTTAAGTGTTATATATATTAAGTTCTATAGAAAGAGGTAAATAGCTTATTTAAAAGGCGACCGATGTTCGATTTCGGAGACTTTAAAAACTAATTATGTCGTATAGAGAATATTTTACACTCGAATATTATAAATTATAGTTAGCACTTATGATACGCCTGGAGCATCGATCATTTCCGATCGATGATGTAATGTTTGTTTGATGTGTTGACTGTACATGGTGGAAAGCGGATATACACGGCTCAATGCCGCTAAATGATTCAATTTGCGCAGTAGGAGACGAAGGTCAAAGTGCAAGGATAAAAACGCCGCTGATGGTGCGCCAGCCGCAGCCGCATCGAAAACTGAACGGAGCATAATGAAAAGAAGCAGGAGGTAACTGCCAAATGGCAGCGCATTTGATGGATGGCATGGGATCGGGTCGGATCTGGGATCTGGGCTGCTGGGATTGGACGGGGATGCTGTGCGAAGGGAAATTAACTAGCAGGCAGCCAGCCAGCCCAGTGTGCAGTGAGAGCTATTTAAGTTCCGGGGCCACCCTATGTTAAGCCGCCTCGGCCAAATGTGCAATTTTGTAACAAATTAGCGAGGTATCAGAGCCATGCGCACAAGCGCACAAGCACACGAATGGAGAGGTCCTTTGTTTAATGAAAAGTGCCGTTGTAATTATCACCACAGGATGCCCCTCAGGTAACGAGCGTGAGACGGAGCGAGATGGAGTGAGCCAGAGAGGGAAAGGGAGGGTAAGAAGAAGGCTGATCTCGCTGCAGCGCAAATCCTTAGCCCAAAACTCATCCGCTTTGCACACAAAGCGAAAAATCCTTTAATGCGCCTGCGACGCAGACACAAATAAACAATGCGTTGGCGAAACATCGCACTTAATCTGATGCCTAATGAGCTATTTCGATCAAGTAGCGCATTCTGGAAACCGGCCCGGCCATTATCCGCTGCCACTTGACCGGCAACAAAGCACGGCAACGTCTTAAATAAACAAATTGGGCACTTGATTTCAAAACTATGGCAGCACTGCGGAGAGGGGCCTAAAACAACAGGCGAGACAAAGGAGGCGCAGTTGCAGCAACAATCCGTTTGCCTAATTCGAGTTCGCAATTCCAGCAAATAATGAATTGGCAAGAAGCCAAAAATCGCAAAACCGTTTTTCACCTGAACTTTCGCTGGCCAGGCGCAGGCACACTTAAAAGCTAGTTTCCTGCCACGTTCATCGGAATTGTTGGACCCACTGGAGTCGATTTTTCGCATTCGGTTCCCGTTATCATTAAATCCACGCGAAAGTGTTCTAATTGCAAAACTTTTGCCACCAGCCAGCCGGCAAGCAGGCGCGGCCGCCGTTACTGTTGCCGTGTGTGCCGGAGAACTCCGCACGGCGCACTTGTGGTAATTGCAAATTGTTGCGATATGCAGCTGCAGCCCCTCGCCCCCGGGGAACCCTCCGCGGACAGCCCGAGTCGGGGTCCGGCTCTGGGTATAACTCGTTCTTTAAGTTGATGGTCGCTTTTAATTAAAAGTAACAAGTATTAAATAAGTGGCAGGGCGACCGAGCACGCCATGCGAACCCCAGCCGAGCCATAGGTGTCATCCGTCACCTCCCTGAGCGACAATTTGCATAAACTATTCAAGAGTTAGATATCCACCATGGAATTTAAATAAATCATTTCATATAAAAATGTTGATTTCTTAGTGTTCTGTAATTTGAATGCGCTGTTCTGTGACAAAGCTATAGTGTGGCGAATCGGAAAACTCTGCTGGGCTGACTCATCAAACTTAGCAGGAAGAGACACACTCGGGATCGATCGAAAATTGCGACCACGCCCTCTTCCACCCCCACAAACCGCAAAATCAATATTTCGCAAAGTTACAAATAACCAAGAAACCTGTTTGCGAATGCTTTAAGCTGTTTTTGCTTTAGGGATAGACAATTGCAGAGTAGGCCGTAACCCGCCGCTCTTTTTATTTAAGTTATTTACTTAAATGCATTCATTATGGTCTTATTTATAATTATTATTGTTTTTATTTTAATGCAAACTTAGTCCAACTTAGTTATTTAGAAGAAGAGATTTATTAATAAATACAATAAAATGCAGTTTGGTCTAGAGCATTCTTCGCGTTATTTGTCTATCTGCCATAGACTTGGCCTAATGCATTTGTCTCATGTTTAAGCCCAATACCCATTTAGGGTGGCCCATGCAGTGCGTTGCGTGACAGCCGGCATGATATATTCCCATAAATCAGCAGTAAAATATCAAATTGTTATTATTTTCGCTCCTATTTACCAGCGTTATTAATTAGGTCGATACGCATCAAGGTTGTTCCTAAATTTGTATACGAGTATTTACTAAATCATAGATAGGTTGGCTTTGCGCGGCAAATAGGCAAAGTTACACAAAAGGCAACAAAAGTGCACTTCGTGACATTGGCATATAAACTCGTATCTCATTTGTCACACTGACTCCCTTTTCTGTGGCTAACCGTCGACAAAGAGTTCGCCTATATAGTCGGTTGTTATTGTGCTAAAGTGCGACAATTTGTTTTGCACAAAAGATTTAGCAGCAGTAGCATCTGCAGTAGCACCGGCAACAGACAAAACTTAAAGGCGTCTGCTGGAACGGAAGGGAATATCTTTATACCTGAATATTCAAATCAATTGGTTTTTTGGACCGCCTTCGCCTTGCTGATAAATTGCAAACTGCGCATCATAAACCAGTAACTGATGCTGCTGCTGGTGCAACAGTGACAGTGGCAGTGGCAGTGACAGCAACAGCAACAGCAACGGCAACAACAACAGAGACAACAACACACACGCGCAGTCCGTCTGGCCGGCATTCGGCTGTTGTCTTGCAGCTCATTTGATTCAACCATATGCATATACGAATTCAGGCCTCCGATTAGGATTCGCGCCCCGCTGCGAGCTGTCCGGCGACTTTGGTCAGCACAGCAAACGCTGTGGATTGTTTTCTGTGTCTCTGTTTGCCTCAGTCTCAGTCTCGGTCTCAGTCTCCGTCTCCGTCTCGATCTCGGGCTCTGCCACAGCCTCTAGTTCTTTCTCTGGGGCTGGCCTCTTTTGCATATTCATTTGGAGTGGCTGTCGGCAGAACACCGGTAGCCAATTACCTGGCAGTTAAGGTTGCACCAATTCGCTTAATAATAAATAATGAAACACATGCAACTGTGCATAAAGAGCGCAAGCATTCAACCCGCCAACTTGACTTATTGATTTATAAATGTTGTAAAAAATATTTCTTTGTATGTATGTTTTTATACTCTGCTTACAAAGGGAGACAGGGTATATTGGAACATAAATGTATACCCGCGTAGACTCCCCATTTTGTTCGTATAATCTAATTAGTTATTTGGGCCGGGCAAAGCCGGGTACGGCCCGCTGGTAAATAATAATAAAAACACAAATAATGCACGGCGACAATTTGTTGCCGCGCTGGCAAGTGGCAGTGTCGCAATTGTTGTATTATTGAGCACTTGATTGCTTATTAACAAAACACAAAAACACCACAAAGCAAACAGCAAAGCGCGATAGACAACATCAATTAATCGGTCGGCAACAGCATTAGAATAGATGGCTCTCTGTTATTATGGCAGCTACAAAACAAGCCAAAAACGGCGCCATTAATAGATAATTCCCGATTGAGTTCCGCACACGACAGCCAACAGCACGAACAACCAAAAATTGCCAATAAAATATTGTATGGAAAAGTGCATTCATTGTGCATATTGTTAACGCTGCTGTGTTGTTGGCAACCGAACGGCAAAATCGTGTATATCATTTCATTTAAGCTAAAAATGTTTTGAGCAGCTAACAAGATCCTCCATAATTATGAGCAGCTATACGGAGCTACACCGATAATGATCGCACGGCCGAGCCAAAAGCCGCAACAGACTTTTACCCAAAGCATTGCCCATAAAGTCATCGTTGCCGGTGCTTTCTATAATCAGCATTTTTAGGCGCAAAGTAGAAAATTACAACTTGCACACACGCTAACGTTAATGTAAACAGTGCCCCCAAGAGTAGAAATTCGAGACCATCGAATTAAGACTCGAGCCTAGAGAGCCCGACGCAAACCTTTGGCCGGGTACCAAAAATTACCGACAATTTTCAGGCAACAACGTTTAGGTTTTCGTTTTTGGCTGCTGATGCCTATTCCGTTGCCCATACCTTCCTCGGTGCATCTGCATCCAGTCGGTTGGCGGTTATGTTCTCAGCTTTTCGAAGGCATTTAACGGCTCTGTAGCCAGGCTGACGAATGTGGGAACATTGCTGGCGACCAAATTTTTTAGACTTTTTTTCGATTTTCATTCTCCGTACTCGCTAAAATGTAACAAGTAAAAGTGCTCTGATCGGGAGTGCCGGACTCGGGTATATATACATATACATTTTGTGATCGGTTGATTATGATTGATTATGGTAAAAATGTATACAAAATATATCGTTTACTATACGCATATCAAGTTAATTTTAATATAATTAATAATTATTAATAAACTATCTATATTGTAGTGCATATCAGTTCAAAGGTAGGTGGCATTAATTCAGAACTGGACTCCCTAACTCCCTTTCGAGCACTTTCGAGCGCAGAGCTCGGCTAGCAACAGACCCCGACTAATCTTATCTGCAGGGTAAGCAGCAGCTCTTGTTGCTGATGTGATTGCCAGGCAAATTTGTCATGTCAACAAGAGCGGCAACAATTGCTGTCAGAGAAACTTAACAGACAACTTGGTGGCGCAAAGGTTATGCAGCGATTTTCATCAATGGCAGACCATTGAGAAAACGTTGCGCCGGAATTTCATTCACTGCACACAATTTGCTGCTGCACTGCGCTGTTGCTGCAGTAGCAATTGGGGCTGCTGCTTAAGCTATTTGCATGCAACTTATTTGTCAAACGGGCAACGGCAACGAACTGACAAAAAGAAAAACGAGAAAAAATTAAATATTTGCGTACACGTTTCAATTGAGAAATTGCTGTATGGCAGTTGCTGCCAACCGCATCAGCAGCAACTTCTTTGCACGCCGGCAACAAACTCAACTTGGCTTGTGGCCAATAGTGGGCGTTGCACAAAATTTCGTTGCGTTTCAATTGCATTTGGTGCATATTTTGTCGCCGTCATTTGAAAATAGCGCGCATAAATACGCATGCCTCAATAGATTTTGGCACGCAAGCAGCAGCAACAGCAACGGCAACAACAGCGGCAACAACAGCAACAGCAACAGCAGCAGCAACGACGCCAACAACAATGCTCAGTGGGCCCCTATCATCACAAGACTCGCTGGCAATTTTTGTCGTTACCAAAGTGCCTTTAAAATGAAATTGAAACTAAAAACGAGTTTGAGCGCTGTTGCTATTGCTGTTGGGGTGTTGTTGCTGTAGTTGCCTTGCAGCTTTGGGTCCAGCTTCGTGCCGTGGCAAATCAATCAATTTACTTGGCTATCTTGGCATATTTTTGTTGCTGCTGCTGCTGTTGTTGCTGCTGTTGTTGTTGTTGTTATTGTTGTGGATAATCGGTGAGCTTCATCAGGCCACAAACATGAAACATGAACATCATCAACGCCATTTCAACGCGCGCCTTGTGCAAAGTTAAAAACCCAATTTCGGGCGTAAGACTCGTCCTGAATCGACTCGGCCGCAGCTCAATGTTGGACTCCACTCCACACGAGCACACGGACAACGTGGCCTAAAATAAAGGCATATAAACTATACGCTTGCTTGGTGGTAATCACTGCACATACATCTTAAGCAGCAGGCGTAACAGCAACAGCAACAGCAACAGCAACAACAACAGCAACGGCAACGGCAACAAGAACAACAGCAACACCAAAGGCAAGGCGACTTATGTTGTTGCCATGTCGCTGGAGTTGTGCTCGCTGTGATGCACGAATCGCTTGCGGGTTTGGCAACATCTACCAGAGATGTTGCTGCAAACCGTGTTGCCGTTGATAATGTGCCCGATCTGACCTTATGACTACGCTCAGACATTAGATTTTAGCTTGGCCAGTGAAACACCTGTCTAAAGCATTTGTTGCCAGCCAAGTATTGGTTTGAAGCTAAGCTTCAAAGGTGGCACATTTACGCATTAAATGCTGCTGTTGTGCAGTACCTTCTTGTCAATCGCAACCACAGCAGCACCACAGCAACCGCGACAGTAAAAAAAAAGCATTTTTACTAGCTATGAAAAATGAGTTGAGTGCAACGCGGCAGCCACCAAGTGTTTTTGCACGCATTTGTCAATTTAGCATGGCATCAAACATCCTTTTATTTCGTTTTTGACAAGAGCCGCCGCGACCGTCGTTTCGCCAGCAAACGAATGTCATGCCACATGGCTGCCTGGCAGCCATTTGCATGCCTCGCTAGAATGCAACGCAGCGTTCCGCGTGCCTCGCAAGCCACAGAAGTTGCGTCGGCGTCGAGCATGGCTTCACTCGACAGCGCGAGTGACTAACGAGTTCATCATTAAATGATTTTAACGACTTCATTTAATGTGTAACATAATATTTACAACTGCCGCCGCTGTCGCCTGACATTGCCACCGCTGTCGTCGCGGGGCACGCTGCAAGGCGTTGAAGGCAATAAACTAATAAGTGGGTCACAGCTCAACTTCATTGTCGGAACGGAAATCGGAAGTTTATCTGTAACATGTAAAGAAGAAAGCCTTGCCACAAGTTCTTATTAGAAAATTCGAATCAGTTTGATCAGTTTCTTAATTCACAATGTTGTGTCTATAAAGTAAATCAATGGATAATTGCAGCATGCAAATTTCAAATATCTAAAATCTCAGTACATCTTGTACAACGTGGAACTGCACTTTGAAACAATAAAATCACTTGGCCACTTTTTTGTACTTTTAGCCTTCTACAGTCGTTGTTGTTTCCGGGCAAATGGGCAAAATGCATTCACAGTTAATAAATAAAAAGTATGAAATATTTGAACGCTCGTTGGCTTTGACATTTGTGAAATATTTGCAGGCATGTGCATACATAGTATAGAGAAAACTAACATTAAACTGGCAAACACTTTTACAGCCATTTTTCGCCAGCCGTCTTCTTTGCCATTATACGACACTGAGGCTGCCTTGTTCTCTTGTCAGTCGGCACTTGCCAGAAATATGGCCACATAAAAAATACATGAAATGTACAGCGAAGCACTTAAATAAATCCATAAGAATCTTACTTGCAGTAACTGCACTGGAAGGCCCTTGTGTCCCATCCATCAGGACATAGCCGGCACCAGGGCATCTAAGCCGCCTAAGCAAATAAGACCCCGGGCGTTTTAGAAAAGCCCGCAACTTACGGCCATAGACACAATGGCACATATCAGCACAATAGCAGCAACAAAGCCAAATCCGTTATGACAAACAAACTGCATCACATAGATACAATAACACCTACAATGTACATTGTCTGTCATGTAGGTCGCCTGAGCCGCTTAACAGATTTTAGGGTCCCTTGAATAGGAGCCAGACGGAGGCAAGTCAAAACAAACTTAACACTCCTTGATCTCTCTCCCTCTCTGTCTGGCATTTTGCCTCTCTCTCGCGATCAGCAGAGAAGGTTTTACAACTGCGAATATGAAATGTGTATATTCTTTAATTATTTTATGTTGTTATACACAAAAAAAATAAACATTTTGTTGGACTCCTCCGATTATTCTATTTGAGTTTATGCAAATAATAAACGCTCAAATTTTATTTTTCATTTTATTTTATTTTCCTTTTAACGGCAAGGATTATTCTGATTCAATGCGCTCCTAAAGGGCTTAAGAAACCAAAACCGTTGTGCATTTTAGGCACTCACCCCGAGCCTGAGCCGCCAGCCAGAGCCCATCTTATATTGCTCTCGATTTTATATTGATTACATACCAAAAACCTGCGACTGCGCCTTTTCGGTATGATTATCACAATTATCTGTAATTTAGACCATAAATCATTTCATTCTCCAGCAAACTTTAAACGTAACCCAATCTTCCGTAGTTGTTAATGCTGCAGTTGCCTTTTTTCATATCGACTTGTACAGCGAATAGATACACACATACAAATAAATAAATTGACTGGCTGGCTAACTGAGCAGCATGGCCGAGCTGCCTTGATTTCGCTGTATAAGGAACTCGTTAACCGTCGCCGTCGCCGTCGCCGTCGCCGTCGCCGTCGCCGTCGCCATTGCTGTCACCAACTCGAAAAGCAAATTTACAGCACGATCAAACAATTCAAAAAGCTGTTTCGCGTTCGGCTCCGGCAATTGATTGCCCGGGACGGACACTCGATCGATGTGTAGAGGTGTCCAGTTTAGTTCGGACTACAGGCAGCTTTTGCAGCCAAACGCTCAAATTGATTAACTCATGAACCCGCATTCAAATCAACGCTGACAAACGTTTTGACTTCGCGTCAACAAAATTTATAACAAGCTGTTGATGTTGCAGTTGCAGTTGCAGTTGTAGTTGTAGCTGTAGTTGTGGTTGTAGTTGTGGTTGCATTAAGCTCTGGCGTGTTCAATCGACGCGAGGGTTCCTGGCGCAGCCAACATGAAAATTGCCAGCATAACGAAATGAAGACCTCACTTTGAGGCTCCCTCGGCATCTGCTTGTGGCTCTGACAATTTCGGCACGGTTTTCAAAAAACCAAAAATAATGAAGTACAAACGTTGCCAAAACCCAGCCAAGGCCGAAGCTTCTTAACATGAGTGCAACATTTTTGTTGCTCAATCCGCAAAATTGTAAAGAGTATATTAGCTTAAAGACTTTCAACTTTGGATATTTATTTGTGTAAAAGTGTTAAGGTTTTTCGTCTGGTAAGTCGCGAAATCGTCATCCCTACAGTTTTTTTGCTAGGACCACCAAATTTGTTTTTCTCTACTGATCGATCCAAAAAACTGGTGCTTTTCTTAAGATATCCTTAGCAATATAACTTTGCCCCCAACATATGAACATATCACCAACACCGCATCTTTCATCCAATACAACAGTATTGAATCTTAGATAACGATTCATACTTATTAATTTTCAATCAAATTTCCGAATACGAGACTTACGTTATGTGGGTAATCTGAGTATATTTGATGTTTTAAGTATTTTGTGTTAGCAATTATTCGAGTACACAATGAGAACTCGACTCTTCGAATTGAGCAATAAATAGGTCCGTTTCTAGTGAAGCTAAACTGAAAGCTTATAAGCCAATGATGGCATAATAAATGTTAAAATGTTTACTAAAGTGCGCGCTGGGGTTGAGGGCGTAGCCGATGGCTTTTTATCGCCTGTCAGCGAATGTCGCCAATTAACATTTCGTTGTCAGCCAAAGTGAGTGTAAAATGTGTAACAGCCAGTGCCGGAACTAAGGTGCGACGCACAGTGTAGTGACTCAGGGCGTGGGGTCAACTTGTGCGTTCCCCGCTTCACAGTCGTGTGGGACTGGCTCCTAACTGAAATCCACTCGGGGCCCATTCAGAGTGCTCATAGTTTAGGTACTTACACTATTAGACGCACGTCGTCGCCTCAGTCGCTAGTTAATTAAAGCGCACTCAGCGCATTTTAATACCCTGTGTCCACTGAAAGTTGCTTAAAAAGGTATAATGGGCTAGTGCAAGTGTATGTAATGTCCACTATCAACCGATATAACCGAGCTAATCGCAATCCATGTCCATCTGTACAAACACGTTGATTCAGAGTCAGAGTCAGAGCCTAAAAGAGCTAGACACTTTAAATGTAGCTATATCAATAAAATATTATCTCCTGTTTTTACCAACAAAGTTCTTCTTTTTTTTGCCAGGTTTTTTGAGTATATCTCGGAGACTTTTAGAGCCAGCGGCATCAAATTGTTTGTTTAGTATACACAGATTAAGAATATTATCAAATTTGTATATTTTCCACCGGCTCGGAGTTTTGTACAGGCTATGCTCTAGTCGGCTACTGCCGACTACAGCACTCCCACTTGTTCATTCTATTGTTATTGCAATTACTGTTTGTAATTACTTAGCCATCCAGTATGCACTTGACTGCCAGAGCCATTTAGCATATTTTATCCAATGTACTCTATTTTATTTACAATATAAATTCAAACGAGTCAATTAAATGAAGGAAAAATTATATATCTCGATTTTATATATATCGATTTTAAATATTTTAATTAAAACAACTGCATAATTTGCTTACATTTTCTTACTCTGTTGACAAAATAATAAATAACAAATGATGCCCCTTTTGGCTCTATTGTTTTATAGTAACTTTGAGGTTACATTTCAAATTGCGAATCTCTGGGTTTTAGAGTCCCTAGATCGACTCAGCCAGAATATATTTATGGGGTCGGAGCTGACGGCCCGTAAACTTATTTGTACTTTTTGCATTTTATATTTTATATTGGGTATACATCGCGACTACCAACTGTCTGTAGGACAGTCTGTTCTGACGTTTTGACGGTGGTGACGTTTTTGGCGGTGGCACCCATAACTGCAAGTCAGCGGCGGCACGCAAAGGCGGCTGGGGAAAACCAATTGAAAATGCTCGCAAGCGGCTTCTTTGAAGAGCCCAACCGAGACCTTGTAACGTGCTCTCACTTCCACTGCACTGTATTTGCGTCCATCCCTGTCTCGCTTATTGTTGCGAAGCCTGCGCTTCGCTTTTAGCATCATCATGCCAACTAATTTTCTAAATGACGCAAGTTAATTGCGTTGGTCCAGCCTATTGTCAAAGGTGAAAATGAACAGACAGTCGCACAAAGCGAGGCGCATTCATTAAGCCAAATCATAGTAAGTAAGTATCTCGGCCAGCGCAAAGAGGGAACAAATTGAAAGAATGGCACTCCACATAGGTCGTACTGGAAACAGAAATAACTGAGCATGCAAAGCGCTGACAACTATATCCAATGCAACTGCTAACTAACTAATGATAATAATAATAATAATTCAAGTAATAATAATCATTTCACGGCCTGAGTGTTCCTATAATTTCTCACTGTGTAGGCGATAGAAATCTATGAAAACTACAGGATATTTACTGACGGCATCTGCTGCGCTATTCGGGCAGTCAGGGCTACCGATGCCCTACCGATGAGCGACGCCCTGGCGCCTAGCCGAGTTGAGAACACAACAAATTAGTCAATGACGCGGCGATATTGCTCCAGCTGGCTAACAGCTTACAGCAGAGGCCTCGCTGTGTATTTGTATTTTCATTAATATATTATTGCTTAATTTCTTTTGTTATGCTGATTATGCCGGCAGACATCGCCACACAAACGAGGCCCAGGCCCAGAGAGTGGCCCAAGTCAAGTCCGAGAGATGTTCATGGGAAAAACGGCAAGAGCATTCCATGATTTTTATAATTTAACAGCCGCATCTTGGGCGCGTACATATTTCAACAATCTCCTAAAGTTTTTTTACCGCTGCCTCGGCTGTCTGACAGTCTCAATGTTCGACTATCTGGCAGCCTGAAACACATGTTTTGTGCGTTGTTTCCAGCATAAATGTTAATTTCAGTTTGTCTTGGTAATTTATCATTTTTTATTTTTATACTCTGTTCAAGAAGTGCAAAAGAGAATATTGGCTTTGTGCCAAGTCTGCTGTTCTCTGCTCATTGTGTATATCTCATTCAGTCAAAGGTTATAAAAATTTTTGAGGCTATCCCAAAACACCTATACCTCTTAAGATTCCAGCGTTATATAGCCAAAAAATATCAGTTACGCCCCAAAAATCACTATTTGCTAAAATTATGATTGAAATGTCTGTTATGGCCCTGCGAATAGAGTGTGGCGCAGTCGGGTGTAACGGCCTTACGTTCTTAAGTGTTTGTTTCATACCCTGAACCCATTAAAAATGGTCAAGAAAGGGTATAATGGTTTTGTGCAAGTGTATGTAACAGGCACAAGGAGACATCTTCGAACCTATAAAGTATATATATTTATATAGTTGTCTTGATCAGGCCAACTAGCTAAGTCGATTTAATAACGCCCGTCTATGATAATTGTATGATAAAAGTCGGACAATAAACTTAGAAGTTATTTCCGCAGTGAAAAGCAGAATCACAACGGCTAATATATATGAATACATGAATGCAAGGAGTGAGCTGTCAGTTGAGTACAGGGTGTCTCCTAGTCGGGCACTCCCGACGGACTCTAACTTGTTTTTTTTTGCCTTGCGTCTTGAAACGCTTTTAATTAAAACCCATGCGCATGTGTAACTTTCTTAAACAGAGCCTTAGATTAGAGCGCTCTCCTCGGCTAGCAAAGCTGAAGTAGTGTCTAGCCGTATACGGAGGCAGCTTTGAACTTGGCCGACAGCACGTTTGTAAAATGATTGATGTGGTATTAACTTTAATAATCGCCTGTCCGCTCCATCAATATGCATATCGGGCCCGACTCGATGCCACCACCAACCAACTTACCACGACTCTGGCTCCAGTTCTGGCTCCCTTTTGAGAGCATTTTGGTATGCGGTGTGCTAATTGCATTGAAACCTATGACTTTTACTGGACACTTGGCTGTGGCGTCATAAATAGTATAGGCACGGAAACAGAGCTAAGAACCAAAGCTCTTAACAATTTTGCGCCTGTTTGGCCGGATGCTTTATGGCCATTATTGGCGCTACTAATTCTATTAAAAGTGTCATGCAATTTGCCACGTCATGCAAGCTTAAAAGTTCATCAATTTTGTTAGCCACGACAGATGACCCAAAACTGTGGGCTGATAACATACAACTCAAGATGTCGAAAACTAGCGAGTCAACATATTTACACCTGAACATTCAGCTTAATTAGGCATTTACGTGAAGATGAGTCCAAACGAAATACAAGTACAAATGGGTTTTAAAAATATATTATTATAATACTAATAATTATTATTACCATTTTTGTGATTATTATTACTTTGTATAGTTTTAAGCCATCAGTCTAACTTTATTTGGAGCCTTTAGCCAAGACAAATGCTACATTCGTATCACAGGCTAGTTGTGATACGAACCCGGATCCCCGTTGTTCACTTTCCAAAATGCCTGGGCATTCCGACGACTGATCTACCGAGGACTGCATATATAAATAATTTATTTTCCTTTTTATACAAATTGCAAAATATAAAAGATGGAAAAATAACCGATATAGTAAAATCATGTAAATGTGCTCTGATCTATATAATAATTTAAAAAGTCTGATATGTGTATGGTACAGGAATTTACATATATTGCGAGCTCCTGATATATCTGTTTCTCTAACTAGACCTGTAATTTATTGTTGGACATGCCTCTTCTGCCTGTATCATATATTTGTACAACACATTGTAACCCATGTTACCCATTTTCAATAAGTAAAAGATATAAACATGACATTTGTCATTGGGAAGCCCTACAGCAAATTGGCTGTTAGTGTTATTTGACTGATAAAAAGTTAACTTCATGGAGTCATCGTTTGTATCTGTATCTGAGATCTCGTAATATAATACATGCGCCGACTATAGATCAGTGGAAACGGATGAAAATCATTTCATCGTTAGCTTCACACCTCATGGGGCCCAACTGAACCCGAATAATTGATTTTAGGAGCGGCGGATACTTGAGAACCCACATAATTGGCATGTACTCATCCATCTGTATCTGAATCTGTATCTGTGTATCTGCATCTGTGGCGTGCGTATCTCCTAAGCCGTGCCATGAAATTCGTTTGCACACAGACTGCACAGCGTTAAACAAGCCGCATCTAATCGATTTAGGAGCTGACTTTTACTCATGCTCGGACCGAGTCGCAGACTCGTCAGCAGCACTACGTACTTTCGGTTTTATCGGGGAGTCTCGTCGAGCACGGACAACAAAGGAATCCGGGCCCATCATGGGTGACTAAATTTTCCACTGCTGCCAATGGGACTGTTCTTGTACCTGAATCTCTGCATTTTGTTGCGAATTGGCATGGCGTTTAACGGTGTTTGTTTCCATGCATTCGCTTTGTATCTGATGCTGTCGCCACGGGATTGTTGTCAGTTTTTATTTGCTATTGTTAGGCCTAATGCCGTGCAAGTGGTTGATTTGCCACATATTCGCCTGACATTGTTAACATGAATACACACAAGCGTACATATCATGTGTGCATCAATGGAAGTGATACTCAAATACAAGTTTGCTTTCAGGAGCTGAAACCTATGAAGAACAAATCTACATTAACAGCTCTTTGAAGGACTTGAAATTCAATTCAAAGACTAGTTTTTGTATCATAAGGTCTCTTGACTGTCAGCCGTAGATTAAATTCATTTACAATGTTATATATGTATTTTTCCTCCTTGTATGAACGTAACGTAATAAAACATACATAAAGGAGTAGGAAATATTTCAAAGAAAGAATTATGCATATCAAAAAACAAATGAAACCGGTAAGGATTTTTTAAACATTCAATCCAATAACAAGGTGGTTTTGGTCAAAATTACTAAGAACACAAAATTAGCTTTTCAATAAAAAGAAACAGAAGTTGTGACCGATTGTTCCTATGACAGCTATAATATAATAGTTCTCAGAAAAGATCAGCGCTGAAGAAGATATATAGATATATATTCACATATTCACAGATTGACTCCGTATTTCGTTTTGATACATAAAATATATACTAATGCTTGAACGGGACAGAATTTTTACTCTTTGGTGGGCAAAACCTTTAGTAAAATGTTACATAAATTATTTGCGTAACAATAAAAATTTTCCGGTCAACATTTTCAATAAAGGACGTGTAAGAAAAAACGTACACGGAAAATCTCCACACCTAAAAGAATTTAATCTTCATACTCTATATCTCTACAATGAAGAAACACTCGTACAATTTTGTTTTGAAGCTATCAAAAACATTGCGTTTTGGAATATTGTTCAATTAAGTATGAAACGTTCTTAATAAATAAGATGAAATTTTGGAATAAAGCAGAAACTACTCATTACAGGAAATTTCGTTCTTGAACTAAGCGGAAAATGTTCTAAATGCAAGTACAGTGTTTTTTATATTAAGTACTGTATTTGAATTTTATATTGCAAACTTTTGGTTTGATTATAAAGAATGTTCTTAAATAAGAATTTGGTTATAAGTACAAAATTCTTGTTTTTTTTTTCTAACTAAAACAGTCAGTAACCCACCGTTCGATAATTCTTGCTGATCAAGAATACATATATAATATATATATAAGTTGAAATGTGAATTTTAACGAAGTACGAAACTCTTCGAAATGGAAGCAAAGTAAACCTTTCGTAGTACTGCTTATTGAAATGTTGCTGGAAAATGTTGCTCTGCACTTGAGATGCCCTTTTTGCATTTTGGGTCGCATTCAGCACTTACCGGATTGACTTGTGGTTTCTGCAAATGTGTCGCTATATTTGAAATGTTCATGCCCGCCATAGCCGGAATCTGTGAGCCGTATAACTGACCGGCGGTCGGTGTCATGTCCGTAAGCATTTTAGCTGCAGCTGCTGCTGTTGTGTTTGTTGCTGTTGGCGTTGTAATTTTAATGTGCGTTTTGTTCTCTTTTGTCAAGATGGAAAGTTATATTACTCCAAACAAAGCACAAAAACAAAGTCGATTCTTGACCACTCAGACCTGGTGTTATGAATGTATTTGTTGCCGTTGCCGTTGCTGCTGTCTAAAAACACACAATGATTAAGCACAAAGAAACACGCGCGCTAGACGCAAACAATAAAAAATATGCAAGAAAAAGGATTTGTATAAGGACTCTAGCTGCTTAAGTGCACTTTTCACAATGAATTGAGCTCAGTTGTTGCTACGGTTTTACTGATGTTATTTTTAACTGTTAAGAGTGCTCAATGTTTGGGTTTATTTGGTTAAACTTTTTCCGTCGGCGGCTACTTTCACCTGACTATGATTTTTACAGTAACAGTCACATGTGACAATGGGCGATCAAAATTGTTGGCTCTCTCTCCAGATGTGGCGTCCCGTTTCCAAGCGGATCAGACCGCTATTGAACTGTCACTCTTACGGTTCCTGTGACCGTCACTTGCCGATCTGCGTTGTTTGTATTTGACTCGTCAATTTGAATGCGCCGCGAACGCCAGTCTCCGATGGTTGCCGATTGAAAACTATCAGATTAATGTAGGACGCAAGCGAAAAGTTTGCAGGGGTAAAACTGAAGCGAAACAATAAAACCGCGTGGGCCAATAAGCGAAAAAAAAAAATAACTGAAGTGTAGTTCAAACGCACTGGAACGCACTTAAAATTGTATGTGATTGTTGCTGATGTTGTTATTGTTGTTGTTGTTGTCGTAGTTGTTATTGTTATTATTGTTATTGTTGTTTTTGTTTTTGTTGTTGCTGTCGTTGCTGGTGTTGTTTTTGATGTTGTTCGCAGAGGCGTCGGCGGCGACGTTGGCGACAAGGAGGCGTCTGCACTAACAAACAAAATGTATCCGCGCAAAAGTTTTTGGCGTCGTCGCTGATCGTTCAAAGGCTTGCAACTGTTTCACGCAAACAAAAAGCTTGGGCCCATTCTCGTGTAATCGTGACGGCGACTGCTACGTCAACGTCAAACGAAGGCGTTGTCGTCGTTCAGCTACAGCAGAGGGCGCGTCAAAACAAGTTGCCTGCTGCCGCTGTGAGAGAGAACGCGATTTGCAATTGTTGTGCTTGTGTGCTTCGCTTTGGCTGTGTGCGCTGGCAAACTGAGACAGCGACAGCGACAGCGACACCGACACCGACAGCGACTGCAGGCAGCGAGAAATCCCAAACGCTCTCTCGCGCGCAGCAAAAACAACAGCAGCCATTCCCATTCATCATGACGCAGTTACTCATAACATTGGCTGCAGGCCGCGTGTTGCGGGCGCCCGAAAGAGACAGCAATAGCGCAACCCACCACCGAATGCGAGCCAAGGCTGTGAGGATCATCGCTGGCACTGGGTGCCGGTGCCGGTGCCAGTGCCGATGCCGATGCCGTCCCGATGCCGTGCCGTGCTTGATGATGATGTATTAGCCAGCTGTGGCTGGTGGAAGGGCGACGCCGCCGTTGCTCGTTTTATTTCATTCAGTTCATTCATAAATGCACGCCAAGCACGCGCTCAAAACGAGTTTCGTTCGGCGACGCCCCGTTGCGTGCGTGCTGCGCGCCGACGCGACGGCAACGACCAATCGGAGCATTGTCTTACGCTGTGCTTGCCCAAACCTATAATTAGAGCAATGGCCGCTGTGCGAGCGGGACGGCCGTACGATTGCCACGCACCCTGGCATTCTAGCGCACCCTGTCTCTCTGGCGCTTCCTTGCTCTTGTCCTCTCTCCAGCGGCGCACACAGAGAGCGTAACCCAAATTTTAGCCCTTAGTCGCTGTCCGCAGTAGAAACCCATCGCGTGGGAACGCTTGAATGTTGCACACTTTTATCATATGGCTCCCATTTCTTATATAAGCCCTACAACCATTCAAAATGGATAAAAGGGTTTCGGGCTTTTAATTTTTGTATGCATTTTATAACAATCTAAAAATGCGCACAAGAGTTAATTGAAACATGCATAGACGTTGCAGTGGGGTGCAACCGACTGCGCGATACTCTGTTTACGAAAACGGCAGTTCTGATTATTGTACCCGGAAAACAATGACCTTCAAACTGTACATAAGGAAATGTCGATATTCGTGTTAGGCCTGGCCACACCTAACTGTGGACTTTCAGACAAATTAGGAAGCTAGTTCTCAAACTGTGGAAAACATAGATTAATTACTTTATATTATTTATTGCGACTTAGCCTCCAAGTGGGCGAAATGAATTTAACTACGTTACTTAAAGCTGCTTACAGAGTATTTTTTAGTCGGGCATACTATAGTAGACTATGCTTGCTTGCTCTTTTTTGCATGCAAAATTTATTAAATGCACTTCAATTAAAAACTATTGTTGGTTTCTTGGAATTTTTGATTGAATGATAAAAAAGGAATAATGGTTTTGTGCATACACAGAAAATTAAAATACCGTACCAAAGTAAGTTACAAACACATAATCTCGATTCGTACTTTAATTCGTAGTAATATTCCAGAATCGACTTTGTGTCGGGAATTTAAGTTACACTCCAAAATATTTCATTTTTGACAGAAAGGCCAATTTTACTCTTCCCCACATATATATATGTGTAATATGTATGTATGTAAAAGGCAGATGAAGGCATCTTCGACCCCATAAATTATATAAATTCTTGGTCAGCAACAACAGCTATATCTGTTTATAGGCACATCAAATTTAAAACTTAGGCTCTCCTTACTAACCCATATGTCAAGTTTATTTCAAAGTATCCCTATTTTGCGAAATGGATATCTCCTTTTGGCCGAAGTTTTTGATTAGCCTCTCGTTAGTTTTTTTGTGCAATTTATTTGTATTCGTTTCTTTAAATAAATTCAGTATCACCAAGTAGTTATACACAACGCATATTGGCTACCTATAGGCTACCTTTAGGTACACCCGTAGCTTCCTCCAATAGTAAATGATATTGATTGAATGTGGTGGGGGGTTTTATTCATCCCACACCCACGTCAAGGCTCTTTGTCGCTGTCGTCATGGCCAAATAGCTCGTATGGCATCCGTGCCTGGATATCAACTGGGTTATATAGAAGTTTTCCTCGCCATGTTTGTGGGCAGGCCTGTGGGTCCAGCGTCCTTTTGTCGAGCGGTCCAACCGTGCATCCCTGTGGTTTTACGCACTCTTACTTGTAGCTGCCCACATTTGTGGTACTCGAGATAGCGACAAATTCGGTGACCTTTTCTGCGCTGTTTACTGTTCTCTGTAGTCAGGAACGGATACATGACCACCGCTCTGTAGAGGCTCATCAGACGGCGGCGTCGCTACTTTTGGGGTCCACGTGCGTGCACACTGGATAACGCTCTACAAGACTGAACAAATTCCAGGTGTTCACGGAGCGAGAGCCTCGGAGCTTACACGACACCCAGATACCTAAGCGGCCTTTTTCCGGCTACTTTTGTGCAGGCGAACCGTGGCCAGCTGATGCCACGACTACAAGGACTACATTATCAGCGATGCCTATGATTTTTTATATCATTCGAAAGTTCCAGTCGGACAAAGCCGTCATACATCATATTTCAGAGGAGTGGCAGTGTGTGTGTGTCTGTTTTTTTTTACGTACTTGTCTATAGAGGGATGTTTTTATTTTTTTGGTTATTTTTCCAAGCATCGCAAGTATTAACTAACGTTGTTATAGGGATACAAAACAGCCAATGGGTACAGGGTATCTGGCACTCGGGTACTTCCCTGTCGTTCGGGGCAGTGACACCGTATTAGGAGAATAAGCAGGCCCTCGGACCGGTTCCTCGCCTGGCACGTTTTCACGTGGGCATGTCTTAGCACGGGGTAACTTGGCAGTGATTGTTGAGGGGACATCACGATCTCTTTTGTAGCGCGCGTAGGGGATACAATAGGGATTGTGACTTGGCGCGTATTTCGCTTGGAGTTGCACTACTAGAGGATAGGCGGGCGGAATGGGACAATCGAAACACGCGCTAATATATAGCAGATGTGACAGCGTAGTCCCTTTTGTTATCCACTCGTGATCAGACGAGTGGTCGATCGGGACTACGGTGCACCACCGGTAGATAGTAGAGGCGAAAGCGCTGTCACTTGCATAGCAGATTACTGTTTTGAAATAAATATTGGGAATATAATAATATATAATATTTATTTTTTAAAAACAAATTGATCATAATTTTCGTAGGGATTGCAATACTTTTAACATATTTAGGGACTCTGCGTTTATTATTTATTCATACGTATGTACTGCCTGAAACAAAAAGACATAATAAAGTTTGTATCATAGATAAATACAAAATAGATACACAAATATTAGAAATTAAATGTATGCATTACAATAATATATACATACAAAACCTTTTTTAACTATTCATTATTATTTTGCTAAGAGTTTTTGTTACACTTACATATTTTTGTTACTTTATGCAATTTTTCACTTGCACTTTAGAGATGAAACTAACTTTGATGCCGAAACGCGACTTTCTCCCACCTCTTCCCGCACAACAACGACACATGTAAATTACACACAGTCTGCGTGTTGTGGGAAGCGGGCGGAAGAGCTCGACAAATATGCGTAAAGAGCAGGGCAGGAGATTTTTTACCGCGCACCGTTAAAACAAGCCGATTCTACAGACCGAACAGAGCAAGTGTAAACAAAAGCTGTTTTTACTCGCGTCCGTTTTTTCAATAACTTGGATAGTCAGGGTAAATGCCGGGGACAATTGACCACTGCCCTCCCGCGCATGGGGCCTATTGGAACCGCCCGAACTATTGGAATATTACCACAGCAGTTGCAACCAGAATAATTGGAGATACTCTTGATATTTGGCAGGCAGGGTGAATTTTTACTATGCTCAAAACCTATTAAAGTTCCCATGATCAAGCCACGTTTAATCATTTAATATCAATATAAAAATGTCATTCGCAAAAGTAACTTGTTAAGTTAAATTGTTATTGGAAAGAACACAAAATTAGTTCCTTTTCTCAACTGATACTCTCGTAACAACCTTAAATTGTCGATTATTCTATTGTCCAACTTATTATTCCAACGAAGCTTTTCGAAATAAATCCAGATGGAATATTTTGCCAAAAATGCAACTAAAAGACACGAAATAATCAAAACGCATATACTCATATAATACAGTATGTTCTGCAATGAAGTCTATCTTACCAAATATTACATATTACACAACTAAACTCCCCTCATATCAAATGTCATGGTTCGATCAATATTGGACCACTATAGCATAGAGCTCCAATAGCAACAATCGGTGGAAAAATGGTTTCAAGGCTTGGCAATTGTGAGCGTCATTCTGCGCCTACATATAAGCAAAATATCTCTAATAACGAACTTGTTTTTGTGTTTTTATTTTATTTTATTTTTTATTTTTTGATTTATTACTGGGAAGCATATTCAAGTTGTGGCATGATTATTAATTGTATAACTGATATAAGGATTAAGCGATTGCAGTTGCATTTTTCGTTTTTTATAATGCATATTTGTGAACGATTTTCAGAGTGTGCATAAGTTATTAAAGTTTTAGCGTTGTAGTCCAGTTTTGGTGTTACTTTTTTATTAGTGCGAGAGAAGAAGAAGAAAACGAACTCGAATATATATGATATATTTGCAGAAGTTCGAATGTATATTAAAGCAGCTAAAAGTTGAGTTTCGGGCAGATCCCAATCAGACACTTCGCATATGCACGCATGGAGAGAGAGAGAGAGAGCGTAATATTATATTTGATTAACAAGACTGTTAAATTCACAATACACTCTCTAAACCTGTAATTTTAGAGCGCTGATTTTACATAGTGTACGTAGTGTATTTAAGCGCATTTCAAATATTTGCATTTTGCACTTCAGCTTTACGCTACAACGAGTACTTTGGTCGCCATCACCGACATGTTTGCCACATTTACATATATAAATAATTAAGCAAACAGACGGCCAGCACAATTTGTAGAAAGTGCCTAAACACTTTTGCATCAATTGTTTTGGGTAAAAGAGAGCTACGCACGTGCACATGTCCGTCGAAGTAGTTGTAATTGAGCCACATCCTAAGTGACAGCTGGTGCATTTAAATGTGCACCGAAAAAGACATGCAGCCCACTTTAGTTATTTACTCGCAAATAGAACTCAAGCCCACTACAAGCGAACTCAAACTGCGCATAGCACACTGCCTTAGCCCGAAGGCCTCGACTCGAGATTTTCTCAGATTAAGTTAACCCATGCCAGACATTGTCTGGTGCACACATCTCACGACAGGCGGCTGCAGTCCGCCCACAGCATCAACAACGGCAACGGCAACGGCAAGCGTTTTAAGCGCCGGCTTCAAGCTGCCATTAGGCCGTTGCCAGTTTCGAGGTCCATGGAAGGCCAACAAACTTCCTGTAACCGCACGGCAATTGGGAGGTTGTAAAGCTGTGGTCAGTCTCATCAGCTGACCGACAACGAGTTGCTCGCTGCGGCTCCTCATGTTGCTCCTTAGATCTCCATGCCATGCCCAATCGCCCACCCTCAGCCCAGCGCGCCGGGTGAGAGTTGCGGGAGCCTCACTCGTGCGTGTGCGTCATCTTTATGTCGGCGAATCACGTCGTGTGCTCTGAACAGCTCCATCTCGCTTGCTCTCCCGTGCAGTCAATCGGGGTCTCCAATACACGGTGGGTGTTTCAATGGAGACTCTGATAGCTTCTATCCCAACCCTACTCCCGCTCCACGAATCAACTGGCACACATCAGCCAACCACAGCAGCGGCTTTAACCTCAGCCAGCAACGGTACAGTTCCTAACTGAATCGACGTGCTTTCTATATAAAAGACACTGAAAATCGGAAACACTTCCACCAAAATATATAACAATCGCAACTAAATACCCCAGACGGCCGGGGCCTGGTACAATCCGTAAAGTGCGTCCTTCAACAGAGATTTGTCTAGACATGTGCTCAAGCGGAGCTTCACTGTATGTGGCTGCGTGCGCTGCTCTCTTCTATGCGCATGACATTATTTATGGCCTTACTTACAATTTCAATTATTCAATGCACGCACTGCCTCAGAGCCGTCTGTGTCGATGCCAGCGATTTTTGCTATCCGGACTTCAGGTTCAACTTCAGCTGAAAGCTGGGCGTGGCCCGCATGTAGGGCATTTTGCCGTCGATGATTTGCACTTTCCTTTATGCTGGCTGTCAACAATTATAATGACACTCTTATTGTCAGCAATTTGTGCTTAATTAAACCATTTGCAATTTGCCACAGTTGTTTCACGAAAAGTTTCCCAATCAAAGGACGCCCGGCCATACTTCGGCCGGTGACGCCCACTTTGCGCCCACCTGAAATTGGACGATTTAACTTAAACGCGTTTTAATAAAAATTTAATTTTATAATTGCTATTATTTTATTATGTTTTGTGCGTTAATTGTTTGCCCACCCACCCGCAATTACGCACAGGTGAGCAAAACGGTAACGAGTTCATAAATTGCGACAACCAATTTAATACTCTCTAAAGTGAAAAAGAGTCAATTGAATTTGTGTACGCCTGTTCAGCTGTCCGCATAAACGCACTTCTTTTGCTGCGAAATTAAACCTGGAGAATTGAGACTTGGCGTGAGATGTTAAGGGTTTTATACTCGTTCACGAAGCGAAAAGAGTATATTGAGTTAGTGCAGTGTCCGTCTTGCTTGGCATATATACTCGTGTCAGATAAAGTGCTAAGATATCTTGGCTACGCCCACGGGGGGCGTGGCAATTCAATCAAATCTATATATATTGTGGGGGCGGGTAAGCCGCGAAAATCCACAATTCTAGAGCTAGAGTCACCAAATTCGGCAGAAAGTGTGCGAATGACCTTCGCCAGGAGTGAGCTGAAACATTTTGGCCACGCCCACTGCCGCCCCTAAAAATTACAAAAATATTTTTCCAAAATACCATAAACTACAGTGTGAACGAGTATCTGCAGTCGATTACACCCGATTGCAACGTTGTTACTGGATATTTTTTTTATATTTCTATTTGTATGTGCACACATAATGCGAGATTACTTATTTTGGTTGTTATTGCACTGTGAACGAGTACTGCGCAGTCGGTTATACCCGACTGCAAAGTTCTTAATTGTTTGGAAGCAACAAAGATCGAGCCAATAACTTGCGGCCCACAGCTTCAGGTAACAATAAACAAGAAGACAGTTTTCTGCAGTTTTACGTTGCTTTTACACTATGAAGAGAGTATTGCGCCGTCGGGAACAGCAAACGACAAAAGTATAAGGGTTTTGTGGAACTCCAAACAATAGACTTGGTCTACACCAATTGCCGATTCAATCTAGCCAAGTCGGCCGTAATCAAGACCATACCCACTTAATGGAGTTGGTGACGCCACCTTCGATGTGTGGCAAGTATTCAGGCGAATTTGTCGAGTTCGGGGTATAGTAATATGCGGTTGTAAGCATATTGTTGACTGGGCATAGCTAGATGGGGAATTGCATAAAAAGGGGAAAGTGCTAGCTAAAACCCCATTTAAATTTAAAATTCAACATCGAATGGCGAGTACTTGAGGCAGTTCTATGAAAGGTAAAAACACAATTGGAGTCAGTACACAGAAAGCACCCGGCAATGTGGGCGTTGGTGGCGGCATTTAGGGTGCAATGGCCCAGGTTCAGGAGCGTACCCGAACCAGGTCATAAATGCGAACGTTAGCAAATGTGTTTAGTAGTGAGCTAGGTAAAAGTTGGAATCAAATAAAAATAACAATGCAGTAGCCAAAAGCAACAAACCAACCGCAATCCAAACGCAGCCGTCTGCTAAGTGTGTAAGTCCATATGTATATGTATTTATATATATATATATCGAATTTGTATGCTAAAATATATCCAAATGCACACATATATGTATGTATATTTTCGTATGAATGGGTGTGCACAGACATACGAGTATTCTTTTTCGAAAGGGGATTCCTTCTCTAAATTGCTAGGCAAGGGCGTGTCACAAAATCGTAAATCACTTTGAAGTGGGTCGTAGACGTCCAAGCGGCGTTCGAAACTTACGCCGATACAACAAACGGCAAGAACACAAACAGTTACAGACACTGGGCCATCGACCAGCGTCCACCAGCGTTTACCATTCACGTCCACATCCACGTCGACATCGACTTCCACGTCCACGTCCACGTCCAGGGCCACGGCCAGTTGAAGTTAAAGTTGGGCGACCGCTCGATGCCCCGCGGCGACAGGAAAAATCACGCTAGGCGCTGCTTGTCCTGACACACAGTAGCAATTATGTGTCTAAGCAACAACAACAGCCACACACTTCAAATCGATCGCAAATGCGAATTAATCAAAACTTTGCCCCAACTTTCAACCCAATGAAGTTTGTGTATCAGCACCCAACTCAACTAAGATCTGTGATCATAAGAGCAGACACGTCTTCTTTCACGAAAAACAAATTAGGTGTGAACCAACTTTCGATCATTCTATTTGTGGATCGGATGTCTGATCTCTTGCCCGCTATGCCAGCATGTCCTTAAAGACCTGTTTCCAAGACCTTGATCAGGACGTCTGTCGAGCTATTCTCCTATACAAATTTATTAATATTATTTAAGTAAACTATCAACCGAACTATTTTTACCCTGAACCCATTGAAAATGGGCAAAAAGTTGTGTGCAAATGAATGTAACAGGCAGAAGGAAGCATCAGCGACCCCATAAAGTATATATATATTCTTGATCAGGATGATCCGTCTATTTGTATGAATGCAGTCATCTCGAAAACTGCATAAAACTTTCGACTATATATTCTGCTATACTATACTCAGTACGAGTTTAGCCTTTTTTTTCGATATCATGCACCATTTTATTAACATCCATAATAATCGATTTTAAGACTTGGTTTTTTTAGCATATCTCGGGTTCTATAAGAACTAGAACCACCACATTTACTGTATCTCGTAAAGCAGATGCAAATCAGGAATATTTTGGATTTGGGATAACTACCCCCACTCGCCCTATATATGAAAAATACTACGAAATTCAATTATTCAAATTCATATTACGTACTAAAAATGTTATTAAGATCATGCGCTTAGTTTAGAAGTTATTCACGTATGTATGAATGCAAGGGGGTTGAAATGTTTGTAACGACAGCTTGTTCCAGGGTTCAGGGTGTCTCCTAATCTAGAGTATTCTGACTAGAGTATTCTTATCTGTTTTATTTTCGATTACCATACGGTTATTTTCATTATTTATTATCGATTAGTATCGATTTTAAGCCAAGTTTTTGGGGCATATCTGCAAATTGGGCGGAAAACTATTGTTTGAAACTTGTTCGCTTTTCACAGTCGTTTTTAATGTTGATGTTTCACACTTTCCCATTACGATCATTATGAAGCTTCAGTTAGATTGAATATTTGGAACTAATTGAGCTATTAAAAGACCGCATCAGTGCCAACATATCGTGCAGGGCTCTACATAAATCCCAGGCTAAGACTGAGCTTACTTAATAATGACTACCTACCTTGATTACACACTCATTGCTGCTCTCAGCCACCGGCTTCGAGTCTGACGCCGCCTGTGCCAAGTTGAGGGTGTTGCTGGCTGCTGCTGCTGCGGCTATGGTCCAAACCTGTGTTTAAGCTGAAAAGGGTGCCAACATGCAGCGGCCTGCAATATGCGAGTACTCCACACGTCGCACACCCCAGCTACCACTCCTCAGAGCGAACGCCTCACCCATCAGTTCTCACTCCTTGGGCTTGTAGCTACGTGACGCCGCTTTTGCGGCTTCATTGCACTTAATTATTGTTATTTATTATTTTTATATTGTTTGATGAGATGTTCAGCAACATGTTGACGAAATGTCGAATTTATAAATTGTTTAAATCAACTGCTCGACAAGAGCTACGAGGATAGCCGTCCAGGAAGCCAGGCCAGGATACCAACGAGAGATGTACCTCTCACCTCTGTGCCTTATAATTGATCGATTGCAGCTCGAGGCCTTTAACAAAATTATCATAATTAGACTAAATGCTTAACCAGTCAATCAGCCTGGCAGCTACTGACTCCACCTCAAGTCTTTCATTCTCTTTCTCTTTTCGCTTCATCCCTGAATTTGATTTTGTCTTTGACCCTCTCGCTCACTCGCACTGTGGTGCAGTGTTCCGTGGCACAAGCGACCAGCAAATTTTATTGATGGCGCCATCGATTTTCCGGCTTCTGGCTTTTGGCCCCAAGACCCGTACTACGTTTGTCACGACCTAATTGTTTTGTATTTCCCCTTCGCTATCAATTTTATTTCCATAATTAAATAAAATAATTGCGTGATAATTCACAAAATGTAAATCAATAAAAATTAGATCAAGCCGGCAATTTTAGTATTCTTTTATCAGAGGCACAATAAAAACTATCACTACTATTGCCTAATTAAAAGATTCATTTCAAGAGAGAAAAACAATTAAGCATTCAAGTTGTGCATTGCTCTTGTGCAAATGTATTTAACAGGCTCCATATTTCATAATCATATCCATCTTGACAACTTTAAAAGCCTGAGATTGATTTGTAACTATTTGAGCTCGTATTGCATGCACAGAACAAGTTAATCTGTAGGTAATAAAGGTGTCGTATACCTTGAAAACTACAAGAAAATTTAAATTTAGACTCGTTTATGGCACGCGCAGTCAAATTTTATCCAACTGGTCGATTTCTTAAAATCGATAAAAACACCCGTCAACCTCCGTTTTAAAAGTAAAAAGATTTTTACTCACACGAATATACAATAGCACTTAGTAATTCATTACAAAAGTCTTAAAGAAAACTTGCGGTAAAATATGACAAGCCAATTGGCAGCAAGCCCAAGCAAGTTTTAGTTGTTCTACTTGAAGGTATATATATATTTTTTTGCATTTCTTTTGGCAAATTCTAATTCTGTTGAATGTGATTGTCTAGTGTTATACATAATTACTAATTAAGATCAGTTTTGTCACACAAGAGATAAACTGATTCACGAATTCTCGACTCCGAGACGCGGGTAAAAAAATGCATAATGGCTTCGTAGATTATGAGAGCTTAACCCACATAATTTGATTCACATGAACATTTGAATTGACTATATACTATGGCACTTAAAAATCGTATACCAAAAAGTTTCAAAATCGGTTAAGAAACAGAAATGTTATTAAAATAAATCGTGTAGTAAAATTTGACTATAAGAAAACTATTTGAAAATGGGCAGCAAGTCATTTTTATAAGCATGTTCACGCATACATACATATATAAATACGTGCATTCATACATATGCGTGTTCTATTTATAGATTGTGTTTTGGAAATGTTCTTCGAAAGTTTTTTAATACCACCATCGATATATATACTGATTTTTATTTAATTATAGATTTGATACACATTTTAATTCCGTATTAAGCCTAAAGATTGTGGAGACAATGATTTCGGATGTTATTTAAGAATGAACTTTCCATATGACGGAGCTGATGCAGCGGCAACACACTTGCTGCGAAAAGTATCCTCCTTGTGGCGTGTGAGCTTGTGCAATTTCCGTGGCTTCGTCCGTATCTGTACTCATGTTGAAATTTTACTTACTCTTAAAAATCTTACTCTTACTCTTACTATACAAAGAACTACTCTGGCTCTAATAGACTCCGAGATATACTCATGAAACGTGGCGATATTTACCGATTTTAGGAAAAGTGATCTGCGTATGGAATACATATATTTTAAGTAATATATATATAACATAGAATAAAGTACATTTTGTGAACAGAGAATTCAAATTTAGTTAGAATTTTAAAAATCATATATAGACATAGTTGTGAGCTCCTAACTAATTTTTTTAAACAGCTCACGATTCGGCTAGATTCAATACTGCATAGCCTGGAATTTGGTCCCGAATCTTTGTTGTTCACTTGGTTGATTTACTGGCTCGCTCAGACAACTTATCATTACCGAGGAAGTGACACAAAAGCTTAACATATAAAATGGTCTGCACATGGCACACGTTACACAAACCTACAAAATTTATCCGAACTCAGTTAAGAACAGCCTTTTACCAAATTCAAATTGGTTACTACAGACTCTTATTACGATGTGTTTTTAATAATTTACACTTTGAAATATAAACACCAAATCCTTCGCTACATTTGGTTTATATACATTCGTTACAATTTGTACCCAAGTACTTAGGCACAGATCTTAAAAGGTAATTTTAGAAACATTTTTCGATTCCAGCTCTTCGTACATTTTTTTTACTTGGTTTCTTTTTGTTACATATTTAAAGCTACAGTTCACAAGCTTTTGGGTAAATTATTTGTGTAGTCTGTTTTTGTTGCTCTAAAATGTGCAACTCTGATTTTAAGCATAAGGCTTTTATTGTATTTTAAAGAAGGGACTTGAAAATAGTTTGGTGTCTTACTCTCACACATCTGTTTTTCACTTTGCCTTATCCGCACAATTAATTATTATGCTCAACAGTGCCAAAAGTCGGCAAAGGACTAGGACTGCGGCTGGAGCTGGAGCTGGAGTTGGAGCTGGAGCTGGAGCCCGACTCCAAGAGTGAGCGCGAGCCCAAGCCCAGATTGGGAACGGCAACTGAAGCATTTTTCATCTTACAGTACAACCTGTAATTATCATTCGATACAAATCGAAAACGAAAGACACCAAAATTTATTATTATGAATTAATAAATTTTATTTTGTTTGCCGCCGTTACCAGCTCTCGAAAGCGGACTTAACCGTCCATCCAGCCGCATACATTTTTTTCTTTGCTTTTTCCTGTTGCAGCAACAATTTTAGTGCTGAAATTATTTTATTATTATTTCATGTGTTTTTTTTTTGCATTGTGTTTTGTTATCGTTGTTGTTGCCTGTTATTTTGTAGTTTGCTTTTGTAGTCTGACAAGACGCATATATCTTGGGCATTATCTTGTCATACGATCAGCCAGTAAAAATTATTATAAATATGAAAACATTTTCGCTAACGTATGCGGCCAAATTAACTGAAAACGAAAAGAAACAAAAGCTATCTTGGATTGCTTTGAGATGGCAAAGGCGCTACGACGCATCGTAGCCCAACTACTTATTAATGTTATAACAAGTGAGAACGTTGCACTCAGGTGATTCCCGACTACGCAACACTCTGTTTACAGTGTAAGTACAGCTCAACACATTTGAAAACTGTCGCCTTTATTTTAGACCCTCAGAGCTGTGACCTTTAAACTGTAATTATTGAAAACATTGATTCTTGCTATCTGTGCGGGCGGGCGTTGGATTTTTAGAGGAGATCATCAATAGTTGACTAGCTCATAATTAACTCATAATTAAAGATATATTCTGCAAATAATCATTGCTCAAAATCGTTGCTTAGCGTTATTAAGTATTCGTTATTTGGTAAAGAAAAATATCAAAAACCGTCATTGAAAGTCGTTCTGATGAGGAGAATCAGCTAAAGTTATATGAAAATGCAGAGATGCGGTTCGGTCTTCGGCTACAAATAAAAGTGAATATTTATATTAGTTTTATTTATATTGGTACCTTGTATATTTTTTAGCAGAAAATGGTTTTTTATTACCCAATTTTTAAAAGCAAAAATTATAGAAAATCGAAAGACAGCAAACTTGGTAAGTAGATTTTCGTTGTGTATAAACAAATCAATAATATTTCATCAATTGCAGACATTAGAATGTTATCACTATTGATAAAGAAGTTATTCGGGAATGCGTGCTGGGCTTAGAGTATCTCCTAGTTGAGTACTCGCGACTAATATTTGATATTTGAGCTGGTTTGTCGTTATATTAGTATTTGCGGACTCTTCCATAAAGGTTATAGAATTGGAGAATCGGCTGACGAATAATGAAAATTTTGATGTAATTACAGTCTTTTAGATCGAGAAAATGTATATGACCTACTAGCCAGGATGTTGGCCTTCTCTTAAATAAAACGTACAAAGCGGGTATTGTATTCAAGAAACGTTCTTCTTTTCTTCTTCTTTTACTCTACTGTAAGCTTTTTATGACAACCAACCACACAAAACGCTGCTTAAAAACAAAAAGAGGAACTTTAAGTCGGAATCGACTACACGGTACTCTGTTCTCAGAATTATAATACATCAAAATAGGTGATACAAACTTCTCCTAAAAATGTGCGGATATGAATTATTGCCATTCGCAGAGTGGAAAATGGGAGTGGGGAAAAAAGTTCTTAGCACTTTATATGCGCAAGGCTAATAAACTGCTTTCCCCCTTGGAATCAGGGTATAATAAATAAGCAAATATAAAATCAAATAAAGAAATAAGCAGACAGCGATGGCAATGACAAAAAGAAATCGTAACAAGAAGGTAAGGAACCAGGAACCAGAGCGAGAGCGAAAACTTTGGATGGCTTGCATTGGGCTTGGATTGGCGTGGTGTGAGTTGGGTTGGGTTGCTTTTCGGTAAGGTTTACGTACGGTTTGGCTTGGGGCTTGCTGCGGGAATAGCGCAGCAATTTTCCCCATTGGAATTAACGCAAGAAAGGCGTGGCCTTTGCCGTTGACAACAACAACGTTATAGAATGCACGCATTTAAAGGGGAGCAATAGGTGGAACGAGGGAGGCATCGATGATGGTTGCGGGTTGGTGGCAAGCAAGGCGGTGGCAACACAACCACCGGCATGCAATAAACAAACAGACAAGGCCAACCAACAATAGCAGGCACTCAGTGCGGATTAAAACGGTCCTTCCACGGGTGGTGGGCGCGGGTGGGGTGGACTTCAATGTTGTTGTTTAGGAGCTGCAGCAAGTGACGTGGGTGGTGCATGCAAGATACGTTGTTTCGCTAAGCAGCAGCTTCTCAATTCATTTTTATTGCGCTGTCAGCAGAGCAACGAACACACACACAAAAAAAATGAAAAAAAGAACAACAGCACTTCATGTCGAACTGCCCATCAAAATGCCGAAAGCCGCCGCCAACCCCTTTGGCAGCTCATAAAAATGTCACATCAGCTTTAAAAAGAGCGACAAGAACAACGGGCACTATATGGGGCCCAGCAAACAATTCAATGATGAGTTGTTGTGACAGCTCTTTGACAAGCCTCAAATCGATGCACGTGCCAAACGCAGCCACGAGTTCTCCGTCGAGTGATTGACAGGCTGATGTCGCCTTATCTCGCTCCCATGCTCTCTCACTCTCTCTTTCTCTCTGTCCCTCTCTCGCTTTATCGAACAAGTCATTGCACCTTAAGATTCGTCATTTGCTTTTAATAAGTTTCTAGTTAAGTTTCTCTCTCCTACACCACAAATATATGCCGACGAAAAAGTATTTTTCAGACTAATGCGAAAGCTAAAGCGCTTTTTATGGAAATTTGAAGTTGGCCATGATCAATGACCCCATATTAGTCTTAAGCAAGTAAGGGTGTTGTAGTTGGGAGTGCCCGACTCCGGAATACCCTGTAGCCAGCTCCTTCTTTACGCACCTACACAAACTGAACAATTCTGGTTTTAATTGTCCTATCTTTATAAAACTTTTTGACTTTAAACGGAGCATCCAAATAATGGTCAAATAAAAATCAATCAAGAAATATCAATTGATATTAAAGAAATGGATGAAAATAGTGGTAGCTGGAGCTATGTGTTGTATACGTGAATATATATTCCATGTCTCTATTTTTCAAGTCTTTAATAGTTATAGCTTCCTGACCAAGTCGTCCTAGCACGATCAAGAATATAATTTATTTGCTTTCTTATGTCTGTTACATCTGCTGAAAACCATTATACCCCTTCTCACCGATCTTTCAATTTGTACCCTATGCCAATCGGCACCATTATATGTACTAAGTATATACTGCGTATGGTCAAAATGGGCGTAACATGAGCCAAACTTGACGCGTCGAGTGGAATGTATTAATTATGAGAGCCCAACATTTTCAACATTTTGTGTTTAACAAATTTTTACATGAACACTGCAGCAGCTTTTTTTAACTATTTCCATGCGATTAAAAAGCCCGACTAGACTCGAGAAGTTTTCATGTCAAAAGCGAAAATGTTGGCTTTTTAGCCGGCGCATTGGCCATGCTAAATTTTCGTGATGCTGCGAAAGTCAAATAAAAGCAACGCAAACTTCAAAGGAAAAATGCCGACTACGGCAAAACAAGCAACAAATGTAACAAATGAAAACAAAACTCTCAAAAACAAGTAAGAACATTGCAGTCGGGTGTACGCGACTACACTATACTCGTTCGCTGTGTTTAACAAGGATAAGCAAACAGTATTTATAATAATTATTGTTAGCTTTAAGCAATGAGCTTAAAACTTGAATTTCCATAAGAATATCGGTGACAGTAGATGTTATAAATTTCGACATAAAAATTAAAGTTTCAAATTTAATTTTTACATAAACATTGCTAAAATGTTTAATTCTTATTTTTTAACCTATATTTAAAAGTTGAAAAAAACCAATTGAAATTCAACTTTTATTTTAAATTTTAACTCTTTCTTTATTTTGCTTAAAAACATTTTTATTTAAAGTAAAAACAAGATTTAAGAATGATCTACTTAAAATAAAACATTAGTGTAATCCTTGATCCTGCAGCAGAATTTCTTCATATAATTTTTTTTAGTTAAAGTTTCAATTTTGGTCCCTGGGCAATATCGCTTATGTAACATTTGGCCTAAGAGCCAAAAAGCGATCTTTAGAGTTTCATTAGTAGTCTATCTGCCAAATTCTAGTTCTATGACTGTGGGCGTGGCCAAAAAATCTCTAACACTTTATCTGACATGAATATACACGAATGTATATTCGAAGTTTCAAGTCTCTAACTGCACAATTGCACAAAACCAATACGCTCTTTTCATTTTGTTACGAGTCGAGAGATAATGCGCAAACATATATACCGAATTTGATGACTCTAGCTTTTATAATGTCCACGATATAATCACAAACTATAATAAACATCAAATTTATCAATATTAGGAAAATAGCAAGAGTACCCAAAATTATATAAGCTTGTTTTGAATATATTTGAAGCTCTTATAATCGCTGAGATCAAAGTGCGGTTATTTTTCGCCAATGTTCTCATGGCAGATCTTAGGAGTCAGAGATACAAACTTCAATTTATATATTCTTCTGTACCATACTATTTTTACCTACCTCTCCTTTTTTGTTTTATATTTTAGCTAGCTGGCGACATATGTACGCTTTTTGGATTTATAAAGTACACGGTATCTCCTAGTCAAATCCACTCAAAAGTATTCTTTAGTTTGGTTTACTTTTCATTTCACAAAGGTGACATTAGTCCTATTTTGATTTGAACTAAAGGCCGAATTGATAATTTTAGTTTCCATTAAAAGTCTTAGACTTGTCAAGTTTGCTCGTTAAGTGCGAGATCTACCCCTTCAACATTTGGTGTACAGGGTAAAATGTAAGCGCTTAACATTTTTGCAACGCTCTCGAAAACCGAAAACCCAAAACCCATAGCCGTTGCCGTTGCCGTTGGTTACTTGGCAGCTTGTCTGCAATATCAATATAACCAGGTCGGCATTTGTCAGTGCCGTCCGACACACCACCTGCCTCAATCCCTATGTGATGGAAAGCAGTCAGTGTTTGGGGCCTCAGCGACTTGGACTTGGTGATTTCGACTTGAGTTCTGCGCAAGTTTTGGTGCCCACGGGCAGGCTAAATGGCTGACTTACTGCTGCAGTTTTCTAGTCAGATATGCCGACGCGTTGAAGATTTTGTTCCATCCCACATTTTGGCCACAAACCGCAGACAAAAGATTTGTGGGCCACAAACAAAGACGGACAGACGAGACTCGGAGATGCAGCCATTCGGCTGACTTTTATTTGGAGGATTTTTTTTTATTTTATTTTATTTTTATTTTTCTTTTTTTTTGTGCATTTACCTTTGGTGCTCATTTATTTAACGTAGCCATGAGAATTATTAAAAATTTTGTTCGCATAATTTGTGAATTACTTTGTGTATGTGCTCTAAAACTGCCTTCAAAGCCTGAAAGCCGTTGCCATAAAAAGATAAAGATAAGTTCGTCATACTACCAAAAGCTGCTCCAAATTTTAAACTAATCTTGCTAAGCCTGTCACGCATCGCCTCCAGATTTTGGCGGCTGTTTTACAATTTACAACTGCGAAGCTGTCACAAATGCTTTGCCCCAGATACCCTGTTGTACCCAGCGCCGAGCCGAACATTCTTAGACAAATAGCAGAAATGGCCAATTTAAAACCATTCAAATCCGGTGACATGTTGACCATTATGTTGTCCAGATGCTAGGAATAGGTTCTTTAACGCCTTAGATTCCCTTCTGGATTATCAAAGGCTTTCTCGATCGCTTCGAGAATGATCCATGCTGCGATCACTGTTGAAATGGTGTCGTCGAAGATGCTGAACACGTTATTTGGTCTGTCCGTTGAGAACAGAAGAGCGTGCCCAGGTGAACGCTGACCTGCCTGCTGACAGCATTGTTAGCCACATGATGGGCAGCACTAGCGGATGGAGCTGCCAAGGCAGAAGAAGACGGAAAGCTCGACCGCACTAAACAGCTACTAGATGTTTGCCCCTCCCCACAAACTTGAGAATCGGTAAATAAGGTTAAATTGATTTTGTGCATCTCCGACCCCATAAAGTATATATATTCTTGGTCAACATCGATCTGCCTACCATATGCAGTCGCAAAATTATCCTGAAATCTATATAATAAATAATTGTCAACATTTAAATTTTTGGATACCTCTCCAGTTCTTCGTGAATTTAAAAAAAAATTTGGAGCCTTAATTTTAAATCTTATCATAAGGCAAAAATTCTGGGCTTTACTTGACATTATAAATTTTTAAAATTATTTAAAATTATAATTTTGCTTGAATCAAGTGTTTCAGATTTTTTTGAAAAACATTTATATAGAGATATATAGCATTTCGATGTATTTTATACCCTGAACTTATTGAAAATGTGGGAAAAGGGTATAAAGGTTTTGTGCAAATGTATGTATTAAGCAGAATGAGGTATCTGCGACCCTATAAAGTAAATATATTTTTAATCAGCATCAATTCAAGATCAAGTTTATTTGAAATTATTGATTTGGTTTTATCGAAAATTATAATTTTTTGAGCGGGTTTTTTAAATTGTATCTCACAAGCTACAAGAGCTATAGTTCAGTTTGGTTCAATATGTTAAAAGACTCGCGCCTTGCCTTATACATGCATTTGGATGCTCCTTTGAAGCCCTGAAATCTCATCTCATAGCTTATCATACTCCTAGCTTAGAAGAATTTAGTTTATGTGTGTGTATTTATGAATGAACTGGATGTAACGACAGCCCGCAGGTGGGCTCAGGGAGTCTCGCAGTCGGCCACTCCCGACTAGAGCAATCTCACGTGTTCTTAAAAGCAAACCGTGCTCTTAAGTTAAGCCGACTATTAATCAGGTGGCTCTCGTGCATTTAGCACTGCAAATTGGCAGCTGCTGTTTCAAACTTGTCATTTATCAAGATAGGAGGAATGTAAGTAGTTGTCCATTTATGCTGTGGATGCACTGTTGGTGTTTTGGCTTCAAAGAGAGCGAACGAAACTCATTAGTAGACATGTAGGTCGCAATTCTTGAAGCTGCACGGCCAGTTGCACTAATTACATGCAAGTGTAGTGCACAAAACAAAATTCGGCTTCCAGCAGTCCGGGTCGACGGAGAGTAAAAACGATTGCCGCCTCGTTTAATTAGGGCAGGACGGCGCTGTGGCTAAAAACCAGTCCAAAATAAGGACGAGCACGTGAAATACAGAGCGGAGAATGCCTTGGCGAAGAAAGCAGCAGCCTGTGCCATACTTTTCTATGATAAATTATAAGGCTGCCTGCAATTTGGGAGTAGCAAGAAATAATTTTGTAATGAATTAAATAGAACTCGACCGATTGGTTGCTTCGGCTGCTTCACTTTGGACAACGCCCATGCGTCGGAATTTAAATATAATAAATGTGTTTAGATACTCCTTGGCAGGAGCGAGCCGAATACCGGTCCTGCAATTAGCCCTTTTGGATTAGAAAGACGAGAGAGAGAGAATATGCGTGCGAAAGTTATAATGCTTATGAAAGACGTATACGGCAGCCTCCAGCAACTTTTTGACACCTGTTTGTGATGCGGCCGGCAGAGTCGCTCCTCGGACTCGACTCTGTTGCCCGTTAGCCCGGCAACAATCTACAAATAATTCATCATTGCGCAATGTCTGACCCCAAGCAACACAACCATCAGCTCAGAAATTGTTTCGACTCCTTTCCCGGCCGCTGCCACTGACAAACAGACAACGACTCCACTCTGCTCATCTTTAATATAAATTATCTTTCTGCTGCTTGCTTTGTTCTACATTCGCTCTATTCTGTTTCCCGGACTGCTGCCCGCTAACCCATAATTATGCGCCTTTGACACTACGTCTGACTGAGGCTGGGCGTCGCCTTCCTTAAACTAAATAAAACAAGTAAGAGTGTGTTCGCGTCGGTCGAGAGTGCCCCTACCCAACGATACCCAGCTCTCAACATACATACAACACAGAACATACAAACTTTCCCGGCTGCACTACGTTGGCAATATCAGAATTCTAAGGCAAGATACAAATCAAGGAAAACGACAATCTTATTCGTAGGCAAAAAGTGAATATAATTTGATCAGATTTATCCAATACAGTTTAATGGCCAGAAACCCAAATTTGGCGTTTAAATGACTGTTTAAAATCATGATCAATCATGATTATAATTATAATCAATCTGAAGATACCATTTGAAGGCCATTTTTATACTCTTCTATGCTATGTTATTAAACTGTGAACAAAGTATGCGTCTAAATCGGGCACTCTTGGCTAGAACACTCTCACTTATAAATTTAAAAATACGATTAAACGAAGCTAAAAATATAATTATTGAGTTGCTCGCAAAGCGTTAACTTGCGCCTGAAAGCACATAATGCTTGCCTCTCTGAATTGTTGTATTTGCTGCTGGGTACTTTCTAATCTCATGTGTTCAAATTCGTATGTTAAACGATAGTTGATTAAGTACTTTTACAAATAGTAATAACTATAATTGATTTTAGGTGCAGCCACAGAGTTAAAAATCTATTAATAAACGATGGAAAGTAAACACGCCAAAATTTAATAAATCTGTAAGCATGCTGACCGATTTTCAGTCCAGAAACCTACCTAGAGATCGTTTCAAACTGGCGCCACAATGCTGACCCATAATTAAGCAAACAAAGAACCGCATGGGCCGGTAAAGTGTCAAGGCCCAAGTCAAAGTCGGTCCGAAAGCAGTTTCCAGACAAAAAGCAAGGAAATTAATAATAAAAATAAAAAGAAACGAAAATAAAAAAGAAACCATTTCAGAAGTCGAAAACCAAATCAAAAATGCGGCAAAGTACAAAGGCAGCCAGACAACGGAGGTAACATTGAAAACTGTAACGAAAGGGCACACCTACTATGTTTGTGTGTGTGAGTGTGTGTATTCTTTTTAATATCTAACATATTACAGTAACTCAAAAATATAAGGCTTCAGGCTCCAGATTCCTCGTATAAGCGATGCTACTTATCTGCGGACTGGCCTTGCCACCACTTATATCTTGAATCCTTCTGCTCCGCTCGATACCTCGTCATGATCGATGCGGCGAAGGCGCTTGTTCAGCCTCCAGTATGCTGCTGACTAGGTTCGTCATGGAGCGGGAAAATGACGGTTCCACCGTAATTGAAAGAAACTTGCCTTCGCCACATTTTCTGACGATCCAACTTCCCATTTGTGTTGCCAGCGTTCGCTGCTTTGGCGCCCTGCCTCGACTTTCTTAGCGTTTCCAGATGCTCATACCAGGGCGGCATCATCTGCGACAATCTGACATGATCCGATGTGTTCCATTAGACACATACGTGGAGTTGCCAACGATATCCGCTGCTGTCTCCAAGCCTGCGGAGCTGCCTTTGGCTCTTGCGATCTCCTTGCCCACAGCTGCTAAGCCAACAATGTGAGTATCTGCCGGAAGCGTCACCCGTAAGACGGCGTCGTACATAATATTCCACAACAGGGGGCCGAGGACGGAGCAACGGAGTGTGTGTGTGTGTGTGTGTGTGTGTGTGTAGGTGTTTGCACTGACGTTGCAACCTGCCCGACCCTTATTTGTGTGGGACCTCTTCAGCTCCACGAGTCCCACACCAAAAAGGCTCGTTTTGGCGGAGGCAAGAACTAAAACTCGCAGAACCTGAAACTCCGCATGAAAAAGATGAAGCATAATTCAAATGTGCGATAGGATAAAATGTTTTCCTTCAAATAACCTGCTGATCGCCAAGACAATCAATCAGCCAATGAGTACGTTTATATATAATTCATTTTATTTTCGTCACTTTGTCATTTGGTGAGGTGATATTTAAGTATATATTTTGTATAGGGCCTGAGCAATGGACAAATATTGGTACCGGGTGTCTCTTAGTCGAGCACTCACGTCGGAAATTTGCGTATATGTTAGAAATATTGTGACACTTGCAATTCATGAATAAGATTGAGTACTCTTGAAAAGCAAAAAGGTTTTTCACGTAAAAACTTCTTTGTCACCGGTTTTTTATGTCGGTGCTATATTTTATAATAGTCCGATCCGGCCGATTCCGGCATAAGTACTTGCTGCTGCAAAAATCGATTTTTTATCGAATCAGATTAACATATGAATAACGTAATATTAACTCAGGTCGTCGCACTAATCATGAATATACTTGATATCTTGAAAAAATACACTCCTTATACACAACCGACTAAAAACGTTTCAGGCAGGTGTAACCGACTGGACAATACTCTGTATACAGTGTTACAGAATCCTACAACAGTCGAAAGGAATCCTCTTAATAATTATTACCGGGTGGGGCCAAAAAGCGTTTGAGTCAATCTATAATGAAAGTCATCATTAATCTACCTAAGAGACTCTACAAACACCAAGAATTTTTAACATTAAGTATCAAATTCGTAGAACAAGAAATATATATTTTTAGCCAATTTCAATAGGTTCAGGTTATATTAGGGGTAGAAATACAATTTTGGGTTTCGAAAAGATATAGTCAATGACATGTAATCAAAAATTGAACAATATATATTGTTGTCTCAGGAGAGATAATGCAATAAAGCAAAACTTGGTACATTTTTGATCTTCTTGATGCCAATATATTAAAAACAAAAACTTCTACTACTATGAATCAGCCAAACATGACAAACTTTTTGCTTTCATTTATACTGCAAATTTTTTGAATCAATAACATATTAATAACTACTAAATATTAACCCCAAAACTAAACAAATTGGATCCAACTCTAAACAGGCTCTTAGACACATCAAATTAACCCATTCGCCTAATATAAGCCCCACACATCGTAATCAAATCCTAGTCGACTAATTAATTGAATTTGAGATAAAACTATATAAAGTCCCTAAAATGAGCCACAGGGCACAGCAGTACTATATGTATACTTAGGTTAGTCACAGTTTCTTAACTAAGCTAACCTGCATGTAAATAAATAAATAAAGCAAATATTATTTAATGCCTTTTGTTTGGGCATGCATATTGATAAAGAGCTAACCCACATTAATATGTCTCCATCCTGCATGGTCCGCTTATGGCTACTGTCATGGAGCATTACAAAATAATAGGGTTTTGCAAAAAAAAAGAAAAAAAGAAGCAGCCAGAACGGCTTATATATATCATTTCTGTTGCTGTGTCTGATGTTGTTGCTTCTGTTGCTGTTACTGGCAGCCCTGTAATTAGCTGCAGACACTGCTGCCGTTGCCATTTCCAACTTGTCTGACTTTGAGTCTGGCTGCCAGTCCGCATCCGTGTCTGTTATGTATTTTTGGGGTCTTCAGCTGCTGGGGCAAGTTCCTAAGTTTCCAAATCCAAGTCAAACTCAAGTCCATGGTCAGGCCACCAATTTTGACGTTGCTGCTCGACCGCGCGACCTGCCAACTAGCAGCAACAAATAATCTGTAGTTTGTATACCCTGTATTCATGGAATGGATAACAAAGGTATAAATATTATTTGTATTATTATTAATTAGTATCGAATATATTTGCAAACGAACAATCTAACAATGATTTGAACAGATTCTAGTAGTATATGTTAAGAGTAGAGAAAGGCTTCGCATACCAGATTTTTGTCAGCATGAGAAGATTAATGAAAATATGCAATTTTATTTATACATCTTTATAATATGACAATTGCAGTTGGTCAAATATGCATGACAATAAATTATAGATATAGATGACTTTCAATTGGTGAACAGGGTATGTACACGTCGATCACTCGTGGCTAAAGCATTCTTACGTGTTCCTCTTGACCTTTTTCTTATTCTTATTTATTTTTTCTTAAATATTGTTTGTAGGTGCACCTTGTAAGTCTAGACGTGATTGTATCACGATTTCATAGCCATTTTTGTTGTCTTTTTGCTTTTTGCGTCTGCGTTGTTTTGGCCATTTTGCTCCACGTTTTGTTCTGTATCCTATGCGGCCGCTCTCTGCAGATCCACTCGATAAAGTTCAGGATTCCTGGTAGGTTGCGGGCCAGCCAGGCGCTTAAAATCTTTTTAAAATTTCACATTGGCAGCGAAACGCGGCTCTAAGCCAAGATGCGTGGGTAAAAACAAGAGTGCAGACCTGTATTCCCAGTCCCGTTTTTATGCCCTTTGCGGAGGTATTTATAATTTTGCCACGCAATGTGTAACGTATTGAGGGAGACATCTCCGAGTCCATAAAACCAATGAATTCCATAAAATTATTAACAGCCGACTCGATATAATCGATATTATCTGGTGCGACAGAACCCACGTCAATGTCAACCTATTTGCACCAATATATCACATAACTGTCTTAAGAACTGTCGAAACTTATACTTATTATAAATATATCTTAACTAAACTCAACAACTTTCTTACCTATGAACAACATCTTATCAACTTCAAACACTTAACACCCATTGCAAATCTGCAAGGGTATATTGCCTTCGACACCTTTTAGATAACTCATCTTTCGTGCATTAACGTAAGCTCAGGCTTTCAAAGTAATTCAAAATGTTGTATACCATGTTTGCTTTTTTTCTATTGAAGTTATAGACTTGAAATTCGGAACATATATTCGTATGTACCCGCATTAGATAAAGAGCTAAGATTTTTTAAATACCCCTACTGCAGGCGTGGCAAATCGGTAAAATGTTAGGGGCAGGTAAGCCGAGAAAATCCATATCTTCCACAGTTTTAAATCTAGAGCCACCAAATGTGGCAGTCAGTTTGCTGATGATGTAATCCTGTAAATACCGAGTTGAAAAATTTCGACCAGGAAATAATTTCAAAATTAAGACCGCTATCTTAAGCTGCTATTATACTGCGAATGAGTATTGGGCTTTCGGTTCACCCGAACACAACGTTCTTACTTGATTTATTTTTTGTTTTTTTTTTTGGTTTGCATGTTTGAAATTAATAACAAATGGTTTTAAATGCAAATCGATGCTTTGCTCAGGGTATTCCCCACTCGGTTAGCAGAGATTGCAGCACTACTATTATATTTTAGCGTACTCAGTTCCTGACATCCCCATTTTCCACGCGTTCGAAATCAGAAAAAAACGTTACACGCAATATACGGTCTAAGTCATTTTTAATTGGTAAAGGGTATAAGTATGAGCTTACAATTTGCAATTTAATTGAGTTGTCACACAGCCAATGAAAACTTGCAGCCACATAGAATCATTAATCAATAAATGATAAATGCAAGAGCATGTCTTCACGCGACGAACAACGTGGACGACGATACAAACAACATTGAACCCTTCTGTGGTCAGGGACAATAAAATGGCCCGGCGACAAAATATTTTAATTTATACAAATGACAAAATAATTAAAATGACCAAGTTTACCGAGCCGTCAGCTAGACTTTATATCATTAGTATAACGATATGACGTGTCAACGCAAGAAGTACGACATGAAAATCGAAGCACGGGCGAAAGCATAATGACTAAACCAAGGCACGAGCAACAAAAAACAGCGACAACGACAGAGGGTACCAACTTGTCCGGAATCGGTTAGCCTTGCCTTGATGGCGTGGCCCTACCTCTGGTAACCATTTTCATTATTGACAAATTAATTGTCACCTTTTAACAAAACGCGGAACAGCAGACGAGACTCAAGACAGCGATAGCAGGTTAGCCAGACCTAAATGACTAATGGGCCGCCATTTTAATACAATTATAGTACAACAATTGAGGGCCATTGAAATCACATAATTATGATTAGATCGGCCAGATACTCGGGCCCCGAAAGGAAAGCGTAAACGTTAAACACGTAAAATATAGATTAGCGCCTTTTGTCTGTGCCAAGCGAACACAACGAACTCGTCTAAGTGTCATTAGTTAGCGCAGGATATGGCATACGCCAACACACTAAATAGCTGAGAATACCGCCAGGACGACGGCACATGTACACCTGAATATCCTATAAGACCGTACTCTTGAGCAAAAACTACATTAGATATGTTTTTGAAACACGAATAGAAATATTAATATATTAGCGATATACATGCTTGATTTCGTTTATATTAAACGTGCAGAATATTAAAAAAATAATAAAAATAAATAGAAAGAAAGCACGAAAAGTATTCTATCGGCTGGCATGCCATATGGCTGTACACATGGACCCTTGGCAAGGGTGTAGAGAAACTTTGAGCGAAACTTCACTTCTAATTAAATAGACACGACAACGGCATAACCGAGAAAGTTAATCATATTTTAATGTACCACCCTCGCCGAATGGAAATTCGTTGCCAGGCGGGCCAAGGGGCCAAGCTAATTACAATAACAAAGCAAAGAGCAACGAGCCAAGCACTGAACAGGGGCTACGGCGTATCATTAGCAAAGCCTCTGCCATCTTGGTCCGTTCTCGTGTTCCCGTGTTCCGGGTCGCCCGAGTCTCCAGGCTAGCCTGGCTCGCATCAGTTCATATCGATTGTTCGGTGGCAATTTGTAGACAGACCTTGTCATTGTTGCCCATGCCTGACACCTAATACCAAATTGTATAGTAACTGTAATCAAACACACGCACACACACACATACTACTTAGAGCAATATGTCCACCTAATTAAAGGCAGCACCAGCGCCTCCAAAAGTAATTTATCTAATGCAGTCATTAATTTTATATTAACAAGGTGTGGATGGTAAATTATCATGAGTGCATATACACACTATATATTTGTATTCATTTGCAAATGCCGCTACTTATGCATGGCATAAGCATTAGTACCTGAAAATATTCAACGTGTCTATTAAGAAGCCTAACAAGAGCTTTTTAATACTGTTTATTGTATTTAAAAGTTGATTTTTTAGGCCTTGAACCAATCTAATATTTTTCCACTTGGCCAATATCTATTTTAGACGAATTCTTTTTTAAAAACGTATCAGTTTAGAAAGAGACAGTTTCTTAGATGAATCTAATCAATTTTGCTTCATACTTTATACTGACTAATTTTGTATTATGTAACATTCATCACATGACAATTAGCGGGGCACACACACACACATATTTAACCAGGCCCGCTGTGGCACACACTTTCAAGTTTTAAGCTGCTAGATAAATCTAGAAATGTCGCAAACGAATGGCACGTGACCTTTGACACATTAGTGTCAGTTGTTGACTGGGCGATGCAGCCATTAAAATTGAAAGTCGAGCAGCAGAGCACACACATGCATGCATGCTCGTCGTGTCCATGAGCAGCAGCACACGAAGATGTGGCAAGTCAAAGGACAAACAGCATGACGAGGCAATTTACGCAATTGTTGTCTAATTAAAGTGCATCCGCTTCGATGGTCATTTAAAGCCAAAAGTCGTTGGCAGTAACTTCAACACCCCAATCAGAGCGCACGCACACACACACAAACACAGGCTCACACACACGCATGGGAGACAAGCACGTGATCAGGGAACACATCATGTACGCTTCTCAAAAGCAGTTGGAAAATCTTCACTTCACTTGCCTCCTTGCTCGAATTGTGCGACAATGTTGACGTTAATAAATTATAAAATGAAACTAATGACAAAACACAACCAACACAATGACCCAGCCACCCGGGGTGGCTGTGCGGGTGATTTAAAACTGAGATTTACAATTGGCGAGGGTTACCAACCGCGTGACGAGCGCAAATTGTATTAATGTCAATCCCCGCGAGCCCTTCGGCGGCCTGCTGTTTTATATGCCGGGAAGGACACAATTTGGCGGCGATGAGCCGGCGAACGATGCGAAATAACTTTTGGGCTTTCCGCACATTTTCACAGCGGCTTTGGCAATAATTCAATATTACTTATACGCCATGTAAGTTAATTAAAAATTCCTTCTTTCTTCATCTCATACCAGGCATGCATTATATATGAAATTAATTTTTGCAACGTGTTTTGGCTATGCCCATCTGCAGGCAGAAGCAGACCTGACACGCCCCAGAGCCCACCGTAGCACCATCCACCGCACCTACCCGATTGGCCACGGGAGGCACACCTGCAAGTGTCATGGCTGCAACATCGGAGACGAGGCAGCCACGTCGCGGAGTCAACATTGTCGACAGATCCGCATGGTTCGATACTGCAAAGTGTGCCACAAACACACTCCGACAACGGCAAGCGCAGCACAGCAACAACAGCCACACACAACAAAATAAAAATACAAATTATTAATAAAAAAAATGTCGAGAAATAGCTTGAATGCAACACAAACGCACGAGCCGTGCAACAACGCTAAGCCCAGCTCATATGTACGTTGCATACCTCGCAATACCTGGCCAGACATTGCCTAGGATTGGCTTGGCTTGGCTTCGCTTGTGGCTCCGTTGGCTGCATTTTGTTTACGCGCTGCACTTTATTAGATTTTTATCTGGCCATGTTAAAGCGACTTGGGGTCTCCGGTACGAGTTTGTGCCTGTCAACAAGAAGTATGGCTATCAAGGTAACTAAGAGATACTCTTAATCAACTACTTATCAAACACTTTTATTAAAAAATGTAATTTGGTCAAACGTCACGTTTTTAATATTTATTTCTAGCATACATATGGCATTTACATAACTTCTATATATATGTGAGAAAACATGCATTCCATTCCGTATGTTAGTGCATCCGCACAATTAAATTAAATATAACAAAAGACACACATTTGTTAAAGCTAACTCATAAATGCTTAATTTTATGAATATACTTCAGTGTTAATAAGCCAAGCCAGACATTCGTTATCCATAAAAAACGCGTTTCCTTATATAGTAAACACGCAAACGTTCTTTTAAATCCTGAACTGCAGCTTTTGTGCAGACCAACATCATTTACACTGAGGCAAATATTACGATTCATTCAATTTTATATGTAGGAATTATCAATGTTTAAAAATTAAGGTGAAGTTAGTTACTTTAGCTGAGACCATTATAATTAAGTCACGCAAAGTGTAACGCATAGAAGGAGATGTTTCAATATATATTTAGCCATGTCTATCTGTTTCTATGTAAACTAGTCGCTCAGTTTTAAAGGTATGTATATGAAACCTTTTTGTTGCAGGCAGTTTATATGTCGGAATCGGCTCGATCGGACGAAAAACATTTATTGTTTTCTAAGATACCCTGAGGAATTTTGGCGATGAGAGTCACCATGATCCTAGTCTACTTCCTATTTCTCCTTCTAGGGTGCCCCAAGTTAGTAATTTCGGTTGGCTACCATTTAATTATAATTCGATCAAAATTTACAATTATAAATGCTATAAAAGCAATACTCAAATGAATTTCTTGAATTTTCTCTACTTAGGTTACGACTGTGCTCAATCGGGCTATATCGTTTGACGATCCTAACATAACCATCACTTTTATGCTTATAATGTGTTTGTAATATGGCATCCAAATGTGCGTAAGTGCTCAATTGCAATTATGGTTTTATTCTCTTTCAATAAGTGATAAGAGGCATGTTGATTTGTCCTCTAGATTGATTCTTCATATAATACATATGAATTGTTGAAAGTACATATTTTTTTTACTCATTACTTATTTTCGAAAATTTTTTTTTCAAAACTTTGGATTACAAATTTATATTTTTATCGATTGTGGCTGTCACAAATCGTTTAAAAAATAAACTTAAATCAAATTCCGAGGGTATGGTCAAATTTTCTATCAAAAGTCATGCCAAAATTGACAAAAATGTAGACATGTAAAATTCCCAAATCCTTTTTTTTTAGATTTCCTAGCCCCACAACTTTGTGAAAACTAAACCGAGCTTCATGATACTAACTATTTTAGTCATGATTTGACCTAGACTTTTTCGAAATTTTATTTTAATCCGTACTTAAAAAAGTTTTTCTGTTTTTCTCCAACAAAACCCTTTACTATTCAATTTAGAATCGCAAAATTTTATTTTTAATCGATTGCGGATACCAAAATTAGTATAAAACACAACTTTTATAGTGATTCTAAGACCGTAAATTTTTCTGGAAAAATTGGGCCAAAATTGACAATAATGTATAAATGTAAAGTTCCCGAATCCATATTAGTTAGATTTCAAAGTCCCACAAGTTTGTTAAAACTAAACAAATTTTCATGATGTTTACTTTTTTGGTTTGAACCCTAAATTATTTCTGCATTTAAATTTAATTTGTGTTAAAAAAAAAATTTTTTTTATTATTTATTTAAAAATTAATTATGATTCTCGCTCACAAAGTGAATATAGTATTTGGGTTTGTGCAATGTCCGTCATGCTGAACACAACTTTTTTCGGCGCTATTTAAGTTAGAAACTTGAAACTTGACTCGAAATATATATTTCTATTCTACGCTCACTGGGAGGCTGGGAAATCGATAACATGTCGATACACCTCAAATCGAGAGGTGAATATTTCCCACAATATTAATTTGTCACCAACTTTGGAATGTAGATTGATCTCCCCTAAATATTACGACCCTGACCCGCCCGCGTAAATGTTTATTTATTTTAAGATCGAGCCGATAAATGTTAGCCACATCTGACTCCTGTCCCCATAAAATATAAAAATTCCATATATTTCCAAAATTACAATAATAACTTAGATAAATATTACTATACTTTGAACGAGTATTATGCAGTTGGTTACGCCCGACTACAACGTTCTTACTTGTTTTCTCCTTTTTTTCAATTGATCTGTGATATTGAAATGTGGTAGCCCTAGCTCCTAACATCGATACAGATTATGCGCATTTATGGATCAGAAAGAGTGAAAAGGTTCAATTGTAGCGCTCTGTTTGACCGTTAATATATAGTCGGCGTCCAAAAGGTTCGGCAAAACGCTTGACAAACTGCATTTACGCGCGCACCAACAACGAAGCCCGACTTAATCCACAACTCATCCAGCTCGCTGACACCCATCAATCAAAGCATCAAGCCAAAATCACTGAGTGCGTAGTGGGCCGAGACGAAGAGGGGTAGCGCGAGGGCGGCAACAAATGATCGCTGGTTCATGCGTTCAATTGAGCGTTCAATCAAAGCTGACGCCCCCCAACGCCCACCGCCATCGCAGCTGAGCAGCTAGGTAACTGGGCAATAGCCACTGAAAGACGGCTCCCCATCTAGCACAGTAGTCTTTACTGTTGTTGTAGCTTTATTATATGTTGTTGTTGTTGTTGCTGTTGTTGGCCAAGCAGCGCTGACATTCAAGCCAGCCAAAGAGCGCACTAGGAAAAAGGAAAAAAAGAAAGCGCCGCTCAGCTGCAATTTGAGCATTCGATTCTTTGGGGTATTTTAGCCACCGATCAGAATCGGTAGGTGTTGCACTCCAGTGGCAGCCGCACTGCACCTGTGCACAATTGCCTACTCATGCGGGTCCGCTTTGATATCAAATTAACATCCACAATGCAGCGCAGCATAACTGCCTTTTAGAAATCCCACAAAAATTATGATCGGTCATCTTTACATCAGCAATTTCTTTTTGCGCTTGTAAAAGCGCCGGCAACCGCCACTGAACAAAACAACTTTGCCAGCCAACACGTTAATGGGCGACACTGCTCGATTGAAAAATACTCTGTACGTGGAGCCTGAGCACCCACTTAAATATGCTTTTACTTATGTATGTAAGTATATGTGTCCAGAGTTCACGTCAGGACCAGGGCTATATCAACACGGCTGGTAATAAAAGAATGCTTTCAATATATTATACTAGTCTATTTATTTCTGTTACAAGCATTTGCACGACTTCATTATACCCTCTTTATGTATTTTGCCCAGGGTAAATTACTTCGCAAAACTTAAAAGCATTTTAAGTGCGTCTTTAATAAAAGTGAGCGTCTTTCAGCACACGCCCCTCCCCTGCGCCCCCCGCTTTATTATCCCCTCACGTGATTGATGTTGAGTTAAAGTAGCAAAAGTTGCGCATAAGCGTTTTACAGCTTATCGCAGCAAGATTAACAATGCCAATGCCAACCATGATAATCATTTAACGAGCATGTATGTGCAAGCGAATCTTTAGCCAAGGTCGCTTAAGAAGTGCGTCGGATTAGGTTTTACATCACATTGCAAGTAAAACAAATATATTCAAATATTTATTTATTTATGAAAACACACTTTTAGCTTTCGTCATTTGATTCAGATATCTTAAAATCTTACGACCTATAAAGTCTAGATATGAAATAAATATACATATATGGGGCCTCTGAGTTGAATTCATTCAAATCTCTTTTTGACTTGCAAAATGTATACAAGTATTTTCAATTTTGAAATCCCAAGCAATTTTATTTAATATTATCGTCACACTCATGATCACAAATATATGTATACTTGGCAATACCTTTCCAGTTACAAACACTTGCAGAACGTCATAATTTTTCTCTTTTCCAAGAAAGGAAATAGGGAAAGTTATCGAAAAGCTGCTATATCATTTCAGCGCAAGCATATATCCATATATACTGGCATTTTCACATACACTATTATACTCCTTTTTTGCCCATTCTGTATAAAGAGGGTATAAAAACAACAAGCGGCATAAAATGGCAAATCAAAAACAAAGTGGAAATCAACGTCGCTGACACAACGGGAGCTAGATTGGAAATAAAAACCATTTGGGCGTATCCCTCCGCCTCAGCCGCCCAGCCCGCCATTGTGCAATCCGGGACCGACTCTGGATGAGCTGGGCCGAGCTCGCCTTGATAGGCTTTTGTAGCAGCCCACTGCTGATAGCTTACCCAGTCCCAGTGCCGGGTCTCAGCCGCAGTCTCAATTCAAGACTCGGTGGCCTTTTCGCACTCCTGCGCCCCACTTTAAATAAAACACCCACTTTTATAAAATTGTTTGACTCAACAAATTTTGCCTCAAATCCATGAAAAGAACGTAACCAAGTGAATCGAGATATAAGAACTGGGAGCTCAAATACCCAACCCCTTTCTATCTACCCCGTGACTGCTTATTCAATGCTATATATGTATAAAAAGGGTAAAACAGGGAGTCGACGCAGCCTGACAATCAAACAATTTTCGCTTTCGCTTTTTATATTAAATGTGAGAAGCTAAGTGGCCAGAACGAAATGAATATCATCTATAAATATTTATGTACGACGATATGGTATTCAAATCTAGGACATCGCTGCAGCTTGTTAATCTCCAGAATTAATTTTTTCTCTGGGGATTCTTCACAGGGATTATTAGCTATACAATTTGAGGACACTCAATAAGTCCTCGGCAAGCCCTTCTCACTTTTCATGACTAATAAGATACCAAATTGTTTTGCTCTTTTTGAGATCTATATTTTTGAGCTTTACAATGCATCTTTGAGAGGAAGAATTCCATGGATTTCCAACCCCAAACGGTTGTGTCCAACATTTTTGTACTCGATCTGAAACCAGCCAAATCTACAAAATTTATGTTTAGTAAAAACTGAAAGTTTAAATCTTATAAATTGATCTGAAGTTGAAGATTTGAAGTCTCTAGATTGTGTTTACAGACGGATGAACACTACAGAGATCCAATACACTCTTTGCAATTTGTGAACAGAGTGCAAAATAAGTAAGAATGTTGCAGTCTCAATACTCTGTTCAAACTATCTGAAACGAGCTTCATAATTATTGAGTTTAACCCCAGATAGCGCATACTGAACTGCGATATAAAGAATTTTCAATTTTTCGATATGTACCGATCCCTGCTAACCTTGGCAATAGTTGGCCTTCTGGCAACTGGCAAAAAGACAGACATGGCTAGATCGATTCGGCTGTTGATGCAGACCACGTTTGTTTGCGGTCAAAGATGTCTCCTCTGGCAGCTGCATACAATTGCAAAGCTTCAATTTACCCAGTTTCAAAAGGTTATTGTAAAAATGAAGTCAATGGGCTATATATGAATATTAAATATGTTAGATGCCGCCAAATTGCCTCGCAATATAAATTGAACTCGGCAACCTTTCACATTGAAATATATATACTAACAGACATAGCTTAAGATATGTGTATGACTTTATATACACATATGTATCTGTATTACTTTGCGAGTGCAAAATGGGTGTCGACGTATGAAAATAAAACAAACACTCAATTTGTGGTGTGGCAGCATATGCGCCGACTGCCGCAGAACAGAACTTCAAAGGCTTGGCAAGCTCAAACAACCGAAGGGCGGCTACAACCCCACCGTGGAAAACGCTTGCGTCTGGGCTCAGGCACCCAACCACCCCACCCCCCTCCCCACCCCTCCCCCTTCCTGGCACACAGTCGCTTGTGCCGCACGAAAGGGTTTAAATTGTTGGTCAACGTCGTCAACCTCATTTGAATGAATGGCGACGAACGACAGCCACAGAAGCGTAAGGAGCGACAAGGACGGGGTGGGGTGGAAGGGTTAACGTCAACATAGACGCCACTGACTGATTTTGCGCTTTGTATGAGTATTCGCGTTGCCGTCAATTCCTCTAGGCATCCCCCTCGCAGACACACACACACACACAGGCACACACACATAAGCAGGGAACGTGCGTGAGTTGTATAAGCGCCGGCATCCTTCTAATGCTAATACGAAAAGTCAGGGAATTGGAAAATTTATTCAATTGTTGGCAATTCAACTAAATCACTCATTGGCTTTATTATGTGCGCCTAATTTAAATATGTAGATACACACGTACACACACAGATATACTTGTGAGTACGTTCAGTACACGGACGCTGCTCAATTGTTTAACGCCTTCCACCACCCACTCCATTAGTCTGTCGTATTCCCCCCAATATCATCATCGCCATCGCATCATTACTGTCATCCATTTTGGTGGAAATAATTTGAAAATTTGAATTACTTTGCCCTTTGCGGCTTGATTAAAGGCATATTGCCAGGCCAACTTACAGTCAGTCATTGAATGAGTCAGTTAGACGCCAGCTCTGCTTCCTGTCGCAAATCCGGCCGTCCTTTCCCCTTTCCTCAGATGTTTTCAAGCATTTGCTTACGGAATTCTACGGGCAGGGGAGTTATGCGCAATTTCCAAAGAGTACAAAGGGTAGAACTAACGAAATTTTAACTACAACTTTCCAATTCATATAGTACATTTTATTATATTATTATTTTTTATATAAGATAAATAAAAAATTTTTACTACAAATTTTTGTTAATTTTGTCATGATTTTTAACAACAAATTTGATTCCTTAATCCCTTGCTGTGACCACCACAATTGATGAAAAATATAAATATGCAATTGTAAGTTTTGAAAAAAAAATTTTCCAAAATGAGTACAATATTTTTTTTACCAAAAACTTCAACAGAAATTTATTATTCAATAACGCATACAATTAAATGCAGAATCAATCTAAAGGGCAAATCATGACATCAAACATTGAAATCGTAGCAGTTTAAAAATTTTTATAAATTTTTCCGTTAATCATTTTTTTACGCAGACAATAAAGATTCGCATTTATAGTTTCTTCAAGTCTTTACTTACTTTACATCACTTTTCCGCTTTTCCGTTGCATAAATTAGAATTATCTCCTTGACTTTTACAAAGATCTTTGAATATTCTTTTGGAAAAAAAATTCGATCAGAACGAACACGCGTTTATTATTTTAACCTCGGAATAATCTCTCCTGTGTGATGAAAACTTCCAAAAACCCTGAACTCAATTATGTAAAGTAAACATGTAGCTCTCTTGCTCTTACACTTACCAAAACAATCAGTTGTATACTTTATAGCGATTTATGTCAGAATATGTATTTTAAAAAAAATGGTGTTGTTATGGGACATAGATTTGAAATTTGAAATAAACTAAAAAATATATGATAAAAGGCTACAGCTGTTATGTAGATAAATTCGATTCCGTTCTTAGCGTTGTAAACCCGACTTGCGTTATGATCCTATTAAATGATGACTACAGCTTCAGCGGTTGAACCGTTTGACGAAGTTTCGCATATGACCGTGAAATGTGTGCCATTATTTGTCATTTGGGGTATCGACGTCTTTGAATGGCACTGGTGATGGTACAGATTCGGTTGCTCCTCGGGAACGACTTAAGCTGAGCTCCTGCAGCTTTTCCCAAAATAGCTCATGATCGCGCTGACGTTGCTTTACTTTTTCCTTCTCGGCATTATGGTTGGCCAACAGTCGATCAAATAAATTAGAATTCATTTCCATCAGTAATTGCAATGCAGTATAAGCTCGCCTAATTACTACCTGATTCCAATGTTCCTTTGGAATGCTCAGTAGCGCTGGAATCACAATTGGCATAATGTCTGCATTATTCGGCTTGATGAGCGAAAGGATATGTGGATTGCTTATGAAGTTGAAAGCATGCTCGGCCACTTCAGTGTGTGGACTTGACATACATTTGGCTATCTGCGAAAATAACGGCTTGTGTATTGTGATAAACTGCATTTCTCCAATCAGGTTCAAGTAGTCATCGATTTCGCCTAAGAACATGATCTCCTTTTGGGTAGATGTCTTCGGCCAGAACTTAAGGAGACCCCGCACAATAAACACTATAAGGTAGGCATCCTTCGCTAGACACTGTATAGTGCTTTGCTTCAGCTGGTTTTGAAATGATTGCAAGGATTTGACCTTGTGCAGCGGCAACAAAATTTTGACCAAATATTCCTTATGCTCCGGCCTTAACGATGACTTAAAACAACTTTCGGTAATTGCACTCAGAACCCACAGCAGCTCAGAAATGCCATTAAAATCTTCCACAATATAGATAAACTGATAAAAGATGTCATAGATCTGGTGCTGTATGAAGCGACGCAAGCCATGGAATTTGATATAAATACGAACTACGATCCACTTCAATAAGGCACGCTCACGGGGATCCGCCGAATCTAGGAGCATCAATAGCTGCAGTACAAACTTTCTATCAATTGCGCTCTGGGCAATGCTAGCATCAAAATCTTGAGACTCGAGGAAGCTCAAAAAAACATTGTATAACTTTTCCATATGCAACCAAGATGCCCCCAATACTGGCTCATCCGAATCGGTAATAAAATTGGGTGGCAAAGTTCGAATTATATTGCAAGAAATCATCCGTACGATTTCTATACAAGCCGGTTCCGTAAGCAGGCCACGGCCTTCTACTATATACTTCAGGAGGTCATTGAGTGCAGACAATTTGGTTTCCTTGTCGCTCAGATCCTTAAAGTCAAGTATTGCGCCGCATTGCCGAATTTTTCGTACGAACGGATCATTCTCCGCTTTTAGAATACGTAATTCATTGAGCAGGAGGACTCCATTCAATTTGATCGACAGCTTCCCGAACGGGTTTATCTTTTCTAGTATGGAGCCCAGAAACATTGTTGCTGTATTTGAAAGGGGGTCACTGACCTTTTCCGTGCTCACCTTGCCGTAGATATTAACCGAGCTGTAGCCCGTTAGGTTACGAAATCGCGCAGACCTACAAATGATGACAAAAATAACGGAATATAGAGCGAACAAAGTATTGTACTCACCAACGCTGAACGATTGTTAAACATGTAAAATACCAAAGGAACCGCGAATTTCTCTTGGCTTAGTCTATTAAGGTAGTCATTTACTTATGTTGTTAACGAAAATACAAACAAAATTTTTATAAGGTATACAATTGTCACAAAAATTTCAATGAAATAATGTGAACTCAATGCTAAAAAAAACCAACTAGATTACAAAACAATTGTAAAACACTGAACTGTATCACTTTTATATTCTGGACACAAAGTGAAAAGAGAATATTGGTTTCGTGCAATGTTTGTCTTGGTGTCGGTTTATCTCTTTTGCGGTAAACTACCTTCACACATCGAGCCAAAATAGATATCAGCCAATTCCTCCATATATGTCAAATATACATATTTTGATATTAATCTGTAGAGTATTGCGCAGTCGGTTACACCCAAATGCAATGTTGCTACCTGTGTTCATGTCAATAGTATCCAATAATATTAATCAAAAATTATTTTTAGACATTGACTTTTATATTCAAATTTGTATACCGTCAAAAAGGGGGTATAAGGGAGCTATTTTTCCCAAAAAATTGCCAAAATACAGAAATAATTTATTTTTTAAAATGGATATATTTTCAATGCAGAACCAATACTAGGACCCGATTAAAAAATATTCCAGATTCGAAGTTTTTGAAAATGAGTTTCTTAAATACCGATGAGTAGATGTTTATTTTAAAAAAAAAAATTCCGAAAAATAGGTATCTCTTAGTCAAGTCTCCTAGGCCCTAGAGCATTCTGGCTTGTTAAGTATACTCAGCAGCTCGAGGCTGCGTAAAGGGTATGACCCAGGCAGGCAGTGCCGACTAGTCCACGTTTACTGACAAATTACAGATTGATACAAAATATTCAAACCCCTGCAAAAATTACATAAACTATAGGTGTATACTTAAAGGTGCACACTTATATATGTATATATCAGCGAGTGTATCAGAATTCTTGAACAAAAGGAATGGAAATGCGTTGACAGGCAGTCTAGGGGGAATGGTACTTCCCGTCAGGTGTTCCACGGTGTTCGATTCGCAGTGAAATCCGAGAGCTGACAATACGCTAATCAATGCAACGCGGTGTGATTGCAAGCGATAATGGATGGCGGATACATTTTCTCAACACTCAAACATTCGAGCATGGCGACCCACTTGGAGTTGGCTAATAGACAAGAAAAGTGTCGCATTGACACAATTGCACACAATGTGTTCGACCTTCCCCTCTCTGCACGGTGACAGGATATGTTAAGGATATCCGCTGCGTATAAGTTTCTTATATTTGTTCGTCTGTGCGTGTTCAATTTACCCGCTTTGCCAAAATGATAAATGCGTTTCTGCAAATGTCAATATTCGCTGATGTACAGCAATATGCTGAACAAGCTACGAGCCTCGGCTTCGAGATACCCTTAACGCAATCATTATGTGCACGAAAAATTAATAATCATGTGGCCGAAATGAATTTTGTCTCGATATTTTAGGCAGATCCTAGGCTATATTTTTTGGTGGCTCTAGATGGAGATAAAGATTTTCATAATTTGCCACGCCCCCAAAAAATCTAAACACTTTATCTAAAGCCTCTGGCTCTCAAGCAATAAACATTTGCTTTCATTAAGAATAATATTACATATTAAAAATTCCAAGATTCTCCTTCAACAGTCTAATTTAACCCATTTTAATAAATTTTTTTGTCTAAATCCCCATTAAAAATGAGTAAAAAGAGATATAACGTACATATGTGGGCAAATTTCTAAAATTTTTACTCTCTTTATCAAGGCGACAATTCTGATCAACTCCGCCATGTGAATTATAATAAATATGAAAATTATAATAAATATTTTCCGACAGCATAAAGAGCTAGGGACACTTAATCAGTATGTAGGTTCCTGAATCTCCTATGAACTCCAGTTACAATGATTGTTATGGCAGCTTGGAGTGTGCTATTTAAAAAAATATATAGTTAGGTTAAGATTTTATAACTATATCTTATTATTTAAAGAATAGTACTAAATAAAACAACAATAATAAAAAAGTATCTGTCACTCGAGGAGATTACTATTACTTGCTTTACCAATAAAGCAACCAACTAATTTTAAGCAAAATGTTAATGAGATTAAATGAAAACGAAACACGATATTAAAATAATAATAGATATAATACATCAATATTAACTCAGCTAAAGTTGAATGCGTACAACGAAATGTGCAGATTCGGATTTATCCTATTGACGGGCTGGGCTATTTGGGGATATTATGGTTCCCAGTGCCAAGTCCCGTTACCGTTTGCCATTGTTTTCGAAGTTAAGGGGCGCTGGCATTTTTATGCATTTTTTATGTATATCGAGTAGATAAATTTGTTGTTACGGTGTTCGACAAGTTCATAAAAAATGCAAACTCGCTGCTTCAAATAAAATGTTTGTATTCACCCCCTTGCCCACAGATGCCCCTCTGCGCAGAACCCTCTTTTTTTGCAGTGATTTATGCAGCCAGCGCTTCTTTTTGTTGCCATTGTTGTTGTTATTGTTGCTCTTATGTTTGCATATTGGCGCCAAGTTCTGGTCAGTGCTGGTTATCGAGCACGCTGCTGACCGTGCGGCATCCATTTCCGTTTCCGCTTCCCATTGTTGCTGCCTTCATTGTTGTGCATATAAAAAAGATTATTCACATTGCATGCCCGGCATTTTTTCATTGAACTGACGATTGTTTTGTATGTCAACATACAAGTAGTTTGTTTTTATTCAAGAGCTGAAGTGTTGTTTTCGAGTGCCTGCCAACAAGGAGCATATGCATATTTAAACGGGAACATTTCCCTTATCTCAGGACGTCGGTGTGCCATTATTGGGAGCTAGGGCAAGAAAAAAGAGATAAACATGAACTTAAAACTTCAATTCTGTACTTCTCAAAAGCTAAAAATAATGATCACAAATTTGTATTTAACACTACATTAAAGAATTTCAGTGATTCAAATACTTTGTAACTAACCCATTTATAACGCGTAATAATGGCTCCAAATTTCAAAGTTTCTATTATTATTATTCATATACATCAAAACATGAAATATTTAAAGGTTCCTTATACATAGACACACACATTTTTATATATTTATTTATTATTATTGCAAAAAATTATATTAGTAAGGGAGTGCAAAGTGCAAATATCACATTGGGGTCCTTGATGACCTTTCCCTCTCAGTTAACAAATTGAGTTCCACAAAGATGTGGATCTTCCCAAACCTGTTAAATATAAATATATTAATCCCTAATGAAATTCTTCCAACTATGATAACTAAATATGCCAAGACAATCAAATGGTGACCTGATGACAGATGCTAAAACAAAGAAATTGTCAAACAGGCCAACCAAAGTCAACCTGCAAAAGAAAAAAATTAAACACTTCAGGAGAAAATACAAGCTCCCTAGGCTCGTTTGCTAATTCTGGAAAAGTGCTAAATATACTGGGCTAATATGGGTCAAAACGGGGGGTAGGTCTATGTAAACAGTTCATTGGTTATACAAAGTTCTTGCCGTATCTGCCAAGCAGACGTTTTGGAAATCAAGGATACTCAAAATAGAAATATAGACAATGCAAACATATCTAAATATATTCTAAGAAATATCGTTAAACTGGACACTGATAAAGAGAATGCTGCCAGTAAGCTTCTTCTTAAAAAGGGACATTATCGATAATTTGGCTAATAGACGCTTGGCGCCCAGGCCCAAGATAAGCAAGCAACAACAAATAGCAATGGAAAGTACAAAGATCAACACGGTAACACAATGTGACAACCACTGACAGCCGTCCTAGCCTATCCTAAGCCGGGCTGAGTCGGTCTACTTTCATGACAAGGCAACAATACCCTCTGCAGGAATATAAAAAATAGGACTGTAGCCCACACTGTTGGCACCTTAACCCTAATGCCATCTTGTAGGCACAGTATCTGGCATGCATACACTTTGTATTTGATAGTGTTTCGGTCATAAATTTAACCATACATTTCTTTATTGTTGTTGTCGTGGCCGTGGCTGAAGTTTTGCTACATGCATAAATCAAAATGTTGATTTATAATAATTGCAAAACACACACACACACACACACACAGAGAGAGCAACACACTCACAAAATGGCAAGAACTGTCGGCCACATGTCAACCAAGTAACAACGTTTCTGGTCTTGAGTAGCCGGTCACGAAATTAAGGAACTGCAAAAGTAGGAACCTGCAAACCAGCCACGTAATTGTCGGTGCACACGTCAATGCCAGACTTTTTCGAGACTAGGCGATGGCAATCAAACAAACGAATCTCAACAAACAAAGCCACATCCAAATGAATTGTGGCGCCGCTGCAGCAACAACAACACAAATAATAATAATAATAACAGGATAAGCGAGAAGGATACGTTGGCCAAAGGCAGCATTAATATCACACCAAAATGCAGGCGCAAGAAATCGATTTGTGACTAGCAGAAAGTGCGCAGAGAGCCGAATAAATTCATTTGCCACGCTGCTTTTCGGGCACTTCGCATGGACGTCACTGGAACTACATGATCCGGGCGGATTAAGGGGTGTGGGCGGAAGTCTTAAGGCATGTGGTCATGCCACAAATATTTAACTGTATTTTAATGCAATTTTAAGTCGCACTAAAATCTATAAAGTGAGCACCGTTTTTACGAGCTCCTGGAAAAATATAGGATAATATATTGTTCTTTGTCGTCAGGAACATGTGTACATTACAATTTTAATCGTAATAAAATAAATAAAAATTAAAATGTTGAAATAAATTTGAATAATAATAATTGAAGTGAATAATTTCCTAATTTGATCATATTACAGACCTACACAAAAGTATGCACATTATTGTTAGAATGCGGCATTGAATAAAATTATTTTATGTTTATTAGTTCCACATTTTTCATATTAATGAATTTCTGATTTTATTTTATATTTTTGAAATTATGATTTATTCTTAAAATATAGTTAGTAAATAAATAAAAAAATGAAAAAACGGAAAATAAATTCTGAAGTAAACTCTACCAAGAATTTTATAATATTGTTTGTTGTACTTTTACGTTGTTTTTTAGGTATGGAACCAATCTACTATTTTTGCATTTATTTTTGTACATGAATTTATTGGAAACGTATTTATCTGTCGTATCAATATTAACTGTGGATTCGGAGGTACTTCTCTCTTCTCATTTGCATAAGATCCCTGTGCGTATGTTTGATCATTTGATCAATCCCAGAGATAATAAAAGCTGGGAACAGTAATACTCAACGTACATTCGTAAGTACGTATTTGTATTTGGATTCCTCATTATACGCATAGTATCCCTTTGTTTGCTGAGGTAGGGGCAGGATAAAGGCGGCACACTCGCTTGGGCGTTGTCTTTCGATAATATAAATCGCCAAATTTGACATAAACAATTGCGCTGAAATTAAATTAAGTGTATCGCAAATACTTAACGAAAAAAAACCTCAACCGGATGTGTGCGTCCTGAATATACGTATGTATATAAGTTGTTCTCGAGTAGTTTTCGAAAAGTGTCAAATCATTGTAAAGCCATTAGCGGCACAAAGCTGGCGTTCGTCCTTTTGGTCCTATTCCGTTTTAGTGCTGTCAGCATGAAATGTGGAAAATTTATTGACTGCACATATGTCGCACTTTTCTTGGACTGCATTCGCTTGGACACTGTTGTTGTTGCGGCCGCCTATTACACACATCGTACAATGCAATTTCATAATAACTAGCGGCACAAAAAATTTAATTTGTATGCCGCAGATGTCAACAATGCGACGTTCATTGTCTGATAAAGTTGTTGCTGGTCAATTGGCCACTTTGGTGGGCGATTCCCCCCATACGCACATATCCTTCAAATTCGAGTGTGACTGTTACGCTTTAATGTATGCGTCATTGATTAAGTCACGTACGGCTAAGAAGCAGGCCGCAGTGAAAGGTGAATCGATCAAAGCCACTCAATTAACGCACTTACTCCCAAATTCATGCCCAAGGCTTGCTTTGACACCCTTGCAAACAAATTCAACATAAGTAGCATGCCTCCGAGTGGGACAAAGAGTTATTGCGGCGTTTCGGTATTATATAAATAATATTACACTTGTAATGCCTTCAAATCGTCTTCACACATATTTGGTAAGTTCTTTGTAACCATTTATTGGAGTCTTCTTTTACACAAAGTTTTGTTTTTATCCATTAGTCTTTAAACTCTTCTTTGAAGCGCTTCAAAAACCTGTTTCGATTTCTACGAAAAATCTAAAATTCCGCGAAAAACTAAGGACACAGTTTATCCTGCGATCGGCATCAAACGAGCGACAAATGGCCCGTAAACTGTTGACAAACTTACTTGATGTCAAGGGAAAATTTTATTTTTTCCACAGAAAGAAGTGTGTAAGAAAGTCAAAAATGTTTAGAAAATCAGATGGCACGAGCCAATTGAAATTAAGGACTTCGTGACATCTGGAAAGCGATTGCTCGATCAATCTGCAGACAGAGTTTGTTTCTAATTTATCTCTAGGAGGGCATGAGTAGGTTCGAAAGCAAACCGAGACATATGCTGTAAAATTGTAAAGTAAGCAAAAAACAAACCACCACAATTTCTAAAACAAAAGAGCCAGAAGACAACCAAAGATAATAATCGGCCATGACCATATCTTACACGCCCACTCAAAAGACCACAGGCCAATAACAACTAGGAGAGCCAGCATAAGAACCGATACTTGTCGATATCAGGTAATCGGGAGCGGCTATCGATGATTTGAATTATGACTCTAGCTCTAAAACTGAGCTGAATATTCCCGGACTCGGGTCACCAGCATCAATAGCGGCGAAGAAACATTGCGTTCCACGGACAGACGAACATTGGACAAAACCAATGTACTCTTGTCACTTTGTGGACGAGGGGCTGGCAAACTAGCGAGGACTCAAAAATGCCAAGTGGCAAACGTTAAACATTTTCTAGTTAAGTCATGTCCATGTTGCTGCCCTTGTTCTTTTGTCTAAGAATCTGTAAACCGCATTTCTGTTTGACCCTCGGACACGCTTGCGTGGTACAAAATATGCTCAGCAGTAATCCCAACTCAATTTGTGCTCCTTATGCGGCTGGTCAACGTGCTGCTGTCAGGATCACAAGCCGGGCCCTGTAACTGCAAACCCAATTCTAAAGAATAGGGTGTTTTCGGGTTTTGTGTAAGACGAAACTCAAAGTGCGGCAACTGTCAAGTGGTTGTATAACATTTTTATAATTTATAATTTTGATTAAAATTAGAGCGATCAAGTGGATTTCCAAGTCTCTCCACTTGAAGAAGCGTGTCACGGCAATCGGTGCGGCTCTCTCTCTCTCTCGTTTACAAGTCTTAATTACTCTCCGCCAAGACCATAAACCCTTAGACCATATTCTTCTCCCGAGGCCGCTTCTGTTTGCTAAGTACGTGTGACAGTCCTTGCAAGAGAGACTTGACGGCCTCTGAGTGTGTCAATGGGTCATAGGTGGTGTCAGTTAGCGCCAAATTCCGAGAAAGTTATTCCGTTTTTTAAACGTGACACTTGAGGCCTAGCAAAAGAGTGCACGACAAGAGATTGACTCTAAAAAATACATTTGCAGCTGTATACATTCTTCACAGACAAGCCCCTTTTAGATTTGTAGAGCTCTCCAAAACTATTTATGTTTTAATAATATCTGATATTTTATTAAATACCCCTTACATTATTATTTTTTTCCGTTTACAGTATAATAACAGTCGAAAACGGTATTAATTATTATTGTTATTTTGGACAAAATATCTTTTGTAATTTGTGGTGGCAGGAAATTTGTTGGCTCGATCTTTAGAGAAAGTCATTAGAAAAATGTCTGCCAAAATTGGTGACTCTAGCTCTAAAATTGTGGTAAATTTTCGCGGCCGACACGCCCCCAAAATATATAGTTTTTATTGATTTGCCACACCTCCGTTTGCATATCCAAAATCGCTAGAGGGGATCATCAGTAGTCTGTCTGAAAAATTGCATGTATCTAACGTTAAACTGAGAAATATAGAATATATCGAATTGCCATCAGAAGTTTTTCAAAAAAATTAATTTTTTTTGTTATATATAGAATATAGAACTTACAACCATATACCAGATTTGCAAAATCGGAAAAAATAGGTGTGCCAATACTTATAAGCAGCCAAAAAGTGATTGATTTTTGAAATAAAAAAATAAATAATATAAAAAATAAAATAATATATGATTAACTTTAAAAATCTGTTAGCTGTATTTGCTGGTAAGTTAGTTGGGCTATATAGGAAAAATAATTTCCAAAAAAATATATGATCACAGAAATGCATACAGTGCCAATACTTATGTGCGTCTCTATATGTTGTCATTACTTAAGCTATCTAAAACAGGATGATTATCTTAACCCCAATGCAGCCTTCTCCGTGATTTTGGATCTTTTTTTCGATAAACTCATCATACATCCACCTCTAATATATTCCGTAAATCTATTTGACTTTAATTCGGAATGGCGTTGGGCGTTTGTTTGTGATTGCGGTCCTGGCCAATCCCCTAGCTAATTCCGCCAGATTGTCGCACGGACTGCAAGATCGCTCGGCCGAGCTTTCAGTGTGTACACATGTGTGTGCATTTGCGAATAAAGTGTATTGATTTATGTGGTTGACCCGTTGCGGCATCAATCAGTTTTAAAGTGGGACGGGCGCCGCGAGAGCGACCAGCTGGGGCCCAGCAGTTGATCTATTGATCGATTGCTGCTTTGGCAAGGTGAGCAAACGGTATAGTTGACAATACTTGGAAAACCTGTAAAGGTCCACTTGAAATAAGGTGTGGATGGGAGCTTTACACGCTCGTTTTGTTTTCTTTATTTTTTTTTTTTTTTGTTGGTGTTTTTGTGCGTTTTCGAGACTTCTCCTCTGCCATATATTGCTGTGTTGGATCAGGGTACATACTAACTAACGAATAAAACTGATTGATTTATTACTGGTGTTGTGGCCATTGTTGTTGCCGTTGCTTGTCCATTAGCCTGTAACCTAAGTGCTGAAGCGGCTTCAACACGACTTTGGAGTGGGACTCGAATCGGGGATTTGAACTCTTGTCTTAATGATGACAAATGATGATGTTATGATTTGTTTATATTTCTTCGTCTTTTTTATTGCGTGTAAAATACAAATACCCAGCGACTACGCTACGAGTAGTTATGTTTTGGGCTGGATTTCAGCTTTGGCTTTCTGTTTTCGTCTGTTAATGGCCCAACAAATTTTACCCTTGTATATGCCTTATTGGCCCCAACGTTGCCGCTGCAGCTCTTTCAATTCTCCTTCACAGCGTTCGCGTTAAGCGAAAGTGTAAGTTAAGTATAGGTTAATCCATCAGACCAGCGACACTTCGAACAGCCACAAAAAAAATTGATTTCTTTAGTCACACGGCGCCTCTCAATATTAATATAAACAATTCTTCCACACAAGGTCGTCGTAGCGCCAACCTGATTACTTTCCCAGCTAACGATCACCAAAGAGGTCGCTCCGAGTGGAATTTTTATACTCGTTCACGATGTGAAAAGAGCATTTTGGGTTTGTGCAATGTTCGTCTTCTTGTCCGTCCGTCCCTCCGTTTTTCAGACAGCTTACTGATGAACTGCCCTTAAAGATCGTACAATAAATGTTTTGGATCGATAAAATCTATATACCTTGAGGAGGGTAAACCGCGAAAATCCACATCACCCACAACTTTAGAGCTGGAATAACCAAGTTTGGCTGACAATTTTCTGATTACCTCGACAAAAAGTCAAGCTGAAAAGTTTCGACCACGCCCACTCCCGCTGCCACAAATTACATAAATCGATATTTTTCCAAAAAAAAATTATTCTGAACGAGTATTGTGCAGTCGGTTACACGCGACTGCAGTGTTATATATATTAGGGGATAAAATGCAAAGGAGAGCATCTCTAGAAGCTGTGAAGCTAACGACTTAAATTTCGATATATAAATTTCTGTACACCTGTCAATTTTATTTCAAATTGTCGATTTCTATGAGCTACAGACATCAAATTTTAAATAAAGGTTTACGTACAGAGCGCACATACAAAGAATATTTCAATTATTGAAAACACCGAAAATCAAAAAAAATAGGCAATTTTAAGAGACATCGCCTTGCGTCTTGCATATGGATTCCATATAAGATTCCCTGAGAATTAAATTAAGATCAGAGATTAAGCGCCAAATTTTTGTACGAATAGAAATTCCATTATGAGGAGCGGAGTGATAAAAAATGTCGTTGAGTAAGGATAGTATTTGTTATTGTTTTCGTACGTGTCTGCAGAGTATCTCATAGTCGTGCACTGCCGACTAGCGCACTCCTACTTGCTATTTTCTATTAGTTAATTATTATTAATGGGCTGTGCTTATATAAAATATAGAAAATTGAGTTATTAAGTTGGCCAAATGACTTTGAGCATTCAGCATTTAAGATTTAAATACTAAATATAAATATGAAATAAAAACTAGAAAGATGACCCCCTGCCCCAACTCAAATTTAGCCATACAATGTAATCAAGGGTCATATAGAGGCTACATAATAAAGAAGTTCGATTCGGTTAAATAAATATAATTTAGACTAAATCTAAATCCTAGAAAAATACTTTCTTTATGTCAGAGGCTACATAATCAAGAAGTTCGATTCGATTAAATAAATATAATTTAGACTAAATCTAAATCCTAGAAAAATACTTTCTTTATGTCAGATCTGTCGACTCTAATTATTATAATTTCAAGGTTGAAAAACTAGTTTGCATAAAAAATGACAGTTTTCTTTTTGTTTTGTGTTTGAACTGATTTTTTATAGTGTTTAAAATTGAATATATAGAGCTGTAAATTATGTAATGTCCGTCGAACCAAGAGACCATCAGAGATATAGACCTCAAATATATTTCTAAGCTTAAGACGCATTCACCTAAAATAAATAAGTGTGGGTTTCCGTGAAAATTTGGTATGCAAGTTCTTGTAGATCAATATTTCAGCTTTAGGCATATCTCTTTATGTTCCTCATCTTTTTAAAAGAAACCCCATTTCAAAGTGTATATAGTTCGATGCCATTTTAAGTCGGTTTTTGTTTTGTTTATATATTTTATCTTAAAGACAATAAACAATCATACATTATAAATATATGTATATATATGTATTTGTATATATTAGATAATGGATAAATATGTACATACATGCTAAAAAAAAATCTCTTAGCCTATAAAAAAAATGGAAAAAAATCATCTTACATGTATTATTGAATTTTTCGTTTTGTTTATTCATATATATGTACATACAGAAATGTACTATATACAAATTAATATAATATTTTTTTGCTTTATTTAACAACAATTTAGATCACTAGCGAGACAAAAACTAGAGGATATCGGCTTATGTTTCGGGATTGATTAGAATGCATTATTATCTACTTAGCCTGCATAAACATAATTATATGCAAGATTATGGCTGCTTATTAAAAATTATTCAATTAAAATGTAGTACTTATGCAAACCTATTTTCGAATTAAATTTTTCATAATTATCCAACAACAACAAGGATTAATTTAGGTACCAATCGGCGCTTAGGCTAAGTCTAGGCCGGAGCGTGCGGATGATAAGCGGCGGTCCACGCATTGTGATTATGATGATGATAATGATGGTGGGCGTGGGCGTGCGCTTGGGCCTGGGCATGGGCGTGGGCATGAGCGGCATGATGGTGTGCATAGCCGTAGCTGGAGCCGCTGGAGAACTCGGCCGGATAGCTGCCGGCATACTCCGACTTCATGGGCCCCACAAGGCCGGAGTAGCCGCCGTTCGAGTTGTTGCAGCTGCTGCTGCTGCTGTCGCTGGCGCCGCTCGCCAGTCCGGACATGGTCAGCCCGTACTCGGAGGCCAGCTGCGACTCGCTCTGCATGGCGAGCGCCGCATAGTGCTGCGTCTGGCTGCCGCTGCCGCTGCCGCTGCTGCTGCTGCTGCTGTTGGAAATAGCTGCCGATCTGCCCGGTGCGGGTCTGGCGTTCGGTGAGGTAGTTTGGTTCTGTTCCATGGCACGACTGTTGCTCTGGCTATTGCTATTACTATTGCTATTGCTATTACTATTGCCGCTGCCGCTGCTGTTGCTGGTGCACCACGGCTCGTAGCTGCTGCTGCCGGAGGCGGCCGGCGGATCGCTCTGCTGCTGCGGCTGGAATAGTGGCGGTGGCGGCGGCAGAGTCGTGGCCGCTGCGGCCGCTGCCGCTGCCGCCGCCGCCGCCGCCGCTGACTGCTGATAGAGATTGGCGTAGGGTGCGTAGCCCACGCCGCTTGTGGCCTCCGGCTGCTCCTGCTTGAACTGCACACCGTTGCCGAGCAGCATCGCGGTCGCCGCCGTGCCCTTTGGGGCCTTCTTGCCGCTGGCGGCCTTCTCGGACTTCTCCTGCTTAATGGCCGTCACCTGCTCCTTGGCCTCGGCGGCCAGCGCTTTCTTTGTCTTCTTGTCCTTGAAGTGGGTCTTCTTGTGCTTGCTCAGGTGATCGCTGCGCGAGAACTTCTTCGAGCAGATGGGACACGCGTACGGCCGATAGTTGGTGTGGGTGCGTCCATGGCGCTGCAGCTCATCCGAGCGCGAGAAGCGCTTGCCGCACGTGAGGCAGAGGAACGGCCGCTCGCCGGTGTGCCAGCGGAGATGGGTCTTCAGGTGGGACGCCTTGCCGTAGAGCCGCTCACAGCCGGGAATGTGGCAAATGTGCTGCTTGCGGCCGCGCTCGTCGGGCCCGACGATCGGCGGCAGGCCACTCATCTCGTTGGTGCAGTTGGGGCAGGTGCAGCGGACGGAGCGCCGCTGGAGCTGCGTCTGGAAGGCGATGTCGTCGAAATTGAAGCTGGGATAGCTCTGCGAGGACCACGGCTGGTAGAGACGCTCCTGGTGTGTGAACCAGGCGGCCGAGGCCGACGCCGCGACGCCCACCGAGGCCACGTTGCCGTAGTAGTCGGATGCGTATTGCGCATACGGAAATTGAGTTCTGCAATCGAAACGGATACAACGGAGGCAACAAATTAGCGCGCGTTAAATCTCGGCTGGGAAATAGGTATATTGGCCGGGCGTCCGGAAGAGACAGAGAGCGAGGGAGAGAGTGAAAGGGAGAAGCACCTACCTTGTTGGCAGCGCCGTGTAGGCAGCCGTATTCCAACCGTAGGCGGCGCTAGCCACCGCCGCCGCGCCCAAATCAGCCGCCGCCACCGCCGCCGCGGCCGCAACGGCAGCCGAGGAGGATGAGGAGGAGGCGGAGCCGGAGCCGGAGCCGCCGGGGGCCGGCGGACTGTTGGATATGGCAAACGATTGCGCCGGCGATGGGAATATGCTGGGTGACACCGATGCCGACGAGGCGGCCGACTGCGATATACTCGAGTTGGGCGATGCACTGCCCGTGGAGGATGCCTGCGGCGGATATTGCATTTCCATTTTCATTGGCGGCACCACCTGATGCGAGGCGACCGCGACAGCCGTGCCCGGTGCATTCGCCTGTTTGCCGTAGATGCCCAACGGAGAGGAGGCATTCGAATTGCAGCTCGACGTGGACGCGGAGGCGGACAGCAATGTGGCGCTAATGAAATTATGACTTGGTTGATGTTCCTCTTGCGGCTGATGTTGATGTTGTTGTAGTTGCAGTTGCTGCTGCTGCTGCTGTTGTTGTTGCTGTTGCTGCTGTTGCTGCTGTTGCTGCTGCTGCTGCTGCTGCTGTTGCTGCTGCTGTTGCTGCTGCTGTACGGCTGTTGGCTGAGACAGAGCGTAGGGATTCAAATAATTGCAGGTGGCGTCAATCATGTTGGCAATTTTAATGCCCCCTGTTGTTGTTGTTGTTCTTGTTGCTGCTGCTGACGTATTTTGTTTTTGTTTTTGTTTTTTTCTTAGCAATTTTCGAACATTGCCGTTTATTGATTTAGTTTGCGCTTTTGATTATTGTTATTAGACTCTCGCCGTGTTGCGCTTGTTATAATTATGGCACGCTTTTCACTTGTATTGTTTTATACTGTTGAACTACACACATTTGTTCGCATAATTATAGCGTTCGTTTTTTTCTTTTTGCTGTTTTTGTTCTTGTTATATTATCTTTAGGAATTGACGTCGATGTTATTGTCAAATATATAATTGTTGCCCAGTGGCAACCGCAAGTAAACCGACACAAAACAAAAATTCAAATTTTTTCGCATTCGCTTCAATTCGTACACACACTTAAAAGCTTGCTGCGTTCTTTTGGGTTGATGGGCAGAAAAGCGCGCGCGGGATTCGTTCGGTCTGCTTGGCCTCAGTCGCTGCGCTCAAGATACAACCACCGGTAATTATCGTTGTCGACTGAATTCCAAAACGCAGCGAGAGAGTCTAACAACGGACAAAACGAATCACTGATGACGGCAGCAGGCAGCGACAGCGACGCCTGCAGCGACTCGTGCTGTGCTCCTCTATCGCAGGCACCGTGCGCCTTCTCCTTGTTTGGTGGTTGTTACCGCCGCTTGCCCGCTGAGTCCATCGCCGCAATGTTCGCTCTTTATCTCGCTCGCTCGCACACACTTTTCGTGTGTTTGCATTGTTATGTTTTTGTTAGTTATACAGCCCGCAGGCGTTTTGTTTTAATTTCTATGTGTGGGTTTGTGTGTCAAAGCAATTGGTAGAGCATTACTTTTACACACACACATACACACATATGTATTTTTGCTCAAGCCGCTCATATTTCTCGGTTGAGATTCTTGCTTATGATGATACGGATCAGTTTGTGGGTAAACAGACAATTTACATACATGTGCATGTATGTATGATACATATGTATTAGAAATACCTAATAAAAAAATGGTCACAAGATATTTCCTCAAAAATCACAATAGTTTCAACTTATTGTAATCAGAGCTCTTTAAAAAATAATGCACAACTTTTATTTAAACTGTAATTTTTTAATAAATAACATTAATTAATATTTTGGAAAATACTGTATACATATGATTGCTTAAATTAATGTGATATTCTTCTACAAATTATATTTGGAATGACTTCATTAAATATTCATTAAATAATAATTTAAAAATAACAACGGCCACATGAATTAATCCTTCACAATAGATTTTGCATACAACATATAGACAACATATTGTGCCTCAGATGTTTGCTTAACCTACCTTAATTTACAACATTAGCATATTTGTGTGGCTTCTACGATAAAGAATTCTTAAATTACTAATGAATATCGGCGAATTCTCATTATCATGATCATTTTTTATTTTCAACTATAAATAAAACTTGTTGCCACTGAAATACGTATTTGCAAGTTAAGCCAAAAATAAAAATGCATTAAAAGGGGCAAAAATGCACGAAAAAATAAATTAAGTATCCATGTAAAATCACAAGGGAACAAGTCGCAATGCTGCGAGCATAATTTAAAGATCAATACAATAACAATAAAACTAATAAATTTGTGGTCGCGGCCCAATGAAATAACTGTATTTAAGGGGGCGTTACCCAAACACCACCACAGAGCACAGCAACACTCACAGCGCCGGCGACGACGGCAGAGCTGCTTTTGCGCTCTCGCTCTCACGCTGCCCTTAACAGTGTGTGTGTGAATGCGCGAGTGTATATGGAAATGTACGTATAAATACGTGTGTGTGAGTGTGCGTGCATATTAATCAGAATACTCTCTTGTTACTTGCTCCTTCCGCTTCTTCGCGCCTCGCTGTCGCGGCCCCAGCTCCAGCTCCAGCTCCGGCTGTGGCTGTGGCTGCGGCTGCGGCTTTGCCGATTTTTATGTAGACGTTGCAAACAACGCGTTGGTGTCCGTTGTCTGGCGGCCTTTATTACGCGTCCAACCTTTTATTACGCATACGCAGCATGGCCGCGACGCCTGCCTGACTTTCACAAACAGCGCTAGATTCGTGACATTTACGCTGATTAGGCCAAGATGGCTTCTGCGCCACGTTGCGTACCTTGTCCTTGCACTAGCGTAATAATTAATTAGCACCGACTTTAAGTACAATAGAAAGAGCTGCACGCCCAATGCATTAACGGTTATGTGCATACACATACATACACACCTACACTTGCTTATTACACTTACGCCCATTACAAACAAACCTCACGTCACGCAAGCTGCTCTGACAGACCAAAACAGATAACGTATCGGGTGTAACCGACTGCGCAATACTCGTTCTACTGATTAATGCTGTGGCCCTCAAACTGTACTTTGGCAATATATCGATCGTAATTTGTGGGGGCAAGAGTGGGCGTGCCTGCATTTTTTTGACTCGATCCTCAGTTGCCTACCTGCTAGATTTCGTAACTTTAACTCTTAAACTGTAGAAGATAAAGATTTCCGCGGCTTATCCATCCCTGAGTAAGCGTGGCTAAAAATCTTAACTAATCCTAATCTCCCACATATCAAAAGTTGCAAAAAACAAATACAAATTGAAAACTTAACTTCACTCATCTTAAATGTGATAGAAAGTTTCAAACGCACAGTCTGCAATAAAGGACAATAAACAAAAAACTTCAGTCAATAATCAATATTCGTATAATACGCAACAATTAAAAACCTTGCCCATAAAACGAAACACTTTTAAAAGAGGCACAAAGATTGTATGAACTGTTATTTGACCCTTCGACTGCGTTTTGCCCCGAACTTATAAGTCGCGAAAATCCATTTTAATTCACTTTTCGATACTCCTGCAAAAGATTAATAGAAGTTTGTCACGACATGTGTAAAACATTGATGGACACATCTCCGACCCCAAAAATAATTTATATTCTTGATCAGGACGATGAACTGCGTTGGTCGAAAATGAGGTTTTTATTTAAAATACCATTTAGTTTTCCAAGATAAACCCATTCTTCGTAACGTATAACCAAAATAGCAATTAAATGAAATGAAATTGGGTTTTTTATGAAAGCATCGGTTAAATGCGGTTAAGTGTAAATAAAAGCAGAAGACAGAAGTAAATATACATATATTTGTCACATCTTATAGCATTTATCTTTGCACATTTGCGGAGCAATCTTTGGGTCGTAATGTTCTAAAATGTCAACCGTTTCTGCTTAATTTTATTATTTTATCTATTTATAATTAAAGTTTGAAATTGATGTCTTAGATACCTCTACCTGACAAATATCAATACAAATGAGCAAGTATAGCTTCCAAGTGACATTTGATGACATTTGACATGATTTACTCGCTCCCAAGTGGGCGTGACCAAGAAACTTAACACTTTGAAGTATTTTTATTGTTTTATTTATTTTAAATCAGTAATGAGGCTGCAGAATACCGCTTTATGAGAATTTATGCTACACTTAGTCTGTCTATTTTTACATCTCAAATAACCAATCATTTTTCTTCACATTGCAAATAGTGTAGAAAAATGTACTTCACATTTTCATATTAAAGAGCTCCTTTAGCCTCTGAGGTCCAATCAACTCAACTATTGATGCTGACCAAAATTATATATGTTTATACTTAAAACGCTCGATAATGCCTTCGTTTGTGTGTTACAAACTTTTGCACACATTTGGATACGTGGCATAAAATCACTACACAAAATATCTTCTTAATTAAAAATTTAATATCTGCTCTGTCGAATAACTTGATCTGATGTAGACTTTCCACCAAGCTCTGAGAACTTCACGATCAGAAAAGAGCAACGAAATTGAGAAAGGATCAGCTTTAAATTTGTGAGTCAAGCAATTTTGCAGCTTTGTTTGCAACTTAAAGCGAAACGAGCCTAAACAAATCTTCGGGTGCCGACGGTTAAATACCCTTGCCAGCAAATCTGTTATATGTTTCTATATAATGACGGATTATGATGTTCATAAGATTTTGCTCATATATTTGATACAATATATTTGCTATATATGTTGATGTATTAAGGTATGTAAGAAGCATTTTAACGATTAAGCAAAAATATTGAAAGAATATTTGGATTGTTTTCACGACAGTCTAAAGTTGGAAGGAAAGCATCCGACTATGTTTAATTAATGCAGTTAGAGCTAGAGACTTGAAACTTAAAATATACTATATATTCGATAGCATCGGCAGTATTAACAAATATATATTTTTAGAGTGGGCTTTTTGCATATCTCAAGGAATTCAGAAACTAAACAGACCAAGAATATTTCACGCTTTGCCCTAAAATTTGAAAATATCCAATACCTTAAGATTTCATTAATTCAAACATTTACCGCAAATGAGTTCGATTGTATGTTATGACAACTTGCAGCTCAGTACAGGGTATCTGCTAGTCATGCACTTCCAACTAGAGCACTCTCGGTAAAATTATGAATTTGGTTCGGGCTACGTCGAGTATTAGGTGCTAGTATAGTATATACCTTCACATCATTTTAAATATTTAATGAAAATAATCAATATGTATATATATTTAATTCAAAAATATACATAAAAGAAAAATATGTGTATATTACAATACATATGCAGAGCGGAATTAAACCGTCTTCATAAAATATTGATGAATTCATGGAATGAAATTGTTTACATATTTACTTACTTTAATAATTTGAAAAAATATTTGTTTTGAAACAAATTTGACTGTTTCCGGGATTCGCACCCTTTCCGATGCCATCTGCTAGTGGGGCTCTTACTGCAGTGCCACAATGCTCCCCATCTCCCGATCAGGTAGTCGGCTAACAGGTAGTTCCAGTTTTTTTTTATTTTTTTTCTTTTTGCCTTCGGCCTTTGACTTTTCCGCGATTAGCAATAACAGCCAAACAAACCAACAAAGCTTCTGGCTGGTCTACATGGATTTTCAGCCAAAATGATGTGCTAATCCCGGCGAGTAACGGCAGAAAGGATTATCCGCTTACCCAGTAAGCAGTCAAAGGTACGCAGTATGCACGGTGGTCAAACACAATTTGCAGCGAACTGAGCAGATTAAATGAGCGCGCCATGATCTCTTTGGTGGTCTCGGATTAAATCGCACCCAGCCGCGTTCGAAAAGTTTTGAAACGGTGCCGAGAAAAGCGATGGGTGGTGGCGGTGGGCAAGAGCTGGGGACATAAACGCATAACCCACGTTTTACGATCGCTTAGCAGGAAAAGTCAAAGGATCAACGGATCTGCGGTAATCCGCAGGCAAAATTGTGCATCAACCGTCACCCCTTTCCAGTATCAGTAGCAACAGCGATGGTAATCGCAGTCCAGGTAGCAGACGTCCCTCCGATGCACATGGCCACCTTCAATTGAAATTTGACTAAATTTGCATAGCACGTTCATTGGATGGGCCTATTCAAGTTCCTAACCCGTTAACACCGATGCCCGATATGCAGCTTTGTGTTAATTGGATTTATGGGATTTTCGCATTTTAATCCTTTCACTGTCTGCAAATATTTTGCTCGTTCTGCTATAGGCTTTTCGGGATTGTCGGATAAATCTAGGGGTTTTTTCGGAAATTACCTTTGAGCTCTTAAGTCAGGACTCACAATATTGCAAAGTTACCTGTGGTAGCCACTGAATTTAATATCAAATCATAAAAAATGCCTAATCAAAACTATAAGAGCTAAAAAACTTTAATTTCGATAAATATAGATTTCAACCGACTCCAGTTTGCTTGTAGGTTTTTATGAGACTTATTATAGGTTAGAGATGTTTCGAGAAGGACCTGTTTTTTATTAAAATTTAAAGTCCTCAAATGTTCTCCATTCGATAAAAGAGAACTGTGAGAGTAATGGAATGTAAGAAATATATGTAAGTAAAACTATAATTAGAAAATTTCGTGTTTAGCAATATGAGTTGGATTTGGTCTATAAATTTAGAAATTTTAGATTCAACCGGCCTTAGGCAAATCGAATTTTACATAAGGACGATCTGTCGAAAAATTAGATTTTATGTCGAAAACAAGGTACCCTGAATATAACTATAATTTCTTATTATATCTCTATATGTCGTGACTAATTAGTGATCAAAATCAAAGAAAAAAGTGGAAAGTAGGGTTTCAAAAAAGTCAACTCAAGGTTGTGAAAATAAATGCAAGACGGTAATGAAAAGTTTCGGTGTTTCAACCGAAACTCTGTAAAATGAATCTTTGCAAAAATTTATTTCACACGAGCCCAACTTTTTTTTCATCTGATCTACCTTAAACTTATTGTAAGAGTCAATGTTAAACGGAGCTATTTTATTTTTTACAGGCGAAAATGTTGTATAAAAGTGAAAAGTAAAAACGGTATGGGGTAGAAAGCAAAAATTGCCGGAGTGACAAGCGACAGATTGCTGGCTCAAATACTGCGCAAATTGATTCACTTTATGTATATATTTATTTAATTTATTATTCGCAACGAGCAGCAACAAAGAACAAAAAAAACCAAATTAGACAAAAAGAAAAGCAAACATTTCTGGTTACATAGAACACCCTTTCCGGGCTTCTCTCATGTGCGTGTTTTTTTGCCAACCGCAGTGCTGTCTAATATATACTTTGGCCAACCAGCTCGATAGAGTGGCGTAGTTGACTTAACGACACAACCCCAACCTGCGAGACGGGGTTCAATACACCCCCCCAAACAGGCAAAGTATTTTTTTCGTATGTGTGTGCTCGGAAAATAATCAATCCTGCAATTGGATGGGTGTGTGTGTTTCTTTTGTTTTGGCTATTTTGACAACAACAATGCCGTCATATGCATACTTTGGTTGAACTGGAAAGATCTTTTGCAATGGCACTGTATGCTAATACAGGCCAATTTATTTTTTATGGATTTAAATATTTTTTTATATTAAAAATATTTTAAAAATTTACAAAAACTTTTCTCCAACTAACTCAATAAATTAAATTAGGAAAATGAAATAAGTTATATTAGTTATATTATATTATATTATATTATATTATATTATATTATATTATATTATATTATATTATATTATATTATATTATATTATATTATATTATATTATATTATATTATATTATATTATATTATATTATATTATATTATATTATATTATATTATATTATATTATATTATATTATATTATATTATATTATATTATATTATAACTGCCAAATTTTGCGACTTTAGCTCAAAAATTGTGAGAGATTTTCCTGGTTTATCCACCAAGATATGTGGATTTTACCGATTTGCCACGCCCCCGTTGGGCGTAGTCAAACAATCCTAACGCTTTATCTGACGCGGGTATACACGAGTATTTACTCCAAATTTCCAGATGCTAGCTTCAATAGCGGCAAAAAAAATTGCGTTCACGGAGAATTGGGCGGACATTGCACAAACCCAATATACGATTTTCACTTCGTGAACAAGTATAAAAATTATTTATTTTTTTAAATATTACCCCAGATATAAAATATTATTTCGTCAGATAGGGGTTCCAAAACACAACCAACCGCATTTTGGCTGATGCTGGTTTTGGACAACAGTTGGTCTCGGTCTCTGTTTCGGTTTCAGATTCGGAACATGCGCATTTGCACTTAAAATGTCAACAGCATCAATTTACAGCAGCCGTGCCGCTTAAGATTGCCGAAATAAGAGGTTTCTAACACATTCCAGGAAATCACTTGACAGAAATCTTGAAACTCGCGTGCACTTGTCCGCTAGGTGCGTACCTAGCCCGGCTGAATCAATATAGCGCTGAGGAGGACGAGGACGAGAGAGCTGGAAAAAAGACGCCGCCGCTGCAGAAATGGGGTGTCGAAGTGATAATCAGTTGAGCACCCGCGGCGGGCCCGTTTCTCTGATCTTGCGCCGCACGCCCCGCTGCGCCGTTGCCATCTCCGTGCCGCTGTGGAACGGTGGCAGTGTCACAGGTGATGGGAAAATTGTTTTCCTTTGCGAAAAATGTGAACAAACGAAAGCGGTAAATCAAGTCAAACCTGCCAGCAGAGCCAAGCGAAAAAGTAGCACATAAAAGACCACAGACAATAGGCCAATAATTGGTCCAACTACAAATTGCGACTCGTTTGTGTTATTGATCAATTCCGTTAGAACCTGCCGACCTGTTTGTTGTCCTTTCGGTGCCCTTTTCACTGCCCAGGACACCAGCCGGTTAATGATCCAAGCTTAGCCGCGCCTTGCTGAACTTACAGCTCCAGTCGGATCGCGTTGCTGTAAGGTCAATAGCTATTGATTTGATTGAGAACATACTAAATATTATACTCGATCACGAGGTGAAACTATATATATGAATATGAACGCAATTTTTACCGTCGCTATCACAGCTAGAGACTTGAAATTTTGAATATATACTCGTGTATGCCTGCGCCAGATAAAGTGTATAGATTTTTCGGCTATGCCTCCTGGGGGCTTGGTAATTATATAAAATCTATTTAGCTCCCTCAGTTATAAAGCTAACTACGTAAACTTGTGCAGACAATCTTGTCTACGCCCACTGTGGGCGTGGGAAACCGATTTAAACTATATATCTCCCTCAGTTATATTAGATATATCAAACTTTTTCAGACATATTACCGAAGACCGCCTCTAAAAATTGCACATAGCGGATAAACTGCAAAAATCGATATCTCCCACAATTTAAAGGCTAGCAAAACTCCTCTAAAGATTGAGCTAAGAAATGTCAGCTACGCCCACCGCCGCCCCCGCAAATTACAAGACTCCATATTTTAATTGTATATTAATTAAATAACAATAATACTTAAGACCGTTTTCTATTGTTGTAACCGGTTATTGCAGTGTAAGAGAGTATTGCGCAGTCGGCTACACCCAACTTACTGAGTCTTACTCATTTTCATTTCTCTTGTCCCTTTTTCCCCCTTTTTTGGGGATAGGTAGCTGGCAACAGCGTGTCGAACTGTGGTCTTGTAGTTTTGACGGGCGAATTAGTGACGTCGACAATTTCTCGCTGCAGGCCTTGTAAGCTGGACTTGGATTACAAAGGCCTGTTTAAGAATCGATGAGGCATTTATTGGTGACAGCAATTACTAATGACTGTTGATTCGACAGCGACGGGGCCCAAATTGAACTCTTCAATGTGACATCCATGTGCATTGATCGCCGTTTGGTTCCAAGACCTATTTGACCCGGAACGTCTGATCGCTCATGGAGTTGGCGTGCAGGTATGCAATTGGCTTGATAACTTGTTTAGCGGGGAGCGGCATTTGGTGCATTGTCCGGTGGTAGAAACAAAGTGTCGTATGTTGCCCTTCCGCTTGCCGAGCGTTATCTTCGGAGCTTGTGTCCTGTTGGCCACGTGCTGAGCCGATTAGGATTACGGGATTGGCCACGGACTTGACGGGCCGATTGTAGGCGTGAAACGTCCTTTTGCCGGCTATCAAACTTTTGAGTTTGGTTGAGAGTTTGGCCAGTTTGTCTACATCGGTTTAATCTCACCAAGAAAAAAGTAAGAATTAAAAGGGGTAAGAAAACGCTCCCGGAGCGAGGCATTTCAAAGGGTTTCGAGCCTGTGGTTCCTCCGGTTGTGCGAACCTTAAATGCGGGCTTCTGCAGGTAAACTTTGGGAGGTGAACTTAGGAAGATAATCTAGTATGTATAATAAAATATGTATAAAGCAAGCAAATATGAGTCGCAAAATAGTAACATAGTTTTTTAAGAAACCAGAAGGTGAAGGAAACCCGGACCCGGTAGGCACGTGCGCAATTTACCGTGAATAACAGCCCGATTCAAAAATAATATTGTATATATGTGTATACATTGCAGCTTTAACATGCCGTTATTGTGCACACTTTCACATATTCATACCAGGGCTGCAAGCCCAAAAGAAAAATGTCGTTGGTTCGGTTCACGGTTCAAGCACATGTGAGTTTCGGTTCACGAACCTGGTTTTTCACGTTTATGAACGCAGGTTTTTTTTTATCTTTTATAATTTGTTCATAAACAATAATCAATATTGACTAAAACTCTTTTGCCTAGTATTCTTTTTTATAAGCGCAAAATCGTAAGAGACGAAACTATAATTGCAAATTGTTGGCGCCAGTGGTCTAACAAAGAATACGTTAGATACGTGCCAATGTATGTAATGTATGTGATGTAAAACAATGTATGTACTCAGCCTTTTTAACAAGTATGGTTTGGTTCGGGTTCAGGTTCGGATGTTTTTTTCACGCTGGTTCGGTTCAGCGTTCGGTTCAAAATTTAAAAATAATGGATTTTCCGGGTTGGGACCGCGTTGGTTTAAACCCGGCTTGCAGCCTTGATTAATACGCATGTGCATTTTATTGATTTGATTTGATTTCTCAAAATGCACATATTTTAAATGCAGAACCAATCTAGAGCTACAACCGTGAACAAATTGGTATCAAACATGAACATCGGCTGAGTTTTGGCTGAGTTACGCGAGCTTATAAGTTCGAATCCGAGTTGTTCACACTTAATTAATTATTGGCATAATCAGTTTCTATAAGGCATTTCTTACTAACGTTAAAAAAAATTTAATTTTAAGATTCTAAATTTCGAAAATAATCAAAAATTGTGAACGGTTTTAGAAAATATATCAAAAAATTTTATTTTTGAAATTCAAATATTTTAAAAGCCTAGAATAACCTAGAATCAAGTAACGCCAAATCCATGAACAAAATGAAACAAATTTTACAAACCAATTGGCAGCAAGCGCAAACAACTTTTGTAAGCATGTGCACACCTACATACATTTTTTTATGCAGTACTGTAAGGGTACAGTGGCGCACTCTAGCGACATATTTCAATAATATCACACTGGCCTGAGGCAGCGCTGTTGTGCCACACTGGCGCACTCTAGCGACATATCTCAGTACTATAATAGTGATGTGATGCAGCCCTTCAAACGCTACGTGTAATCAATAATACGGAAGATGGCTCTGTCTATCGTTCTGATACCGTGCATTTTTGTTACCCTAAGATGTACGTACAACAACATATACTATATTAACCAACACTTCCTCAATCAATTGTAATTTCATGTAAATTCATGAATTGTACAATTTCCGTTACTATCCTATCGATAATTTTAGTTGCCGACCATAACAAAGTTTCGTCTCGAAAATTATAACCCGATTCCACTATACATTCCACACTTCATTTCTTACATTTTTTGCAAATACTAAATATTTAAATATGTTTAATGTTTGCAGAACATGTTGCATTGAATTCGCCCGAAGTAGCTCGCGATAGCTTATCGAATTTCTTATCGATGTTATGAAAAATATAAAACAGCTGATATTGCAACCAGAGTAAGCGGCAATTTTAAAATATAATTACAAATTGTAATCTGACAATTTCTAACTTTTAAAGATGCGCAAATCCTGAAAGAAATCAATTAAATGCCCGTATTATTGACTTGTTGGAAGAAAATTTGACTTCGCAAAAACATATCAAAACAGACGGATTGGCGATTTAATAAACACGGTAATTTTGTCAAACACGTGTTACCGACAACGAACACTTGCTAATGGAAGCACAAAATGTTATATACATATATAAACGTAAGAAATGTATATTTATATCAAATTTTAATGGGCGTAAGGTATGGCAGAAAACAACACACAACAATGTGACTGCATACCTAAAAGGCAAAAATCATATATGTACATGCTACAAACTTTGTGTTTAGATTTTGAATGCGATATTGTTAAAAACAGAAATAGACTAATTTGTCTAAAAGGCACAATTACTCGTTTTCTTTTAATTTTAATAATAGCTCAAGTTTGCATGTTTACACTCAATGTAGGTAATATAGAAAAATAAAAAAATGTTTAAGTGGAAAAAAATAGTATGTGATAATTTGACGACTTTATTTTTAAAAGAGTGCATTACTTTATATATACATACATATGTGAGTTGACAAGTCAATTTTACACATTAAAACATAAGAATTATAAAAGATATTACATTTAACATATTATACACATATAAAAATATACAATAAGAAACAAGAAAAATATGAATACTAAAACAAAAATTATTACATTTTAATATAATTTTGTTTTATACCAGTTATATAGATATTTTTGTTCTCTTTTGTTCTGTGTAAACTATACTAAATTAGGGGTAAAATTCAGCTATTGATACTGACCAAGAATACATATATATATACTTTTTGCATTGTTTTTATATGTAATATATAACAGCTCAGGTCACCCGATCAAGAATCATGATTTTTTTTGATTTAACTATTGTTTTATTTTAATGCTTGTTTTGCAATAAAAACTAGGGATTACGGTAAACATATATAATTGAAAGTGTAAAGGAACGAAGGGAAAGCCACATTCTTGAAAATTCTGCTATGTTACAAATGTTACTCACAAAAAGAAGTTAGTCAAGCAAAGAAAAAAGAAATTACCTACAAAACATTTATAAAAATTAGGACACTGTCGCGTATGCGGCTAAGTATTAAACAATATTATACAAAACAAATAACAATTTGCAACTATTTTGTTTACCACGAAAGGATTGGTTATATGTATGTAGGTAAAGGTTTGCGGTTTAAGCGAAGCATTTTTTTTTTGTATTTTTTATATAATATATGTCCCAAATATAGAATTCGATCCTTCGATGTTGGTGCTACGCTCAAAGTAGCCAAATTTGGTTATGTTTGTTTTTCATATAAAAACTAATTTATCGCCGTTTGTTCCTATGGTGCCTGCAAAATAAAGAATACAATTTAGAAAATAGAATATGCTACTATTATGCTTGTTTAACTTACCTGATCGCGATGAAATTTCGATGCAGTAGATACTGAATGTGCTATAATGAATTCATATGCTGGTAATGCCGAGGAATATATGCAAGACATGATCATTTTTAAAACAAAATTAATTAAATTTAAAGTCATATTTCGTATAACGGTCTGACGAGCCTGGCCAGCTCAACTCAGCTTTCAATGCTGATCAATATGATATGTAGCAAATACTTTATGGGGTCGAAGATGCCACATTCTGCCTGTTGCATACGTTTCCACGAAACCAATTAAATGAACAAAGTCGTCTTGGCTCTAAGCTAGTTCAAACGGAAATAACCTGACTGGCGCAATTTGCAAATTACAAATTGCACATTGGGAAAAGCATCATTATGCCGACCTGGACTTAGGATCTTGCATTCTGGTGAAAGCTGTTCTGAGACACATCCGGAGTAGCTTGAACCAATATGCAAGGAGCGAACGCTCTACCAGGACAATCATGGTGCAAATAAGCCGACATACTAGACGGTATAATGAAATGTTCCATGACCATGTCCAGTAATCAGCTCTTTGAAGCGCCTCTAAGCGACCTGTGTACTCGAAGTTGGCCAAATTTGTGAGTTTGTCTTACGGTGCTTCACTATGCTGTATTTGTCAATAATGCAAATTAAGCTAAAACATTATTTGGTTCCGGGTGTAACCAAATCAAAAAAGAAAACAAAATCGACCTTTGCGATATGCAGGGCGGCAGTTGGCCTCAAATTCTGGCTTGATCTTGTCATATCTGGCCGTATTCACGATCTGGTAGAAATTGGAACGCTGTTCCATCCCCCAAAGCGGTCATGACCAACCAATTTGAGCACAGGTATTTACTAACTGTAAATACAATTGACTCTCGATTAACCGGGAAAATCTGTTAACCGGCATCCGTGTATTTAGGTAAATACACATATTAAAATTGAGAATAAAACGAATTTTTGAAACAAATGCATTTCATAAAATCGAATAAGAATCTACATACATATGTGCATATGTTATTTATAGGCGCAAATTCACATGTGCTTCATAAATAGAAGCAATATTTTTGAATGTTTATATGTGACCTCTGACCGGCATTTTCGATTATTCGTAATGTGCTCGGCCGGTATTCCCAGTTAAAATGTGAGCGCCAAATAAAATAAAAATTCTTTTGCACAGACACACGGACAGACGGACCGAAAATCACTCCACTATTTTTATATCAGCGCAATTTCTATATTGCATCAAGTATTATTATGTTTTCTCTACTTTTATTTATATAAATATACATTTTTTTATTTACACTAGTCGTTTTACCAACACACGCGTGCCTTATCTCTTGCCTATGGATGACGTTTCCCAGAAAACACAACATGCACAATCAAGAATTAACAAGCTAAAAAAGAGTCGAAAAACCAAATTGGCGCAATTTACAGGGAGCCTGTACATACATACAAATGTACACACATATGTGTGTTTATACGTAAATGCGTACAAGTATCTCATGTACATTATTTTGTTTGTGCAGCAATTGAACGGCTAAACAGCTGCCGCATCAACAAACAAAATTTTTAAACAAAATTTAAATATATTTAAATTGCATAGCATTATTCAAATGTTTGTTTTTTTATTGAAAATTTCTAGAGCTAAATAAATTTCATGGCACTACACATCAGAGATGGTTACTCGCTGATGCGTCTCGTTGGGTGGCATTATTACACACTATTTGTCTCACTTACACTCTTTGCAATATATTGTGTATAGTTATCTAGGCATCTCTTTTTTATCTGTGTCACAAAAATGTCATGTTGAAATTGGTTAGTGCGAGTGTGCAACAGCGTGAAATTACTTGAACCAAACATTGAAAATATTTAAACGGCTGTAATAGTCGTGTGTCGTCTTGAACAAAAATGTGCTGCAATTTTTTTATACATAACTAACATTATTCCAAAGTGTTTTTTTAATGTATATATTTGTGTATTATAAGTGTAGCCATTTGTTAGCGGCTGTCCGGCTGCTAAACAAGGACAGCGATAGTAGCGCATTCTTTTACGACGACACTGCATTTTGGTTGAGCGTTGCCGCCACGGCTAAAAACTTAAACATTTACCACACTATACAACACTGCAGCCACTCGCTACTTTGTTATCTAGCAACGCACTCTCTCTGTCTCCGTTTCCCTCTGTGTCGCACACGACCGATTTGTTTTTCATACACGCTTTCGCACCACACTCTTTCCCTTGTCGCTCTCAGAGAGGAAACGTGCGCTCTTGCTCTCCGTCGAGTACGCTTACTCGCCACTGTCGCTACTAGCTGGCGTTACTGGTTCTCTGTCGTCGTCGTCTGGCACTAACGCACAACACAGAGTCACAGTCGTTTTAGCTTCAGTCTTTCTTTCTAGTTCTGTTGCTACTCGTTCGCGAAATCAGTTGACTTTCTGCTGCAACACAAGCGGACTGAAAATTTTTGTTTTAGTGTTGCAAAAAAATTTGTAAAAATTCTCTTAAATCAACGAAAAATGTGAAAATTATATGGTAAAAATACAAAACTTAATAAAAATCCGAAAAATATTATAAAATTAAGTGTGCAATAAAAAAATTTTTTTTTTAAATTAACCAAAATCATAAAATTTGCTCAAATTTTTGTATATTTTTCCTTAACATTTTTGCGAATTTCGCATTTTGTGCACAAAATTTAATGATTTTTTTTAACGACGCTAAAAATGAAAAATACGCCTACAACACAAAATTTCTGCAATAGAAAACTTTGATACGACATGAAGAAGAAAACGGACGAGCAGCGACACAAAAAAAAGGAATATATTTTCTGTCGTCTGTTTTTCTTTCTTTTTCCAATGCTGCTCGCACTCGTTGCCAGTGCCCGTGCTGTGTGTATGCACACCAGTGTGAAATACCAATACCAAAGCAAGCATTTATGATGTGCTCTCTCGCTCTCTACTCGTTACCATTATTGTCTCGCTGCCTGTTATACATGTGTGTGCAGTGAAAACGTCGGCGCGTCTTGAACGAGACGCGGAATAAACGTTTATATGTGTATGTACATATACGCATGTACGTACACATATATAAATATCTATAAGTTTGTATATGTACATGTGCGTTGGGCGCGCGCCCTCTGTGTCAGAGTGTAGTTTTTTTCTTTCTATAATGTGTTTGTGTTGCGATGTACTCGCTTAAAATCAGCCTGCCCACAGAAGCAATCGTAGCGGCATTCGTTCGTATGCAAAAAGCTCTTGAAAGCTTCAGCAGACTCTGTTTATTCGCCACATATCTTTGGCGCAGCAAGCAGCCGATGTTCATGTGTATGAAGCCGCCGCCGCTCACATGCGGAAGTGAACAAAATACAAACTTTGACTTACAGTGAGCTCGGTAAAATAAAAACCGCTAATATTATATATGTATACATATATAGTGAAAATAGTTCAGTTAGGCTTTGTGTTTTCCTGTCGCATTTAGATGTTGGAAAATTTGCGCGCAATTTTAAAGCTGGCGCCACACTTGTGCACGCTGTTGGCCCATTTTGTGCGTGCGTGTTGGCCAAGTAAAAGTGCGCACACACACTTGCACATTATATCATGACACATACAGAGAGAGAGTGAAACACGTAGACGAATGCGAGACGGAGATGGAGCAGAAACATCAGCGAGCTGGCGAACACTGCGACCAACAACAAGACCGAAAAAAACAGAAAACAGCGAGTTGTCTTTGGTCAGCAGGCGGCAACGGCAGAGCCGCATTGGAAGAGAAAAAAATCATTTGCAATATGTTGCTATATATACAAATATATATAAAAATAATTTTTTTGTTTTTTTCGCCGTGCGTGCCGACTGTGTATCGAATGTGAATCTTATAGGTCATTTATTTAATACGTGTGTGTGTTTGAGTGTGCACTAATCGAAAGCTCTATGTTTTTGTTATGTTTTTACAGTTATGTGCAATGTTGAATACAGCGAATGTAAACACGATAACAAAAGCAACAAAACAAAAACACTGCAGAGATGTGAATGCGTTTTAGTAGAATAACAATAACTAAATTAATCACATAACAATGCTGTGAACAACATAAACAAAAGTTGAAACAAAAACTAAACTACGAAGCAGAATAAGAAGAAGAAGAAGCAATAGCAACAAACAACAAGAACAACAATTGGCGCTCGCAAAATGTCACAGCAACAATAGCAAACAACAAAAGCACAACAAAGCAGCAGGCGCAGCAGCAGCAGCAGCAAATGCAAAATCGCACGCGTTTGCTAGCTGGCTTTGACTGCTTTTCCTTCTTTCGTCGTCTTCATCCTCCAATTTCACTGTCACCGGCGGCAGCAGCAGCAGCAGCGGCGGGAGCGGCAGCAGCAGCAAGACATCAAAATCAAATAAATCACGACGAATCCTAACCAAGGCCGATTACTCGAATCCGGCCAATTTGGTGGATTTTGGCGCCCATCCACAAAATGCACTCGTCAGCATGCTGCTGTATGACTAACAACAACACAACAAGCAACGGCTTTAATAAACAGCAGCAGCAGCAGCAGGAGCAGGTTCATCTGAGGCAGAGGCGGCAAGGGCGCACATTGATAGCAGCGAGGACGACGGCAACGACGACGAGGACGACGACGACGTCTACTGGCACACGGGAAGCCAGTAGTAGCAGGGTCAGCTACAACAACGATCTCAACGGCGAGCCAACGGAGCCAGCGACGTGCTCAGCTGGCGGCACGGTCGCGGTCGCGGTCGCGGTGACGATAGCGTGGACGACGTCGACGACGTCTACGGCGCAGCGGCAGACGACAGGATTAACGGCTGGAGCGGCGACAACAATAACAAAGGAGTTGCATTCGTGCGCAATTCCCGCAAGTTTATGCAAACATTTCTTAAACAAATTTAACAAGCAAGTGTTGTTGCTGACGATCGCCGCCAACATTTGAAACTTATCAAAGCAAAGCAAACGAAAGCGAAAAACAACACAAGTTCAATAATATTATCAAACACATCCGTGCGAAAACTGTCAAATTATATTGTGCAGCACATACGCAAAGCAATCAAAAAATATTTTGTCATAATAATACCCCCACTGTCAACTCTCTCTCTCTCTCTTAACTCGTCAACTCGTCGTCAATCGGAAGTTCTTCTTTTTTTTTATATTTTTTACGGACTTACGTACTGCTTAAACTGCAACTACTGCGATTAGAGCAGACAAACAAGACCATACATATTTCCAGCCGGACTCGTTGTGCAGCCCGATCAAGGCTAGCATCTAACTATATATATGATGGCCGATCACTTGGACGAACCGCCACAGAAGCGGGTCAAAATGGATCCATGTAAGTGTTTCAAAACCATGTAGAATAAATATTGATATATATGTATATGGGATGTGCTGCACACTGTTAAAGGTCCGAAAAAGCCGCTTACATCCTTTGTATAATGTCAACGTTATGATCTAGTCCGTCTGCGTCCAGTACATAAATCCAAAGATTCACATTATTTTTGTTTGTAAATTTCCGTATGGTAACTGTCAAGTAAAAAAAGTTAGCTTAATGTCTGCAAGGGCATTTGGTCTTCGGCTTGCCAAACTTACCCGATTCCTTCTGTGCATATAACCCTGGCACTAAAAACATCCTTCCTCTTTTTGACGACGCCCTATTTGGAATCCGTACTACAAAATCCTGAGCACAAATAATGTTCATAATTAAGATATTTTTGTTGTTTGGGCAACTTTTAATGTAAAATAAGAGATACATATTTTTGAGATCACAACAAACAAAAACTTGAAAAGACGCAGGATGACGATCCAGGGTTAAACATGTACTCAAATTGTCAAAAATATGAAATTTAAAAATAATAGTAGCACAAAATTCGACTAGTCGTTTGCCCTATATATACCATATTGTTCCAAGTCAGGTCTCATATTAATAATCAACAATGAAATGTGTTTCGCTTAGCGGATCTATTCTTTCTGGAAGACAATCTGCCCGATGAGCTGGTGTCCTCCAACAGCGGCTGGTCGGATCAGATCAGCAGCGGGGGCGGCGGCGGTGGCGTTAGCGTCGTTGCCACATCTGGCACCGCCGGCGGACCAAATAAACCACCTGCTCAGGGACCTGGTCCAGGCGTGGTGCCGCCGCAAATGAACGGTGCCGGCGGTGGCGGTGACGACGGCAGCGGCAACGGCAACGGTGGCGGCGGCGGCGGCGCTGCCGGAAATCAGCTACGTCAAATGCAACATCATCAGCATCTGCAGCATCTCTTGCAACAACAGCAGCAGCAGCAAGCCAACAAGGGCGCCGGCGGTGGCATGGTGGTGCCCGGCATGAATCAACTGGGCAGCAAGTCGCCTAATTTGCAATCACCGAACACGGCCGGCATGCAGGTGGCCACACAAATGGGCATGGTCAACGCAATGCCCATGTCCATATCGAATAATGGCAACAATGGCATGAACTCCATACCAGGTGAGTCCAGACACTTGACACACACACACCCACGCACACTCACACGCACACACATTCAACATTCGATTTATGTTGCAGGCATGAACAGCATCGCGCAGGGCAATCTGGGCAACATGGTGCTGACGAGCAGTGGCGGCATGAGCACCATTGGCGGCGCTGGCATGGTCAACACAATGAAGCAGCCTGGCGCGGCCTCCATGATGAACGCCGTGCCCGGAACGGTGGGTGTTGGCTCTGTGCCCGGCGCCGCGCCCAGCCAGGGCGTCCATTTGCAGAATGGTCCGATGATGGGGCGCATGGTTGGGCAGCAGCATATGCTACGCGGTCCGCACTTAATGGGCACCGGAGCCGGCGGCGGCAGTGGTCCCGGCGGCGTTGTTGGCGCTGGTGGCGGTCCTCGCATGCAGAATCCAAATATGCAGCTGGGTAAGTGCTCGCCATTGAATTGTTGCCCGGATGATTGTCTCAAATTTCGTTATAGGCCAAATCAACAATATGCCTTATGGAGTCGGCAATTATGGTGCACCTGGCGGCAACAATCCGCAGCAGCAACAGCTGCTGGCTCAGCAAATGGGACAGCGAGGTGGCGGCGTTGTGGCGCCCAACATGAGCGCGGGCATGCCCCAAGGAAATCGACCCATTGGCACTGTCGTGCCCATGTCTAGTCTCGGTGGCGATGGTGGGCCACCTGGTGCGGGCGGACTCGTTGGCAATCCCCAGCAGCAGCAGCAGCAACAACTGGCGGCAGCGAATGCACAAATGAATGTTCAGCAGCAGCCGGGCGTGCAACAGAATGCACTTGGACCACGTGCCCCGCAGCCCAATCAGCTGCTGGGACACTCTCAGCAACAACAGCAACAGCAGCAGCAGCAACAACAGCCGGGCACGTCTCAGCAGCAGGGAGTCGCCTCGGGAGTGGCCTCCACCGTTAGCGGGGCTACTCCGGCGCCGGGCAGCATGTCGGACGAGCGCAAGAAACAAATACAGCAGCAGCTGATGTTGCTGCTGCACGCGCACAAGTGCAACAGGCGTGAGAACATGAATCCCAACCGCGAGGTCTGCAGCGTCAACTATTGCAAGGCCATGAAGGCCGTGCTGGCGCACATGGCCACCTGCAAGCAGAGCAAGGACTGCACCATGCAGCACTGCACCTCGTCGCGCCAGATTCTGCTCCACTACAAGACCTGCCAGCGCTCCGACTGCATTATCTGCTTTCCCTTCCGCCAGAATCACTCGGTCTTTCCGAATGCTGGCGGCGCCGGAGGTGGTGCAGCTGGCGCTCCGAATGCAACACCTTTACAGCAACAACAACAGCAGCAGCAACAGCAACAACAACAGCAGCATCAGCAACAACAGCAGCAGCAGCTACCACAGGGACAACAACAGGTGCCGCAAAATCCGTCCGGCGTGGGTGTCGGCGTCGGCGTCGGTGTCGGTGTTGGCATCGGCGTGTCCGTCGGCGTGGACGGCAAACAGGTGACGCAGAGCGCCGGTGCTGGCGGCGCACAAAACACGGCCATTGTTCTGCCGCAGCAGCAGACGCCGGGCGCGCCCAATGTGCCCAAGAGCAACACGGAGATGGCCCAACAGCTGGTCCAGCAGCAGCAGCAGCAACATCAACAGGTGCAGCAACAAGAGCTGCGGCGCTTCGAGGGCGTCGGCAGCATCAGCCAAGTGGGACCGGTGACAACGGGAATGCTCGGTGCGCCGCCCCAGGGCATGCCGCCCGGCATACGGATGCAGGGCGCTCCAGCGGTTCGGGTGCTCGGCGTTCAGTCGGGACCCGGCGGCAGTGTTTCAGTGCCTGTGCCTCTGCCAGTGAGCGGACAAAATGTCTTGCCCGGCGCCAACGATGTGAACAGCCTTCAGCAGCAGCAAGTGCAGACCGCCCAGCAGGGCGGCCAGCTGATGCTGCAGGGCTGCAACACCGCCGGCGGACGGCGGCGCGGCCTTCCCAACATGGTTGACCAGCAGCAGCCCAATGCGCAACAGAATGCACAGCAGCAGCAACAGTTGGGCAACATTCCAGCGCCGCTGTCCGTTAACGTTGGCTTCAACAACGCCAATTTCGTGAGCGTCGGCGACAAGCAGCAGCAGCAGCAGCAACAACTGGTGGGTCAGGCCGAACAGCTGGCCAAGCTTAAATTGCAGGCGCAAGCGCAAGCACAGGCGCAGGCGCACGGCAATGTGTCGGCTGGAACGCCAGGTGCGGGCAATAGTGCGGCTGGTGCCACCGTGATGATGCCGGCGGATACCACGGGTGGTGCTAACAGCTCGTCAGCTGGATCGAATGCACCGGGCACTGGAGCCGTTGGCGCTGGCGGTGCTGGGGGAGCAAGCGGCACAGCTGGCGGCGGCGGTGGTGGTGGCGGTGGTGGAGGTGGCGGTGGCGGTGGTGACAGCGAGAAAGACTGGCGGGAATCGGTGACAGCGGATTTGCGCAATCATTTGGTGCACAAGCTGGTGCAAGCCATCTTTCCGACCTCGGATCCAACCACAATGCAGGACAAGCGCATGCACAATCTCGTCTCCTATGCCGAAAAGGTGGAGAAGGATATGTATGAGATGGCCAAGTCGCGATCCGAGTACTACCATTTGCTGGCCGAGAAGATCTACAAGATTCAGAAGGAGCTGGAGGAGAAGCGCCTCAAGCGCAAGGAGCAGCACCAGCAGCAAATGTTGCAGATGCAACAACAAAGCGGCCCCAACAGCGGCGTCGTCAATCCCACGGGTGTGCCCAATAACACCCTGCAACAGCAGCAACAACAGCAACAACAACAGCAGCAGCAGCAGCAACAACAACAACCCGGCCAGGGCGTGCGTCCCATTATTAGTCCAATGGGCAGCGGCGGTGGCGGACCAAGCATTATGCAACAGCAGCTGCGTCCTCAGGCCCCAGTCATGGGCGCCAGCCAGCAGCAACAGCAACAGCAGACGGCTGCTGGTCAACCCAACATGGTTGCTGTGGCGGCGAACATGCGCAGTCATTCGCCTGGCGGCAACATGCTGGCCCTCCAGCAGCAGCAGCGTATGCAGTTCCCGCAACAGCAGCAGCCTGGCCAGGGCAACATCTTGGTCGGGCCACCCGGTCCGAGTCCCGGCGGAATGGTGGCCAATCCCGTGCTCTCCCCGTACAACACGCAGCAGAGCATGCAGTCGGCTTCCTCGGTGGGCGGCGGGCCGGGCGTTTTAACCAGTCCGGTGCCCGGTCAGCAGCAGCAGCAGCAGTTCATCAATGCCAATGGTGGCACCGGTGCACAGAATCCTCAGCTCAACGAGATTATGAAACAGCGTCTGCTGCAGCAGCATCAGCAGCAAACAGCTGCCATGCTGATGCCGCAATCGCCGTTTAGCAATGCGACGCCCATTCAACAACAGCAGCAGCAGCAGCAGCAAACGAATGCGTTCAGCTCACCCATGCAGGCGAAGAGCCATCAGCCGCCTGGTAGTGTGCTCAACAATATGCCGCCGACGCCCACCAGCCTGGACGCACTCAATGCGGGCGTCGCGGGCGCTGTTGGCGTCAGTGGCGGTACTGTGGCCGCGCCCAGTCCGTCGCCCAGTTTCATGTCGAACGGACCCATTGGCACGCCGTCGAACAATCCGCCCTCCGTTAGCAGCCTCTTGCAGCCGTTGAGCAATCGTGCCGCAACACCGCCATATATACCTACCTCGCCCGTGCCGGCGACCAGCGCCTCGGGGCTGGCGGCCAGCAGTACGCCCGCGTCGGCGGCGGCCACGTGCGCCAGCAGCGGCAACGGCAGCAACAGCAGCAGCACGGCCAGCAGTACGGTGATAACGACGACAACGACCACAACGGCGGTGACGACGCCGCTCAGCTGTGCCTCTTCATCGGTGGCAACGCCGACGTCGACGACCGCAACCAGCGGCAGCGGCAGCGCCAGCTCGGCGCCGGCAAGCAGCACGCTGCTGCTGATGGCGCGCAACAGTGGCGAGAACAGTGCTCCTGGGCCCGGCCGCATGATGAGCAGCTCCAGTCTGTCATCCCAGATGGCGGCACTGGAGGCGGCGGCGCGTGATAACGACGATGAGACGTCGTCGCCGGTGGGCGCCAATGATACGAGTGGCAGCAACGGCGGAAGTGGAGGCGGTGGCATGTCGTCGAAGGGCAAGCTCGACTCCATCAAGCAGGAGGATGAAATCAAAAAGGAGTTCATGGACGACAGCTGCGGTGGCAACGGTGATAGCTCACAAATGGACTGCTCGACGGGTGGCAAAGGCAAAAATGTGAACAATGATGGCACCAGCATGCTTAAAATGGAACTCAAGTCGGAAGACGGTGCCGACGGTGACGTGAAGATCAAGTCTGAGCCCATGGACGTCGATGACTCGGCGGCTGGCAGCGGCATTGCCGGTGGCGCCAATGGCGAAGGAGGCGATGGCAAGGATGACATCAATGGTGCCATCGATGGCGTTTCTGCGGGCGGCGCATCCGATATCAAAATCAAAACCGAGACCAAGCCCGTGGTGCCGGAGCCAATAGCACCCACTGCTGGCGACAAAAAGAAGAAGTGCCGTAAGTTTGTTGTTTATTTACTTATTTATTTATTTTTTTTGTTGATATTGTTGACATTGGGGAGTAGCACAAGATCATCCGCATTAATTGAAAAGAGACAGCAATAGTGTGAAATTGTGTTTAGTTATTCGAGCATCATCTAGGTTTCAAGGGGTGTTTTGGGCTGTCTGTTAAAAAAACAAGAGTGCTTCAGTCGAGGGAGATATCCTGTAGCCAGTCCTGAACTCTCCTTACTTTTATTCACACTCAAACAAGGTCGATGCTGTCATCTGTGTTTATCGTTCGATCTTGACGGAAGTATGTGGGTATAAAGATCACTCTCATATATATATATATACAGTCGACAAAGCGCGCGTCAACGATAAAAGTATATATATATTAATTAAAGTCTAAAAAAATTATAAACATTTCTAAAAAAAATCACCAACATCATGGGGGTATAAATTTGACTGTCCGACCAGATATGCCCATAATCACAGCTAATTCTGTAAGTAAAAAGTCGACAGTAGTACAAATGATATATAAAATATTGCGGACAATTAAAAGAAACAACATTAATAATAATAAGTATTTGATAGATAGAAACTCGGAGAGGAAGGTGAGTTTTTAGCTCATCCGGCGACTTATGCCCTGTTCACGGCCGATATTCTAAAAGCATTGGTTTTATTAGTTAAAGACAGAGTTCTGAGAACACGTGGTATAGGCTATTATGGCGTAGGCATAAAACACGAAAAGAATTGTGCAAGAGGCAATAGTTTCTAGTAGATGGGAGCTAGATGTTTGTATATATGGATGGAAGCAGAAATTATAACAATCTTGATCTAGATATACGAAACGAACATATTGAACATTTGATATTGTTGCGCTTATAGAGACGTGGAAAGACAAAAAATACATTTGCACAATTTTGTTGTTGCCTTTTTCCGTTTTCAATGGGTTCAAGGTATTAAATAAAGGGAACGATACTATTGCATAACACTTTTTTAGCCGTAGATCGGGCAACTAATCAATCAAGGCAATCGTTTTTGTTGCTTGTAGAATTCAACCCGGAGGAGCTGCGCACTGCCCTGCTGCCAACGCTGGATAAACTTTATCGCCAGGAACCAGAGTCCGTGCCATTTCGTTATCCGGTCGATCCACAAGCGCTGGGAATCCCCGACTACTTTGAGATTGTCAAAAAACCAATGGATCTGGGCACTATACGCAACAACATACTGAATGGCAAATATAGTGATCCTTGGGAGTATGTGGACGATGTGTGGCTAATGTTTGACAATGCGTGGCTTTACAACCGTAAAACATCGCGCGTCTACCGTTATTGCACCAAGGTAAGCCTCTTAAATATATATAAGTAAGAATTATAATAAAATAAAGATTATGATAAATAGATTTATCTATATATATATGTATATATATATCTGTATATATATGTTGTAATTTTATTTAAATAAGGATAATCCTAATTGTACATCAATTAACATCCTCTTCTATAATATTAATTTTTTGTTTATCAACCACAGTTGTCGGAGGTGTTCGAGACTGAAATAGATCCCGTGATGCAAGCGCTAGGGTATTGCTGTGGCCGCAAGTACACCTTCAACCCCAGGTGCTATGCTGTTATGGCAAACAGCTGTGTACGATACCGCGAGATGCCAAATACTACAGCTATCAAAACAGGTAAGATTGCCCGAAAATTGTCGACGCATATGTCCATACATACATATGTACATATATGCATACATTCATACATATGTTTGTGCACACACACTCAATATATGCATATGTGCACGTACATACATATATATTCACACACCTGTGATTTTCGAAATCAATGAGGATTTCAATAAATTTTAGATTTTCAAAATAGGTTTGAAAATGCAAGTGCAAGTAACGTAATTTGTGTTTTGTTTTTAGGTTAAAAAACAAAACAAAATAAAACAAAACAAAATACAATTTCAGTGGGATTTCCTTAAACTTTCTTAAGGAAAAAATAACAATTATGCATCGATTATCGATCGTAGCGATTGGTTTGCTGGCGGGATGGGGTATTACCAAAAAATTATTTGAAGGAGTAAATTAGGAGTCTTCCACTTTGTGAACAAGCATGAGACAGAATCCTGATTACTAAGTTTTTGTACGCTATATTTCTATTTAGCAGTAGATATCTTTTTTTCAAACTTTAACATTTATAACTCTCGTTTCGTGAACAGAGAGAGAGAATCCTATAACCAGGTCTTTACCCTAACTTTAGGTGTACCTATAAAATATATCCGGTCCAAGAAAAAGAGTATTATATAAGGAATAAAAAAAATATTTATATGTGTGTATGTATGTCTTAAAATTATTTATTCTTAAGTTAATTTTATTTAAAATTTACATGATCAATAGTTTTTTTAAAAATGCTTTAGTCGTGAGTTCCAGACCGGGAGATGCCCTGTACGCAGCTCGGGGCTGCTTCAACAAATGTCCTATAAATGCACAAAAATACATTTAAATCGCGGTTCTTCTTCCCTTAGCCCCAATTGTAGAAAGTTAATTTCTTAATTGTGTGGAAATTTGTCAGTGCCTAAACATGCTAACCCAAACATATAAATACCACAGTACTTTTTGAACTATTTTCTTTTCGTGTTGAGCTATTAAAATCTTCAAGATAAGTCCAAAAAACATGCAAATAAATCGGTATTAATGATCTTAGGAAAAGTGCATGCCTGTCTGTTACATACATTCAATATTTAAAATATATATATTTGCAATTAAAGAAGTACAGCTTGAATTTCAAAAAGATCAAACAATAAACACAGCAATATTCAGGAAAGAAGACGCACAACCGCTGCCGTATTTGAGCTACAGGGTATCTCCCATCTGGGAACACACGACTCTCACTTGTATCTGTATTAAAGCTATATTTTATTTTTTGGAATAACATAAACAAACATAGTTGCTTTTTGTTGGCTTTTTTTGCATATATGTCCACAACAATTCCAACACCAACGCTTAAATATACACTTACACAAACAAAATCAAAACCTAATCTCATTGCAAGAGATCATTTACCTATATATATTTATATATACACATCCATATATAAATATATATATTTATATAGTAGTGTATTATTCTATTCTAATGCCAAATAATTTCGTTTTCTTTACTTTTTCTTTTTATTTCTTTATATTTATTTATTAAACGTACAAACAAAACAACAAAAACATTTTCGTATGCTCCACCATTCACATGTATATAATGAACATATCATTGGTAATCATAAAAACAAAATGTATCCATACAAAATTAAATGTTTAAATACTACACAATGTCTTAAAAAAAACAATTATGTCGCACTTGTCCACACACAAACTTATTTTGGACGATATTAAACCAATTTGCTTGCACATGTAATACATGTAATACATAAATATGTAAACTTTACTTGTTGTTGCTGTTTGTATGTGACATTTTTGATTTTTTCTGCTACCTTTGACTCTCATTTTGTAAATCGTGTGTGTTATCGTCAATTGTCCAATTTTCATCGCTCATCGTCATCAACTCGTAAATTGTTGCCATGATAATCACAACAGTCTAAAGGAATACGGTGTTGCCTCAAATAGATACACGTTCTGCCAAAAGTGCTTTAATGACATACAAGGAGACACTGTCACTCTGGGCGATGATCCGCTGCAGTCACAAACGTAAGCAACGAATACATTCACTAGGCCTTAAATAAGTAATTTTAATATTTTGTATTGACATCATAAGGCAAATTAAGAAGGACCAGTTCAAAGAGATGAAGAACGATCATTTGGAGCTGGAGCCCTTTGTCGATTGCCAGGAGTGCGGACGCAAGCAGCATCAGATCTGTGTGCTGTGGCTGGATTCCATATGGCCGGGCGGCTTTGTATGCGATAATTGTTTGAAGAAGAAAAACTCGAAGCGGAAGGAGAACAAATTTAATGCCAAACGATTGCCCACCACCAAACTGGGCGTGTACATCGAGACGCGCGTAAACAATTTTCTAAAGAAAAAGGAAGCTGGCGCCGGTGAGGTGCACATACGTGTCGTATCTTCCTCCGATAAGTGCGTTGAGGTTAAGCCTGGCATGCGACGACGCTTCGTTGAAGGCGGCGAAATGATGCAAGAGTTCCCGTATCGCGCCAAGGCCCTATTCGCCTTCGAGGAAGTTGATGGCATAGATGTCTGCTTCTTTGGCATGCATGTGCAGGAATATGGTTCCGAGTGTCCGGCGCCCAATACGCGGCGTGTCTACATCGCTTATCTCGATTCTGTACATTTTTTTCGACCTCGTCAATATCGCACAGCCGTTTACCATGAAATACTGCTCGGCTATATGGACTATGTGAAACAGTTGGGCTATACGATGGCGCACATTTGGGCGTGCCCGCCCTCTGAGGGCGATGACTATATATTTCACTGCCATCCGACTGATCAGAAAATACCCAAACCGAAGCGTTTGCAGGAGTGGTACAAGAAAATGCTTGACAAGGGCATGATTGAACGCATCATACAGGACTACAAGGACATACTCAAGCAGGCCATGGAGGATAAACTTGGTTCGGCCGCTGAATTGCCCTATTTTGAGGGTGATTTTTGGCCCAACGTTCTTGAGGAGAGCATTAAAGAACTGGACCAGGAGGAGGAGGAAAAACGCAAACAAGCCGAGGCCGCCGAAGCTGCAGCTGCTGCCAATGTAAGTTTTCCCTAATTAATAAAAACTGTTTTTTTATTGAATAGGTTTTTGGTTTACATTTATTAATTTTTCAACTGACTCTACAGCTCTTCTCCATTGAGGATAACGAAGTCAGTGGCGATGGCAAGAAAAAGGGGCAGAAGAAGGCAAAGAAGTCCAACAAATCCAAAGCAGCACAGCGCAAGAATAGTAAAAAGTCCAATGAGCACCAGTCGGGAAATGATTTGTCCGCCAAGATCTACGCTACAATGGAGAAGCACAAGGAGGTCTTCTTTGTCATACGCCTACATTCGGCCCAATCAGCGGCAAGTCTGGCGGTAAGTTTTATGTCCAACGAGAACCGAATTAATTGACTGACTTCCAATGTAATTTTTATTTTTACGCAGCCCATACAAGATCCTGATCCGTTGCTGACCTGCGATTTAATGGACGGGCGCGATGCATTCCTGACACTTGCCCGTGACAAGCATTACGAATTCTCATCGTTGCGACGAGCACAGTTCTCCACACTGTCTATGCTGTACGAGTTGCACAATCAGGGCCAGGATAAATTCGTGTATACGTGCAACAACTGCAAGACGGCAGTCGAAACACGCTATCACTGCACAGTTTGTGATGTAAGATCAATTGCCAATTTACTAAACTGAAAAACGCCACTAGAGTTTTAGCTTTTATCTGCTATTTGTGGGGTTCCACATGTTAGCTAGTTATCATCAAATCGGATAAATCGATGTACAACAATAACTAATATTCAATTTCTAACTGGAATTTTAGGATTTCGATCTCTGCACGGTGTGCAAGGAGAAAGTCGGTCATCCACATAAAATGGAAAAACTGGGCTTCGATCTCGACGATGGCTCGGCGCCGGCTGATCTCAAGCAGGCAAACCCACAGGAGGCACGCAAACAGTCCATTCAACGTTGCATCCAATCTCTGGTACACGCGTGCCAGTGTCGCGATGCCAATTGCCGTTTGCCTTCCTGCCAGAAGATGAAACGGGTTGTCCAGCACACAAAGAACTGCAAGAGAAAGACTAACGGTGGCTGTCCCATATGCAAGCAGCTGATCGCCCTTTGCTGCTACCACGCCAAGCACTGTCAGGAGCAGAAGTGTCCGGTGCCTTTCTGTCCCAACATAAAGCACAAGCTCAAACAGCAGCAGCTCCAGCAAAAGTAAGTACCGGCGAGAATGCTATTCTTAGTTGGTTCATTAAATTAATTATCTGAAGTGAATATTACAAAGCACAAATATTTAATTGACGATTACGACCAGCCCCACAAATAGAAAATCTTATACTGCTTAAAATTATTCAACTGCCTTTGACTGCAAATAGAAGGGCCGAAGAAAGTAGCGCCGACTTCTATCTTTTATATCTGGGTCAAGAGAACGAGTCGAGTCGAATTACGATTTTTTTAAACTGTTCACAGTCCGTCCTGCTATTTATCTGTATATCCGTAATTCTTTCGTCGCTGTTAAAATCGTCCTCCGGATGACCCCTTTTAGGGGATGACCCACTTCGGTTCGGGTAAATAGCGAAAATCTGTATCCAACAGTTTTAGAGAAAAAATAAATCAATATTTTCGCTTTAAGGTAACAACTATTAGTTGTTATTTCACATTCAAGGGTATTGCGCAGTCGGTTACACCCAATGGCAAAATCCTTGCTTGTTAAGCACATTTCTTGGAATTAAGATTAAGTATGAAAAATGTGTGATTTAGCAAGCATTGAATATGACGTCAGTCTGCATTCTTTAGTTAATCCATTACTAGAAAGGAAACCCAAGTTGGTTTGTGGCTGGAGGTCAACGCTTTATGAACCCGTGTAGAAAGGTCAAATAGAAGTGCTGCATAAATGTTGCTAACAAATGCTAAACAGTTTTTATTTTCTTATATCAACGCTTTTTCATTATGTGGCGAACAATGATGAAGCATTTGATTGCCATTTAATTAGTATATCTACATACAAAGTATAACAAGTACGGTGTTGGGAGTGCTCGACTAGAAGATACCTTGTACAAACACACAAGTGCCTTCTTTAGGGGCTTCAGTAATTGGCCGGAATACATTTTATGTATCTAGCTTTAAAACAGAATGAGATCGATTTTATCGAATTGCCACGCCCCCAGTGGGCGTAGTCTAAAAATCTTAACATTGCCTGACGCGTGTAAAAAGTATACTATCAAATATACCAAATTTCAAGTCGTTAGCTTCAATAGCGACAAAAAATATTTCGTTCATACGGACGGATGGACATTGCACAAACCCAATATACCCTTTCACTTCATGAATGTGCATAATGAGCTCTGTTGTGTTACAAGCTACCACCGTACAAGTACATCGTGGGAAGAAGAGTTTTATTTACTCCCACATGTAAAATAATACGGCCTCGTAGTAAGAGTGCCATTTAATTGACGCTTCTCGTCCTTTGATAATATTAAAAATTAAAAATTTTAATATGATTATAATTTCTAACTATATTTTAAAATTGCCGCTTAGCATCGTTGCTATATGGTTGCTGTTTATGGTATGATACTTTTATATTTTCGATAACATCGATAAGAAATGCGGTTCGTCATCGCAAGAAACACAGAAACTCGGGGCGAATTGAAACATTTATGTCATAATGTCATAATAATTATGTTAAAAATGTTGATAGTGGAATTTGCTTATTACTAATAATAATTGTGCTTAGCAAAAAAACAAGCGATTATTTTAAATGAAGTTTTTAATTACGTAATTATCAAACATTGTTCGATTTACTTACTTGCAGATTGCAACAGCAGCAGCTACTGCGGCGCCGCGTCGCTCTCATGTCCAGGACGGCAGCGCCTGCTGCGTTACCCGGACCAACGGTTAGCGGGCCCGTAATTGCAGCCGGTGGAGTTGGCGTTGGAGTGCCAGTCGTAAGCATGACTGGTGTGGCGGTCAGTCAGCAGGTGATGTCCGGTCAAGCGGCCATTTTGCCAGCCGGAGCCGGTGGCATGAGTCCATCCACGGTGACGGTGCCGTCGCCGGTTTCCGGTGCTGTCATGACCGGAATGACCTCGCCACATCCACACCAGCCAGGCATTGGCATGAAGCCCGGCGGTGGCCACTCACCGTCGCCCAATGTGCTTCAAGTGGTCAAACAGGTGCAGGAGGAGGCAGCCCGGCAACAGGTGCCGCATGGCGGTAGCTTTGGGAAAGGCGTGCCAATGGCACCGCCCGTTATTCAGCGCCCCATGAGCGTGGGCGTGCCTAACCAAGGCACTATCGGCGGTATGGTCGGCAATGTGGGTAGCAATCAGCTTGCTGGCAATGTTGGCGTGGGTCCCGGCGGCGGTCAGCTGCCCAGCGGTGGTAACTGCAACAATGTCTTGAACTCCAATAATCTCCTGCCCATGGAACAGTGGGGTGGAGGCGGCGGCGGCGGCGGCCCCGGGCAACAGCGCTATGCCAACAATGCACCCAACCAGCCAGGAATGCGCCAGCCCAACCAGCTTATGCAGCAGAACCTACAGCAACAGCAACAACAGATGATGGGCATGCAGACCAATCAGATGGGTGGCGGTGTTGGTGTGGGCGTCGGTGTCGGTGTCGGAGTCGGCGTCGGGGCTGGTCAGATGCCCATAGTTGGTGCTGGCGTAACACACAACATTGGCATGGGTGCGTCGATGGGCGCTGTGGCCACTGGCGGCGGTGTTCGGCCACCGGGCGCTCAGGGTGTGGGTGCCGGCGGCGGCGGCGCGGGCGGAGCAGGCCCCAATATGGTAAATGGACCGCCGCTCAATACGCAGACACTGGCCCAGATCATGCAGAAGATCAAGAATAATCCGACCAACGAAAGCAATCAGCACATACTTAGCATACTGAAGCAGAATCCCCAAATCATGGCGGCCATCATAAAGCAGCGCCAGCAGAGCCAAATGAATGCAGGCGCTGGAGGCCCCGGGGGCGCACTGCAAGCTGGGAATGGATCGCAAACGCCGCAGCAGCAGCAACAGCAGCAGCAGGTGATGCAGCAACAACAAATGCAGCATTTGATGAATCAGCCGCAGCAGGGCCCTGGCCCCGGACCACAGCAAATGGGGCCCGGCCAGCAGCAGCAAGTTAGCCTAATGCAGGCTGCCCAGCAGCAGCAGCAGGGCGCACCACATCAGCGCATGACGAACATGCAGAATGCGGCTATGATGCTGCCCAATCTGCCGCCGGGTGTGACCACTCAAGGAGGCATGGTAAGTTGGAGACCCGTCAATACTCCCTTCAAATCAAATAATATAAAATAAATTTCGCTGTCGCTAAGATATGTTACTCAATTTCAATATAAGCGTTACTCTGAACCCATTAAAAATATCGGAAATTACAAAGCTAGAGACCTGGACTTTTCGACTATAGATTACCCTAAATTTATCATTGTCATTTTGTTTTGTTTTTTTGTTTTGGATATCTTGCCCCGTATTACTAACATTAATAAAAATCGGTTTTATGACGGTTTTCTTTGCATATATCGGAGACTATAAGAGCTAGAGCAAGAGATTTAGTATATTATCTTCTCGTAATGTAGACGTAGATTAGAAATATTTTGGATTTGGGATTTTGGATTTTAGATACCTTCCCCCACTCGCCCCAAATAAAAAAAAAACTCAAAATACTACGGCTTTGCGCTTTGATTTGTACATAGATTTAAATGCTCTTTTTAGGTCTTCCAATTCTCATAAATATCTTACTTTTAATTTAGAATTTATTTATGGTGGGGCTCAAGCGCAGCCGCTGCGGCGTGGGTTTGTATGCGTGTGCGTGTGTGTGTGTGTGTGTGTGTGTGTGTGTGTGTGTGTGTGTGTGTGTGTGTGTGTGTGTGTGTGTGTGTGTGTGTGTGTGTGATGTGTATGTGTGTGTGTGTGTCCGTGTGATTTGGTCTGCATGTATGAAAGCAAGGGGGTTGAAATGTTTGTAACGACAGCTCGTTTCTGGGTTCAGGGTATCTCCAAGTCGGGCGCTCCTGACTAGAACATTCTTACTTGTTCATTTAATTACATAAGTTTGACTTTTACACACTATCCTCATAGTAGTGCAATGTTCGTCTGTACATAAAGCTTGAAAAAACTGCTAAAATCATTACCCTTCCCCAATTTTACTGGAGTTAGTCAACAAAATTGCAAGGTAGACTTCTGATTCTTCACCTGAAAACAAGACAAAAATATTGTGCGCAGTCGGGTGTATTAGACTACAACGTTCTTACTTGTTTTTCTTTTTTTCAAATCCTGTACACATTTAGGCAAAAGGAGTTAGGTACAGGGTATATTTCCATTTTTATTTATGTTCACAGATTACCTCATGTTTCTTATTAACTGTTTATCATACAAATGAAAGTATTGTAATCGGTAGTGTCCAACTATGAGATACCCCTTACCCAGCTGCGAGCTGGCGTAAGTTCATACAGAAAATTATTTAATATCTTTAAAGTTTCTTGTGCGATCTTCATGAAATTTGTTGGACTTATATAATGTATTCAAATGTATATAAATACCAGAGCGCAAATACTATGTCCGTCTTGCTGTCTAGCCATATACTGAAGCTAGAGACTTAAAACTTGAACGAGTATTTTGAAGCCGGCTACACCCGCCTGCAGCGTTCTTAATAAAATCATTAAATGTTTACCAATTTTGATGGCTGAAATATATCAATAAATAGGTCGAAATATCTAGAAATAAAATATAAATTTATATACGTATATAAACTTGGTATATGGATATATAAATATATTCCCAACTGCAAGGTATAGGTATGGGGCATAAAAAGGTTTTTGGATAGGTGAAAATATCATAATTCACTAAATAGAAATGAGATGTAAAAGTTCAGGGGCCTTTTCATTTTTACGTTCTACGAAAGTTTTGCCTCTTTTTTTCTTTTCAATTTACAAGTTAAAACAAGCTCTATTGCACTCCTATTTCCATAAACACAGCTGTATATATATATTGGCTCTATGCTTTAGGCCACCTCTCCTTTCATCTGCTGACAATATCCTCTCTTTCGCTTAGGTGCCCAACCAGAACTGGAACAAGATGCGCTACATGCAAATGAATCAATATCCGCCACCATATCCGCAACGCCAACGCGGCCCACACATGGGCGGAGCTGGACAACAGCAATTTGCGGGCGGCACAGCTGGCAACTTTAATGCCGGTGGGGCAGGAGCTGTTGCTGGTGTGCCAGTGGCCGGTACGGCTGTCGGTGGCAGCGTTGCGGGGGGACCCGGATCTGACCAATACTCGATGGGCAATGCGGCTGCCTCCAACATGCTGCAGCAGCAGCAGGGTGGCGGCGGCGGAGCTGGCGTCAAGCCGGGGCCACAACAGCAGCAGCAACAACAGATGAACGTGATGCCACCGGGCATGCAGCAGCAGCAGCCTTTGCAGCAGCAACAGCAGCAGCAGCAAATGATGCAGGTTGTGTCCGCTGGCAGTGGCGGCATGCCCAACACAAATCCTCAGAACGCATTGCCTGGCGGCGGTGGTGGGCCAGGTGGACCCGGCTCAAATGTGATGGGGCCGCCGACGCCGCACACGATGCAACAGCAGCTGATGCAGTCGGCGCGCTCCTCGCCACCGATACGCTCGCCACAGCCGACGCCCTCGCCGCGCTCAGCGCCATCGCCGCGCGGCCCGTCCGCATCGCCGCGGGCGCAGCCCTCGCCGCACCACGTAATGAGCAGTCATTCGCCGGCGCCGCAGGGACCACACGACGGCCTGCACAATCACGGCATGCATCATCAGTCGCCGCTGCCGGGCGTACCTCAGGATGTGGGCGTCAGTGGTGTCGGCGTTGGGGTCGGTGTTAGCGGGAACGCGGCCAATGTGGGCAATGCTGGCGGCGCGCTGCCCGATGCCTCTGACCAGCTGACCAAGTTTGTGGAGCGACTCTAGTGCAACAACAATGCCAACGCCATTGGCAGCGGCAGCGACACCAACAACGTCAAAAATTTTAACTTCAACGGACTGCAGCCGCAGTCGCAGTCAACTTACTTCTTTTGATGTTCGACACCCTGGCGTTGGTGCTTCAAGGTTAACGGTATCGATCCATCTCCTGCGGTTGGCCACCCAAATCTGCTAGAGAAACATTGTATGTTAATCGTCATGTACTTTCTTATATATAGAGATATGTTTACTATCAGCTTTCGGCTGGCAACTATCAAGGAATTTAGTTTATTTTCGGGTCCGCGCCTCATAATTCGTTAACTGTATATGCAAGAGGATGGCAACCTTGCGTTTAAATACAAATATACACCCTTTATTTATTAAGTTTAGGACTTGATCAAAGCACAGACAGCAACTTCTGTTGCAATGCAAAACAAAAACTCTAATTCTAAATCTTGTAGACCATATGCTTATTACATCCATATATACTTTCTATGCTGTTATATATATATGTATGTATATATATGTGTGCATATATATGTATATATATATATATATATATGTATATATTTTTTACGTATTATTCACAACCTTTTTTGTCAGTGTTTAGTGCAATCAATTAGGACACTCACTCATAACCGCGACAATTGGGGAAATTATACATTTTGTAAACGTAAAACGTTAAATTATGATTTTGGTAAGGAAAAATTTTAAATGCATCAAAATAATAACATTATGATGAGATACTGAAAGTAAACAAAAAATAGAACACAACAGAGAAAAAAGGGGATAAAATAGTACTTTATATTATATCTGAAAATAATACATTATATTATATTTGAAAAATAGTACATCATTATATTATATCGGAATGTGTATACACTTTATTTAAGTCGTCTATACTACATAAATGCGATTTTACCTACATGTCTTAAATCGAAACTTTCAACGATACAAATAGTTTTGAATTTTACTTATTCTTGTTTTAAAAATGAATTTTTTTTTTACCTAACTTTAAGCCCACAAAATATCATTCTAAATTAGGAGACACGCAAGAGAAAACAAAAAAATGTTAATAAAATCCATGTGTTGGGACTATCAAACCTATCAAATGAATATATAGACTATATAAAACGCGTACGTATAGTGTTTTATGGCTATCAATTCTTTAGTCAAGTTGTTGGCTAAGTTGTCAGTTTTTTATCTGCTCCTTATAGGAGCTTGAATTGGGAACACACATAGAAATATTTTTATATATATACCGCTAGTGACATGTGTACATGTATAGTACATATACATAAATATATATATATGTATATTTATAATATATATGTATATATATTTGAGTATACATAAATATGTATGTATATATATTTGAGTATATATAAATATATATGTATGTATATTTGAGTATATATAAATATATATGTATATATATATTCATTCATGTACGCATGTGTTTCAAAAATCTACCAATATCAACCAATCGCTCCATTTTTTCATCAACTTCCAATTGACATACAACAATAAGATTAGTAACAAATACGAAATGGAACTACGAGCCCAATAACACCAACAACTAAATAACTCCCACAAAAAACATAAGCAATAGTTAAAAGCTTCGAAAACTATTAGGATTTTAGAATTTATTGAGTAAATCGAAAAACAATTAAATAGTTAAAGCCGAATACATTGAAAAATCGTTAATCACTCCAAGTTAGCCGTGAGTATGTGCGTCATTTGTCTTAATATTTTGCTTTTTAGACGCAAATATATACATTACACATTTTTGCCACCAATTGTAAAAATGTTACATAATTTACTTAGTATTTCATTTTGTGATAGCTGGAAAAAGAAAAACAAGAATCATATTTAAAGAAACAACGGTTTTTATTTAATTATTATTTTTATGTGCTGCGTTCACATTTGTCTCAAAACCAAGGCAGAATATACAATGTTAATTTTATTAAATAATACAACTTTGATGATTGCTATTTATTAACGCTAAACATATACATTTAGCTGTAGGAAGCTAGACCTAAGGCGTACACTATTTACTAGGCGAGTAGCAGTAAGATTGTAGTCTACATTTTTGATAAGCATTGAGATAAGCTCATCTTTTTTACATGAGTTGCCGCCGCCCAAGAATCGTGTATAGAGACAAGGGGAGAATTAGGATGCGAAATAATGAGAGGAGCGCGTTAAACATATTGTAAATTAGATATACATACACATATTTACATAGATACAGAGTATATTAATATTTGTTTTAATTCGAAATGTACTAAATGCGCATAACAAATGCCTTCAAAATGCGTTAACAGGAGTAAAGCGACATTAATTGTAAATAATAAGCATACATGCATAACATTGTGTGCAGCTAAGTAGTTCTTAGAAACAACAATATATATATATATACTGTTATATTTATAACAGCTCGTACATTTGTAAGTTAGACAGAACGGCCTAGTTTTAAGCATCGCATACACGCATATGTATAACCACAACCACAAAACCATACACAGTATATATGTACATATACAGCTTGTGTTTTTAAATCGCGTAGTTTTTTATCTAAGTAATGTAAAAACAAACAACAAAAAAATGGTAAAGAACATTAACCAAAACAAATTGGTGTCTGTGCCTGTGTGACTACCGTTAGACGTCCAGGTGCGCCGCACAATCAAAAATAAAACAAACAAAAAAAAAGTAAAAAAAAATTGAATTGATGGTCAGGGCGCTGCCGCCGTTGCCTTAGGCTCTTAACTTGTAAAAATATAATATTAATGCGATTTAAACGAAACAGAAACATGACGCTGCCTTTTACCAGCGGCCGCTATGACGCACGGGAAGCGCGCAGGCACAGCCAAAACAAAAACAAAAAAAAAACCAAAAACAAAAAAATTGTGAACTAAACAAAATGGGGAGTTAGCCTCCAAAAGCGGCCTACTGTCTGTTTTGTTTATGGTCCAGTCAGCAGCATTGAACAAAGTGTTTTATGAGATGTGTGTGTGTGTGTGAGTGTGTGTCCACGGTATGTATGTGTGTGTGTTTGCATGTGTAGATCTGAGTGTGGAATAAATTGTAAAACAACTTTTATTTCTAAAGACATTTTTTTTGTTATTCTGTGCGAGACGAGAGCGAGCGAGAGCATATTCCAAAACTATTTGTGATTACAATTATAAATGAAAAGAGAAAGCAACACAAACGCATTAATTGTGTATATCGCGAAATGAGAGTTATAACATTAGCGTCTAAGTCTTAGTATAAAACCAAGCCACATCTCTATTTAATTATACTTACATATATTCATACTACGCGGATATTACGCGTGTGTGTATGCATATAGAGAACCGACTAGATAAGTTTACGATTGTAAATTATGAAAATCATTTAATCTAATGGCGGCAGTAGCATCGGTGTCCACGACGCTGACATCGTTTATTATTGTGCATAAACATGTAATTTCTTAAACGCAAAAAAACAAAACAAAACTGAAGTAAACAAACCACGAAAGCAACCTAGTTAAGTCAAGTATAAACCAAGCCTTAGTAAAAACTAGTTCTAATTAAAACAAAATTAAAATTACGCGAAGAAAACAACCAGCAAAACAAATACTATAACTAATAATCAATACAATGGTTACAATATTATATAATAACTAATATAATACAAATGTAAAATAGCGCGAAATGTATGTATGTGCATTGAAACAAGACGAACCCTTGCGAATTTGTCTTTAATAAACATATTCTTTAAATATTATTTTTTTTCATTGTTTTACCAAACGTGTTTTTGTATCGATTAATTGTATTTTGTAACTTAATATTCATGTATTAAAAATAAACAAAAAACAAAAAAAAACATAAACCACAGCAACCACACACATTGTAATTAACAAAATACTTTGCTTGAAAGTGTAAAATAATTTAATTTAAATAAAAATTATGAAAATTAAGAATCTTTTTACTAGACGACTTTTAAAAGTGGGGGAGATGAAGGCAACGCGTTCTACATAGAAAAGTACATGAGCATTTTTATATATAACACTTGGAGATAGTTTATAGTATTATAAAGGCGAGAAAAGTGCTTGCAAACCGGTTTGCAATCGGGACTTCAACATTTTTCAAATTGGCCAAAAAGGCAGCGGTGGTAGAAGAAGCTAAAATCAGTATTAATTAACTTTCTAGGACAGTTTAGGGAATTAAGTGGTACAAAAGATTATAATCTTATAATTAGATAATTATCTGCAATAAAGTCAGTACAAACTTTGGCAAATAAATGTATATCCTGACATTACCCGAAGACCCTGGCACCATATTTTAACATGGAAAGCCAAGGACACCAGGACAAAGATGAACAGATTTATGACTGGACCCACATGTCAAGAACCACATTTCTAGAATTAAAGCTGTTTCAAACATCTGTTGCACTGCACAACGGAGCATCCGATTTTTATTTGCCAAAAATTTCCCACAGTGCGAAAAACTTACAGAATTTTCAAAATCTTTCTTAAGGATTTATCATTTTCTAAAAGCCCGAATTCTTTAAAGAATTTTATAAATTGGTCTATGCCATACGCTTATGTATTTAGCTCCATATACTTAATATCGATAAATATCGAAGATTATAATAGCTAGAGACACGCCCACAGGGGGCGTGGCAATTCAGTTTAAAGGTAAATATTTAAAATTTATCAGACAGGTTACTAAAGATCTCAAAAGGGGCGTGCTAAGTTGCTAAAATCTGTATTACTTGTGGCGGGAAAACTGCGAAAATCCATATCTCGGATGACCTCCTCTAAAGGTCGAGCTGCAAAGCACTTCCGGGTCCACAAATAAAACTCGATATTTTTCCAAAACAACAAAAATAATTAAGACCGCTTTCGGCCGTTTTAAGCGGTTTTTATACTCTGAATGAGTATTGCGCAGTTGGTTACACCCGACTACAACGGGCTCGCTTTGCTTATGTACATGCAAAATACTGACTCACATACGGTTTAATGAACTCAGCTCGTGGATCTTATCAAGAATGTGCATTCGTCATGGATACAGGAATTGAGGCTGATTTAGTCGTATATTAAATAAATAAAACTTAAAAAAAACACACAAACAAATGTTCACATTCGTAAAAAAAAAGGAATTAATATGTACATATGTAGGTAAAGTTAGGCCTTTGATGGATCTTCAGCGCGGCTGGCTGCAGGAACAATTTCGGACTCTTGGTCAGGCACAGTGGTAATTGGGGCAGTTTCGGTGGTTGGCTCGATGACGGGGGCAGCTCTGGCATTATCACCGGGATTGGGTTTTTTGGGCGCCGGCTTCGCGTCGCCACGTCCAAAAATGGCCTTCTCAATGCCCAGAATGGGCGCCTCAAAGGCCAGCGTTGCGAAGATGGAGAGGGTCAGGGTAATACCAAAGTCGTGCCACCAGCGCAGAATCTGCAAGCAGAGCCGGATTAGACGCAGAACAAAGGAGGGACGACAACTTGCGCTGAGCACACTTACCGCATCGTAGTCGGAGAAGTGGGTGTCCGTTTGGAGCCGGGCCGCGTTCACCAGCTGAACAATCCTGTGAATCACGTACATGCAGTAGCACAGACGGCTGAAGCCCGTGAAGAAGCCCCAGGAGAGGAATTCGTTGATGATGCCGCCGTGTCCATTGTAGCAGGCCCACACAATCCAGCCAATGGACAGAGCCCAGGAGCTGCGGCTGAGTGGCTCAAACAGGGCGCCCTCGATAAGTGGCGAGTCCGGCGTGTCCGGCAGGATGCGCCAGTAGGGACCCCAGAGATCCGCGAGCATAGTGCCAAAAGCGACCACCCAGCCAGTGATCACCCAGTGCTTGGCCAGCGGGATCTGGCGACCGCGATTGCGCGTGAACAGGAAGTAGCCGAAGATGACGCCGATCAGCCAGGTGGGAATGCGCGTATGCGTCGGATAGTAGGTTAGGCGCTGGCGCAGATCCACATGATCGTCCTGGACGCGGAACAGCGTAAAGTCGTTGTGCAGGAATGTGGCAACCGTGCACACCAGACAGAGTAGGCCAAATATGACGATGGGTATCAGCGCCTTCTTGCCCCACTTATACAGCGGTATAAGGAACAGGGGCGACAGGAAGTACAACTGTGTGTCGACGGCCAGATACCAGGATTGCGACACGCACTGTTAATTAAACAAATAAACAAAGGGGGAGGGGGTTAGATGGGGGTTAGGGGGTGAGAGGGGCTTAAGCCCCGCTTCACTTACGATGCTGTAGGGGAAGGCGTAGTTTTGCACATAAAGGAGCGTGGCCCACCAGGTGTCCGCACAGCGCTGGTCCTGGGTGCCCAGCTTGAACCACATGGGGCCGGCGCCGGAGTAGCGGTACAGCGACATGATGTAGAGCACGACGACGGCCACAACGGGGGTGAGGCGAATGTAGCGGTGGAAGTACATCATCGGTATGTTCAGTTTGCCCTTGGTGCGCTCCATTTCGCGGAAGGCGCCCCAGCACATCAGCAGGCCGGACATGAAGAAGAACGTGTCCACGCAGAGCGATCCGTTCTGCACCAGCATCGAGTAGGGCGTCTGCAGCCACGTGTAGTACTTGTTGCGATTGATGTGTGGCAGGTCATAGAAGGTCATGTAGCCGTGCCCGAAGACGACCCACATCATGCTGAAGCAACGCAGCCCGTTCAGGCAGTGGATGACATTCGGGCTGTTAATCTTCTTCACGGTGAAGATCTTTGGTGCATTGTGCAGCACCGAGAACGCAACGAACAGCGGTTTTTTGGGTGCTGTAAACAGAGACACTCAGCTGGGTTCCAAGCTATCGTTGGCCACGTCCTCGCCAATTCTACTTACCACCTTTACGGGTCTGCACAAAGTCGTAGACGCTGCTGGCGATCAGGAAAAATATAATCACCGAGAAAAAGACGCTGCAGGAGGGATTCATCATTAGTACGAATTGACAACAAAATTCAAATTTCATTTAAGTATCTATCCAAGTGCATTTACGAATATTATTTCTTTTTGTTTCATTGCCATTTTATTATCGGCCTATCTATAATTTTTAATGTGGTTCTTTTATGTTTCCAACTAAATTTGGTAATTTAATTTTATTTCTAATCTTTTTATTTAATGATAAGGTCTCTCCTAGTCGGGTCCACTCTTAGCTAATTAAGATACCCCGATCAAACGTGGCAATTGAGAGTGTCATGCTATAATCCAAGAATATCAGCAAAATCTTATCTATATCGGATCACTTTAGTATATACTTCTTATAGGAACAATAAATTTTTGTAGTAACAAAACAAGCAGGTATTTCCAATATATACGCAAATAAATTATTCTATTAAGTATACAGGATATAGTTATAAACAATCGACCTACGGCTTTGACAAACTCTACATTCCAATTCAGTTGCCTAAATGCCTCAACACTTAGACAACTCATCTGCCGAACTGATTGACCTGTGAAAAGGAAAGGACTACGAACTTCCTTCCTCGCCTGCCTTACATTACCTTAAAGTTAGCTACTGGCACTTCGAAGGGAAGAGGTCACAGAGGTTATCAAAAATAACCAAGGCTCCAAAAATCGTTCGGCTAAGATCAAATACCCTAAGTAATTACCACAATCTGCCAAACTGTGCTGCAGCATTTGATTCTCAGGGTCGAAATGTCTTTTTATGATCATCACAACTTTTTCCCAACAATATTTACTTGACTTTCGGCAAAAAATAGCGAAATTCTATTATGCTTACTAAATATTTAAATATCACTCACATGGCGAATATATCCACACCACGGAACTCGATCTCCGCTTCATATTTGCACCATTTCTCCTGGATCATTGTGAAGTCAAGGTCGATGACATCATTGCCATAAAAGTGCGAAATTGCGTACTTGAGCAAAGAATCGGTTTTCTCGGGCCTGCACGTGCTGGGGACACAGACGCCCAGTTCGAAGATCTCCGGATCGGTCTGCTTGTAGCTGATGCGGGAGAACTCCTCATGCCGGCGCTTGACCTTGCTGTAGAACTGGGTGACATTCAATCGTGCCAGGCAGTATTGGCCGCGCAGGTCATTGCCGTAGGTCGCGGACGCCGCCACGCACTCCTCGTACTGGCCCATGCTTATGAGGTGGCCCCAAAAGAAGCCCACGGGCAGACGACCCCATGTATCGGGGACTGCAGGAGACAAGAATAAATACATTGTTGTCTTAATGGGTGTGAAAAATATACTTAATGAGTATACAAATTAATTTCGTAGTCGGTGGCTGCTCCTGCTGACCAGAAATATGTTTTACCTATTTTATGAATGTATACAGGGTATTATTGAGGTGGCAGTCGGCTGTGGCATAGTGTCATCAAAATTACGCTCGAGCTATTAATAATGCCACATAAAAATCTTGCATAATCTAGGTAAACCAATCTTATCATTCATTCGATTTGCCAAGTGTTTAGTGCCTATAAAATTTTATTTGGAATTTGATTTACGGCCCGACATAAAGGTTTGCGTTAACTTATGAATGGGCCGCTAGAGCAACCAAAACACTTAACAGTTTATAAGTAACAGTTGGTAGTGGGCGACTAGAAGATACTCTGTATCCAGGCCCTTATCAACCTAACACACAAAAAAACTCATACTCATTCTTAAACGAACGCTAAACACAGTACCTATAAAAAAATGTTAGAGTATTTCGACTAGGAGTCACCATATACCTTATCGTAGAGAACAGGAGCCTAGCTTCCTATAGAAAACAGAAAATAAAAACTTGCACCTGCTGGACATTTTGAATGCATACTGCAGCACCACTTTATCAGCTCTTTGATATGAGGTAATACCACAATTGCACAGAAATTGTAAAAATAGAACAGTCATCTATGTATGTTTGTGTCCACACGCATACAGAAATTGCTTGCACTTGGACTGTGGTTTATCAAATGTTCCCCTGTGTTTCTTAATCGATCTTGGAAAATTGAAATCAGATGTTCGCAAGTTTGTAGTTTGGTATCTCTAGCTACTGGAATATACAAGATATGCCTTAAAACCCAGAGGTTGAGATCGATTTATATCGATTTCTCGAAATCAGGAGATGTTTTTAGTCCTCGTAGCTAGTCGTCTTAATCATCATTAATCAGGCATTTATATGACTTAGAGGTTCAAACTGTTTTTTTAGCAATTATCGATATTGATTTTTAGGGGCGTGACTCTAAAACTGTGGGATATTCAGACTTTCGCAGCTTATCTCGAAGAGGGCGTAGCTAAAAATTCTTTACACTTGAACTGATATGGGTATACACGAGTATGTATTCCAAGTCTCTTGCGTTCAATACGGACAGACGAGTGGGCATTGCAGAAAAGCTTTAAGCCATTTCGGCTTTGTGAACAGAATACAAAAGCCAAAGCGTCGATCTGTATACCAAAAGCAGATTAATTGTTGTTTCCATTTATTGATAAGCTACCTCGTTCTTTAAGCCGATAAATATATATTTTTAGCCTCGGTTTTCAGCATATCTCAGAGATTATGAAAATTATAGATAAATTTAATTAAATAATTGAATTCTAGGAATATACAAAAAGTAATTGACTTTTAGTATATCAAAATCGTTTCCCCAAAATTGTAAACAAAGCAATTATCACAAACAGATCCTTAAAAATTTAGTAAAATTTGCGATTTACACGTCTCTTATCCTTAGAAAATTGTGTATATACCAAATTAAAAATGTATTTATTTTTTAGAAGGTTTCTGTTTTTAAATTTGGAAGGAGCGAAGAAATCTACCTAAAGGACAAACAAAAATAGTTGGATGAACTCAGCTATTGATGCTAAACGAGAATTTTAATTAATGCTTCTGAGTGCTTTATACATTTACCCAATATTTTTAAACACTTTTAGATAGGTGCACCGTCAAGGATATACCGTATGTATATACGTTGTAAATTTGGTCAAAATGTGCTGCCTTTTAGAAAATATTCGTATGGTCTATAAGATAGTTAGCTTACATTCCAGAGCCCACTCCTCCATGTTGTCGATGGCGTCACGTATCCGCGCCACATCCCTGTCGCAGAGCACATCATCGTAGTTTCGATTGCTGGCCGAATCCTTGGCACTACTTCTCATCAGCTGAGTGCCGGTGGCATTCGATATAGCTGCCCGCTGTCCGGCCAAGGCGAAGAATTGATGGGCCAGGCTCTTTTGCATCGGTGTCGAGTGGCCAGTGAGTAAATCATGTTCGCTGTTCGAGTACGCTCCGACCAAGCAGCCCAGGAGCAGAAGCGACGCTACCGTTAGCAGACCAAGTTTATGGTGCTGCGCCATAATCCTTTGTTGTGCTAATCCTTTTTCGTTGCCGAAGGTCTGAGGAAATTCGCTGGAGATAATTGGAGACGCGTGCGAATTGAACGCGCGTTTAACTAATTGAATGGCCAATCGACACAACAGCTTTTATAGGCTAAACTTAGCACTTGAGGCGATGTCAATATCGACGTCAACGTCGTCGCTGCTGCTACCGCGATGACCATACGCTTTTGCCCATGAAATTTATAAATAATTTTCTACACACATAGATACAGGCCGTGGCTAATGGCGATAAGAAAGCCTATAATCAATTGCTTATCATTTTGACACGCTGGGTGTTTTGTATGAACTAGCGCGGATTTGGCTGGGATTTGTCGCACAATCTGTAGCCGTGTCCATTCCTCAGGTGTAAATTATGTCAAAGTCTGCCTTTAAAACTGTACTGATAAACCATGACGATTTATAGCTAAACGCAGTTAATTAAATTATTGGAAAGCCCAAAAACAAAATCACCGAACTTTGAACAGTGCAGGCAAGGTGAGTAAACATTTCTTAGCTTTTTCTATAGTTTTAATTACTCGTGATACTGCCAATATCAATTTTTCACGAAATTTGTTGTGAATTAAAGTCCCTCATGACTGTAGATCATTGATAAAAACAATAAATCGAAATATATATTTGCAGAATATGGTACCCGGCCTTTCCCGGCCCAAAGACAGAAATAAACATCATTATATGTTTAATTACACGACATTAATTATCTAATTTATATTATTTAATTGCTCACAAGATAATGATTATATTATATTATTATTATTATTATTATATTAGAAAATATATTTTAAAAATAGATATTTAAATTTTATAAAAGGAAATGTTATACATTTCGATTTTATTGAAAATGTATTTTATGTGTTCGTCGTGGTGTATTTATTTAGGACAAATATTTATCTTTCCACAATTCCTTATAAAATAGACACAATTCTTCGTTGTGTTTGATTTTTGAGCAAAAAAAAACTTGAAACTCAAGTCAGAACCTTATTTTTTTCTCTTGATCAAATTAAAAAAGAAAAAATCTAATTTGGCGTTTTTAGCGTTTTTTGGATATGTAGAGCAATACGGGTTTTTTAGCATTGAGGAACATGTTTTGATTTTTTCTAATGGGGGATAGACTGGACGATGTGTTTGTTATTACCGAAAATGAATAAGACGTTAAATTGTTATCAGCTGCTCTTGACCAAAGGTTAACAAAGATACTGGAAATTTGATTTTGTTTAGTTGTTGGGTTTTAGTGGCGGGTTTGATAATTCTATAGATGGATTTAGATGGGGAACGGCACGTCGTTTAATGGTGAAACATCATCTCTGTTGTGAAACCATGATTCAATCTATGTGTTTTTATAAAGTTTATAGGCTTTTATAGATTGCAAGACACTCGTGATGTCTTTCGATTTGCTGAATTTATTGACTTTTATTCCAGCTGTTGGCCGTGTGTGGGATTTGTGATTGATAAGTGAAAGTGTTAGGGAGACGGAGTGCACGATTAGGTAATACCCTGATCCAACTCCAAAGGCTTTCGTATAGCTTAAAAGATAGGGCTTATAAATTGTTTATTATCACCAGCATTCGCGGGATGAAGTAGATGTTAGCAGAGATTTCAACACCAAGAATATTGAACAGTAACGTGACCAAATTATGATTGCGGAACACCAGATTTTACAACCAGAACTCTTTTGGAAAGAGTGCCTAAGGGGACCTGTTGAAATTTGATAAGCAGGAAAGATTTAATACGGTGAAGAGGTTTGATTAGAAAGCAGAAACCCGCTGATATCAGAAATTACAAGAGCTAGAGATATGCTATTTGGTATGTGGGTTCTCGTACGGCCATATACAGATTAAGAATATTCCACTTATCGAATATCTCCATTCCCTGAAAATTTAATTAAAATCGGACTATAAAAACTTAGATAATTCATGATTATATGTATGTATATCTGTATATATATATGTACTTTTGTATAAAAGAAGATTCGAATTCATGTTATCGCAGCTCAGAGCTGACTATATGATATCTACTAATCTCAAGATTAGAGCACTCTTATTCTCTGAAAATTGAGATTTTTTAGATGTCAGTTGAACTTCTCTAGCTCTTAGGATTGATCAGCAATAAGTCCGTTAGTCCGGACAATCATAAATTGAAAACTCTGATTGAACCGTCAACAGATTTAGCCAAGGTCATTTATTTACATTTACTGTTTTGACAATCCTCTGGCACCACGCTATTTCTATCAATCGATTGCCATTATCAAGGAATACACTTCAACTTGATGGCTTATTGGCACATTACTTTAGATAAAGTGGGACGACCACTGGCTAAAGTATACCAAGTTGGTAAAAAATATACGTCAACACTTATCTGGTCAGTGGCGTGGGAACAGTAAAAAGCCAACTTGGCCGGCCCACTAGGGAGGGTTCAGCGTGTTTCAGTTCTTAATCTAAATCTAATCAGCTTTTTCTATTATTACTCCCGCACGGTTGTGTATTTGCGGTTATAGTTCACTTTGCGAATCATATTCAGGAAATAATAAATCAAAAATAAAGTTTCTATTCATTAAAAACCCCAATAAAATAGGACTTTTGATATTATTTGGGAAAGCTGTCATTTTTATGAAGAAGAAGGGTAATATGAATTTATTTCAGACGAGAATTCTTCAATTAATTACATTAACAAATATACCCTGCCCTATTCAAAATGTGTAAAAAGTTGTATACACCTAACTCCCTCGATTTGGAAATAACACGCTTTAAAAAATTAAAAATTTTCGCTTTTTACGCGAATGGTTTTGTTTAAATGGGACAGGTAGGTAGAGAGAAATAATTGAATAAAATGTTATGTTTATATAAGTTTTACTCTTTTTACACTAATAATTTTTTTTTCAAATTATAATTTGTTTTTTATAATATATTTAGGGAATAAAGTTAATTCATTGAAAATGGGTAAATCAGGGTATAATGGTTCTGTGCAAATGTATGTAACAGGCAGAAAGAAGCATCTCCGACCCCCTAAAGTACATATATAACTTCGAACAGCATCACTGGCCGATTCGATCTAGCCCTGTCTGTCCGTCTTTTTAAGTTCGTGTATACTACTCAAATACTACAGATTTGGGCGGTTTATACATAGATTTCAATGCTCCTGTTAAGCCCTGAAAATTTCATTAAGATCATACTCTTAGTTTAGAAGTTAAACATGAACTTAGTTTTCATAATTTGGGCCAAGCGCAACAGCGTGCGTATACATGTGTTTGTGTCTGTGTGTGTGTGATTCCGGGTATGTGTGTATGAATGGAAGGGGACTGATGTGAATGAAAACACAGGGTTTAGGGTGTTTCCAAGTGGGGCGTTCCCGACTGGAGCCCTCTCACTTGTTATTAATGTTTATTGTACATTTAAGTTGCTTTTTAGGGGTGAAGCTAATTTACTATTTTTTCATTTAGCCAATATCTTTTTTTACGAACAGGTAAAAACGTTACATTCGGTTGTACCCGACTGCGCAACACTCGTTCACAGCATAACAACTGAATATATGGATGTTTTGTAATTTGTGGGGGTGGGTCTAAAATTTTGGGAAATATGGATTTTCGCGGCTTACCCGCCCCAAGATACATATATTTTATGGATTTGCCTCCAGTGGACGTATCCAACATATTTGTTAATGCAATTTTTAAAGGTTATCAATAATGTGTCTAAAACTCTTGAAGTATCTAGCTTTGAAACTTTGGGAGATAGATAGATTATATCTAATATCAACGCCTCCGCTCCCAGTGGGCGTAACCCAACATTTTTAACATATTATCTGACGCTGGAATACATGTGTATATATTCCAAGTTTTAAGTTTCTAGCTTCAATAGCGGCTAGCGAACGGACCAAGACGGACATTGCACAAACCCAATATACTCTTTTCACTTCGAGAACAAGTATAAAAATAACAGTTTTGGTGTAATTATATACGCAAGTTTATGTTAAATTTATTTATACACTCATGCAAACAATAATAGTAAATCAGGTTTTTCTAAACAGGGTTTCGGAAACGCTTTACATATTGATAATAATAATAATTACATAGTGACTTAGTCATTTACATATTATATATAATTTTATTAAACGACTATCTGGGGTCATGGATCCGACTGCTCTTGATGTCCACGCTAAATAGTCGCGACCAATCGGGGATTACATCGAACTGCAAACAAAGCAATTAATTACTAGAAATCAGCTTTAGATTAAAATCTGACCTACATCACGATCCATGATATTTTCGCAAAAGCTTAGATCCAACAATTTCAGTTTAGTACAATGTACCAAGATGCTAAAAAGATTAAGGAAATTACACTGAAAACATGTCACAATATTATTAGGTCACGTTTTTAAGGCATACTCATAAACACGTTCGTGGGATATATTAAGAATACCCATCAGATCCAATTGCTCGAGATTTTTGCCCAGCGTTGCAATATGCATGAGATCGCGTTCAGTGATGCCGCGCATTGCCGACAAAAATAGCTTTTTTAGCTTGGGGCAGTTAAAGAGCAGCTGGTATAGACTATCGCCCAGAGTAGCCTCCCGCATGCTGGAGCAAATGATTTGATAAAGATTAGTTCAACAAAGTTATGAATGTGCACCAGTAGGAAACTTACCACCAACCCAAATCCAGCTCTTCCAGTTGCTGGCAACGGGCCAGGGATTGAAGACCCCGTGCGGACAGAAAGTGCGCCTTCCACATGTCTAGCGAAACTAGTTGGGTGTTGTAAGTGGCGAGATGCGTCGCGACGTTATCCATGTTCACTGAAACACCGCAAAAAGCTGCAAAATGCGAAAGTAATACATTATTTTGCAGTAAAGATGTGGTAGCCCGATGGTGACCCACCTAGATTGAGGTGCTTTAATTTGCGATTGCCCTCAAGCATGCTCAGTAGTAACTCCGACTCAAAGGCAGTTTGGAAGAGATCGAGTCGCTCTAAGTTCTTTAGATTGGCCAGGCAGGAAAAATTTAACAATGGAGGATTCGTAGTGCAGTTGCGTAGACTCAGCTCTGTGAATGAAGAAATATTTTTAAATTGACGGGTGGTAAGAAGAAGACGAGCTGGCTCACCTATTAGATTATCACAGACTATGCCCACTGTTTCAATGCAGCTGGCATTGAGAAACTTGCAAGAGTTGAGCCGCAAATGGGTGAGATTGTCGCCGCGCTGAGTCAGAAATCTATGAAAGCGAAAGAGGGAAAGAAACGTAAAAATAAATAAATTACCTAATTACATAGTCGTTGAATTTTATTCACTTCTTAAACTCTGTGGGTGAAACTTCACCAAACCCGCCACACCAGGACAAATCCAGTTTGCGCAACATCGTCGCCCGCCGCGCCAGAGTGCACAGTAGTTCCGAGTCGGCCAACTGCCAGTAGGCCTTTAGGCTGAGGTCGCAATAGAGTAGCGGATGTGTGGAAATGTCGTAGAACAGTCGCGACACTTGGCCGATGCGAAAGAGCGACTTTAGGTCCAGATAGCTGAGTATTTTCAACAGGATTTCAAACTACGAGAAAGACTTTACAAATGAGTGAAAGTGCGCAGCTAATTAATGAAAGTGGTTGGCCAACCGGCAGATCCGTTAGACAGATTTGTGGCGAGCTGTTATGCATCTGGTGTTGAGACTCCACATGGCTCTCCATCAGGAACTGGCTCAGGTCGTTGTTTATAAAATCATGGAGGTTAACAGCATAATTTTCACGGACACTGGGTTGAAACTTTAGCGTGCGCAGTTTGCAAAAAATCGGTCCACTACTGTTATCTTCACCAGATTTATTAAGGCGCTCCCCAACCGGCGCCAGCAACTTCTGCATGCAACGCATTGAAACAGTTCGTCCGCACAGCATAATAGCATCTATCTCGGTGTAATAATTCAGTCGACTGTGATTAAAGTCGATGCGCAACGTTCTGTGTATAAACGGAAGAGCTTCAGTAAAGACAGGTAAATATGCTGCAGTTCTGCCTTACTTGGTTATCATATTGGTGTTTTTTAATGGCGGTGCAAACCGACGGGAATCGCGCGGGAAGATGCCTAAAGGCTGATTTAAATCACTGCTATTTGCCTCCCACAAGCACTTCCAGCGCTTGGTAATGCTGTAGGCCCAAATGCGCACCACTCCGCCCGGATTGAATGTCTCGAAGATAGCCACCTCCGTGGGTATCACGAACTTTTCGAAATATACCACTATACAAAGAGCAGTTAAACAGGTGGGTCAAATGGTGTTTACTAAACTAAAGCTAATAATGTACTTACCAATGAAGTCATGCGTGGGCAGTGATGGCAAATTCTGTGCCTGAATCTCATGAGTGGACGATGGTGCGAACTGCCACCAGTCACCGTAGGTACGCTGGGGAACATATAATTTATTCGGTAAGCAAAATAAAATAGGTCGCTAACCCTGCACTATAGCTAGTTGGCACTGCAGACCTATTCCTCTATCAATCCAATATAATAACATAGCAAAAAGAAAGGACGTTGCAGTTAAGTCAGCTAATTTCACGTTAGTTACAGACCTCGAACTGAAGGTTATCTACGTTACGAACTTATTATATTTAAGTCGGGGTACTTATCGGGTCCTGATCGTGTGCAGAGGCGCTTTATTAACCTATCTTAAAATTTGTTGTATGGTCTGTGGACACATCATCTATCACTGCCATCTGCAAAAAGCCAAAAAGAGTGTGCTAGTCGGGGGTGCTCGCTAGAAGATACCTTAACTCTAGCTCCGAATATACACACATGCATCTTGTAAACAATTGAACTTAACCAATATGAATTCCACTCAATCGTAAGCAGCTACAAAAATTTATAATAAAAACTAACATTTTTGTATGTGAATGTGGTCATGCATTAAGGAAATACTTGCGCTTGAAACAAAAAATCGATTTTTGTAATATTTGGGGGCGGCCGTGGGCATGGCCAAAATTTTCTTGAGTGATCTTTAGAGGGACATAAGTAATCTGTCTGCTAAATTTGGTGAGTTTAGCTTCAAAACTGAGAAAGATACATAAATGTTTGTGATCTACGACGCCCCCATTGGGCGTAACACGTAAATGTACAAACCGGACGGACATTGCACAAGCCTAATATACGCTTTTCACTTGGTGAATGAGTGTAACAATTATTCTACCTATTATTAAATTATTCTTACCTATTTCAGAAATGAACCTTCACAGGCGGAAACTGGGTAAAAATTTTGGATATGCTGCATTGTTTTCGTGCGGAAGGCATTAATACAAAGCGTTTATTTGTTCCTCACTCACCATTGTAAAGGTCTCCGGGTAGTCGCCATAGGCGGGGAACTTTGTTGGTCTGCCAATCACATTAGCCGCCGTGTAGGATATGCTGTAATCAATACCATATTGCGAACTGAAGTCAAGCACCCCAAGGACGTACTGTCCCAAATAATAGCCCTGGTCATCTTGGGATTGCGACTGGAGCTTGCTGCCACAGCCAAACCAGCCGTCGTTGCACTCATGGTTGCGCTCCATTAGCATGGCCGTAAAGTCGATGAGTGCATCGGGCTCGGTGTCGCTGGAGCTGCCGTCCTCGCCGCTGCCGCCGCCACCGCCGAAGGCCAGCAGGGACATGCTGGTCTTCACTTGTATGGGGCCGTAATTGAGCCTCAGCGTATCGTTTGCTTGTAAAAATCGGAATTGCAGCTCTTCAACGTACCAAGGCGAGCGTTTCGCATAACGCGCTTTGCCACTGAACACAACCTTATCCTCAAAACGTGCGAGCTTGCTGGAGTGCTGTTGCTGCTGACGGACACCAATGGAAATATTGGTAAAAGTCGTTGATGACGAAGCAAGTTGTCCTTGTATTTGCCCTTCTATGTATAATGGTTATAATGCGCAGATTTAGCACACGCTGCTGGGCCTGACGTTGGTACTAAGTTGCGCAAGTGGAAGGCGCTCAATCGAGGGTAGCGTTTGGCTAATTAAATTAAACGCAATCGCGGATTCCTTTTTGTTTTCTGCTGGCAATGGTAGGCATTGATATAGGTGCAGCTGTGGCGTCAGTGGGTTGGTAATTACGTTTAATATGCTGGCAACAACTTAGTTGCTACCTCTGATAATTATACAAAGTTCCTTTTTAGAGTAATTTCTGTTAATTAACTATTGAATTTTGACAACAAATCCGAAACAAAATTTGGCTCCTATATGCAATGAAAACAGTGACAGAGTTGCAAGCGGGCATATGTATCGGTATCGGTTTGTTTATATTTGTTATTGTGAATGCAGCGCTGTACAGTAATGGTGCCCCAGGCACGTTACGACCAAGCAAAAACTTTCAAAATTATATATTTTTGCGGCATGATTTTAGGTTGTGTGCCAAAATACCGCACACATACTAGTGTAAAAGTGTCTAAAGATATGTAGTAATCAAAAGTTTGTTTGTTTTCCTTCTAGCATGATAGTCGGAGGCATGACGTCTTTTAAATTACTGCTCTGACAGCTGTTTGACACGAGCGATGGTTGGCCACTTGTCATACAACAGCTGATCCGTCTCCATGCTTCGCTTTATAAAGTTGGCAATTTGTAATAGGTTGCCAAGCATGAAAATGAAGAACCAACGACTTGACTACAGGAACAAATTAATTCTGGCACCTATGGTGCGTGTCGGCACATTGCCCATGCGACTGCTGGCCCTGGAAATGGGTGCCGACATTGTTTACACCGAGGAATTGGTCGATCTAAAATTAATCAAAAGCATCCGTCGCCCGAATCGTAAGTTGACCTTTATTTAGATCCGAACTAAACGACTGAAAAGCATCATTTCATATTCCTTGACTTAAGCCGCCTTGGGCACGGTCGATTTCGTGGATCCCTCGGACGGCACGATTGTGTTTCGCACGTGTGCCTTGGAAACGCCAAAGGTGGTGCTACAATTGGGCACTAGCGATGCAGCGCGGGCTCTGGCCGTGGGCAAGCTGGTGCAGCACGATATTGCTGGCCTCGATATCAATATGGGGTGTCCCAAGGAGTTTTCCATTAAGGGCGGCATGGGAGCGGCGCTCCTCGCGGAACCAGCTAAAGCCGCACACATACTGCGCACCCTGTGCTCGCAGTTGGACATACCGGTTACCTGCAAGATACGCATACTGCCCGATCCGTTGGACACCATTGACCTTGTGCAACAGTTGGCCGAAACGGGGATTGCCGCGATTGGCATTCATGCGAGGACGCGAGATGAACGGCCCCAGCATAGTCCACATCCGGACGTTGTGCGCGCTGTGGCGGGTGCAGTGGACATACCCATCATAGCCAACGGCGGATCTCGAGAAATGCACACGTACGAGGATCTGCGCAAGTTCCAAGAGTTGTGTGGCGCCGATAGCGTCATGATTGCGCGTGCGGCGCAGCTTAACGTGAGCATATTTCGGAAGCAAGGTGTTTTGCCAATTGATGAAGTGATTGATAAGTACCTTCGTCTTTGCATTGACTACGACAATGCGCCGCACAACACTAAGTACTGCATACAAGGCATACTAAAGGAGTTGCAAGAGACGCCGCGTGGCAAGCGCTTCCTGCAATGCCAGACATTGCAGCAGATTTGCGAGATTTGGGAACTAGGTGACCACTGCAGACGTCGGCAGCAGGAGCTTAAAGATCGCGGTAACGCTGGCCGCGCCAATGTTTTGCTAACACAGTCTTTAAATAAGCGTCAAAAGCTCGAGCTGCCCGACAATTCGACGGACGAGTATGCGGGTGTCATTTGCCGCAACATGGCTTTTCTGCGCTCCACGTACAGCAGCGGTAAGCGCATAAAAGCTCAACCAATTCTACTCCATTGTAATCGCTCTTTTATCTTATTGCAGACACCCAGCTACCCAAAACAGTGCTCTATGTGCACGCGGCTCGCATGGGCAAACAGTCACCCGGCTACGAGACGCAGCGTTGCGACAAACTATTCAGGGCTATCTGCAGCTATGACGGACAGCGCTATAGCAGCAGCTTCTGGGAGAAGAACAAGAAACAGGCCGAGCAGGGTGCCGCATTAGTTGCGTTGCTGCAACTTGGACAGCTGCAAGAGACAGCTCTTTACGACAATGGCAGTCTGATCAGCTAGAATCTGAATAAAGTCAACACTGTTACTATCTCAAATTATGGCTTGTCTATCTCTCATTATCCAAGTAATGTAATCAGAAAGTTTTTTATTCACCTTGTGATTCCGACTATTTCCCATTCGCTTAGCATCTAAGAGTTGCTGTAGTCAGGAGTGTCCGACTAGGCGGCGACGCTTTATTCAGCCCCAAACTTAAATACCTTCGGTTTTTTTAGGCGATTTTTATAAAATTGTAACGTACTTAATATGGTACCTGTACCTCGTAAATTAAAACGATTTTAAACTTAATATATATATACGTTAAAAAGTGTTTACATTTGCTGGCTACGTTCACTAAAGGCGCGAAAATCGATATCTCTCAAATAAGGATAGATAATCTCCTCTAAATCCTCACAAATCGCAAAAATCAATATTTCCCAAAATTACAGTTTAAAGGTCATGTTGCAATTAGCATAAAACCACTCGACTCTGTGAACAGAGTATTGAGGAGTTGGTTACACCCGACTATAACACTCCTGCTTGTCCCCGTCTGTATAAACGACATTATTATTATTATTAATATGAATGTGAATTATATAGTTAAAAACTATCACAACTTAACTATCTTTTAAATAGCACTGGCACCGACAAACACTGTCATCCATATACTAGCCTGGGATCTCGTTCGGATCCTCGTTGTTCAGTTACCTAAAAGCCTGAGCACTTAGACAACTGATCTACCGTGGACAGCAAGCACACCGATTTTTATATAGCTTGATTTTGGACTGATTTTCTTAACATACTAAAGACTACCGTGAGGCTGATAAAAGTAGAAGGCTGTTTCGGCGGCACGGAGCTAAGTGGGGGTATCTTCTAGTCGGTCAACCCCAACTTGAGCACCATTACCTGTTTTTGAATACAGAGCATAATATAAATAATCACTTCCAGCGGTCTCCATATGTTTCCTGTAAATAATACAAGATTGTGATGTCACCTCCCGCCAAGTGGAAACAATGTACTTTATGAACAACAAAAAAATTATATTTTTGTTTATTATGGTTTATTATTTGCCTAGTGTGTGTGTCAGGGTGTCTTTATGTGGTGGATGTGATGCAGGAGAGGTGATAGCTGCTTTACTTAGCTAACGTCGCTGCGCGGCTGGTGGCGGCATCATTGTATGATCATCACGGAAGCCGAAATTTGCTATAAAGCTTAGTAGATATTCCTTGGTGATGGGATGCTTGATACTCTCGACGACCGCTACAACGATACGTATGTGTAAATGCTTTGATTTTTATTATCACATTGATAAACGAACTTACAGGCGGCCGTATTAAAGCTGTTGGGCAACTTTTTGTCCGTTCGCTCGCGCATAAAATCCCAATTTCCATATTGGTTCATCGTGCATTCAACAATTTTGTTGTCCAGTTCGCGTATCTCCTTTGTAAGCTTTTGCATTCGACCGAATGGCGCATCATGGCCGCCCACATAAAGAAAGCCAACCTTTTTGGTCAACAGGCTAAGAGCATCAACAAATGGTTCGTTAGTTAGTCTTTGAAACTATAAATTATTTAAGATTTACCTAAAAGTTAAAGATTCAACAACACGGAAAATTAAGTTAAATATCGATTAAATTCAATTCATATAGATCCCACTGTTAGCACTATACTATATTTTACAGGTACAACCCGAAAATCGGGGTTGCCGGCATTAAAAAGACGAATGTCTTTAAAGTTGTATTTAGATAATTTTTAAACTGAGAGATTGCTTGCATAAAAGCAGACAGACAGACAGACATGTAATATATATATTTATAGGGTCAGGTATGATTTCTTGAGTGTGTTACATATCTTGCGACATAATAAATATATTTTTGGCAAATATATATTATTTTTGTGTTTACATCGAATTCGGTCCATACGACATAAATTAAGTGTATCTGTAACGCGTATTTGATTTTCGGAACGCCAAAGTAGTAAAATGAAGTAATGATCAGTCTTACCCCTCTCCACGCTCCGTTATTATCTTAAGGCGAAAGTCTACGGAGTTGAGTTCATGTGGCTTCCACTTAAACACGTCGACACAGACGCCGGCTGTGTAGGGCTGCTGTGAGGGTTGAAAGATTAGACCGTCGGGTTCATGGGCCAGAGAACGTGAAAACTTTTCGCCCAATAGACGTGCCGATGTACGTATGTCCCAAAAGTCCTTGTTGCGCACACTAAACGGTTCCAGGGCCCGGTTGATGATTCCGTGCTTCATGGCAAGGATGCGCGGACCTATGAGTGTTTGTTTGTGATTATATGGCTTTATGAGCTGCAAAGCGTCCAAATGCATACCTATTACATCATTTTTAATGTATTCCAGACGATGTGGGAAAAATGACTCTTCGCGCACATCACGGCCCGCCAAGCGCACTATATCGTAGACAAGAAAACGCGGCGTTACTGTTTCACCGATCTTGTCCAGCACCATTTCCTGCAAGTGAATACAAGTAAAAGTGTTAATCATGATAAACGATGGAGCTTTATCTGTTGCTGAACTTACGCCATCCAGCAAGGTGCCATCGAGATGATCGTGCAGGTTTTTGCCATGTACAAAGGTCATGTTTTCCACCTGAAAACAGGAGTGATTGCGATCGAAAAAGTAGATCTCCTTGCGTCCATCAATCAACATCATGTACCGCGTCCCGTCAGCCTTCCAGGAAACCCTATACGGCATCTCACTAAGCCTCTTGATATTGTGCCTATCCATCGAGACGGGCTGAGCGCCCGGAAAACCGCTCTTCTTCCAGTTGCACCAGTCTTGTACCTTATGCTGTAGCCCAGTGACACGCGGCTGATCCGTAACTTGCCTCACGCCCGGCACACCAGCCATAAATGCTGCATTCTTGACAACCAACTCTCGTCGTCGCTTCTTTTTCTGGGGGCAATCGCCCACTGTGGCGCCTTCCTCGCAATTTGCATTTGAATCGGCATCTTCTTCGTCTTCATCGTCCGCCGTCTGTTCCACGCCAGCTGCTGCTGCTGCAGCTGCAGCCTGCTGTGAAGTGGAAGAGCAGTTGTCATCGTAATGACGCTTCCGGCTATCATTGCTGACATCATCGTTGCCATTGCTGTCATCGTACTCCAGACACCAGTTGGGCTGATCTGGGGCTTGGGGAGCATCCTCCTCATCTTCATAGCGACGGAATAACTCGTTAATATAATCCTGCTTGTAGATGCCCGGCGGTCGTGCATTGGCAAATACTGCAAGCGCACCCTCCACAGAGCAATCCAAACGCTCCACCATATAAGAGATAATTAGGAAACCGGTCCGATTAAAGCCGTGCGTGCAGTGCACGGCAATCACATCGAACGGTCGCTCATTGATGAAATTGTCCACCAATTCAATAAAACTGTGCGTCTGCTCTGGCGACGGTGTCTCGCCGTGACCACGACACTGCAGCTTAATGTACTGTGCGCCCCGTTCCTCCACCGTGCTGCGCTCGTAGAATCGCTTCGTGTTTGTCAAATCAATCCACAGGCCCAGCTTCAACTGCAAGGCAAGGGGCAATGTAAACAGCATTCGCACAATGTCAACATATGGGATTGCAACCGACGACGGGCCTTACCTTGAGGGTCTTGCAGTAATCAAAGAGCATCTCGGGACGAAAGGTGCATTCAATGGGCATCTTGTCTTGGAAGGATTGATTCAGTGGAGTCTTGAAAGCGAGGAACCGCTCAGCGATAATTATGTCACTTTTTCGTGGACAGTAGAGCCAACGGTTGGGCAGTGGGCCCGAGCCCCGCTCGCGTTCGCGCTGTGACTGAGACATCCCGACGGACTACTTAATTAAATATTGAAGCAAAAAAAGTGCGAGTGCAACAGACATGCAAATGTGTCGTATTGTAATTCGCCTTTGCGCGGTGGCAGTCAGAGCCCAAGCGGTTATGAATCGCTCTGAAAATCGCGTCCTGGTTGCGTTGCTAACTTCTTCACATCATCTTTACAGCAGCGCAGTCTCAGAAAGTAATTGCTTGGTTTGCTTGTTCGTGTGTGTTAGACTAAGGGGTGTTCGATATGTATCGATTGTTCATTAGTAATCGATGTTGCTGTTCGATATATCGCACTTATGTAATATTTCGAACAGTTCAATGTCGTTTGTTTGCAATCGATGTATTTCACTGATGCATCGAAAATACCATTTATTTATTTAGTGTACTAAAATTAATCGTTTAATTTAAGCACCCATAATTACAATTAGTCTATTTAAAAATAGCTCGCAAATATATTTGTGATGTCTGATATGTGTAGATATACATTTACAAACTGATTGCAAGTCAATAAATGCTTCGACTGATATGAAATTCAAAATATTGATGGGAATTCAGATAAATAATGCAAATATAAATGGCTTAAGTTAATATATCTTACAAGCTTGTCCCTGTTATATTTGAGTAGAGATGAAATCTTTTAACAAATGTATTCGATATGTCAACTGCCTATATATTTTAAGCGATATTTAAATTTGGTGATGTCGAAACATCGAAAAGCTTATCGTTCAAACTTAGACCAGGTTTCTCATGTTTTTCGCACAGCTGCTACCAGAGGTGTCGATTTTTTTAAATATCGTTTTTGATGTTATCGTGACTTGTAAACGACGATATATTGATATTTAAATTCATTATTCTGTGAAAATATTTTTGATTTTTTTTAAATCGCAACTTTTTATTATTAATCGATTGCAAAAATAATGCCAAAATTGACAAAAATTTAGTTGTCGAAGCCATACTAACTGGATTTTAAAATCCCATCACTTTCTTAAAACTGAAACGATTTTCATGATTTGTATCATTTTTATCATGAATTGACCTTTACATTAACTCAAATTTTAGTTATTGTAAGATCATATACCAAAATTTGCGAAATTTAAATGGTTACGATGGTAGTAAACATTTATCAAAATCGTTGGTTCCGTTATGTTATTAATTACCAAAGTGTGCAATCAAAAACTTTATATCACCTGCAACTTTTGAATGGCGTACTTTAATAAATCCTTTCCACACCATATATAGAACATACCTGCATCTACTGTGATCTGGAACTTTTAGCGAATTTTAGATTTTTTCTGCTTTTTGCAAAAAGAGACTAGGTTCACAAAGTTTCAGAAAGATATCTCAATGCTTTCTACAAACAAACTACAAACAATATTTTCGTCATCTCATTTTATGAAAGCCCCTAAAAAAGTAATATCTTAATAACTTTAGAACGAGATATATGGAATGAATGAGGTACCATTCTAGATTTTGGGCTTTGCTTTGCTGTTGAAAAGTGCGCAGCAAAGCTAAGCAAAAAATGGCGGATAAAATGTGCTTTCGCAGCACAGCAGAAGAAAAAAATGAAATTGCTTATTTGCTGGCAGTTTTCCGAATGCTGGATTCAGCAACAATATTTATATAGCTTTTAGTGTACAGAAAAAACTTTTCCTTCAATCGGAAGTATACATTTTTCGGAGTATATGCACTTGGCTCTTACTCATAAGTTTCGCTGCATATGTGCACACACACAGGCAAAGAATAAGCAAATCATTTGCTGTAATGTAAATAAACAAACAGTAAATGTTGTGATCTTGCTGGATTCGATACATACTTAAAAATCAAATTTGGCCACAGAAATGTATTCGTATGAAATTCGTACGGGTAGAGAGCTGCCAGTAGAGGCAACAGTAATATCAAACGATGCCTACGACTACGCGGGTGAGCATCGCTTTGTTGTTTAACTGATCGATCAAAGATCATTGCAGAATTTTTCTTTCTCCAGGCAGACGGTCATCTTACGATCTGCTCTTCGAACTGTCCACGTTGTGCAATTAATTCTAAAAAATTATTATTTTGTTTTTAATAAGTGAATCTTGACTAATAGTTGCAAAGTTCAATGGCAACTCCACCCATTTCGAATAAAATATGGCCTCCAACGGAAACGTCACTTACGCATTTGCCAAAATCGACGGATTGCAGCAAAGGCAGGTCCATAACGACAGCCCAAGCACAGTCCACGCCCAAGGCGCCAGTTAGCGCTTCTGCAGTGGTGACCAGAAACAGTTTAACACCCTCGTCTGACGAGATCGTCGAAGCAAACCCTAAAGAAATAATGGATATGAAATCGCGTGTAAGTGTTCACAGTATATATGTTCACAGTATATATATGTATATATATTCATGTGGAAATTGAAAACAAACAGAAGGCAGCATCTCCGACTCCATAATGTACTATATTTATGTGTATTCTTGATCAGGACAACGAGCTGAATCGTTTTAGCCATGTCTGCCCGTTTTCATGGACGCACAGATCTCGCAAATATTTAGACTGGAGACTTGAAATTTGAAATATTTACTCTCCAATACCTTATTAAGAAAAAGATAGTTTTATTACTGCCCGATTTTTTTAAACATCGATTTTAAGCAATGATTTGGGACATATGTATATCGAATTTTATAAGAGCTAGAGCATTTTAATTTTATATATTATTTTACATGTATAAACTTCTGCAACTTTTCGCTTTTTGGATACCATTTTCCCAGTTGCCCAAAGCAAATAAGCACACGAGTTATTCAAAAATTAATCTTCCACGGTATGGGGCTGAAGGGTGGAGAACAGCCCTTAGTCAAAGTTGCGTGTGTGTGTTTATGTCTGTGTGTGAATAGCCGGAAGTTGTACTAGTATGTAATAAGAATGTGGAGCTGCGTACAGGGTAGCTTCTAGTCGGTGACTTCCGGTTAATTGTTTATTCTATTATAATGTGCATACATGAGATCCGATTAAAACGCGAAATTATAAACAATGTTGTGTGGGGCCCTAGCTATTCTGACTCAGTGTGGTCTATATAAGTTCATAGTCGATATTTTCAAATAAAAGTACATATACACATAATTGTTGTTTTAACCCTTACCATCTGCAGGAAGAACGAAAAGCCAATGGACGCCTTGTGGCCGTGATTGTTGCCTTTCTGGGTAAGTAGATACACACAAACTCATTTTAATAGTGCTCTAAATATAGACTAACCGGCGCCGTCTGGGCGTAACAATCATTTACTTACCGTAATATATACAAATGAATGCCTTACTCGAGAGTATTCTAGTAGGAGATACCCTGGAGAGAAGTTACAGGTTTGCGAAACCTAATAATTATATAAATATAAGTACATCAAAATGTACATGCAAATTTTTACCAAATCGTAGGGGCTAAAAAGTGAAATCTGGAATATGTTTTCTCACATACCATACGTGGAACACATTTATCTCATTGGTATATATATAAATATATATATACATACATTATGTTAGTGTTAAATACAAAGAGAAATTTAGGTTGTCACCTGTTAACGTTAAAGAAATAAGAAATTATGACCTATTGTTACATGCGTAATGGTCGAGTTGTTTGCTAGTTATCATTTTTTTTTTATTTTTACAAAGAATTAAGTAAAAACAACTCAATTAATTTGTATTTTGATTGCCCACGCCGTTGATGTATTTGGTATTTTCTTTCTGTCTTGCTCTCTATTCTTCTTGCTTAGACATTCAGAGTCAATGCGGCCTGGCGCAGGAGCACAAAGAGCTTCTCCTTGATCCAGTCCTTGTTGTAGGGCGCATATGTGTTGGTGCTCTTGTTATGCACGAGGCAACTAATGTCGATGAGCATGTCGATGAAGTTAAACAGCTGCGTCATGTTGTAGACGATGGTGGGAGTGTGCGGGTTGATGCGTTTCAAATGATCCTCATATATCTTGCAGACACCTCGCATGCAATCGTTGACGCTCTCGTAATCGCAGTACGTGCGCGTCTCTGGACTAACGTTCGGCTGCACCAGCAGAATCGTGTGCGACATCTTTCAATTCGCTCTCTCGTTCTGTCGCTCGAAAAATCAAATTATGCTCTTGTCGTTATTTTGTTGTTGACTTCGAGACTGCGGAGAATGTTTTGAATTCGCCGCAGTGCACTCGCACGAGTTCCGCCAGTGAAATAAATGAACAAATTATGTGTACTTTAATGCTCACACTTCAAATATCATCAATCTTTCACTTCTGTCAAAGCTTGGTCGCCTCTGCTGCTTCTTTCTATGCGGACACAGTGCTGTCAAATGCTAATTGTTTCGATTAATCTTGCAAATTCACTTCTATTGATAAATATCAGTGTTTCACTTTAAGCATAACTCAACGATTACAAAAGTTTGAGGCATCATTGGTATATAATATGTATGTAGTGTGGTTCACAGCTTATTTGAGCCAGGCCATATTAAAAATTTGTAATAAGTATAAACCCAAATGTAATCCTTAGCTTCGTCCCCTTTCTGGCTAAATCGTCCGCGGTCCGTTTCCTAAAATACCAACGTGACCTGTAAGGCAGGCACTCCATTCTGGTCTCTCTCCCAATCGAATAGTGTTCCTGTAATCATCTGTAATTTTCGGAAAATATAAATATTTTTAAATTTTGGTGGCAGAAGTGCTTGAACTTTTTGGACTCAATCTTTGGGGAGGTCATCACTCTATCCACAAAGCAGTGGGAGATACAGATTTTCGCGGTTTACTTGCCTCTGTCTGACGCAGGTTATACGCGCGTATATTTCAAATATAAAGACTTTAGACAGTTGCACAAAACCTAAATACTCTATTTACTTTATGAACGAGTATAAAAATTAATTTTCCATACACTTTTCACTCTTGTGGAAGGAATTTCCAAAGCTCTCACCATTTAAGTTCTGTGAGAACTTTATTTCTTACGGTTAGGGCACTCGCCGTAGCAGACAGAAACACATCTTCGAAAGCGTAAGCTGAATTAGTTTACAATTTCCATTGAATCGCTTGATATCGGAAACTACAAGAGTTAGACAGAGCCAATTTGGAATGCTATTTATGCAGATTATTTTTTTTTAGAGTTTTAGTAACTAGCCTCACTTCCCTAAAATTGATCAATTGTACATTTTCAATTCTCCATTTAAAGTAGGTCTTGCAGATAAAAACAACTAGGGAAAACACCGCAAACAGAGTAAATTTTGATGGTAAGCATTTTTAGCGGTAAAGCCGTGATTTTAGCTATATGCATGAATAAGTAAATCGGATAAAACAGAAGTCGAATGTATGCAGCATCGATTAGATGCCGTTTACAGGGTATCTCTTCGCCAAGCACTCTTAATCAGAAGGCTCACTAGTATTACATAAATTAATTTGGCAAATCAAAATATTTAAGCCGTCCTATTAAGCACTTTTCATTTCGCAGTGATCTTTATGGCCGTCTGTCATGCTTGGATACGCAAAACGGCCGCGTTGGCTGGGATGCTGGTGCCAGCCGGGATTATGCTCTCCTACGGCGCTTGTGTGGTTATCCTGGCCAAGCGTGATAAGCACAAACGCGCAATGTTTGTAGGTGACATACATATATAAAAGTCTCCGTACCAGCCCACAATTGAGAGAGAGGCCACAGGTCATGCAGGGAATTCGGAACTCTTAAAATTGTGACGTCGCAATATCGGAATTTTGCTCTTTAAGTAGTATACTGACTAAAATAAGCAAGCTATTTTAATGAAGCTTAATGAAAAAGATATCTCAATTTCCGATCGGGCCACTATATCATACAGCTCTCAAAGGAATAATCGCATAAAAACTCAACCTTTTTGTTTTTAAATGCTTCCCTTGATAATTCTTTATATGGACTCCAAATTCGGTAAAATTCTAATGGTGCTAAATGCAACACAATGTAAAAAAAGCACAGATCTTTTGTGACGTCACACTCTCATTTGCAATGGTATCGGACAATCACCTTGCGTACTCGATTTCGATCTCGTTCTTATGTTACCCTCTCTTTGCTTTCAAGGTGCGGCATATGGAGGAGGTGGCGCTGCAAAATAAATCCGAGCTGGAGGCGATGCACATGCAAAAGAAGCACTCACAGGCCGACAAGGAGAGCCGCGCATCCAGCAGTCTACAGTACGTCAATGAATTGGCGCCAGGTGGCGAACATCGCAAGAAGCAGAGGCGCCATAGACAGCGTCAGCGTGACCATGAACTGAACCTAGCTGAATTGGGCCTGGCGGCAAGCCCCAAAGTGCACCGGAGTGGGGCCAAGAGGCCCAGCTTTAGGCAGAAGCTCTTTGGCCAAACCATTGAACATGTCAAGCTATTGGAGATGCAGTGCGACAGCGTGGACTTCAACGATGCGAAAGCAAAAGGGGTTTCCACTGCAGGTGAATTGGGCGAAAAGAGAGAGGGAGCCCGGCATCTTGACCCGTTGACTTTGCGAGAAGTAAAGCGCTTGAACTCGCCAACGAAGGGGCTAAGTACGGGCTGATGGCTAGAATGGCCAGCTTAAATTGATTGAGAAATGGCCCACACCATTTAGTTAATAAATGTATTGTAAAATAAAATCAATATATTCACTTTATAAATGGACGTCAGACGAAGCAATAACTCGAGAGTTAAGCTATTCAAAATCTTAATTATTGCTGAGACTGTAGTAAAAAGTGAAAAGCGTTCAAAAAAACGTATGTATACGAGTTTTCTATCCTACTCAAAAATGTATTCGATGAAAAAAAATGTACATTAAATCTAAGCAAAATTAAATAGAATTTAAAATATTGCCACTCAAATATTTTTTAAAATTGTAGAATATAATTTCTACAACATAAACAAAAATGTTGTTGCGCATTAAAAAAAAGTTGTATACAATCGGAAAGCAATTTTTGTACAAGCTTTGTTAATATTTACACGATATTATTACAGTACTCAGCAGATGTGTTGTACTTAAACAATTTCAACAACAACTCATTGAGGCACCAAAATAAACGAGGGCCAGATCCCAAGCTAGTTGCACAGATGTTGTATTTGTCTTTGCCTAAGGCAGCGTAGCCGGTCAGTGCTATTAAATAAAATTAGGTTAATAACTTCATAACTATATAATCCTAGAGTAGTAATAATAATATTTATAATAATATAATTTGAACTGTATATTCAATTTCTGTGCAACTTAAAATTATTTTGACTCTGACGTGGGTCCAAACGAGCATATGTTGCAATTTTATGTACTATGTTTTCTAGCTCGGTGATAAATTTGCGTTTATACGGTCAGAAAGACGAACTATGCAGAAACCCAATATACTCTTTTTTCATTTCATGAATGAGTATAAAAAGCTCGTGAACGGATGTAAACAAAGCATAGGGAAAATGTGCGCACACTTAAATTATGAATTGTTATTATTACACGCGCACATGCTAGTGCAGTCGGGCCAACACTATTATACCCTGTACCCATTTAAAGTGGGTATAATGGATTTGTGCAAATGGAGGTAAAAGGCAAATAAAGCATCTCCGACATCCCAAAAGAAAAGCTAAAACAATTTAGCCAAGTCCACCAGCCTTATAGAGTATTTTTTTGTCGGGCACGAGCGCACTCTAATTTGTTTTAATTATTATTCTCTGCAATTTGCAATTTTTGTTGTCGAACAACAAAATTCTGTAAGCAACCTGATTTTCTCCAAACAGAGAACAAAGACGAAAACGGTACCTTTGTGCTCTCACAACTTACAGAGCGTAAAATGCTAAAAATATAATTCTCTCCCAACTCAGCTCGATGAGTCCACTGAAAGCATTCTTGTTTGTATATGTGTGCATTATTTGTTTGCTTTGGAAACACATACATACATACGTTTCGTTAGTGGCGGTTCATCTCTTTCGCTTTCGAACATTAAGCTTTTTACTAGCTGCAAGGCCATTAAGTAATTAGAAGAAAGAGATGGCGTTTCGCTCAATAGCTTTCACTCAAAATACTTTACCTTCGCCACAAAAACCCAATTGTATATGCACGTGGTTTCCGTTGCTGTGATTTGCAAAGTAACGTTTATAAAAATCGTAAAGTGCGAAATGGCAAACTATTTTTATAATTTCGAATTTTACGCACATAATATTTGGGGCTTGAATATGCTTTAGTGCGATTATACGCATTTTATTGTTTTTTTTTCACAAACATTTTTCTATTAATGTATTTTTTAAGTCGCTTATTCTGTTTATTTCCTTGTAAATACATGAACAAAATAAAATATTGTTAAAATCAATAAATTTCCGCAGGGCTCAAGTCACCGATTCCTGATCCATAGAACCCTTGCACGTCGAAAGTTTCAAAAATTTTTGTCATCAGAGCTTCTGTCAAAATTTCCACTTTGCAGCCATTAAGCCAGCCAAGACCAACTCTTATATGTATATACTATATATATATATAGAAATAGATTCTAAATCAAACGTTATTTCATGGTTAAAAATGTAAATTAAAGTTCATATTTAGTTGACGTTTAATTTAAAAAGTTTACGCGTTTGGTGCAACTGTTTAAATATACAAGTTTTATTTCTTAGCTATTTAAGTGTTTAGGCAAAATTACAACTACTTCCATATTTATACTACGCGAACTAAACTAAACAACCGCCTAATTAATTTACTAAATACATTATTTAAATTGCATCAGAGCTTTAATCGTTGATATCCTTGTTAGTCTGACACTTAAGCTACATACTAAAAAATCTTAATTTGATTTAAATCCTTGTGGTATTAATGTTATACTATTTTTGAATACAAATTAATTTTGATTTCAATATTCTTTACATTTAATAACACGAATTAATTTAATTGCAGCTGGAATTAATTTAAAACTATATAAATCTTTCTCCAAAATATGTATTTCTTTTAGTTTTATAAAATACTAAAATAAAGAAATCATGTGACTCAATATTTTAATTCATTTTTTATATTGAGTTTCCTAAAATGCTATTTTCCTTGCAAAAAAGTAACACATTCCTCTCGCGCTCTCACTCGGTATTAAAGCTAAAGAAAAGCACTCTATTTTTCACTTAAAGAGCTTTAATTCAAATGTTGGTTTAAAGTTAGTTTCTTTTGAAATTTTTATAAATAAACACCAAATGGTTTTCAATTGGAACTATTGTTTTTTACTGTGTATACAGGCTCTTGACGTCATGTTGCCAAAGTATAATTCAGCGTTGAAGTTGAATATTTTCCATTCAGACTTCGTTCCCCACTTGGAGGTTGAATAAATCAAAGCTCCCTTTTAGTGCTCACTTTCGTTCAAATTTCAGCTTTCTAGCCGTTAGCGATTATGCCATCCTTCACCAACTCAGGCACACAGTTATATAAATATATATAGATATATATCTTAAAGAACACAGCTACGTACTCTATATTCAATGTACCCTATTCTTAAAGCGATATTATTCTGGTTCGATTTACTACAGCAGTGACGATTGCTTTTATTTACTTGTATTTGTAATTTCCCTTCTCCCTTTTGTAACTTATTACTTTTGATTTGTTTTTAGTTTAAGAATCAAAATAAAGTTTTAATAAATGAAGTGAGTACTGCAATGACACAAGTCCTAGTTTTCTTAGAAATGAAATAATTTGAAATTTTTTTGTTCTCATCCACCAATATTAGACGGTTTGCCGCATATGCAAAAAAATTATTTTTGAGCATTTAGTTTATATGGAAATAAAAATTAAATACATTTTCTTTTTATGAACATATTGTAAGGTATGTACATTCGGTACATATTCTTACACTCATAAACAGTAAACATAAATTTAATTTGAATACCTGATTACAAAAAGAGAGCGGAGCAGGCGCATGAGCAAACTTAGAAAAAAAAGAAAAAAAAAACGAACACTAACTGAACCCGAAGATGACTTCGAGTGTCAACCCCTTTTGTGCTTTCCCCATGCATCTGAAACTGTGAAATGAAATGCGTAATTATTGGTTATCATATCCTAACTATATATTGCATAGGTTAAGGTGTAACTAAATACAGAACTCCCTGGACGCCATAAAATCTTTTGACAGAAACATAACATATACATATCAAATAAAGGCAAAACCATAACATCCAAAGACAAATAGTTCACTCACAGATGTACTTTCAAAGAAACAAAACCCAAAAGCAAAGTTCTACTTGTTAAAATTGTCTTGCACAGCTAAACTCGACGCAACGACAATATTACAAGAACAATAATACAATTGCCGCTTGGTATTCACTAAATAAGTGCATCTTCTTGCTGATTTATAGTCCAATTGGAATCGAATATATAATATTTGACTATTAATATTAGGTGCTAGACATAGATAGCCCATTATATTATAAATATATATTTCATATATAATATACCTATTGTTGTATACATATATAGTATACATATATTGTAATAACGGAGTGTATTCAAACGTTGACTGCATTCTGAAGTGCAGTCTTGTCATCTACAATAATGTTGGCAGCGGTCGTTGTTGTGGTAGAGCTGAGCAACTGCTTGGTCGATGAACTGGATGAGTAGCTGTCGCTGGAGCTGCGCGTCGAGGCCGAATTGCCGCTAACTGGGCTATCCAGCATATCTTGAAAGGTATTATGTCAATAAAGTTAATGGCAGATGTGTGCGATAGATCGGCTTACCCGGCAGCGAGCTGACATTAATGCTCTTTAAATCCACGCCGCTGTTGGGGCCATTGTTGGGGCCAACAATGTTACCCACGGATGTCGATTTCTTCTGCAGATTCTGATTCCTTTTTACGGCCGTGCTGTAGCCCACCCCAGAAGCGCTGAGCCTGTTTATGTCGCAGTTTCCGTGACTTACAGCTGTACAGCTGCCGCACAAAGGATCACCACTCTTGGCCCGATCGGCGGAATACAGTGGACTAAGTATGGTATTCTGGTTATCTTCCGGTGTATAATAATCAGAGTCCTCGGCACTTAGGTTGGCCGTCAATAAGCCGGGCTCTGTGGCTGGTGCATCGCCATCGGAATGCTCGGGCCTGTGCATATTTCGCTTCAATGAGGCACTCTTCCTAGAACTCGACTCCTGCAGAGCATCATCCCCTCCACCAATGTTACCGCAGACTGTTGCCTCGATACCGCCTTTGTCTGTTACCAAAGCCTCGTCGCCGCTATCGCCCAGGCTTTCCACAACTAGCTTCAGCGATTTGTTTGATGTATTCTTACTCTTGCTTCCTGGCGACAGTAGCGGTGACAACTTTTCGTTCTCGCTGTCCTCATCCTCGTCCTGAATGCTAGCACTGCGTTTCTGATAGCTATTGCCAATTTGACGCTCGTTGACAATATGCATCTGTTGTTTCTCCGGCGAGCAACTGAGCGTGGGAGTGGCTGCAGGTGTTGACTTGGGGGAGGTACAGGTAGCCGCACATTTCTTTTGATCGCTTTCGATTTCTACCACTGACAGCGTCGAACTATCTTCAGTTGGGTTGGTAATGGTGCCCACCTCATTGGTGGTGGTGCACGTCGAGGCATTCTTTTTTATCTTGGGCCGGCGTTGGCTACTTGACTTAAGCGGCGAAGTGGCTTTAATGTCACCAGTTGTCATTGTTGAAGCGGCTATCGTGATGCTGTCCGTGACGTCTTCGCCTTTTCTGTTGGCAAGTTTTCAAACACAAAATGGATTTAGGTATACGTTACTTGCGCAAACGTATGGGTTACAGTTAAGCAAGCAAGAGCGGCCAAATTGCAGATACCCTGTGCCCAGCTGCGAGCTGCTGTAACATATATTCTAACTTCCCTGCATTAATACATATAAAAAAAGTGAGTTTGTGTGTGTGATTTTGCTAGGGGGTTGAATTATATGCAACGACAGCTCGCAGCTGTGTTCAGGGTATTTTCTAGTTGGACACTCCCGACTAGAGCACTCTCACTCATTTGAAAGATAACTTGTACTTTCTTGTTTTTATACCCTGAACCCATTGAAAATGGGTATATCGCATAATGGTTTTGTGCAAATGTATGTAACAAGCAGATGGAGGCATCTCCGACCCCATAAAGAATACATATTCTTGGTCAGCATCAGAGTCGATCTAGCCATGTCCGTCCGTTTGTATGAACGCGTCGATTTCGGATACTCCAAAAGCTAGAAAGCTGAACTTGGACTTTTTAAGTTCGTGCATACCATATGCAGATCAGTTTATTTGAATTTTCTATCCTCACGCAATTCAAATAATACGGACTTGGGCTTTCGTTTGTAGATTGCAGCGCTCTTGTTAAGCTCTAAATTTTCCAAAATTGCATTAATATCATGCTCTTAATTTAGAAGTTGTTCACCAATTTAGTATGCATAGTGGGGACCAACAGCAGCAGCTGCTCACAGCGTGCGGCGTGCGTTTGTATGCGTGTAAAGACGGGGTTTAGGGTATTCCCTAGTCGGGCGTTCCCGACTAGAACCTTCACACTTCTTATTACCTGGCACGGGCCACATACTGTGGCGGTCCATTGAGCGCCTCTATGAGGGAGACAGGTATATAGCCGGGGGGGACGTCGAGCGGGGCGGGCTCGCCAGTCACTGAGGTTGGCGTATTCTGGTGCAGCATGTGCGTGCTGATTCCCTTTTGCACGGCCCGTATTTGCAAGAGGGCGCGGAACGGAGCCCGGCAGATGGGGCAGTTGTTGGCCTGGTAGCGCAGAGAGTCGGCACACGAGTTGCACAGACACAAGTGGCGGCAGGGCAGAATAAGTGTGTCGCGGGTCTCGCTCATGCAGATGACGCACTCGCTGCCGTGGTCGTCAATGTCCTCATCCAGCGAGGACTTGTTAACGGCCTTGTTCTCTATGCCGTAAATCTCCTGCAGCAAGTAGCAAAGGCCGTCCACAAATATTTTCTGCTTGAGCGCGCGCAGCACATAACTGTTTGTCTCCGGATGGTGGTCTATCACGCAAATCGTGGTATGCGACTGACGGCACTCCTCGTTACCCTCCTCGATGACGCAGTGTATGGCCACCGGGTACTGTTCGCGGCCGGCAGTGTAGATGAAGTCGTCCTCTGGTATCATCTGTGGGTTAAATACGTGGCCGGGCTGCGAGAAGCTCTGATTGATGCCCTTATCATAGTGGTAGGTGTCCGATGTGAGCGAGAAACCTTCGCGCGGGGTCAGCGTGACACCGCTAGGACTCACATCTTCCGAGCAAAAGTAGTTCACCGTAATGGCGCACTTTACGTCCGAGTCGAAAGTGAATTCAATGTTGTAGCAACAGCTTGGAGGCACTGGGTCGGCTTCGTCGTCACTGAGTCCGACCATGTTACAGAGCACGTTGCCGTCGATCTCCTCGACGGATCCTTTAATGCTATCCTTCAGCTTCGTGTTCTTTTCGTTTTGCTGCAGTGTGTCGGCATCAGTATCAGCATCAGCATCAGCATCAGCATTAGTATCAGCACAGCTGGGCCGCTTCTCATTTGGCACTCGGACAAAGCGCACAGATTCCTTGCGTATGTTGACAAGGCTTTTGAGCGTTTTGGTCGGCTCATTGGCCTGCGGCGGTGGATAAGGAAACGCTGTCGGCCGATTGCCAAGAAAATTGAGATCCGCATTCTCGCCGAACAAATAGGACTCAGGCTGGGGTGTGTCGAAGCGCTCGCCGCCCATTATAAAGTGCGTGCCAAAGAAATTGCCAATGCGCGGTGGATATTTGTAGGCGTGATTGGTGATTTGCTCAGCTTCGTCGACAGCTGCGTTTTGTCTGCTCACAAAATTGCCCATTTTACACAGTTGGTTACTGGTTATATCGTTTGCTTTCACCTTGTACTGGCTCTTTTGTCTTTTTCTTTTGCTTGTTATTGGAGTAGTGATGCAAAGGAAACATCGTGACATCGGTATATCGATGTGCCGTTGTATCGTCGCGATGCGATTTTATCGGCAGCGATGTGTGGCGATGTTTTTGGCCGCGATATTCGATTATTCGTTGTGTACCAAGCATCGGACATTGCCTCTAAACTGCGCTCAATTGTAACGGTTCAGTTTGCATCTTTGATAAAAGAATAGATTTCGGTAAGTTTAGGTCCCATAGATTTAAAAGCTGTAAATTAATCGCAGAGATTTTCTTATTAGTAAATTCTTTTTTTCTTTCTTTTTTATTGGCCATCTTCGAATTTCGCTGATTGATTAAGTGACATCCACTTTACTTTTTTCAATTTAATTTAATGACAAAGGGTTTGATAGTACTGAAAAAGCAATTCGGATAAGGTCGACTTTTACAATTTCTTTCTTCTCTACTTAAATATGCTGCTCAATGCAAAAGCTTTTGCTGAGCGAGGAGACATAAATAGTGAAACTTTAGACTTCGATGGGGTTTGTGGACTTTGATCTGCAAGATCGCATTTTTTGGGTGTTCGCAGTTAGCGCACAAATTTGTTTATAATGGCTCCAAGAAAGCTAAGGGTCGATTGTTTCGCTTGTTGAAAAGCTAATCCGATTTGGATTGAGTGTGCACACATTAAAATTACTTTATAGCACCGCGAGGAGTCTGTTAAGTTAAATAAATTTCCCAAATAAATTTTGTTATAAGAATTAAATATGAACTGAGGGTATGAGCAAAACATCAACATTAGGTTATTATATAATGTTGATCTGACAGTCATAATATTATTTGCTACAACGCCTTTATTTTACTATGAACAGGTTTTTTTTACATTTGTCTGTAACGTTTTTACTTATATATATTATAGAGTTTGTGCTGACTGACAGCCTAAACAGAAACGGCTAGAAAGCTGACATTTGACACACCTTTGATTTGGGTGGAAAATGAGTGAAAACTTTCAACTTCAATGTAAGAAACGGGATGTCGGCGGTACGAGTCCCGCCGAAATTTATTCTATTTGTATACACTTGATTTTATAGGAATACAAGTAAAAAAGTATATCAATAAGTTAAGCAAAGATATAATAAATAATAAAAACGTTGCGCAGCTGGAAATTGTAATTATTGTAACATTAAAATACTGTATTTCAAAGTATAATGTAAAATAATATATATATTTGATAGTCAACCAAATTTTGTCTTTCTAGCTTTTAACCCACGCACAAGTGGGCCAAATAAATTTTTGATTTTTAGAGGAGCTCATCAATAATCTGTCGGCTAAATTTGGTGTATATAGCTGTATTTTATCGATTTGCCAGGTCCACGTAGGCGTATCCATAAAACCTTAATACTTTACCTTTGGCAGGTATACACTAGAATATATTCAAAGTTTAAAGTCTCTAGCTTGATACCCTTTTCACTTCGTGAACGGGTGTAAAAAGCAAAAAAAAAAATTTTATGATTTTTGGAGTACAAATGGCCTTCTTGAAATCGAGGATGGCAAATTGCACAAATCTCCATTTTCTTACGTCTCAGTTTGTTAGTCAATACAATTGCTTAGCATACAAACATCAAGTATTCACTGTGAAAATAAACAAGAATGCTCTAGTCGGGAATGCTGGACTGAGAGACACTGCACCCAGCTCCGAGCTGACGTAACAAACATTCGATCTTTCTCTTATACATACGAACACATGACTCATATGCACACACGCAACAAGCTGCGCACTTGACAAATTAGTTATATCTTGTAGGTCTTTTTCTGTGTGCCCTATACTATAAACAATTTATTTCTGAATTACTTTTGTGTTTCAAGCGCAGGGCTGCATCCTTAAATTGTTATTTTTTATTTATGTATGAAGGCTATAAAACGTTCTTTATCCGTGTCTCTAGCAAATAGAATTCAAGAGACATGCTCAACTATTTTGGCTTTAAATCGTTGGTTATAGAAATTAAGGAAATGGGGGAATATGAAATAAAATATTGAACATTTTAAGGAAAAGTTATAGATAGTTCTTTTTAAAAGCATTTGCAGTAGAAAAGCTACGTTCCAATTTTAAAATCGTTAGCTCCGTTAGTCAGTTAGTTAGGTGGACATGGATCAAATCAACGCTTTATGCTGACCAAGAATGTATTGCCGTTATGAGGTCCGTGATGCCAATATCTACTTGTAACACCCTTGCTATCCAATTTGCAGGCTTTGAACTATTTAAGTTTAGTTCAGCTTAAAACAATACCATAGAAAGTATTTTAATAGTTAATATTTTCATATTACGAGAGGGCTACTTTGATTGAATTTAATTAACGTGAGGGTTGTAACAGGAGAAGATCAGTGGACACCCGATTCCAGCCAATACCATTTTTTTTAAATTACAAAAAGTAAATTCAACTTGAAAGAACAGTTATCTTCCGGATCCGAACAATAAAATACCCGGGCAGTTAACTGTGTTTCCAGACAAAAACATAAGTTTTTACCGACAGTTCTAATAGAAGGCGGTATCATAATTTAAGTTAGGAGCACATGTACGCTCACAATTTCCAAATTCGGTTATGATAGCTTGAAACACAAAAAAGTTGTGTATACGACCAATTGTACCCATGGAAGCCATATGTTTTAGTTGTCTGATGTTGATAAGATTTAGGTGAAATATTAGAGGCGTGGTGACACATTTGGCCAAAAAACGGTCTTATCCAACATTTCATTCTTTAAAAAAACCATGTTTGTATAAACACACATATATATGAGTGCAAGGAATGTTGGCAGGGTACAGAGTATCTCCTTGTCAGTCACTCCCGCCTAGAGCGCGCCTGCTTGTTTTTATCAGAAATAGCCTAAGCGTGGGGCTAAGGAAGGGAAAAGCACAACTATGCCTAACTGCTTTTGTGCTGATGTGTGAATATGTGTTGAGAGTGTGTGTATCTTTGCATGTATGTGTACTAGAAATTACGAATTTATTTAACGGTTATTGCAAGCTGAGCATGAGGTATCTTCTTGTCAGACATTTTCGACTACGGCACCCTTGTTGTAATTGAACGGAATTAAAACAAAATTGAACTCATTAGATATCAGAAACTGCCCTCATCTACATGTATTGCGTTATTAGCTAATGTACATGTGCTTATTTATTTGCGTTTGTTTTTCGATGGGTTTCGATGGGTGCATTTGGGACTTACGCTCAGTTCTCGGGCTCTGAATTTGCAAAGTGTGTTTTTGTCGATCATCTATCGAAATCTTATTCCGATAAACCTCACAAGCCAGACGTTACCCAACCCCCATTACTTCATTAATATTGTCAACCCCGTAACAACGATACATTCTCTCTGCCTCTCTCCGTTGCACATATTCATCTCTTTCGCTCTTTCACTTTGACTGTTCGAGTTAAAGGGCAGGCAAAAGCTCGGCGAAGAGCATAGCAATAACTGGGAAAATCTGCTCAGCAGCAAGCAAGCAAGCAAAAACACTACGCTGCAAAATTGTCAATAAGGTACGGTGATTGTTAGTATTTATCAAAGTAAAGTAAAACCATTATTTAATGGTTTTAAGGCGTTGACTGTATAACAGAGTTATAAGCATACGCCAAATGGAAGGGGCTAAGTGCAAGTATTAATTGTGTAATTAAAGCAGACGACTGAAAAAACAATTTGTGACGAATTCCATTAATTTTATGAAGTCAAGATATTCGTGTTCCAATGCATGCAGTGCTTTTTTATAATCTGTATAGCGGGATTTATATAATCAATTTACTATGTACATATGTGTATACATATATATTTTTATATATATATAACGAGGTTCGAATCTCAGGCTGGTATAAGAATGTGGTGTTTGGGCATAGCAGCCAGTGCTGTTTAAAAATAGTTGGGTTGATAGCTTACATTTATAAATAATAATAATAATAATAATCTATATATATATATATATATATATATATATATATATATATATATATATATATATATATATATATATATATATATATATATATATATATATATATATATATATATATATATATATATATATATATATATATATTCTATAATATATTCTAATAATAATAAATTATACTGTAATATATACCCATTTTCAATAAACATATATATTTAACAATAGTTAAGTTGATAGCTTATATATATATAACTTTCATCAACCAAACTATTTTTAAAAAACACTTAGAACATAAACTAGCTCTGGTTAGTATGTCCTTCGGCTGAATATATAGTATATATGCGTATATAAACATAAGCGGTACAGTACGCAAATTCAAGGAGGCTTTTCGAACGTTTTAAACACTTTTGTCTGCACTCATTTTTGTTGCGGAGTGTATTTTACGATTATTGTGCAAACTGGCCGCAAAGCAACGGCCAAGCGATACGACAGAAGTAGGGAGCGGCAGAGGCAGCGGCAGCGACGCTACGTTCTCAGCGCCTTATGTATGTATAAATACGCAGCGCCGAACGCGACTGCTTTCATTCTCCTGTAGTGTTTAAAGTGACATGAAAGTGACGACATTGGTGCACTACAACAAGTCATGTATCAGCATGTCCAACCAAGCAACACAAATCATATTTATGCCGATGGTGAGTGTAGCTGTACAGCTTTTACATTGCAAGTAAGCTGCAAGTACGAAGACTGTCATGTAGCTAGCCAGTCAAGTTTGGGCATTGCCTCCCAATATTTCTGTATATTTTTTGTTGTTTTAAAATAAGTGTTAATTTTTTTATGCAATATTTGCTGCGAGTTAAGTGGCAGCTCATACAGTGACAGATGCGGTGACGTGCGGTGCAGTACGTGATGCCGCCACAGAAGTGGGTGCTCTCTATGAGTGAACTCTTGCATCCATGGGTAGCAAGGCCTACAGTGCGTATACATAATGTTAATGTGTTCCATTGCTAAGCGGCTATTGAGAAAAGACAAAAAAAAAAAAAAGAAAAAAAGCAGCTTGTAGTCAACTGACAGGCGGACTAATCACGCGCATGCGCTAGACAGCAAAATAACGGGTAAATATTTGGCGGGGAAAATGCTTTCTGCGCTGTTTAAAAAGAGTGTATGTACATACGCACACACTCTCACGCACACGCACAGAGGCAGGCAGGCAGGCATACGTGCAAAACAGCTGTTTCAGTCATAATGGCCAGCTAAGCTTAATGAAAATGCAACCGGCCAGGGTCGACACGACACCCGTGCAACAGCGGCAACAATTCCCATTCTATTTACCGACAGCTCCCTCGCACACCCGCCATTTACTAAATGTACCGGTAACAAAAACAGTAATGTGAATAAACACATGTATTGTACATAGAGGCACATATATTTTTGATGAATACAAGTATATATACACATTCCTATACATATACATATATATATATATTTATATATATATAAGCTATATACATACGTACATCTGGCCATGATTTAAGACCAAAGCATAGCCGCCCACTTGCCGTGTACGTTGTTACGCAACAGTCCAGCGCTATTTACTGGACCAAGGGCGCTGAAAGACTTTATGGCTGCATGTGTTTTTGTATTTCTTTCATAATTAATTTAACAGATATTAACAGTTTTAAGCTGTTCCTACGCTATAGTACAGGGTATTGCGCAGCCGGTTACACCCGACTGCAACAATCTTCTCTCACTTTTCATTTCTCTTTTCTTCTGTAAACAGAACGAGCTTCAATTCGTTCAATTAACAAATTATCACTTATTTGTTTTTCATAAAAAAAAATAATATTATTTTAAAAATTGATTCATTTTATTTTCAAAGATGCAAGAGTACTTGACTACTACATACCTTGTATCCTCTAATTCAATGTACACAAACGTGACGAGGTGATAAATAATAGATAGATAGAAAGAAAAATAGATAAATAAAAAATAAAATATCGTTGGCCAGGACTCCAGCTATCCCTTGTTGACACCTTTGAAATAATACTAGAACTATACAACCGCAAGCAACTGCAAGAAAGTTCTAAAAATATAAATAATAATAAAATAATAGTAAATAAATAATTTTAAAAAATATTGACGCATGTTTGCATACATACGTATGTGTGCACCTGCGTACAGAAATACTTGCCATGTTTGGACACACCAATTTTAGCAACAACTTCTGTGTTTCTTAATCGATCTGGATGAACTTTGCTACATTGGATTCTAAATTCGATCGTATATTCGCATGTTCGTATGTGTTAAATTCGCTATGTCTATAGACTTGCGCTTTGCCACGTCGTCTTCAAAAATCTTAACGCTATATCTGACGCGGGTGCACACGAGTATATATAGTTTTATATATATTGCATAAACCAATATACTATGTTCATTTTGTGCACGAGTGTAGCAAATTAGTATGCACTAATTAAGAGTGCCCGACTAGGAGTCGGAGTTGACGCACTTCTTCACTTAACTCCACACTTTTGTTTTGCGAAGAATATATTTTAATTTCCAGTTTTGAAATTGGAGCGTCCATACTGACGAATTTGCAAAAACGGCTAATTGACTCAGGAGATCTGCAGAATGACGTTAGACTGTTTTAGAAAATAAATATTTTTGACTAAATCATCTTAGAAGATCATTAATAATGTACTCGACCCAACTTTTGTAATATGCAAACAAATCTCAATACTAAATATACTAAGTTTCTAGTCTTTATCCTTAATTGCACAAAACCAATATAGTTCTCTCAATTTGTGAACAGAGTATAATTTTTTGTGGTTTTTTTTTTGTCATGTGCTTTGGCCATATGTCTGTCTGACTGTCTGTCATATTCCTATTTCCTTGTTGTATATCTATATGAAAGTTTTGTAACCAGATTGTGGTCTGCTTTCTGTTTACTTGTCTGGTATTTTAGGCTCAGGCATTATATTACAACTGCTACTAAGGCCAGTCATAGCTTATAATGAGGGCTCAGCTTGTTGATTGTTTACACATATTGGATTTAGTGTAAACATCTGATTTGAGCAAAGTGCCCTTGACATTTCTAAGGTACATTGATCCTACTTAGTCCATTAGCCACAAAATAAGAAATAGTAGGTAACTTGCAGTTCGGCGTAACAGCTTAAACAGTCGAAAACGACCTAACGGTTATTGTAATTTGAAAGCGGTGACCTTCAAACTGTAATTTTGGGAAAATATCGATTTTTGTCAGTTGCGAGGGGGGGTGCGGTTGTGGGCGTTGTCGAGTCGCCCAGTAGACTTGCTGCCAAAATTGGTGACTCAATTGCATTAGAGCTAGAGTACTGATGACCGTCTCTAAAGATCGAGCCAAACCTGTTGTTGCATTTTGATGTATAACACGGTTACACCCGGCTACAGCGATCTTAATATGTAAAGAATTATGTTGAAATGTATGGGTATCCCTCTATCGCATACTTTCGACTGGAGTAGTCCTGTAGATGCTAGCGCTAATGGCTGTGCTTAAATTGTGCACAATTTTGTTTTTTTGGGGGAGCGTTGTCAGAACACAGGCGCCACTTCACTCAAGAAGCTTTTGCGCTAATATACTTGGCTAAGGGCTGGTTTTGTTTTTGGAAATACGGTTGGGGTGGGTCCTGGTTTGGATGGCAGCTGGCAATTGACATCGCAATTCAGTGAAAGTGCGCAGCGTTAGGGAAGCCAACGACGCGTTATTAGCCGTCCTTCCATCTCGGGCACGATGTCATGGCAAGGACATCCAGTTGAGCGCATGCGTCAAACGAAAGCTTTTATCCTACAAACACGAAATCTGTGCGTCTGGCTCTGGTTGCCATTTTTATGTATGCGTATTTATAGATACATATGTAGGTATACGTGATATGTACACATACTCTGTTTACAAAGTGAAAAGAAGTATATTGGTTTCCGCAAGTGTCTTCTTTTAAGTTATTATTATTAAATATTATTATATTCCCAAATTTAAATCTTTCAGGTCACTCCTTGGGGTTAGAATAATTATTGAGACCGTTTTCCATAGTTTGAAGTTTTGAAGAGTATTGCGCAGTCGATTACATTACGAAATAATTTATCATCTTTTCGAAAAAATCCTTTCAAAAAATTCAAAATGTAGAGACCTAAACTTTTCGACTATAGAAGCTGCTATACCAGACGTAGCACGAGCTTATCATTTTTTTAATATTTTCCTCCATTTCATTAATATCGATAAATATCGATTTGAAGACACAGTTTTCTTAGTACATTTCGAAAACTATAAGAACTAGAGTCGCCAAATTAAGTACGTATCTTCTTGTATAGCATACACAGATCAAAAATGTTTCATTTTTTTAATACATACGGATATTTTTTAAGGTTCTGCAAATTTTATAAAGATCAGATAATATATATTGAAGTTTTTCAATAATGAATTTTCCATAGTGGGGGATGTCGAATGTATGTTACAGCAGCTAGCTGTGCACAGAGTATCCGCCAGTTGGGCACTCCCGACTAGAGCACTCTCACTTGGTCAGTATGGGTATTTTGCACTCGCAGCAAGAAATTTTCAATTTATGTGTTTTTGCTGGGCCGTAAATTGCGAGACGTACATAGCCCAGTAAATAAATTTATCACTTTGTAATTATTATGTCTGATCATTAGCGTCATCATCAATTAGAGGGAAGGGCGTGGGGTATCAACGCTGCTATAGAGTTAGTGCGTCACGAGCTAAATAAAAGTCAATTGAGTTAAATTGAAACGCGCACCAATGACAAAAACGGTGCGACAGTAGGCGATAACGATACCAAATGTTTAACGAACTAATTGCAAGAATCGCAAAACGGGCTGGAACGCAATGCACAAGAAGATTAAAAGAAATTCAGCCTGTCAATTCAAATATCAGTTAAGATTTCTCTATATTAAAAACGTTTTTTGCGTCTCTTTCAAATATCAGTCAAGACTTCTAATTATAAAGTATGTTTTGCGTCTCTTTCAACTTTAGGCGAACATTATTACCGACTGAAAGCAGAGAGAATAAAACAGATTTGTTGCCTTCTGCATTTCTCAAAATAACATTAAGCTGTGCAAATTACGAAAATTATCACTTTGCCGTTCTCATTAAATAAATATTGTTTATCAGTGGCAGCCGTGGCGATCTAGATAGCCAAGGAATTCTTTTTGGACTGTATGCAGACTATCTTCTACACAGAATGAAGCATTTTGAACTCCATAAAGTAAATATATTCTTTATCAGGACAAATAGATAAGTTGAATTAGCCATGTCCGACTCGAAAACTACAAGCGTTAAAGACTTGAATCGGGAATATGCAAAATTCCGCTATACCACACTCTGAATAAGTTTACAATTTCTTTTTATTATCTCGCCTTATTATCGATAAATATCGATTTAAAAACATGGAGTATCTCGAAGATTATAAGAGTATGTACGTATGCAATCGTATACACAAAACATTTCAATTTTTGAATACCTCCACTCCACTCGCTTCATAATTGGGAAAACACGACATACAGAGTATACATACATATATAAAATATACAATATTTAAATGATTTACTTTTTGTACCCTTAGTACTAAAATATGAATAGTCATTACACAATCAGCGTTTGTTACTATAGTTATCGGTCGTAATTTTGATTTAATGTGATCTTGACTTGATGACAAATAACGAACAGAAAGCAGGCGGATTCGTTTTTTTTCGAATTTTCATATGCGTCTAGCAACTTTTCTGCATTCTAATAGGGTAATTTTAATTTGCCCAAGAACGGAGCTATTTCGTTTTACAAAATTTTGATATTTTTTTATACCCTTTAACTATCGAAAATGAAGCGACAACAGTATAATTATGGCTGGGAGCAAATGTTCGTAACAGAAGAACTAAAAATCTCCGAGGTAGAGTATATATATTCTTGATCAGGAAGACAAGCTGAGTCGATTAAGCCATGTCCGTTATGGACCTGCCTGTTACATACATACAAAGCCATTATACCCTCGCATATCCATTTTCAATGCGTACAGGGTATAAATATACCCGTATGGTGTTTAATTATTCGAATATACATTTGTGTATCTGAGAAAGCAAATCAAGTTTGTATATACTTATAGTCAACGCCTTGCAACGTATAAAGAGCCAATGGGCTAGCTTTTATTTATCGGGCTATGGGACCAGTGGAATTACACACGACAGAAAGATGAAGATTAATATATTTCCAGAGTGTAAAATCTCTGTGACGTAGCTGCAATAATCAGTTGAGTTCGCTTTTTTCTTTCAGTATGTAATGGACACTCGTAGAAACACATGACCCAATAGCAAGACGTATCCGAAGCGGATTTCTCTATTAATAAACTAACAATTCAGTCAGATGAGACACAAATGCGCAACACACGAGAACAGGCAGCCAAATTATTTATTCTTGCTGAATTTGTTTAGGAGAGACAGAGAAAAGTCATTAGATAAAAAAGTCTCTTGTTGAGTCTGCCCGATTAGAAGGTACCCTGGACCCAGCTACGAATAGATGTAAGATACATTAGTCCTGACATAATGAAAACTACTTTTTTTTGATAGTGACAGCGCAATATCCGCCCTTCACCTACAGTACAATCTCGTTTATTTGCACAATAACTAAATCGGCAATAATTTGTTTTTGCCTCTTTTATACTTTTGATTTTGGGCACTACGCTTTACTACGCTTTTTTAATTGCCTCTAATATCCGGACGATTTTTTTATCAGAAAGAAAAACAATGGGTCGTGTATACTATAAAGTTTGTCAGCATTTATACCCGGCATTGTCCGGCACAAATAAATAAATTTGGACATGCCGGTGAAACCGAAGTTAGACTAACAAGAAGTAGGAAAAACAAAACAAAATTATTTTTTGTGTTTCGCTTGATCCGCCAAAAGTTGTTGCCACGTGTCTATTCTCTTGTCCCCCACAGACGACTCTTTATTAAGTAGAACAAATTTATCGAAAAATGTTTCATGTCGGTCCGTGCCTGAGAATTAGTTTGAACTAACTGAAAAGACAGAGAGATTCGTTTGGGTTTTTGAGTGCATATTAATGTGAGTGTTTCTGTTGTTTGGCTTTGCCTCGGCTCGTTTGAAAAACGTTCTCAGCAAACAAAGAACTTTTGTTCGTTTGTTTTTAGTCACCCATTTTCATTGTGACACTGTATATATTAGTGAATTATTAATTTCTACAAAAATTGAAATTTTGATAGATAAAGCAAAATTATAACAAATTATAAAACATTATCGTAAACAGCATCAATCGTTGTTCCTGCGTCAAAAGACATTTACAGCGCAGGCATATAGTATACACATTAGATTTTTGTGCTCGTGATGCCCACATATGACTTATTATACTCTTGATTGGATCGACAGCCGAGTTGATATAGTCAAATCCGTTTGTTCACCTATCAGCTTCTAAGTAAAATAGTCCATTTGCAGGCAGTACATATATAGCCTTAATGGGAACATCGTTCGAAAATGAGTTTTCGTATGAAATATATGAATTGTAACTAGTATTGCACAGTCGGTTATACCCTGTCTGTCATTCTTTGACTGTCATGCTCTTACTTGGGGAAGTGGGCGTGGCTTAACCTCTAGAATAGGTCATAATATTGAGTGACCAACTGAGATTTTAAGGCTTCAGCCTCACACTCTCTCTCTCTATACAGACAGACGGACATCGGTAGACCGGTACATGATTTTTGAAGTTGGAGATGCTCCCTTCTGCTTGTCACATATATTTGAACAAAACCATTATACCCTTTTTACCAATTTTCAGTGGATACGAGTATAATACAAAAATTTAAATGTATGTTGTGTGTATATATTTGTGAACAAATGTAGATACTCCTACCACTGTTATAAATAGCGGCAGTATACAGACGCAAAATATGTTCGGAGAATTATATTTATTTTTGCTTTTCTGAATTTTTGTCTGCAGAATATGTCTCTATAGTGGCAAGCAGCGTTATAAAAATCTAGTACGTAGCAAAAAATCAGAACGACTTTCTGTGTTTTCCACCCAAAAATTAAATAAAATAACGTATGAGGACTTGGACTTCATCACCTTGTAAATATAGCGCACGCGAAACTATGTATACATATTAGAGTGTAGCCGGTGTTCGTATCACGTACACAGGCCCGAAGCTGTTCGGAAGCGCACGGTGAAAAGCTCCGAGAGCTAGAGAGACTGCAGATCCGCTCAGAACTTCGACGATTGACGCTTCGTTTTCGGCTCGTGTCGCAAAACACATCGTTAGCTTATCAACGGTATTTGACGAGACGCCAGCAGACTGTTCCAACAGTTGCCATCGATTATTCGAACATTCAGTACGCGCTTTCGCCGCACCATTCAAATTTTGATTCATATTCGCCTTCGTTCGCCATATTCTTCGCTGTGAGCTGAAATTCGCGGCGAAATAATTTTGTCTATTTTTTATCCGTCCATGCCATGCGCGATAAAATATCACAACTATTTTGCTTGCAAAAAAACGCATGCAAAAATATTTCAGCAGATAATCGAGGTGGGTGGGAGTGTGTGTCTGTGTTTGTGCGTGTAGCCATATTTGATGATACCGCCCAATGCGTGAGGCTTTCGTTAGCCAAGGCGACAGCCGAAATTTAATTATGTTGCTCATACACATATACATATACATACAGTATGCCTGTGCATTTCAAAAAAGCACACCGTGTAGAATATTTGTTTATCCATCATACCTGCCTATTTTTGTTGTTGTGCTGTTAGTTTATTTTTTTAAAACAAAAAAGTATTCTTTTTACTTTAATAATCTGTGATTTTATTTTGTTCTGTGATTTCTTACGTGTGGCTGTCGGTGCCGTGTAGGACATAATGTGCCAACAAAAGCAACGAGCAATGGGACAATGTGTGCCAATGGGTCTCTTGGGACAGAAGGGCCCGAAGCGACAGAGACCGACTCATCAGGGACCGGGCGGATGCGGAAGCCGCTGGAGAGGAATGGCTCAACGCAGAACGACGCTGTTCACCTCGAGAGAAGGTAAGAGTCGGCAGTGAGGACAGCTTCAAGTTTCTTGTGTTTTTTGTACTCTGTTGGAAAGATTTAAAGAGTATATTGGTATTGGTATTAATATTTGCTATTAAGACTAAAGACACGAAGCTTCGAAAATATATCTGCTTCAAAAGAAAAATGTTGAGATATTTTGGCTAAGCCCAAAAGTCTATTTATTCCACAGCTTACAAGCTTAAGTCACCAAAATTGACCTCCTCCAAAGATCAGGCTAAGCAACAAAAGTCATATCTCCCCCAGTTTTAGAGCTAGAGTCATCTAATTTGGCAAGTAGACTACTGGAGAGCTCACCGCCGCCGAAAATCGATACTTTATAAGGTAACAGTTGAAAGGTCACTGCTTTAAGGTGACAGCAGCCCTTTCGACTGTTTACAATTGTTAAAATACTTTGAACAGTGTATTGCGCACTCGGTTATACCCGACTGCAGCGTTCTTATTTGTTTACTTATGGTTTGAGTCAATCACATGTCATTCTGTCGACACATTATTGTTATATATACATATACATAAATATATGTACAATATAGTATACATTTATACGTTTCTCTATTGTAATATAAATAAATATGTATATATACAGATATATTTTTTTTATTTTTACATATATACTGTTTATTAAATGTTGCCGTTTTGCTTTACAGGCTGGGCCTCTTCAGTGGGGTGGCTTTAATTGTTGGAACGATGATAGGTAAGTTAACCTTTCTTAACCCTTACCTCAAAGTTCATGTACGGTATGTCCTAAAGTTATGACTGATTGTGATAAGTGATCAACGCACAGCCTTAACGAAATGGTAGTTTGGACAGCAGCTTCGCTTAAAGATAAGTGAGGGATTTCAAAAAATTTGACCTTCAAGTAGGGGAAAATACAGGCCAACCATCTATAACACTGCTTTGCTTGCGTGCTTTGGCAACATGGCGTCATAGGGTAGCTAAGTTGTCGAAAAGTCGACGAAAATTTAATCAATATGTGTATTTAGCTAGTCAATTTATTTCTCCAGCGATAATTCTGTTAATTGTATTATTTGCCGATGCTAAGTAGATCGCACCAACGCAACCTGAAATTCGGGTTTTGATAAACCGCACGGGCAAAGCATTTGTTCATATGTGTTCACCCGTGTGTGTGTTCAATCCTTTATTTGTGTGTGTTTGATCACGTGGATGTGTTGTTTTGGCTATTTTTTGTCAACTAGTAGAATGTTGCATACTTTGGCGGGTATAGTAGGCACAACGTCATAACCCCAACCAGAAGGTTGGGCTTTGAGCCAAAGAGAAAACGATTTTTTTTAAATGCATTTAATTTAAATTATTATTATTGTTTATATATATTTGCAAACAAATGTAGACACACCTTCCACTGTTATAAATAGCGACGCAAAATTTATTCGGTGAATTATGTTCATTTTTGCTTGTTGGAATATGTGTCTGCAAAATGTGTATCTATATTATTATTATTATTTAGTGGTTGTTGTGAATTATCAAAGCTTAAACAAAATAGAGAAATCCGATATATATGCTCTTTTTAAATATATCTTTTTAAATAAAACTCGAACCAATATATTAATTTACAATAACAAGCAAGTGAATTTTTTGTAAACTTAAATATTGTGCCGAAAACTTGTTCACTCATATCAGTCGAGACAAAATTAGACAACAAAAATATACACATTCATTTGCATTCAAAATGCAATCGCATATGTCCGAGTTTTTAATTAGTTCAACTGATTTCTCAAGCACTAATCGATGTGAAATATTTTTGCGATGTTTTACTACAAAATGAATTGGCTTATACGGAACACTATTAAATTGTTGTTTTCTTCTCATTCATTTTATTATTTCATTTATAAACTATAAAAGCTAAAGACTTGAATGTTTGTTTTCTTTAATTGCTGTATACGATAACGTTTGTTTTATTATCGAGAAAAGGCCGCCTTTAATTAAAATCAAAACATTTCGGGTTTTTGAGTACAGGAGCGAGAGGCTATAGGAGCTAGAGTATCTTTCTTGCTGTGTATGTGTGTATAGAATTATGTTCGGCTCGGATTTGGGTAGAAGGTATCTGCTAGTTGGGTACTTTTAACTAGAGTCTCTTACTTTTTACTACTGCAGCACCGGGAATACCCGGTAATAAATATAATGCGAGCCAGAATTGTGGCGCAATACTTGTTATTGTTAACAAGTAAGACTGAACTATTGGGGAGTGCCTGACTAAGATATACCTAGTAGCCAGCTGCAAGCTACCCTAACATACATTCGAACTTTTTGCATGCAGGGTTTTTGTGATTATTTGTGTCATAGGCAGGAGATGTCATCTCTTACTCCATAAAGTATATAATCTGTACTGATCTGAAAGATAATGATAGCTAGAGTTTTTTGAGCACATCTCAGCTCGAGACACCAAATTCGATAGTACTCACAGTTATGCTGACCTTTGAAGCGCTCCAGGTTGTCTTATAGGCTGCTAGAATATAACGGCCAACTTAGGATCGTATGCGTGGTGGACGAGCATTCATCGAATCCTTTAATGGTCATTGTTGAAGTTTAGGACTGCAGATATTATTACCCACAAAATCAAGGCTTCATGGATAAGAAGAGGTCTGATGAGTTTCTCCCATTAAAGATTCTTTGGCAGACGTTGGCAGATTCTTAGCATTTTACCCTTTAAGAAAACCTCCCTTGAAGATCTTCATTGGCCATGGAAAGAGGTCCATGGATCTGCGATCTAGCCATGTCCGTCTGTATCTAAAAATGCGTCGATCTGAAAGCCTGTAAAAGTTGGATATTCGAAGTTTTGAATGTAAATGCGCCCTGTGTTTGTACACAAATATTTAAAAGGATGTTCGAATACATGTTACGGTAGCTCTAAGCTGGGTATAGAGTATCTCCTAGAGCACTCTTATTTATTATACCCTTGAGTTACGATCAGCCGAGTCGATATAGCCATGCCAGTTTGTCTGTTTCTATGGAAACTTGTCCCTAAGTTGTAAAGCTAACGTCATGAAACTTGGCATAGGTCCGTCCTTTAATTGCAGGAAGTACATGTACTGGAATCGGCCGGATCGGATCACTATGTCATATAGCTCTAAAAGGAAAAATCGCCTGGAAATAAGTTTTGTATGAAAAGCTTTTGGTTTTTTAAGATTTCCCACCTTCACTCAGCAATTCCGAGCGTCACTCTTTTCCCAACATCTCAGCGAATACTCTATGAACATCGGAGCCCTAGAGCATAAAGCTCCTATTGAAACTATTATACGAAAATTGAGTTTTTGTGTTAAAAAGACAATTTTCGACTTCGTTCATAAAGTGACGAAAGTATTTTGATTTTTAGCGTCTTGCTGTCCCTATGAAGAGAATTTGTATACTCGTTCACGAAGTGAAAAAAATATATTAGGTTTGTGCAATGTCCGCCTTGCTGTCCGTCCGTCCGTCCGTCTGTCTGTATGAACGTAACTTTTCTTGCTGCTATTAAAGTCAGAGATTTTAAACTTGGAATATATACTCGTGTATACACACGTCGGTTAAAGTGCTAAGATTTTTATCTATATATCAATTCTGTTTAAGGGCGGTTGAACCCCGAAAATTAAAATCTCGCAAAATTTTAGAGCTAGAGTCACCAAATTTGGCAGACAGTTGTCCGATGATCTCCTCTAAAGATTGAGCCACGTCCACACAAATTAAAAAATTCGATAAGTAAGCTAAAGCGCGAGTTTGCTAAATGTATATTTGTATGTATACGTCAGCAAGGGTATTAAATCCTCGGCACCCCGAAGATAACTGTTCTTTCTCGTTTCCCTTTATGTATTTAAACAAACTTGAATTTTTCTGTTTTAGGGTCTGGAATATTTGTGTCACCCTCCGGCTTACTGGTTCGCACCGGTTCCGTTGGAGTTAGCTTCATAATCTGGCTTGCTTGTGGTCTGCTCTCATTGTTGGGTAAGTAGAAGTCGAAGTATGTGTCAATTGGGAGATATCAATACGAAATTAAAAACTTCAACATTTAGGATTAAGTTATAGTTTGTAATGGATTTTATTTTATTTTATTTTATAAAACATATACATATTTGTTTATTTTATATGTATGACAATTCCATAATTCCCTGTACCCACAAACATTGAATCTCAAATATAAATATATTCATTCGTGTATTTAAATAAAATTTAATGTGATGATTTCCTGATGTTACTGCAGCATATAAACTATATTCACTTGATTAGAGATCAGCATTAATAGCGTCTGTTTGTCCATTAATCATACAGAGGCTGGTGACAACCAAATTTGACATGAGGTTTCTCGTGAACTATACGATCGCCGTTCTCCCAAAATATAAATATACAAGTTTGTATATTTATTTTTGTATGAAGTATTTTGAGGAAAACGTCACTTAACGTTTGTTTTGCATTTTGCCGGATTTCCCGATCGTACTTAAAACCACAACATCGAGTTTGCCGACCGGGTATTCCGAATTATTAGATTATTCATTAGTAATTATTTTCGTTTTTTCATTGATCGTCTATAGCGTGCACTACTGTATTAATCTAATTTTATTGTCTAAGGGACATAAAATACCAAGAGTATTGCTCTTTTATATTTTACCTAAGTTCTGTCAGTGGTTTTATTATTTTTCTGTATTTTGACTTGACGCCAAAAATATACTACATACAACGAACTACATATAAAATATATATATAAAACATATTTATATATGCACATAAATATGTTTTTGTTATTTTTATGACACGTCATTTGTATCATAAAAGTGTGCAAGGATTAAAGAAAAACAAACTTGCTTTTATGTTACCTGGTTTCTCTATTTAAACTGAACTTTCAACTTTCATACTGAGATTGCCTATTTATTATATTTGAAGGCAAAAAGCTTTTAAATTATGATCGGGAGTGTCGGCATTCACCCTTCCACACTATGAAAGCAGTTTGCACTGATCTGCAAAAGTATATATACTCTGTAGATGAAAAAACCAATGCAATGGAAAATATGCACACACAGAAACGAACAAATGATTTCCTAGTCGATAACATACATTTTTCTTAATACAGTAAATTATTGTTTGTTTTATTTTCTAAATAACGAAATTAGATAAACAATCGATACGTATACCGTATATATATAATATAACTTGAATTTATTTGTGCGAGATTATATATACATATATATTTGAACAGCCGACTTCAGCACCGCTTTCTATCTCGACGTTTATATACATATGTGTGTACCTAAGCCTATGGGAGCGTTGTAGGCAGAAACTCACTATCGGTATTTTTTCAAAGTGATTGAAAAATCTCAGTGTCACCCTGTGATTGAGTTATCAAAAATAACTAAGCTAAGAACTGTTAAGCTAACAGTTAAAAGTGTGATTTTAATTGCCGCTCACTCTGAACTAAAAGTTTGGTGACTAAACGATTCACTCTTAAAGAAGTATGTTTACTAAAATAATCCAGCTATCTTAACATTGATACGTATTATTTGTGCACACGGCACATTTATCGAAATTGTCCCGATTGGACGACTATATCATTTAACCTCTCATAGGAATAATCGGAAAAAACCCAAGCTTTTTGTTTTTAAAAATGATTTGATCTAATTACAAACTTCCGGCTGTATTAAACCATTTTTGCTTATTTATTTAAAGAATACTTAAAGGGATCAGAACTTTTGGTTAAATATTTATATTTATATACTTGTTCACGAACAGTACGTGCCATATTTTTGATGCTATTGAAGCTAGAGACTTGAAAATGGGTATATAGTACATATAGTACAGGCTATTCCCGCGTCAGATGAAGTGATACAGGTTTTGTTGATAGATTAAAATTGACAAAAATGTTGCTATGTAACGCTCTCGGAAGAAAACTCAACTTTCAAACTCACATAACTTTGTAAAAGATGAACCGATTTTCATGTTTGATGGCATTTTGTTTAGTTGGTTTGTACTTTAGATTGAATCAACATTTCAAATATATGCGTTATTGAAAATACAACTTATTTTAAGACATTTGCGAAAAACAATATTTTTCGAAATTTAGAATGGCAAATCTGTATTTTTAATCAATTGTACTTGTCACAATTAGTATAAAAACAACATTAAGACAGATACTGAGCGGGTAAAATTTGTTGTCAAAAATCATGCCGAAATTGACAAAAATGTTGATATGTAAAGCTCTTGGATTTGTTGCTTATCATTGTTTTTGAAGGCTCCAGGCAGTGCTGGGACTAATCCAACAGCAAGCGACGTAATCCGGGAAGTCCCATAAATTGGAATTGAACACTAACGCAAATCATATTTGCCACTAAACATAAATGCTCTAGTCGGGAGTTGTCGAATTGAACTTTTCAATGCTGACCAAGAAAACAGATACTTTCGAATGATGTATATACACTTTTAAAATAGACTTCTTTATTATACACTTAAAAGGCATGTCTAAGAACCTTTATCAACTATTTCATTTTTTTGTACGGCTTTAGGCGCTCTGGCATACGCTGAACTTGGCACAATGAATACCTCATCTGGTGCAGAATGGGCATACTTTATGGACGCCTATGGACCAGCGCCGGCGTTCCTATTCTCATGGGTATCGACATTGGTGTTAAAGCCATCTCAAATGGCTATAATATGCTTATCATTTGCACAGTATGCTGTTGAGGCCTTTGTGACAGAATGCGATCCGCCCAGGGGTGTCGTCAAGATGGTTGCACTGGTGGCAATTGGTAAGCGATGCACAACATGTGGGAGCCACCATCTGAAACCAAATCTAATTGCATAATTTTGCTGTTATTGTCAGTGATGATATTGTTCGTGAATTGCTACAGCGTAAATCTGGGCATGGCCGTGCAGAACGTATTCACGGCGGCCAAATTGGTGGCCGTTGTCATTGTAATCTGCGGCGGGGCTTGGAAGTTGTTTCAGGGCAACACGCAGCATCTGTCGAATGCATTTAATGGGCCAATGCCGAACATTGGCGCAATCGCGACCGCATTTTACACGGGCCTTTGGGCATACGATGGTTGGAACAACCTAAACTATGTCACCGAGGAGATTAAGAATCCCAGCAAAAATTTACCGCGTTCTATCATGATTGGCATACCACTAGTTACGCTGTGCTACGCGCTGATCAACATATCCTATCTGGCAGCCATGTCGGCGCAAGAGATGATCGAGTCCGAGGCGGTCGCTGTCACCTTTGGCAATCGCATTCTAGGCGCTCTTGCCTGGCTAATGCCGCTAAGCGTCACCGTCAGCACATTTGGCAGTGCTAACGGTACACTCTTTGCCGCAGGACGGTAGGTTATCCATTCAATCTGACTACACTTGTCTCCCTCTCCTTTTTGCTTCTGCTTTACTTATGAACCTATATCTTTTTACTGCAGTCTTTGCTTTGCAGCCAGTCGAGAGGGACATCTGCTGGACATTTTGTCATATGTGCACGTACGACGCTTGACTCCGGCTCCAGGTCTCATATTCCACGTAAGTCTCAAATCTTGACTATCTTAAATATTTCGTGCATTTATACTCCCTAATTTGCAACTGTGTTTTATACTCGTTCACGAAGTGAAAGCTGTTTATTGCCCACCTGGGGCGTGGCGAAACGATTTAATATATCTACCTCAGTTCTAATTTAAAAAATGTATTTCGTGTTTATTAAATACCTCCATATCTCAATTTTAGAGCTGGAGTTACCAAATTTGGCAGACAGTTTTCTGACCACCTCTTCTAAAGATCGAAACGCAATATTTTCGTCCCCACAAATTACAAAAAACAATATTTTTCCAGACTTACAATCATACTAAAGACCCTTTTCGATTGTTTTAAGCTGTTATTAGACTGTGAACGAGTATTGCGCTGCCGGTTACACCCGACTGCAACGATATGACTTGTTCTTTTTTTGTAATTGATTATTCTGTTTTCTTTTTACAGTCGCTAATTGCCTCAGCGATGGTGCTGCATGGCACAATTGATTCGCTGATTGATTTCTTCAGCTTCACCGCATGGATATTCTATGGCGGTGCCATGTTGGCACTTATCGTGATGCGCTACACCAAACCCAACCATCCACGGCCATACAAAGTGCCAATTATCATTCCCGTTGTGGTTTTGGTCATATCTGTCTATCTGGTTGCAGCGCCTATTTTCGAGACCCCTCGCATTGAATATTTATATGCGCTGCTCTTCATCTTTGCCGGCCTAATATTTTATGTGCCCTTCGTCAAGCTGGGGATGACTCCGCGCTTTATGAGTGAGTAGACTTTACAATTGCCCATAAGATGCATATACAATTTTTTGTACTTATTTTCTTTTCAACCATGTTGTAGATAAAGTGACACTGTTCTTTCAGCTGCTTCTGGAAGTTGTTCCAACTTCATCGATGGCCATGTTTGAATAATGCCTTTCTGTATGCTCAAAAATGAAAACAAAAGAAAAAAGAAAATAGCAAACCAATGTTTTGATTGAAATAGAAAATATGTACTTAGTTCTATAGAATTAAAACTGCAAAGTAAGCCCAGAATACTGATTACGAAAGCAAAGCAAACGCAAATACTTAAAACAAAAAACATTTATAATAAAATTAATGTGTATATACATATATATAAATATATATGTATAAATGAAAAAAGTAATATATATATATATACATATATATATTGCAATTGTTGATTGGCAACTGTTCCAGTAGTTGGCACCTATAATAATACCGACCGAGTTTTTGAGCTACAATCGGGTTTCATTTAAGATATACCCTAAATAAACATAAACATACATACGTACATATGTAAACAATACGTATGTATGTATGTATATACACGGACATTCGAACGTATATATACCTATATACAAGGCAGTGACAAAGTTTAAAATGTATCTCGTTATGCATAATAAAAATTATTATCAAAAAAATTAGAGTTCTCTAATCGGGAGTGCCCGAAGAGGAGATACCTTGTTATCACCTTTAACCTGCCGTAGCGCATTCAAGGCTGCACCTTTTAAAATGCGTTTTTCTGCAAATTTCGGGGGAACGGGGAGAGGTATCCTTACGTGGAGTGCAGTATTTCCTTTCTTTGTATCCTGTACGAGAACCTGCATGCCTACAATTTGATATATAATCCCGTTGACACGCTCAAAAATTAAATTACAACCGATCAATATCGATTTCGTTTACACGTCGTGGGTTATCGATCATTTTAAATAAACTTGTTCTGTGTATGGTAAAGGGAAACAATATTTAAAGTTGGAAGTCTAGCTCTTGTAGTCGCCGGGATCGAACCTTTGCAAATACGTTCTCTTCACTCGCCAATAAATTAAAAAATACAATCTGTAAAGGGTATTAAAAGTTCGTCAAAAATATGTTTCGATTTTGAAGAGAAATCTATGAAACCAAATAATAAATATACTGTGCACATTTGTTGACTGACTGAAAGGGTATTTGAATTTCGGCTCTGCAAAGATACCCGTTTCTTACTTGTTAGTCTTAATCATGAGGTGGACTGTTGTTCCACATACAACTTGTATGTGCATATTTATCTTGTCACTGTCACTGTCAGTGTCACTGTCACTGTCACTGTCACTGTGCTTAGCTAAATCATACGGATGTGTGTGTACACCTAGGTGGGTACAAACAAAAATTAGGAATTCGTATGATAAAGAACCATAAGTCTCACATGATTCATAAGCACGCGTCAAATTATTGTTCTTGTAATGTATTTAGTGTATTTCCATTGTCTTGGCCATTCATATGACGAAAGAGCAACAAATAAAATAAAATAATTAAGGAGGGGACTCGACTAGAAGATACGACTCTGTGCATTTTGCGTGACAAAACTCTGTAAAACAACTATACTACAAAAGAAACAACTATTCTTGAATAACTTCCCAGTATATTGTTCGATCTTCATGAAATGTCATCCAAAGATTAAGGCTGTATTCTCTTTGTGAGTGAGCCATCATTGTATAGGTATCTGAGAATAGAGTAACCTAACTTTTATGATGCACTGTGGGCACCAAACGTTTAATTTGTTTTTAATTTTTAGAATTCCAAGTTTTAGTTTTTTAATTTTTTTTTTAGAGGTAAGTACATTTCAGTTTTATTTTTACGTTCGTCAAATTTAATATAGCAAATTTCTTAAAAATATTTTCATTTCTTGCATCAGAGAAATTTTTGGAGCCTGTCTGCAAAAATGCCATTTTGTGACATCGTGTTATTTGTCGTAATTTTTATTTTACATTTTTCTGTAACGATTATATGATCTTTTTACATAATACAGTTTCTTTTGACTGACAACTTCAACAGAAAGGGCTACAAAACTGAAAGGAGACTAGCAAAACTCGACAAGCAACAAAATTAAATTCCCTTGCAAAGATGTGCGCTATATATAGATATAGAAAACTCTATTTTTGTATTTTTTAATTTACATGATTTTTAAATCTTCTCTTTTTGAGACTAACAACAGGGTTAATTTATTTAATATCTTCAAGCTATGTAGGATCAGGGGCCCTGATAAGTCTGAACCGTTTGCCCAGATTGGCATGCAGGATGTTTGAGTTTAGTTTAAATAGCGTTTTCTTAGCATGGATATGGTTATAGAAAAATATGTATTTTCTCCTATACTATACGCAGAACAAGTTAATATTTTTTTGGCTCGATATCTTACTCCAATTCCTTCAAATCGATATATATCGATATATATTTCGAATTTTTCGCATAGTATACACAGATCAAGAATGTTATTGAATACCTTCTCCAATTTACCTCAAAGTGTAAAAACCTTACTTAAGAGGTACAGCTTCTTGTGACTTTGGTATTGACCTGTTTATAAAACTATAACTCAAATTTTAGGTGCAAACTCTGGAACGTCTTTTTTTTTAGAGAAAATTTGCACATTCACTTCCAATTCCAAACTAAGTTATACCCTGCCAAGACATCATTAAATTAAATTCGACAAATCGCCGTTGCATAAACGTTTGACAAGCGAATATAAAATACTTTCGTGTGACGAAATCTAGTGGAATAATTTGAATTGTGGTAATGAAAAAATAACAGAATTAAGCTACAGCCTAAGCATGTAGAGCCGTTGATTCGGTGATGAATGCAAGAAAAGTTCTTATTCAGCTCAGGAAAGACTACGCGTTTGCAGTCTCAAATACAGCAGTCAAAAAAAAAACAAATACAAAAAAAAAACGATCCCCACCAATATAGACCAAAGCCGCATTTTAAGTCTCTGGAAAAGTTTGCACGTTATATTGTTCTACAATAGCTTAAATGTACGTTTGCTTTTGTGACTATTCTTAAGTGCTGAGAGAAAAATAACGAGAAAGATAACCTACGGATATACGAAATCCAAAAAAATGTTTTTACAGGCAATTAATGGGCGTAATGCTTGTAATTTATACCAAAGGTATACCAAATAAAGCCAACTTGCAAAACTACAACATATATTTATTACGCTTGGTATCGAAATGTAGAATTTGATTTTACTGATACGGATTAATGAACAAACATTGTTAGATGTCAAATATGTATACAAGTATATATATTTTTTTGTGCGAATCTCTATTAAACGCGTTTGCTTAAAATATACAGTGTGTAATACACCTGGCGTCTTTGCGTGTTTTTAATACCTTTTATAGTTTAAAAAGGGACATATATACTATTTAATATTGGTGTTTTTGGGTTTAAAGTAGTGGGATATATAAAAATGCTTATACTATTTATATACTCTATTTATACCTTGAAGCAACGTACACAAAAACGAAACACAAACATCTGATTTGTTAAGTTTATATATTTTATAATTTAATTACAATCTATATATTTACATTATTCTAAGAAATACATGGAAAACAAACAAAACCGTTCTCTATTTACAAATGTATAAATACATTAACACATATTAATATGTACACACGTACTTTGAGTAGCGTATGAATTGTATTATTTGACAACTTTTGAAATAAAGATTTTAAAACAATAACAGTAATAATTAATTATAAAAAGGATTAAATCCGTATGAAGGCGATGCCTTTATAAGCATATGCAATTTTTAAACGATTTTATATAAGAATGCAACAAATAATAAGAAAAAACATCCTAGTTGTAAGGATGTTCTATATTAGAACTTTTTTACGCGAAATGTCGCTACGGCGTGGTCGTATTACGTAGAACACGAAGCTGTGAAGAACAAAAACAATACAAACTAGGAGAATATTTGTGCTAAACAGCTAAAAGTGTAAATATTAATGAAGAAAGAGAGAGAAATAGACAGAAGACTCTAAGCAGATTATCATGAATTGCTTATTAAAATCAACAGACAGGAGCCACAACGGTTCCTGAAAGACAAAGTTAGTCGAAAAATGCTTTAGACAAGGATAGAGCCAAAAAATGTTATTGGCTAATTTTATGAACAAAGCTATATCTATGAAGTTCATCAAGAAAAGTCTACTGGATCATGAAGTTAGCCTGACACTCCTGGTGTCGAAGTTTACTCCACGCAGGGCAAATATCATGAATTTATATGTGACTATGTAGTTAATCCTTTGGGTTGCACAACTTTGCTATCATCGTGCGCTTTACCAGTTTGCAAGTGCACGCAGCCCATTTCGAACTCCGGAAAGAGCAGGGCAATCTCTCGCAGCGCAGAGGCTGCGCTGTCTGATCCATGGCAGGCATTGCGGGTGTCTGAAAGGCCATAGAGAGCACGTATGCACTCCGGTTCGTCATACACCGCCTTGAACACCTTGGTGGGACCCATGAGGCGACGCCACTTTTGTATGCCAGACTCAGATTGTAGTATAAGTGCGTAGCAGGGACCACTATAAATATATTTCTTAGAATGATTTAAATTTAAATGGGGACTGACTGTGAAAAAAACCTCTGCATGAAGCTGGTAAGCCGATGATAGAAAAATCTGTCTTTGTGGTCCTCGTAAAAGCATTCCAATAGCTCCTTTGGCATACGCATTTCCTTAGCTGCCAAAATGTTAAAGTTGCTTCTGATTATCGTCTTTAGCTGTTGCAGCGCGTAAGTGTTGCGCAGCACGTGTGGCTTTAACAGTGCTAGCGTAATTTCCATCGTCAGCTTTTGGACCTGTGAAGGTTCAGTTTGTGGGCTAAAATGGAGGATAGCCGCATTGTTACATCTTGATTTGTGAATAACAACAACAATAGAAAGGCAAGTTCTTACCTGCAGTACGATTTTGTTCAAGTAAGAGTGTAGTTTTTGGTACCAAATAATGATGTGCGTCTCAGAAAATTCTTTTAAGTTTAAAATAACTTATTCAAAAGCAACAACTACTTTTTATTCTGTAAAACAATTTAGGGATGCATGATATACATAGATTGGCAATAAAACATCGATGTTTGCCCTTAATATCGATAGAATATGATATATATTCGAAATTATATGAATTATTTATTTTAAGCAATAAAAGGATTAAATTTATCAAATTAATTGTACATATAATTCTTGTAAATCATGCAATTGTGCATTTACCAAATTATATAATTGAAAGAAACAAAAATTGTGTCGGAAAGAACGATAAACTATAAGTGAGTCGTAGTTCGTTCGGTCAGCTGAATCAGTTGAATCGAACATCTGATACAAATCGATATGTTTGGGGTATCGATATATGGCTGTCTGAATTACACAAGTGGCAATTTCATTATAAATCTTATTTATAACTTAATTTGAATTAAATATCCTACGCAATGCCGTTCATGAAGGGTCGTGAGCCTATAAGGCGTACGCTTAAGTATTTAAACGCGGGCAAGCTGGTGTTAAAGGACAGGGTGAGTATATTCAGCGTCAATTACAACACTTATGGAGACCATCATGCGGGCGCCAGGTGAGATAGAATCAACATGGTGAAAATTGTTGATATGTACATGGTATATTTGCTCGCAGGGACTTTGTGTTTTGGAACATACCACAAATACAGTTCAGAAACCCTGATGTACAGGTTATCACGCTGAAAAACATGACACCCTCGCCATTTGTGCGGTGTTATTTCAACGATGGGAGGGACATGCTTGTCGACATCGATTCCAGAAATAGAGAAGAGATCATTCAGCACCTAATCAAAGTAGTTGGCAAAACACGGTAAGCACTTAGCAACATATGTGTGGTCACGTCACTGCAATTTCCTCAATTTCAGCGAGCAATTAGACGCAGAGGCGCGCCTGGCGGAGAGTAAAGACAATCCGGCTAACTTTGGATACGGCTGTGAACGACATTGCATCTGTGAAATACCCGGTCAGGTGTCCTGCCCTGGTACAGTGCCCCTGCCAGAGCATATGCGTGGCAAGTTTAGGTTTATGCCCAAGTAAAATGTGTTTTTAATTGTTTCTTAAAAGCGATCCGTTTTTATAATAATAAATTAGTTGAAAAGTGGTTGTTGTTTGTGCTTAGTAAATAAGGTTGCACTCATCGTCTTTTGGGAGGCTGCCGTCGATGATAAGGTGCCGTAGACTTAGTTTTGCTGTATTTGCCGTGGGGCCCAGTTCGCTGCAAAGCGTCGCGATCTTTGTTGAATTGGTAGCGCTGGATGAAGGGTACATTTTGTTCCAGGCCGATGGTGTTTAGTTCCAAATTGTCATCTGTCTGCCGCTCCAGGGCCTTGAGTTTGGCTTCTATAGCGCGAATGGCTTCTGCTTTGCTAATATTCTCCTCGCGCTTGCCCCTGCCCAGAGCGGGTATCTCGATGCGAGGCTTCGGCCTTTGAAAATCATCCTACAAGTGATTTTTATTGACATTTATATTATTATAGATTATATTATCAGTCTCAGCAAATAATGCACTCACGTATTTTATGTTCTTGGCAAGACGCACAGCTATGGAGCGACTGCCCATGTTGGTTCCGTCCAGTTTTAGGAGCGCGTTTACGGCGCCCTCGTTGTGTGCGTACGTGACGAAGGCGTATCCACGCGACTGGCCGACCATGGGGCCGCCCTTGTGAAACAGCATGTCGAACTTTTCGATGGCACCGCATTTTTGCATTAGTTTGAGAAGTTGAAACCGATAGTTGTCAAAAGCAATATACAAATTAGCACAGGAAAAGGAAGGACATATTCAGTGCAAAATTGCACGGCTCACAACTTACTCGGTGATGCGTGAGTCCAGATTGCCCACCCAGATGCGCCTGTGTTCCTCGGAGAGAGCATTGGCCTGTGCGGAGCTTGTAGGGCCACTCTAAAGTAAAAAACAAACGAGTTAAGCAATTGTAAACAGTACTTTTATCTCTTTTAACGCACAGCACTTTCCATTGTTGCAGCAGATTATTTATTTTAACATCGATAGCTCGATAAACGATTGCTGCTTTCATTCCTTTACCCTGAAAACATTTCATCGATACTCAAACCGCAGAGCTGCCTTGATTTTGCTTTCGTGAACAGCTGTTTCGTCATATTCCGTTTGATTGGGCTTTTAAATTAACTCATGTCTAACGGTCTAAATCTTCTTTAGAGGCGTCTGCTGCGAAAATGTGAAAACCCAAACAACATAGAACCCATAAAGATAAAGAAGGGAAATAAAATTAATATGATATTTACTGACGACGACTTTGGCTATGGGGGCTAGTTCAATTTGTTGAAAAAGTTCAATCGTTAATTTTCGAGTTCATTTAAAATTGTAAATCTTCTACTGGTAGGGTTTTCTATGTATTAAATTTCCTTGGGTTCTTAGCTTTTCCGTAAATTAATACAGTTAATTTGAAACTTACAGTTTAATTGGTCTTGGCAAAGGGCATTGCTTCTGCGTATTTCAGATACATATATAGTAATTAGAGTGGCAACCTCACATAACGATATCATTTCACAATTTTTTTAATTTAACAGCTTTAAGAATATTGCTTTGTATAAAATACAAATAATTAAATGAATAAAAATGCGTATTGCCCGATATAAAGAGTCTTCAATAGGAAGTAATTAAGTGTGCGAAATATCTAGATTATACCTCATAAGTATTGGAATATATACAGTCTTAAAATTGGTTTGCTCACGCTCTGTTGTTCGATTTTCTTAAGATTTTGCCTTTACATCGAACGTTTAATAAAGCTATATGATATGTTTAGTGAAATTATCGTTCAAAGAAAAAGTTATTGCATAAAAAATTATATATTCGAAAATAGATAAGGTAATTTAAAATTATATAATTTAGAGATATAATATTTTGAATAAAATATGTACATTTTTTTGCGTTTATATTATTTTTTATCACTCATTAAATTATTCATGAGTTTCGTCTAAAATCAGCCACTAATCACCCATGAATTTAGTCATGATTTTGAATTCCAACTCACTCATGAATTCGATTTCATGACAAAAGTAAGGGAGAGTCATGAAGTCCTAGGGTACACCTGAGATTCTCTTCATCTTCCCTCGGACCCACACAAACGGAAATGCAAACTTCGGTGTTTGTTGTACAATTTTCAGAGCTTAAATTCGCATACAAATATGAATTTGTTACAACACTTCAACATCAATAACAAAAGCGAAGAAAAGAAAAGTAAATGAAAAGTGGTCAGTTTTATTTACACCATGATCATAAAATACATTACTTAGGCTGGGTGTGCCAAGTTAAGGCCATTTGAGCCAACTGGCTCGAATCAAATTTACACACACTTACACAACTTTATTATACCGCTGACCGCATGACCCATTCTATAGGTACACTCAAGTGTTGTATACTGATACGGAGACTAAACGAAGTGCGAACACGTGGGGCAGGAGATCAGGTTAACTAATTAATTTAATGGAAGGCATTTAGAAGATATGCGAGGCAAGCCTGCTTGGCGCCTCGCCTCATCGATAAATGAATTTAATTTGCATTAATTAATGTGGCTCTGCGCCAGCACACAAATGGGCCACACTTCAAGTTCGGCATTGTGAAAGTGAAGCAATGGCAATTGTGTCCGCAATCAATGATTTTTGGAGCACTCGGCATGACAAATTGCAAATCGCTTTGCGCTAGCCATTCGGCGGACCCAGAAGCGGATGCAGAGCCACCGCCACCGCCACCGACTGCCGCACTAAGCGCTACAAGTGCCATAGAAACGATGACCAGAGAATGGAAGACAGCAAGATGAAAGCAGATTGCGCAATATTTGCGTCACCACATTAAGCGAGACGCTGCTCGCAGCGGCCACAACGGTGGAACGGCGCGACGGCCGCGGGGCAACTGCAAGTGCGACGGCTGTTCGACCCGCATAATTCGGGGCCCTGTAACCGAAATAAACTGAAATATGGGCGAGGCCTACGCGCAGCAGCCAGCGACGAAAGCGAAGACAACGACAACAACGTCTCACAACATTGGAATGCAATTTCACTTCTTTAAATATTTTCTCAATAATTGTGCGCTTTGCGTTGACATTATCTTTATGGCACGCAGCTGCACACAGCCAGATATACATACACACATACAAAGTTGTAAAGCATACGCTGAATTTCGGGCTAATTCATGTAAACGTGGCTTAAGGTTGAATCAAGAAATATATAGAGTACCACATTACATGTCAGAAATGAATGAGAAACACGAGTTTCTTCGCGGTTATCTCATTGTAAACATTATTCATTTTGTTCCTATAGTATATTAAATACCGACGTTGGTAATATGTTGTTCATATGTTAGGGGCATGGCTGCAAACACAAAAAGAAAAAAATATGGCGCCTTTACGCTTGCTTGTGAACCTGGTTTTCAACACAATAAGCCCAGGTTTTCGCTCGTTCCTTATTTTAGACCCATTATCTTATATTACAAGCTAAAATATTATATTTTTTATATATTATAATATTTATAATACTAGCGAATTCTCATTTATGATTCTAAGGTCGGGCAATATATATTTTTGGTCTTGACATTTTCGTTCTTCTGAAATCAAGCAAAACTAATTTATAAAAGAAATGGTTCGGTTCGGGCATGGGCTCGGCAGTAATTGTGGATAGTTGGTCAGGAATTCTTAAAAAACCAAAAACCTTTTCAATTTAAAGGTAATGCTTTTATCGTTTGTTCCTTTTGCAGCTATGTATATGATATATTCGTTCGATCCGGCATATGTACTCTATGCAACAAAAAGACGAACCTTTGCAAAGTTTCGATAGCTTCACGGCTATATTGACCGGCTGTTGATAATGATCGAGAATATATATGTACATCTACTTTTAGGATATACGAACATAAGCTGCTAGTGTTAGGAAACTAGAAATGAGTTCTGCCCCCTCGATTTCAGCAATTTATTTGATTTCTAGCAATTTTGCGCCGCTGTTAACCCAATTTTAGAGCTGTTAACTCAGTTTGCGTGGTGGTGCCAAAATGGCTCAAACAACCGGTAAAATCTAATTTAATTTATTTACAATTTACGGTAGTGTTTGTTTTAGCAACTTTGTGCCCTCCGTATATACGGAAGGCGAATATAAAAAGTTAGGGGTGCAAGTAAAAAATGAAAATATATATAACAAAATGTATAAAATAAAAGATAATATAGTCAAAAATAAATGAAATAGATAATATGATGAAAATGTATATTTTAAAATATTAAACAATTAATTTATAGCACAAAAGTAAAAGATCTAGTTAATTTGTATTACATAAGAGAGTTGGCCAAACTTGGAGTCGGACGGGATGCCTTTAAATTTATCTACATATAGATAGATGAACAAGCATAGATGTTAACGCGTGGATCCAGGCAATTTAAATAACTGATGCTCGGCAAAGGAGTTTAAAATTATGAAACAATTTGTTGAGAGCCTGTCTGGGTTTATTATAGTAATAAGTTGTTCAAAATTAAGCAATAATAAATAAAAATAAAATAAAAAATATGATCGAATGCACTGATAATCTAACGTACATTTGACATTTGTCATTTGTTTTAATGCAGTACGTAATTGATAAACAAAGTAAGGAACAGTTTTCAATAAACTGCTTCGTATATCCTTTTTTGTAGCGCTGGCTGTAGCGCATATACAGTGGCTCCCAGCTCACAGCACCCCGGGCGTATTGACATTTTAACAAAGAAACATAACTCTTAAATGGAAAGGGCAATCAACAAAATGTAACCGCAGAATCGTTGATTAATGTATAAACTTAAGCAAAACGACTTCATTTATTTTTTATCTCAATCCCTTTTATAATTAAAAAGGCAAAGCACAAAAGTATTTAACAATTTAATGCTACTGTGGCTATTGTGCGCAATGTCCATTCACGAAATTGCGCTAAATGCACATTATAAATTGCATTCAGCAGATAAGTAAAATTGTCAGAATCCATATTTATTAGCAATATTAACTTTCGAGGCAACACAAATCGAAAACCAGCTGTTTGTAAGTGAAAGTGGACGCTCCCCGCGAATAGAAATACTTTTCGAGCTTTATCGATAAATTGTGGACGAAAACGTAAAATGGTTGATAGAAAAAGCCGGGTACAACAGGTATCTCCCGGCGTTGCACGGCTCAAATGAATAATGTTCAACATGCAAGGGGCACCGCACTTGATTGTTATTTCTTTTTTCTTTCAAACTTTGACGGTAGCACCAGAAAAACAACAGAAAACTTGAATTACCTAACAAGTGTACACCCGCGTTAGATAAAGTGTTAAAATTGTTTGCCTACTGTTCGTCCACTGGAGGCGTGGCAAATACGTTTTCCACAGGTTTAAAAAATAATGCGGCAGCGCGGAGCTGGGTACGGGGTATCTCCTAATCGGGCTTCCGTATTACCATATGATATACCATACATAGCTCCAGTATATTTTCAATGGTCGATTTCCTGCTCTGTTATCCTAAAATCGGTAAATGTCGGTATTAGCCTAGTTTTTTGATTATATATCGTAGACTAAAAGTTAGAGACACCAACATTTGTATGTGAATTCGCGTATAGTAGAATACCTTCTTCGCTCCACGACTTCCCTTATGACTGTTGAAAAAGTCTGCGTACATTGTCCAGGCAGAATCTTCGACTCTTGCTTTCCAGTGGCAGTGGCATCGTTGAATGTGTCAACGATGGGAAACCTATAATAGGATTCGAAATAACCGTTGAGAAGTCCTCTTCAACTTGAATGGTGCAGTTCAGAAAGCGAGCATTCAGCAACGTTTTAAGCCTTTTAAATTGGTAGCTGCAGCAAGCCAGATTTAAAATTGAATCTTTTCTGTCGTCATTAAAAACGCACTGATACGGATATTTTTAGTAATATCCTTGAATATAAAAATATCATCCCTGACTATTTATTCGGGTCCTGCGCCAAACAGAGTCCATTTGGTAAACTTAAAAGATAATGCGCCAAAGAGTGTCTAGCAAAGAGGACTATTATGTCATATCAATGATTGCCGCAATCATATTTATGGAATTTAAAACTAAGATTACGACACACTCTAAATTGCTTCTAAAATGTACTCTGGATTGCCAGCAGGCAGTGTATTGGCCCGATCGTATTCATAGCCGGTCTCCCGACCACAATGCAGAAGTCATGGACTTTTTTAGCCTAACGCTTACTGTGATGTAATAGATAGAAGGATGTAGAAGGATAAAGACGCCGTATATGTTTAAATGTCCATGCAAGCCAGACTGTGAGCTTGTGACGTCGCAAGTTGATGAATCTTTTTTATGGTTTTGACAAAATTGACAGCTCTTCGGAATGTTGGAAAAAGTACATTTATAGACATAAACAATATATTATGCAATATAAAAGTCACACTTTGTCTTTTATGCAGCATTATAATATCGTGGTGCGCCGTTCATAAAAACTACTTATAAAACAAAAGAGTTTTCACAGTCACTTTTATTCAATAGATTGTTTCTCACCAAAACTGAAGTTTTGATTGACTTCCAATGGCTGCAATGTCAGGTGACCTATATACATGTATGTTTTCTTAATCCACCTTCAGAATCCGGACGGCCCTACAGCATATAGAAGCACAAATATACTATATGTACGTCGAAGTCTCCTAACTAACTGGCAAAGTTGGCATTGCAGCCAATTTGCATTAAGCATGTGGCAAGAGCCACAAAATTTGTGTGGAAATGTTGCAAAACTGGTCGAGTACGTGAGACCTTTCTCTCTCTCTCTCTGCTCTCTCTATCTGTCTCCCTCTCTCTCGCTCCCGCGCCCGCGCCCGCGCTGTCTCTTTCCCACTGGCTTGCTCTCTGATGCCGGTCCCTTTAGTGAGCACCTTGTGCCGACTCTGACGTCGTTAGTATGTCTTGATTAATTTTGTTTTTTACGTTTAAGAAATTTCTTCACTTTCGGTTTCGAGTTTTCAACTCTACGGCGTCGGCAGCATCGCCGCCGACGACGCCGCCGTTGGCTAATACCTATATGAGCTGGCGTTATTATCTGTGCGGCACCATTTTAAATTCGAGAGTGACAAGTAACGGACGATCCGTTGCCAAAACGTTGTCGATTCGTGTTCCAAGCAATATCGCGGCGAGACGGCGCCTTGCTAGTTTTCCTCATCCGAACTATTCGTCGCGTCCTCGTGCGGTGAATAAACGGCAAAGTAGCTGCTAATTGTTTTTTTTTTAGTGTCGAAACTAAACTGTAAGAAAAGCTTGTTAGCTAATACATAACGTGTTTGCCGCAGATTGAGCATCTGTCTCAGAGCATAACTTGCGGATACGCCGTTGAGAGCAATAAACACGAGCCGGCATGGTAAAGGATTTAATTTACAATTTCTAAGATATATTTTTCAGTTTAAATCAAAGGATCAAGAAATATATGTGTTATAATGATCACTTACTGGGATAAAAAAACGGCAGGGGCTTAGGTGATCGATAATCGCAAGGAAGATAAAAAATAAAACAAACTAGCAAGTGGTCATGATAAAAAGTGATTCTTAGCACAATGTCTGTGGACAAAATTATGGAATATGGAATTATAAATGTAGCGTCAATTATTTCGATAATATTTGCGAAGGGCCAAAGAATTGCGAATCAAGTCCAGTTTTAGAGTATTTTACAACTCATAAACCTTGCGAGTAATATTCAATTTGCTTGCTTTGTACTTCAACTATTGCTGCTGGCTGGAAGGCAACATTTATTAACCGACATTACGAGCTCTACCTGTAAGTAAATATTTGACGGGCAGCAGCAGCTAGGACCAGGCAATCAAAATGAAAATATGTATGCTAATTGAAATAGGAACCCAGCTGAGGCAGAACGGAATAAGCACACTTTTTGGGGTCTACTGCAGCTGCAATCCATTTGGATTGTTGGAGCACCCGTCTTCATTTACATTTAATAACATGTGTCTGCACACACGCACACACACACATATATGTAAATGTTTTGTGTAAGGTTTTTGTTGTTTTTTTCGTGTGGTTTGTTTGCTCATCTTTAAACCAAATTATCGTTTTCTCAACGAGAGTGAAAGTCCGTTGCTTGTTGTTTTTATTTGTTGGTTTTTGTTTTTGCCTTTGCTTTTCGTTGTATTGTTGTTTTCTCTGTCTTCTGCTCATTTGTTTGGCCCGCTGTTGTTATTGCTGCTTTGCTGTCGCTGTCGCTGTTGTTGTTTTGTCATTTTTTTTATTTTTTTTTTAGCATCAATAACAAATATTTGTGGACTATGCTAATGAACAGAAATTGAACGAAAGTTGCTCAAACTAATGCCAATGTAAATAGATAAAGTTATTGCGTGTGCAAAGGCTGCAACGGCTGAGACATTTTAGCCACTTGTTTATTCTGTCATTCACATTCCATATCCCCCATATTCCACATGCGCCCGCGCTTCTCGATGGCCAACTAACTGACTGACTGCGAAAGCCACTGGCTTTGTTGTTGCACTGGCTTCAACTGCGGGCTGCTGCTGCTGCCAGCTCATTTCACAGACAATGGGCGACACTACAGATTCGCGTTGCTCCCCCGCCGGCCCCCCTCGCGCCGTGCACTTGCCCACCCTGTTGATGGCACTTTTAATTGTTTGCTATTTCTTTTCCAAATTTAATGCTTTTTCTTAATAGGGACTGCGTAATTTGGCTGCCTGCATTTGTGACACCTACTCATCCTCACCGAGAAGAGGCCGCACTTGGCAGAGCCGTCGATGTTGCTGCCTTTGTCTTGGCTAACGGGAAGAGAAAGTTTTTACCTCGGTCGCGGCATTTCTTTTCAACTGCGTCTTCGCTTTTGGCCACTTGGGGCGCTTATGACATTTAAATACTGGCCAAATTGTTGTTTGTTTCGCTTATTGTTATTGCTGCTCGGCTGCGGTGTTGTTGGCTCTGGCCGTTGCTTTATCTCTTGATATTCAACGTGCAGCACAGGCCATCAAGCTGCTCTCCATGCAGATGATTTCCAATAGTGCGTCTTACGTAATTGTTACCAAATTGGAGAAAGGGGCTTCGCCACTCATGCAATAACACAGACACACACACGCACGCATACACATGCACATACTACAACACGGATGTGTCTATGTGGGTTTATTATTATTCGATTTTTTGCTGCGTATTTTGCGCGAATTGATTTTATCGTTTACTTTAATGCGTCGCATACATATAGAGTGTATTCAAACCCAATTATTTAGAACGTATAATGGGGTAACTCCCATTAAACCAACAATTGACGCTTTAATCTCTAAAACTGCCTTGATACATACTATTTGTGGCATTGAGTCAATGAGGTCCGTGTCATGCCCCTTAATCAACTGTCAAATGCTTCTGATGTTTTTCTTGCTGCTTTTACGATTCGATTGACACTTCATTAAAAATTTAATAATGTTCGGAGACTTAATTGACCAAATGTAATCGGTACAAATGGTTTATTGGGTTTGTGGAAGCTTATGAAACAGGTAGAAGAAAAGGCAGCTCGTAAGCCATAAACTAAATAAATTCTTGGAGGGTATTTACGTTTCTGCATATCACGTTTATTTTAAACTATTGATATTCCTCATGCAAATTATGGTTTCTTTGTTTCGTTATTGTGCACACATCATTTGCAATTGTCTGCATATATAGGTATAAATCGAACTTAAAATTGTCAGCTCTGCTAAGCATGAGCATCTTAAGCTTCTCTTTCGCCTTTTTTAACAAAAATGTTAATTCAGAGAAAGTGAAAATGTGGAAACAATAATCGGTTCTCCAATTTGTTTTCAAATTTTGATTGCACTCCAATCATTCTAGGGCTCGGATTTCCTTTTCCCTCTTCGGTTTTTAAACAAAGCGAAAAGTGGCTATTGAAATAACATTATAGTCAATTATTGGAGTGCCGACCAAGAAAAAAGTTTAAAGCTTAAGCAACCGCATCAAGTGAAATTAACAAATAAAAACAATGCAGTCGGGTGTAACCGACTGCGTCCACAGTGTAATAACAATTTAAAACAGTCGAACGCGCGCTTAATGATTATTGCCAAGTTTTGTTGACTCAATCTTTGGAGGGGAAATTTGTAAGCCGGGAAAATCTATTCCAGTTATACATTCATACAGCAGTCCACTTGTCAAACTGGGTCAATCTCTAATTGAGGAATATATAGAATTTTGCGATTTTTAATTTAATTGAGGCGTGCTTTGAATTTGAGTAAACGCTGGCGGAAGTAGTGTGTGTGTGTGTGTGTGTGTGTGTGTGTGTGTTTTAAGCTTGTCTAAAAAGCAAGAAAAAGCGCTGCAATGAAAGCACATGGTCAAAAATTCTTTCTAAACAATTTCAGAAACTAAAGAAACTTATAATAACTTTATCCTAATGTGAATAACATTGCAGACGTATAAAATTTGTGGGATAACTTTCCCAATTTTTTATCGAATGCTCCTATTTAAGATTATATTGTATAGTAATTCGATGTTGGTGATATTTAGCTTATATGTTTGGAGCATATTTATGCTCACAATTACCCAGTCGGCTATCGAATTCTGGAATCCAAAAAGGATTTTCATTTCGGTGTTTATGTTAGTAAAAAAAACTTTTAGGGAAAAAAGAAATATTCTTAATCTGCGCACTATTCAAGAACCTACTTACCATAGTTGGACTCTAGAATTCTCTGCCCAAAGGTCGCAAGAGTCGGCTGATTACACATCCAAGGGCATAAAAGAATGCATGTGTTGTTTGCAAAATCTTGTCTACCTGTCCATTTATCGGCATAAACGCTGACTTGCCGCTGGTTATGCTAAAATCAATAAATATGAAATCTAGCCGAACCTGATTTTTGCTACGATCTCTCGCATTGCGGAAATCTTTGTATATGGCCAGGCGAAACAAATATTTTATAATATGCCGCTGGGACATTCCGAAATGTGTGCGAACAGAAAAATAAAATTGCTCCTCGGCCAAGATTCGAACTACGCAACTTGCTGCACTTTTGACTGCAACTCAAGCTGTGGAGAAAAAGCCCTAGAATGAAGAACTACTGTTGAATAATCCATTCAAATCGTTTTTTTATTGATTACGCGAATTCAACTCCACATTCCTAAATTGGACACTGAAGCACTTGTACGGACGGTCCATCCGACGGATAGATCGACTCGTCTGTTGATGCACATTAGCACAAACGCTTTTTAGATTTATTGGCCCACTTTCAATATCACAGCTAATGTGAAAAGATCTCTTTGCCTGGGAATAACATGATAACACCCATCGCCGTTAACAATCAGCAATCTAACTGTCCCCGATTTTCTCACTCTCACCCTTCACTTTTAGATGCTGCTGCGATCAATAGTGCTGATGACCTTCTGGCTTTGCATTGCCAACGCTGTGCTTAGCGGCAAGGAGCTGAAGCGGCGGGAAGCGGGCTTCGACAGCTATGGGCCGCCGCCCAGGCCGGCACCACAGTACGGCCCGCCACCACACCACGTGCCGCATCGTGAGTACGGCGTGCCGCAGCAGATTCCCTTCCGGGAGTACGGTCCTCCGGCGTTAAAGTACGGTCCTCCCAAGCTGAAATTCTTGGGTGGTGGTGGTGGTGGTGGCGGTGCATCGTCCTCGAACGGCATCTATGAGCAGATCAAGACACACTTTGGCGTTCCCAAGCCCTTCTATGGCCCGCCCCATGTACAACACGAACCAGCGCCGGAGTACGGCGTACCAAAGCCCGTTTACGGGCCACCCGCACCACATTATGGTCCACCGCCGCCGTCGCCTGCACAGCAGTATGGACCGCCGCCGCCACAGCAGTACGGTCCGCCACCACAGCCAGCTCCGCAGTACGGGCCACCGTTGAAGCTGCAACACCGCCCGGCGCCGCAGTACGGCCCGCCACCACCGAATCCACAGTTCGGCAAGCCCTCAGGCTTAGTACAGCCATTGCCTGCACCACATCCCGCCCAGCTGTTCAAGCCACACTATCAGCCAGCCACGTCTTACGGCCCACCCGCCTCCGGGCCACTGAACCTGCCGCCCAAGCCGGTGTACGACACGCCACCTAACTACGGCCCACCACCGCTGCCAATCAATCTGCCCGCACCGCAATCGGCGAATTTCAACCGTGTGCCGGAAACGACCATTATACTAAGCGGGCCCGGCGGACAGCAGCTGCCGAGCGGACCGGCTGGCGGTCCCCTGAAGCAGGTGCAGATCCAGATTGACGCCTCTGGACACACGCACAGCATCAGTGGCTCGCAGGCTCCCTTCCACACCGCATGCGATGGCTGGAAGCCCATTTCAGCGCCCACCGGCGCCTACATCGAACAAAACCACATCGAGACCCAGGGCGGCTACAGTCACGTCGACCAGGGCCACAGCCAAGGCCAGGGTATTGCCACCCAGTACAGTATTGGAGGCGCCTCCAACGGCGGCAGCCTTGTCGATGGCCTCTCCGACGAACAGCTCGTGGCAGTCGCTCTGCAGAGCGAGGGAGGCAGCGGAGTCACCGGCCCCTCCGGCGATGGGCATCTGAACAGCATTAGCTCCGAGGCCTTGCAGGTGGGTAACCTTTGGGAAGTTGGCTCCAATTGAGTTCGTTCACTGATGCTTGTTTCTTTCGCGATCTCCGATAGATCTCCGTCGGCTCCATCGATGATTCCTACTCAAAGCCACCGCCAGATTCGTTTGCGCCCGGCTCCGTGCACGCCCAGAAGTACCAGACTATTGGTGGCGGTCCACAGGGACCTGGACTGAAGTATGGACCCCCGCCGCCGCAGTTCGCAGCCCAGACGAGCAGCCACGCCCAGTCGCAGGCGCAGTCGTTTTCGCACTCCAACGTCAACATCCACTACGGCTTGCCTTCGGGCAATCCGCAGCCGTTCCCGCAGCACGGCGCTGGCCATCCGAAGGCACCGGTGGCCTACCGCCCGCCCGTTCCCGCCGGCCTCTTAGAATCGATTGGCGCCACCGTGCAGCATCTGGATCAGTTTGGCGTGAAGCCACCACAACAGCCGCCCACGTACATTCCACCCGCCACCCACGAGATTGCGCTGAGTGGCCCGCCTGCCGCACCACCGCCCATCTACGGAGCGCCCCTCAATCTGCAGGCGCCCACCCAGGTCGTCGTCGAGCAGCAACTGCCGCAGCCGCAGCCGGGTCCAGCTTTTGCCCACCGTCAGCCCGCCTTCGGTCCAGTGCCGCCGCCCCAGCCCCACTACCTGCCCCCACCGCCGCAGCCCCCGCAGCCACACGCAGCGCAGCAGTTCCTGCTGCAGCATCAGCAGCACCAGCAGCACCAGCAGCAGCAGAGCAGCTACAGCAGCTCCCAATACGTCCACTCGCAGGCACTGCCGTTGTCCCAGCAGGCGCCACGGTTCAACCAACAGGCGGGCTTGGCAGCTGGATTGCACGGTCAGCAGCAGCAGCTGCTGGTGGTGCACGACTGTGGACAAGGTCCCAACCTCGTCAGCAGCCCCGGCTACCAAGTGCAAAAGTATCCACAATTTGGCAGCGTCTCGGCGGCTTCCCCCGGTGCCTACAATGCCATCGAGCAGAGTGTCCCTGTCGCCGAGCAGCATACGCAGTTCCTCGCCGGTCCGTCGGACAGCTACGGGCCACCAGCCTCGGGCAACGAGCTCAACTTCGATCACTCCGGGTACGCCTCGCAGAAGTCGGCGGTTGCGGCGCTGCCAGACGGCACCGATCCGCAGGAGCTGCAGGGATTGGAAGGCTTGGACGTGATCTCGGCCCAGAAGTCGCAAAGCATTCAACTGGGCAACGGTCCGGTGCAGCCCACCCAAAACTTTCAAGTACAGTTTGGCAGCTCGTTGAGCAATGCGGGTGGTGTTGGTGGTGGTGGCAACCACGGCGGTGTCGCCGCTTTGGGTGAGCACAGTGCGAATCATGAGGAGATTCTGTCGCAGGGCCTCCTGCAGTCCATCCTGACTGCCATCGAGCAGCCGCAGTCGTCGTCGTCGTCGTCGTCACTGCCCCAGAATCACAAGGCACAGAGTCGGTCTGACGGACAGTATCACGAGGAGGAGCCAAATGAGCAGCATGTGGAGGATGCAGATCAGCAGGAAAAACAGCAGCATGACGCCTCCAATCGCGTCGAGGTGCGCGTCCTGCCCAACTCCGACGACAAGGAGAACAACGTGCGCTCCGAGGGCAACGAGGTGGAGCCTATCGTGGCTGCCGAGGTCGAGGAGGAGGCCAAGCATTAAGTCAAGTCACTACCTAGGTAGCTATCGTTTGGAATTGAAAACTATGTATGTAGTCCGTATCCCCTATCCACAGATGCGTTGCTTCTCCTTTTTTATTGTTCGTGGTGCAATCTCATGTTTCAGTTTTCGACAATATTCGCTTTGTGAACTCTCGTTGTACGCATTGCCATTAACAAATAATTAAGACACGGGATGAAAACTGAGGAAACGACCAACACAAACTAAAGAAGCTAAGATAAGTCGCCAAGCCATTAGATACAACGTGGAGTACACATACAAGTGCATTTTCAAGTTAAGCTTGTGTTTAAGAATATATTAAATAAATTATTTATTTATTGTTATTGCTATTTGTATTTTCCTAATAATAAATATGTTTATGTGCTCTATACGAATAGTCTTGAACAGAATTTTATTTTTGGCGGAGGGGCTTTCAAAATAAATATTGCGATTAATATGAGAGTATTGGAAGATTTTCGTTCCAAATATATACTTAGATGGGGGCTTGAAGCCCCAAAGCCCCCCTGCCTAAGCTACTGGTTTTGGATATAAAACGCATAATATACATATTTTTGATCAGACTGAAGACTGTAAAGACGACAACTCTGATTGTGGACTTTTGTAAATCATTACACCTTCGGGTAAATAGGGGTAGATTTGTTTGCAAAATCAGACAATGACGCATCTGTAAAACATATACATATTCATATACATATATATATGCATACAAACAGGCAGAAAGACTTTAAATTTAGAACACAAGTTATTGTTGTTGTTGTTCTATGCACGTTTATAATTCATTATCGACCCCCATTGTATGGCTTTACATGTGTAGTAGGAAGTTAAATGCTTGTATCCCTACGAAACGTCAAGACCATCGTTACCTGACACCGTTTTTAGCCACCCTCCTTTTTTGTTGCCGAGAAATCGCATTCTGCTATACTGAACTCTAAAGTACATTTTTGAAAGAATACAACCTTGGAATTCGGAACAGAGGTAAATATGGTTGCTGGCTATGAAAAACAAAATAAAAATTAAATTAAATCGTAACCAGGTATTAATTGTGGGTGGGCAGCACTCTAAAACTGGCAAAAATGCAATAACATTTAATTTTTTTAAATAAATATTTGTCATCAACATCAACATAAAATCGGATTAAACAAGTATACATTATCAATTTGAACTCCTGGCTTTATACATACATCTACAGGCACATGTTTACAATCACAACACAAAATAAATATATGCACAAGAGCCAGCACCAAAATGTAAATCAATACTAACACAATTAATTACGATTCATCAAATTATTTGCAGCACACACACACACTCACACACACACACATCTAGTATATTGTGCACTAGCTTTCACCCGCGGCTTTGCTCACGGGACTCGAGTTGTGTTATCCCCTCCCCCTTTACACAAATGTGTGTACTTTAAACAAAAATAACATGCACTCTGTTTACAAAGAGAGTGTGTCCAAACTTCAAATGGATACTTGTAGCAAAGTGGATAAAATATCAAAAAACGATGTGTGTAAAAAATGTAAAAATCATGGTAGATATAAATAGATGGTGCATAAAGGAAAAACACAGGTATAACTATTTTTTTAAACGGGTATTTAAAGTGCGCTTCTTGGTTAAATTAAAAGAGTTGCCAGAAAGAACTCAACGGACTAGACATCAAATTTCACTGGTAACCTAAAAAGAAGAGGAAAGATCATATAATATATGTGGTTTGTCCCCTCTGCGGAACTTAGGTGAACTCTTATGTTGACGTATCCTTAACCTAATCAGATTTACTCAAAACCTCCACTCCAAGTCCCGCTTGAACCAAGCAGCAGTTGTTTCTGAAAGATTAAGATATCTTAAAGCTCAAAAAGTTTTTCGATAGTTCCTGCGGCAGCTTTATGATATAGAAGCCGGTCGATGCAGAAATAAATTGAGAGACTGTTTCTCTTAAAAGTAGATATCACTAAATCGAAATTTTCCTTCTTTAGCCTCAACCTGGGTTTAAAAAAACATTAGTGCAGTATAACTTTTTTTATTTCGTCCATTTTTATTTTATTGGCCAACCGTCTTCATATATGTATTAATAGATTTTTTCTCAACTTTTTTCTATCTTGCAACATTGTTTTAAGGTTGCAGTTTTTCTTAATTAACCACATTAAAATTGTTTGCCTTACACACAAGTTTTATTAAAACATATTTCATTTAAAAACTGTTTTTGTATTTATTCGCATTAATATAATTTTTGTGTACTTAGTCGATATTTAACTCTACAAAAAATGGGGTCAACACATTTGTAATTATTTCTTATAGTTAAAGCTTACGGTACATACATACTTAATGTGTTTAGCTTCCGCAACATGGACTTTATTTTCACCTTATTTATAGATACATGAAAATTTGAATGACAATTTTTTTTTGTTTTCGTTTTATACTCTGTTCCTAAAGGAACAATAACTATATTCGCTTTATAAATAGTTTATTTTGCTGTCGATTCGCCTGTCCGTATCGACATTTTTTCTAAGACTGTTGAAGCTAAAGTCCTTAAACTTGGTATATTTACTATATGCTTGAATATACCAGGTTCAAAAATTTCTTTGCTTCTCCCATTCTTGCTTCTTTCCCGTAGTTCTTTAGCTAGAATAATCAAGTTGTGCTTGATGAGATTATCATTTTCTTAAAGAATAAAGCCCAAAATAGTTTTACCACGGTCATTTTAACCGCACAGAATCGATATGGGAGCACATCTTATAAGGTTATATAAACAAATTTGGATTGATAGATAATTAAAAACACCGTCCAAAGATTAAGTGGCAAATTTTACAGCCCTGCGCAAATCGGAAAAATTAAGATCTTTCACAGATATCTAGTCAATTTTCAGACTTACTTAATTTGGTTCGTTGGACTTGACGGAAAATGTAGTCAAAACTATTGATCCTCCAAAAGCAAAACGGTTGTTCCACACATGTTCTCAACTGTTATTATTTTGGGAACAGAGTAAATCGCAGTCGGGAGAATCCGAACGCAACGATCTTACTTTTGTCCTTTTTCTCCGTTGACGTTAACTCAAATTAAAAAAGCTACCAAGTTCAAAAAAAAACACAACCACCAAAAAAACTAAAGGAATAAAACGCGGTTAAAAGTCGTGGATCGAAAAACGTCAAAATCGTTTTATATAGTTTAGAGGTGAATTCCCCAGGGTTTTTAGCTTTTATCGGGGGCTCTTAACAATTGTGGTTTATTGGAAAGAGCATTTTTGGAAGGGTTTGTTGGGATTTTATATTTATGTACATATGCTGTGGTTTCTCGTGGTGCTAAGAATGATTTCGCAAGGTTTCGCGCGTTAAATGTTAAATGATTTGGTCTTTGGTGTTTTTTTTTTGTTTTTTTGTTTTGCTTTATTGAATACATTTGTAATTTATTAAACGTCATCACATTTATAAAATATATTCTTTAGTTTTAAATGTTTGTTTTTTGATTTATATATATGTTGTATATATTGTATTTATGTATTTCCTTTAAATTTATGTATATAGTACGTTATTGTTTGTAAGAGAGTTCAAGGAAATATTTGTAAATTTGGAGAAATGTTGGCTAAAGTGGCTAAGACTTGGCTTGGGTGGACTATTTATATTTTGTATACCTTCTTCCCTCTGCGAGTAGGTAAAAAATGTGTGATAAAGTTGTGCAAATGTAACAGGCAAAAGCCGGCATCTTTGACGCCATAAAATACACCTATCTATTATTGATCGAAATGAGAAGCTAAGTTAATTTAGCCATGTCTGCCTGTAAGTCCATTTCTATGGACCAATCTCACTGGTTGAATGAGCTAAGAACCTAAAACTTGAAATACAGTGTCTCGGTAAAAGTGCAATGGGTGCTCCAGGATCCCAAGATATCTTTCACACTTTTAGAGCCGTAATAGACAGATCGTACCGCCCTGCCCTAATTACACTTTAATAAGATTTAGTTTGTTTGTGGTTATATAAGAATTTCTGCATATTCGCGTAAACTTGCGCCGATACTCCAAATGGGACATAAGTTTGTATTTTACGTTTTGTACTTAACTTAATTGTTAAAAGCAATTATTATCACCGGGAGAGGGCGTATGAAGGAAGAGGGGTTATTCGCTATGCCCAAACTGGTCAAAGTAGAAAAGAAGGGTTATCAGGTATAGAAAAATAATAAGCTTAATGCAGCTTAATCAGCTTAATGCATATCAGCAGACAAAGAACAATTAAAGTGTTTCTTTTCTCAAATACACCGATCCACCTAAACCTAATCACCTTGTCCAACATGAACATCTGTTATCCGTCCCTTGGACGTTTAAATATTGAGCTCCCTTTAAACGATACGAGTGCCCAGTGTTAGATGTTCCTTCACTGATTGCCATTGAGTATCTTCTTGTAGGGATCTCAAATTCCCCATATGCCAGCGTTTTTAAATAGTCTGGAGTTGGTTTCGCAGCTCCAATCTGATGATTCAAACTGCCATGGTTTTTTAGGCGTATGAAATTTCATTCAGAAAGAGTGCAGAAGTGAGTGGATCAAAACTGTCCCTCCAGACTCCTTTGAGCATCGTGGGAATGAGCGGGAAAAAGCTTCGAATTGAGCGAGGACCGTACAGATATAATTTCTTATAACGGTAGTACAGCTGTTCCGATTAAACGTCGCATAGCTTAACAGCCTCTCAATAACTTCCAAAAAGGGGGACTGAAGACGGAATAGAACGTCAACTGAAATCCCTAGCACAAAGTGGCTTAGTTGGTGGCCATTCGCATTATCAGAGTTGTTTTTTCTGAATGAGTTGTTTTTTCTGAATGCATTTATTTTATTTGCTGAATTGACCTTATCAAATTCCTCTACCATTGCACCTTAGCATTTTCTCCGTGGCAGATCCCGCAGCGACTTTCCTGTCGTTCTTAGTTCGATCTCAAAGAGCAAGAGAGTAAGAGAGCTATTTGCTTTGTGCGAAAGAACGGGATCAACGATTTTTTGTGCAACTAGTTTTGCTCTTAAAATTGTGACGTCACAACATCGCGATTTTTAGGTGCGTGGCGCATTTGTATGAAAAAACGACAATAACGACAGAATATAATGGTTTTGTGCATGTATATACATTCCGGATTCGCATCAATAGCCATATCCGTCTGTCTGTATAAACTGTAAGAGATATATAATTATGTTTGGTTTTTTTTTGTGTCTCAATACCATGTGCAGATCAAGTTTTCTTAACATTTTCTGTTTTCCTAAATTAGATAAAAACCAAGAACGATTTTAAAGAAAAAAGATTATCGAATTTAGTTTTGATAAGCACTTAAATGTACTATAGCACTTAAATAATCTATTGCAAGAAGTTTAAGATCGGAGTTATGAAAGAAAAATTGTGTTAAAACTTCACAAGTCAATTGGCACCAAGCATAAACAATTTTTGTGTGCGTGTACATACATACATAAGCTTGTGCATTCTCTTTGTAAACTTTTTGTAGAGTTCTCTCTTCGAATTTTCTTAAGTTTTTTTGCGACTTAGTTCAGTTTTGAACTTGTGGTGTAGTGCTGCAGTGTGAGATGCAGTTCACGAGCTCGATAGGTCCCAATACCATTGAACACGGGTAAAAAAGGGTATACTGGTTTTGTGCAACTGTATGTTACACAGATTGCTCTTCAGGCGTCCGACATAAATTCAAATAAATTCATCTGCAAAATATCGTGAACTAACATTGGACAAAAACAGACAACTTAATCTGAAACTGTCCAGCTAAAAAAGTACAATTTCAAACTGTGCCTAAAAAAAATTACAACTGTACAAAACAGGTTAAGACGTATGGCAGTCAATAAGGAGAATCATAAACACACAATGGTATGTCCGGAACGAAGTATTCCGCAGGATCAGATCATTACAGTCTTCGCTGGAGAATCACCCAAACCACTATGCCGTACATTTTAATAATAACCTACACACCCTGGAACTCCCGATAGTCACAAAACATAAGTTTGTGAACTATTTATTTTTTAATTAATTAATTATCTTAATACTAGATTCCTAAATCATCACTTAGTTATATCAATCTAAGCTTAAAATATTGTTATTTATGTGTTTACTTTTATAAAGTAGTTAAAAACACATGTTATTGTTATTACTCAACAAATTCGCTTATTGTCCAACAAGGACAGAGTGCAAATAAAGAGTAATAAAAAAAAGAAATATATATACATATATATATATATATATATATATATATATATATATATTTTTGCAATTTGCCACATTTATCTTTGTAAACCTTTTTGATGTACACAGTAGGGTTCCGGATATCTCCTAGTTAAATATTATTACAAATCCGCGCCGTTCTCCTGATTGGGGTCGAAGATGCCTCCTTCTTCTGTTACATATAGTTGCACAAAAACAGTATACTCTTTTTTACCCATGTTCAATAGACTTTGGACCTATCCGGCATGTGAGCTGCATCTCATACTGCAGCGGCCACTATAAGCTTAAAACTCAACTCAAGTGATATTTCACATATTCTTCACAATCGCGAACAGTCGCAAAAAGTTAAAAAAAAGTCTACAAGTTGAATAAGAAAATGTATGTAGTACTTACTTATCCATACATATACATATGTGTGAACATGTCAATTGGCTTGCCAACTTTTTCAAATTTAACTTCTGTGTTTCTTGACCGATCATGATGAAACTTTTTACAATAGATTATTTATTTGATATAATAGTATATTTAAATCTTCGTGCAAACCAAATTTGTTATCTCCAGCTCTTTAAAACTACGTGATAAACCTAGGAATCGGGTGTTGCTGTCGATTTTGATTGATTTCAGGGAAACGGTGTGGGTTATCGATAATTTGAAATGCTCGTATCAAGGCACTTAAAAAACCAAACTTTAAGTCTCTAGATCTTTTAGCCTCTAAGATCGATGCGTTTACAAATAGACCTAATCGACTTGTTTGTTGTTATGGGCTTATGCCTGCTTCTGTCTGTTACATACATTTGACCAAAACCATTATGTTCTTTTTTATCCACCTATTGGTGCAGGATATAACAATTTAGAGTCCATTTATCGTATGGACTCAGCTTTGATATATTCTGCCAATTCTTCTTCGGGAGCCTACTTAGTAAATTTGGTATATCTGCGATGTGATTAATAAGCCGGATAAATACCGATGGAGATTTATTTCAACGGGAAATTAAAATGACATAGAACTGTGTATAAGCTACTGAAATTTATGGTTGTTAAATTTGTCAAATTTTACCAAACGTTTTTTTTAATGACTTCTGAGCTTCCTTACCGACCTTGAAGAAACTTTTGCCAATAGATTATTTAAGAGATATAGCAAGTGTTAACCAAAATTACTATCTCTACCACTTTGTATATAACAGAAATGTTCAAAAACCGTAGGTTGAAATGGATTTGTGTCGATATTGCGAAACGGTATTTAAAACCTCAAGTCGCTAAATTTTATAGTTTTTGAGACCGACAGGTTCATACAGTCAGACAGACATGGCTAGATTAACTCAGTAGCTGATGCTGTTCAAGAATATATATATATATACATTTTGGAGAACACTCCTTTTGTCTGCTACATAGATTTGCACATGACTTGTATACCCTATTTTTTTATCCATGTAATTTACACGGGATCAAAAAACATTATTTCCTTTTTTTGCATTGCTTTTAAATTTGCCCGATAGCAAATCTTGGGGTCGTACGTAGATTTTGTTGTCCGCCTTGGTATGGATAGATACGTATATAATAATGTTTAAATACATACATAAATATGTTCTTTAAACTGCACATCTTTAGCTCTTATGAATGCCCAGACATGTTTCTTAGAGTTTACTATAGCCCTAAGCTGAGCCTGTATAATACAACGACATAGACAGACAGTTCTTTTTGGAGCTTGGAATTATATAAAATTAGACATCTATAGCTTTCTCGTCCTAGAAAATGTTTGTTTGTGTGCCCGCGTGTTGCTTGCTTATCAAGCATGATCATTGAAAGAGCGAAATAGAACAGACGAATAAACAAACACCAACTTATGCATATAACATTTGACAATCACTTTAAGTAATGGCAAAGGTGAAAATTACACTAGTCGCATTATTTACAATATGTGTGGGTGTGTGTATATGTATATGTATTTCTGATAGCCTGTGTATTAGTGTACTTGTCTTTACAAGCACAAATTTCAAACGTGAAACGTTTGAAAGTTAAATACTATCTTTTAAAATTCTTATTATTTAATAATATATTTTGAAAAGTGATAAACAACACTGAAACTGTTGGCTAATGCAAACTGGCTTTATAATTTAGACAGAACGAGATCAACTGACGATGCACCATAGAGTAAACTTCAAATTATAATCAATTTTAAAGGTTTAGTAAAAAAAAAAAAAAAAATTACCTAAAACCCCTAAGAAACTTAGAAGGTGCTACCTATAGCATATCTGCGGCCGCATCCTGTTCCTCCTGCCAGCTATGTGGTTGGCACAACGCTACTCTCCAATTGCTTCCGGTGTAGTGGATAACGCTGCTCCTCTATGCAGTTAACGAGGACGATTGATCTTGGTTGCGACGTTTTAGTTGTTGCCGCCCTGTTGCGCTGCAAGGAAGAGCGACAAGTTGGATTCGAGTGCGCCTCCAAGATGAGCAGCGAGCCACACGACAACAGCACCAGGAGAAGAAGTCTCGGAGGCTGCACGGGCGCTGAGTTGCCATGGTGCATGGCCGCTGGGTGCTCGCCTGCGAATTTAATATAGTTAGTGGATGAAAGGATGTGGGTTGGGAATAGAAACGTAAAGTATGCGAAAGAAATGGGCACACAACTACTGAATTTTGCGCGCAATTCCAAACTATTTAAAGTCCACTAAAAGATATTGCCTGGCTTTTTAAGTCTCCAATGACGTTTAACAGATGCCTATATAACCGTGCAAAGGCTATTATATTATATAACATTATTGCCGCGATAGGTGTATTTCATAGAAAAAACCGATTTCAAACCCCATAAAGTATATATGCATATTCTTGATCAATTTGTTTCTATACAAACTACATAGTCTCTTAGTTGGCAGACAGTCTTAATGAAACCTAAGTTGGCATAATGCCTTCTTTTCATCGTATGTTATATAGGAGTCATAAGAACTATCTGTCAAAGAAGTTTTTGTCTCAGTCTCCACTCCTCTTAAATATCAGTTAAATATTTGATATCGGACCATAGCGTTTTCTTTTCCTGGGAACATTTGCTTAATTTGTATTTGTATAAACAACTTTTTTGTTATTCAAGATATCCCAATAAAAGATATAGCAGACGTATATCCATATCGACTTGGTATTTATACTTATACACAAAAGCATAATTCTAATATATTTAGCAGAATCTATAACAATAATGCGAATGAGGATGACAAAGTAGACAATCCTCAAGCTGGACGCTCATAGATTTGAAGATGACTTTACCCAACCCGAAGAATCTCATATTTTTCACCGTAAGGTAGTCGACAGCTATTCTTTAAAAATTAGTGTTTTGCCAAGAACTAGCCCCAGGTATTCCATCTGGCAGCATAACAAACAGCGGGACTAACTGCTTTCCCTACACATGTGACTACGTAAATATACTGGGAGGACATTTTAATGGGGAAAGGTTAACAAAGTGCTCTAGACAAGAGTGTCCTTTAAGAAACCAGAGTGAAGTGGAGCACTATCGGTGAAAGCATTTTTGTTATTCTGCAAATGATGCGGCATTCGCCCCGCAGACACGCCTGCCCCACCCCTCCGTTCCACGCCCCTCAACATTAAGTGGTAACAACGTGCGCTAATTACATAAGTTCGGCAGTTGGGTCACTAAGCAAGTTGATGTTGGTGTTATCTTTATTGCTGCCAAGGAATATCTTTTAGTTGCTGCTCTTATTTTGTTAGCTTAATTTCAAGGCGCATTTGTTGTAGCGTGCCACTTACAAACCAAAGTTATTTGCGAGCAAGTTGTTAAGCTTTGAGCTTTGTTGGGACTTTTTCCGGAATCACCCGGAAGTGGTATCAAGTCTGACCACACCCCAAGCTCGCCCAAAAGTAAGTAAATTGTATGAACGAGAATTTTGCATACCGGGCTACTCACCATCGACGATATGCACGCGCACCGAAGTCGGATTGGCATTGGATGGTGTACATGTATAGACTCCGGAGTCCTGCTGGATAGCCTTCTGCACCAGGAGCCGGCTTGTGGTCAGCACGCCCTTTTCGGTGACTAAAGATATGCCCCCGCGTGGTGAATCGAAATTGATGATCTGAAATGAATAGAAAATAGTTAGAAAAAACAGCTTGGACACATTTAGTGAGCCAGTCCGCCTAACTATTTTCCAGCAATGTGTTTTGTGTACACATATTTTTTGTAACCTTGGTTAGGTCGGAAGAGGTCGCCAAGGTCATTATAACGCATGTAGAGCCATAAAGACCCGACTATGGCGTGATAGTTCCAGGAATGATCATGGAACTGTAACAATGAAATTTGGCCAAATCCACAAAAATATAAAAGGTCAGTCCTTATATTGCTCGGAGTTCGTAGTCTGGGAGCAGTAAAACACAGCTTAAGGCTCAAAGGTTTTCCTGCTCCGAATCGGCCTATTGTTGTAAACTCAAAGCATATATCAGCTCTTCAGTTCGGCTTTCGAACGAAGCTATAGGACGACATTTTGCACATGAGTGTGTTTTAAGGGAAATGCACAGTGCATTAGACCCGCTTACAGAGATTCGCCCAGTCAAGCATGCTGAATCAGGCTGAAGATTATAAGGGCACTTACCTGCCGATTGTGCGACCAGATGACAGTGGGCGGTGGTTCCGGTGCAAATTTGACAATGCAGGTCAGATTGATGGTGGAGCCCTTGTTGATGTGGAGTTCGGGGCCGCCAATGACCTCTGTGATGGGCTCTACATCGGAGAGAGCAAAATAGAGAACAGAGTTTTACTTTGTGAAATAAATAAAGAGAGACTTTACGTAATCAAGGCAAAAAGAAGTAAAATGTGTAAAGACAACTGTTAATGCATATTGTAACTCCATGGGAAAATCGATTCGAACAATTTGCGGAGGAATGTATTTTACTTTTTTTTTGGCTCGATCTTTTGAAGACATCATTAGTAAACTGTCTGTTGTGGGAGATATCGTTTTTGTGGTTCACTCTATCGATATTCACGATTTACCTGCCACCAAAGAGGGCGTGGCGAGAAAACTGTTTGCTTGGTCTTTGGAGGAGGTCATCCGTAATCGATGCCAAGACAACACCCCTCCACAGACAAGACAACAAGACCGCTTATACAATGCTGAGATCTACCTGGTCAACAGCTGTCAAGCAACGATAGGAAACAACGCAAAGGAGATCGTTTAGCATTTCTCTTCATAATTAGTTTAAGACTGTATTCGAAAACTATAAAATCTGCTATTCAGAAAGCTTTAAAGCTAGCACCTCAAGTGCAGCATTTATACAGTTCTTTTATTTCAGCTTCCCAGCTTGGGTTCATCAAGCTCTCTTATATTGCAGTTGACGGACGATATAATATAATACAGACTGACTTTATTTATATTGATTTTTTGACTAGGGTAATCACTGCTTCCGTCTGAGAAAAAAACTGGTTTCATGCACTTGTATAAAAGAGGCAGAAGGAGGCATCTCTGACACCGTTAAGAAGATTTTTGTTCATTTTGATGTATTTATATTTAAATTCATAAAGATCGGACAACATACTTTGAACTTATTCAGGCTTGGGGCTGAGTGAAGGAGAAGGAGAACACTTCGCGCAACTTACGCAACGTGTTTGTCTGTATGCGACATTTTCTGTTTGTGTACGTGTGTTTAGTCGTGCACTCCCGACTAGGGCACTCTTACTTGTTTTCTTTTTTTTTTGCGCAGAGTGAAATGAAAAACTCAAAATTTATGAGCCGAGTCATCTCGTCGCAAGCCGGGAGCGACACCTCGAGCCAAAGGACGCAGCTGAGCACCCCACGTTCAAGGTTCCAACTCCCTCGCCTTAGATAAAGTATCTTAAAAAGTTGGCGGCGGCATCGGTGCCGGTTTGTCAACAGCCATAAAGCGCAAATGGTGCCCAAAGGTATCCCCAAACAGCAGAAAGCTGCCATAAAATAACACAAACATTGCATCTACACCACCACCACCACCACGCGTGGTGCGGAAAGGGGGGAATGGGGCTCTATGACCACATGACAGACCCACTTAGAAACACAGACACATTAAGACAAATCCACATAATACATGACAAGTGGTTATATATTGCGGATACCACTCGAAAATCTCTCTCCTCTTTACACGTCTGTGGGCTGGCAACTTGACTATCAAAATGTCAATGTGGGCAATTTAGTTGCACGTAGGCAGTTATTACAAAATGTCCAGATAGAGAAAAGGACAGAATCGTAGCAAGCGGGTATGAACGGATACATTATTCATTGATGCGCTACTCACCCACGATATTCAAATACACAGAGTGACCGATTGGTGGCGTTGTCGAAATCTGGCATTCATAGATTCCCGAATCCTTGCGCTGGGCATAGCGTATACGGAGCGTCCAGTCTTCGGCATGTGGGGAGTGCATCGCTTCAAAGCGCTGATCCGATGTGTACGTATATCGGCCCACGGTAAGGAGGTGTATATCCCGATGCCGCACCCAAGACACCTGAAAAGCATAGCAACAAAATGAAAGCAAGTAAGAAAAACTCTCGTTCACAGTGTAATAGCAGCAATTAAGCCAAGTGGAAGACACCTATTCCTATGGGAAACGTTAATTTGGCACCCGAACTTACAAAGCAGCGGTTTAAAAATTCTTAGAAACACGTAAGCATGCAAGTAAAAAACCCATGTCTTAAAATTAACACTTATCGATATTAAGGAAATGGGGCGAGATAACGCAGAAATATAATTTTTTATGCGTATAAAAGAAATGGGAAAATCTACAGTCGAAATATTGACTAATTTGACGTCTCTTGCTCTTATAGTTTACGAGATCGCTGCGTTCATACAGACGGACAGCGCTGAATCGACTCAGCTAGTCGTCCTGATTAAGAGTCCTTTTGCCTAGTACACACATTTTCACAAAGGTATTATAGCCTCTTTTAGCCATTTATAATGTGTTCAGGGACACAGCAGGCACCCATTAATCCCACCCACACTCAATTCCAAACTTGAACAAGGCAATTACAAAAAAAAATTCATGTGAAAATGCTGTTGACAAAGCTGAAAAAACAGAATCTTAAAATCAGCAGCCTAGATAAACAGCCAAATGCTAGAAATAATAAAAAATTCGGAACAATCGAAACTCCATCCCGTTTTTATGCTCTGTTTATTACCAGAAGCATAGGATGCTAGATGATAGAGGTAGTTGGTGGCTTGCCTAAAGACAAGATACTTTTAAGCTCTACGCGTAAAAGTTAGACCAAATTGAGGACACGGACACGAAAGAATTCCAGAATGCTGACGACTTTATAATAATATCTAGCATCATTTGGCTGAAATCCCTTCAACCTCAATAAAACAATGGCCTTATCCATGAGCAGCAGCAAAAAAGGCAAGCAAAATTAGCTATTGATGGCTTCAGTATTCCGCAAGTCTCTCAGCTAAAATTCTTCGGCAGATCTCAGAGTGCTAACATGTCACTAAATAATCATGTTTTTCCACAACATCTATCAGGGCAGGTCTCCGACCGAAAGTGGCAGCAAACATAAATAACGCTTTCATAAGCATCAAGTTTGCATAACTTTTCCAAACACGAACCAAAGTACGCGGAAAAGCCTCACCCACTGCAAGCAGTACCTCTGAGAAGATGTGTGGGTGGACTCCTCCGCTCTGACAAACGCCAAACATGCACTCCTCCTCCTTGCAGGGCAGAGCTGATAACTTTTGAAGAACTCCTAAAACTTAAAAGTCACAATCCACACCTCTATGATGTTATAAAATCAAACGGGCTCAAAATAAAACATGAAAGATTGCACTAGTTGAAAGTGCCCGACTGGGAGATACCCTGAACCCCATTGGAAAACCCTCTTAAGTATTCTGGAACGGTGTGTAGACCTACAGAGCAGCAGCGTACCGAGAAAAAAACTTCACGTCTAGATTTTGAACCTGCGACCGAAAAAATAGTAAAATTAAAATATTCAAAGATTCAATAATGCATATCTGTTAATTGGAAATTCATGATTTAGAAAACATTAAGCATGAAATTCAGTTTTGACGCAGTTATGCGAGTTTGAAATATGGCAGCTTCGGCTGCATTCAGGGTATCTATTGGTCAGGCACTCCCGACGAGAGCACTCTTACTTGTTTGTTTTCGCTTCATCTGCTTTGCCTTCTATTCGTGTGTGGGATTCGACGGCAAATTTATTTCTTTATTTATAAAAAGCTAGCTTAAAGTTGAAACTTATAAGCTATATGTTGTGTTGGCAAGCCATGGCTGCCACGGCCTTAAGCTCCCCAATATAAATGAGGCAAGAAAAAATACATTAACAAAAGACACCCCAATTATTGTCTGGTTTTTACATAGAGCGTACTTAGTTTCAAATAATTTTACGGAATTTTGGGCCAGTTTGGAGCTGGTCATTACTCACCGTGCGATTTCCTAGATTTTTGACGCGGCAAGTCAATTTGACTGTTTTACCCACGAGACCGGTTATATTGCTGGTTATGGTCGTATCAAAAGTAGGTCCACCTGTGCCCGGCGTAGGCAGATCCTGCAGAAAGTCTGTAAAAAATCGCTTCGAGGCGCTCTGCGAGCTCCCTGCAACAAAAAAATAGGAGGGAAAATTAAGTTATTTAGATATAGATTCGATAAGCTCTAAACACTAACATTTGCGCACTATGGTCCGTTTTCTTAAAGTTCAGTTTTATTCTAATTAAATTTTCTCATTATTTGGTGCTAAATTAGGTGCTTACTGTTTGTCTCGCATTGATTGAGCCTTAAATGCCTATCGATAGGAAAAGAACAAATATATAATTGAAGTTTAATTACATTTCGACGGCTGATTTCTACTGGAAACGTATGAAAGTTAATAGAGAAAATTATATTTCAGAATTTCATAAAGATCCGACAGTAAACTTTCATAACTTTTTTATGGGGCTGAGGCAAGAAAAAGCATTTGTGGATGTGTGAATGCGCGAAAAGTCGTAAATATGTTATGGGAGCACCAGGGTATCTCCTAGTGGGGCCCTCCCGACTAGAGCACTTTTACTTGGCCTTACTTTCACTTTATTTTATAAGCCAACGCAATAAAGACAAATTTGATTAATATTTTTCAGCTGGTCTTCATGGAAATTGTACGTGGGCCTTATTTCAACTTGAGTTCCATCTCAGTTACGTCAACAGCAGAAAACAAATGTTTCTAGTTATAAAACAGGTTTATGGCAAATTCTTCAATGGTTTGTAGGAATGGTTTAAGCAAAGATATTTTTAAATTTTATCTGCGTCTGTTTCAATACATGTACAAAATTCTCTTTCGCAATTTAAACTGCAATGGTCAAGTTGAAAGCTTACCTGTTTGTAGAACTAGCACGCCAAGAAGCAGGATCCAATTTGACGACATTTTTATTTCGAATATGTTAGTAGCAGGAACTATTCAGCTTATGTTTATGTAAGGCTACAAAAAAAGTAAGAGAAGGGAAAATCGAATTAGTTAATTTCACAAAAAAAAAGGTTTTAAAAAAGTAAATTAAGTTGAAGTAAATGTTTGTAACGAAAAGAACACATCATAAACGACCCAATAAAGTTATATATTCCTGACCAACCTCTCCATGCTTCTATTGCTCTAGTCATTTTCGTTTGTTTCTGGAACCTATTGATACAATGTTGCAAAACCTTAAGGCAAGAATTTGGCGAGGGATAAAAGTGTGGCTCTGGGCGCCCACAAAATCTCCCAACATTACAACTACCTTGATGAACAGGAAGGGTATTCTTTATACCCGCCCCCACAAACTGCAAAATTCGATATTGAAATTGACTGATAGGTGGTGCTGCTGTCTAACACGCAGTTTAGGGTTGCGGTAGGTCCTTTTGGGTTCGAAACGAACCGCAAATTATATTTTTTGATTTTTATTACACTTTGAGCGAGTATTTCGCTATCGGTTAGATCCGAGTGCAAAGTTCCTACTTGTTGTTGTTTTTTGCTGCTCAAACATATTTGTTGTGTCATACAATTTCATAATATATTTATATAAATGATCAAAAAAAGAAAAGAAAAAAAACTGGTTTATCTCTTTCTTTTCATGGCAGACTAAGTGGATTATTTTTGTTAGAAAGCATTATTTACGGTGCCTGTTTTTTTCTGGACACACAGTCTCTTGTTCTGTAGGTTTTGGCTCAACGCCAGCCCACGACTAATATAATTTTCTCACCTTGCCAAATTTGTGCTTGCATATTTTCAAAATTTACTTTTAACAATAGACCACATCTGGTTTATCCGGTTTAAAAAAACATTTTGTTTGCATGTATATATATATATATATATATATATATACTGATAACAACATTTAAGTTTTATTGTTTTCTTACATAAATGTAGGTTGAATAGGTGGGGGTGTTCTCCTTTTATTACTTCAAAGCGTTTTTTAACGAAAACTATTTATTTATTCAATGAAATATTAAACTATGCGCTTAAATATATTTTAACGAAATCGTTTCTTTTCTTCCGCTTTCGACGACAATTCTCCCTCGCTTCTGCTCTACGATTGATTTCTTTATTTGATCAAACAACTTATCATAGTGCGGTCGATAACACATCGTACCAGGGCTGAATAAACTTAGAATCTTACTTATTCCTACATTAACATAAATAAGCAAGAATGGGACAATCGGGACGCTCTTTTGTTTTGTTTTTTGTTTTTTGCATCCACTGTGCCTTCCATTCGTATGTGAATTGACGCCAAAACTTAAACAAATGAGTAGAGATAAAATATGACAACAAAATGACAAACATAAAATGTATTGTGGCTCTGAGAATTAGCCGGAATATTTTCGGTCGTTAAGGAAATCATTAGTTATCTAACTGCCAAACTTGAAGCTTCAGGCTTAAGCTTTAAAAATAGTTTTTAACACTCTATATGACACGTGTAATCACAAATATCCATCTGAAGTTTGGAGTCTCTCTCTTTATGCAGAGATAACATTTTATTTTTGTTTAAAGTACATACAGACATACACGTATGTGCGTATGTATGAGGACGAATGTTACACAACTACGAGTCCCGTGAGCGAAGGCTAGGACAGTTTAATCTCGTTAAATCGGACGATTTGTGTCCGGCCAATGTCCAAAATATTAAAATGGCCGGATTACCGAGATAAGCAAAAATCTTAGAAAATGTATATTATATTTATGAAAATGAAGTTTATTCTTATTTAAGCTCAAGTATATATGGTTAAATTGTTTATTTTTCCTACAATTTAACATTTTAGTTGGGCTGAAAATAATTGGAACTTTTCATTTGTCAATTTTTTGTTTCATTCTTATTTTTGTATGCTATATCTCTGAGAAATGAAATGTCCAATGGCTTTTTACGGTAATTGATTCTTTCGATATTGTCTTCAGTAATCTTATCGTTCATTAACCGCGCATTAATCTCATTATCGGTATACACACACAGGGATATTTGAACCAGAAGTTCAGTTGTATTACTGATGCATAACGTAAAAAGGCAAATCCTCTGAGTTCCACTCCTCGTCATACAGATTTGCACTACATTTTTTTTGTCTCTTTAACTAACAATATTTCAAGCATAGAAAAAACTGTAAAGCTCGAATAGCATTTTGGGCCATGGGTTGGATAAGAGCAGTGCAGTTTGGTAGCAAAAACATGACGCATATGTCTTTATCTATGTCTAGTAGGGATACAGGATGGCATGTTGTGTTATTCTGGCAAATATAATTATCTCAACAGTATATTTTTGCTTGTTATACAAATTATTTTTTAAGCCCGTTGTTAGTTTTATTTTTCACATTTACATTTTCTACCAGTACAGTTATTAAATTCCTTTGTAATTTTAGTAAATGCAAAAATTACAGTTTACTTTGAACTAAATATAATTAATGCTTCTGTGCTTGTCAACATTTGTAACTGCAACGTGGCAGCCTCGCAAAAAGATATATTTTCAGAATTGTTTTAATTTCAATTTCAACAGCATTTTTCACTCCATATGAGATACAGAAATGTAACTTGCGTATTATTGCGGTAAAAAGCGTAGTATCCGATTTACAATAGGAGGTAATTAGGTACCCGTACGACCGCAATGTCCATGTGGATGGATAGTCAGCCCATGTTCCTTGTACATACATATACATGTACGAAAACTGAGCAAGTGAAGCCCAATATACAAAGGCAACAAGTACCTAAAATCTCTAAGATCGAAGCATTCGTATAAGCAGATGGATAGGCTGACATGGCTGGATAGACTTGGCTATGAGTGCTGACCAAGAATATAAGCACGAAATAGGGCCGGAGATGCAACCTTCTGCCTGTTACACAGTTGGGCACATAACCATTACTCTTTTTACCCATTTTAAATGGATGCAGGTTATAAAAAGGATTTATAGTTGCTGCTACTCTGCGACGCCTGACTTTTATTATACCTTCAACACATTGAAAATGGGCAGGTAAGGGTATAATGGCTTTGTGCAAATGTAGGTAACAGGCAGAAGGAGGCCTCTTTATAAAGTATATATAGACTTGATCAGCACGACCGGCTGAGTCGATTCAGCTAGGTTCGTCTGTCGATCTCGGAAACCAGAAGAGCTAGAGACTTGCTGCACAAGAGAATTATATCGATATATATCGATTTTAAGACTAAACAGACTAAACAGTTTCAAATCTATTGCTTTACGCTTTAGTATATACAAACATTGAACAATTCATTTACAGAGAAAAACTTGGAAATTGATAGTGACACTTAACATTTTGGTAGAATTTTATCAACAGTGAACCACTTTAGCATATGGCTCCCCTAGGAAAAATCGGTAAAAAAAGATTTTTGTATGAAAAATTTTTTATTTTCGTTTGTTTACACATCTGTGTAAAAACTCGGTTCACCATAGATGTGTAGCGTACAGCTTTCATTTGCCTACAAGGGTATTAATCTCCTTATTTAATCACTGATGATCGAAAGCGCGAAAATCATTGATACATTTGTTTTTTTTGTATTATTTAGTACCCATTAAATAAAGTAAATAAGCACAGCTTAAAATATGAAGTGCATTGCTGGTAACAGACAAAAGCCCATTCGCTGTGTCATTTAATTCCCCATTTGTGCAATTGCCCCAACTAGAAAAGCGTATTAAAAACTGCATGCAGAGCAGCAACATTAGTCTGACGATTTATATTTTTGCAAAATGGACATTTAACACAACACAATGCAAACAGCAGCTGTTTGAAAGCTTAAATAGACTCTGGACGCAAATAGAATCAGCTGTCGAGTCTTATCGATTATTCATGGACACAATCGCCAAACGATTGTTAGCAAGAGCCCGGAGGTATACTCCTTTAAAAACCAGATTAAGTGCCTTGCAACGTTTGCCGAGTAGATGCAGCCAACAAGTACATAAGGAAACAAAATCAAAATAAATGTGTTACACTCCATGTCTAACTTGCAACGGAGGTGGGAAGTGGAGACCGCGCTTACAGCACATACTGAAAGCAGTGTGTCAAATCAACGTCAAGGTGGTTGCAAGCATTTCTGTGCGCATAGCGCATGTACCGTGTTTAGAGCAGATGTGGGCTGCCAATAGCCCGCGCATGCACTGGCGTCGCATGGAGTGCCGCAGACAGGCGCTGCTCTCTTTGCAACTCTCAGGAAATTACACCAAACAAAACAAGATTAGCGACGTGCTCTGCGCAAAAACAAAAATGAATTGCAATTGGGTGTAATCGGCTCGGCAATACTCTGTTCATAGTGTATTCGCACTGTCGAAAACAGTCTGACGACAAGCTGTCTGAGGGCTTCTGAGGGCTTTTGGCTCGATCTTTAAAGGAAATCATCAATAGTCCGCCTACCATATTTGATGACTCTAGTTGTAAAGATGTGGGCGGGCAACAACCTTTAGGATTGACTTTTGCAAGGGGTAAACGCAGATTGCCATCTTTAGCTTGCCAATGACACCGGAAATTATCCGAAACTTAATGAAAAAAATGTGCGAAAAATTGAATTAATGAACCAAGCCATTAAAGGTGGCAAAATATAGATAATTGGGATCATCCGTGTCATGTAGAGTGTTGAAGAACGTTCCAAAGTCGCTTTAGCTTGAGGCATCAAATTGGACGAATGATTTCCTTAAAGACCGAAAATATTTCAGCTACACTAACACCCTCTTGAGTATCAAATAAATCTTTAACATCAATAATATACATATTTATATTAGTTATAATTTATTTTCTAATTTGTCATGTACATTTTTCCCATTTCATAACCAATATAAGTACAATAAATGTACCATTACTCCTATATTATTGACTTGCAATTCATTAAGTGATCTCTAGAATCTTCTTATTGATCATATGTTAAATTATCAAGTATTTACATGCAATTTCTCTTTATTTTGTTTTTATCTTTCCGGCCCTCTTCTGACAATTCTCCTATTGGCAAGTGTTGGTAATTAATGAATTTCCGTCACTTTTGCGGCTGTTAATTATTTATTGAATTTAGCACTGTCAATTCTCTCCAGCTATTTAAAATATTAAATATCACAAGAAGCTTCTTGGTAGTTCCAACGTTAAATATTAACAGGTATATTAGCAAATTCGACTGACAATATAACTTATTTAGCAAGCTTCGGGATTTTAGAAAAAGTATACCTTCAGCACCCATTAGGTATTAATTTGTTCATAGTATATACCTGCACCTGTGTTACGTAAAAATCATTTAAATTTGCAAAGGAACACAGGAACCTATGTTTTAGGCATTTATGTGACCCTTACAGCTTAATATACATTTATAAGAACCCGTTTTAATACATTTAAATACAACTGTCAACACTGAGAAACCAAAAAATAAAATGAAAAATGAAAATGCTGTGCAAAAAATATATGAAACAGGTAAGAGTGCTCTAGTCGGGTATGCTCGTCTAGTAGATACCCTCCACTAAGCAGTAAGCTGCTTACTCAGAGCCCCACCAAGAAAATTTTATTTTTAACAAGCTTCTGGGATTATTATCCGATTCCTATAAAATGTTCAAGACTTGAATATAGTATAATATGTATGAAAAAATAAAGCTGGGATGTACCTCTTGAATTGGAATGAATCTAAAAAGTGAATTATTCTTGATCTGTGTATGTTTTACGAAATCCAAATTTGGAAATAATGGCACGAGATATCAAAGAAAAAGAAGGGTTAAGCTTGATTTGAGTATGACATACCAGAAAATATATTTGAAATTCTTTACAATTTCCGACATCGGAAAGTCCCCATCTGCAATGGGTACTGGGTATAATGATTGGTTTCGTGCACCACCGCCTTTTCCCAAAGAGAAGAGTTAGCAGCGTACACCTGTGTGTTCGTGACCCAGCAGCTTTTAAAATTATAAATTAACGAACTAGGGTGTCGCACCCTTTTTCTCAAAGTAAACAAAAAATCTACCTTTCAAGAGTAGGTGCGTGCAATGGAAGTCGCCACTCGTGAATGCCTACCTAAAAAAGGCGAGGGTCCGAATATACGTATTTTTGAACAGTCATTCAGCAGTAACCGAACTGATATCTTTCTTTGGCAGCTTAATTTGCAAAACTTCAAAAATGCCCAGACTACGAAATATTCCACGACATGTCTGAAAAAATAGGCAATACTAGCCTTTACTTTTTACTAAGGAAACATACGAATATTAAGGGCCTCGTGAATGCGAAAAAGAAAAGCGCGCCCTAATAAAAATAAAAATGATGCCAAAAGTATGCAACGTTTTATGAAGCTATAAGATTGGGTGTCCACATTGCGACTGCTGATAATCTCCTACCCTGAGCTCACCCAAAGCACTCGTCCCAACATTCTCTGGTAATTAAATTATGAATCTCTTCAATAAAATGAACAACAATTTGCTGCCGTTGTGCGAACAGATGGTCGCTTATTTATATTGCCGCACTTACCTGTTGTTAGCCGCTACTTAGAGCCTTTGATGCGCGATGTAGGCCCAAATGTAGGAGTTGGGTTGTAGGCGCATAAGCGTCGATACGCTTAAATTTTACTTTCTCCTTCTATTTGTGTGTGTAAGAGGAAGTACAGTGAACTTTCATTAGCTTTCGCAGTTCCCAGAGAACGCAGAATACGGGAAATTTGCTAAGTTGTTGAGCTGATGCGCCCAATTGAGCCTTGAAACAGATGCAGATGCTGATGTCGCTAAATATTGCTTCTTACTGACGATTATTGCTTGTTGCATACTATCTGGCTAATTTTACGCTAATTTTAATAGATATAAATTGGTGAAAAAAGGTTGTTATTTATATGTATATGTATATGTATATGTATATGTATATGTATATGTATATGTATATGTATATGTATATGTATATGTATATGTATATGTATATGTATATGTATATGTATATGTATATGTATATGTATATGTATATGTATATGTATATGTATATGTATATGTATATGTATATGTATATGTATATGTATATGTATATGTATATGTATATGTATATGTATATGTATATGTATATGTATATGTATATGTATATGTATATGTATATGTATATGTATATGTATATGTATATGTATATGTATATGTATATGTATATGTATATGTATATGTATATGTATATGTATATGTATATGTATATGTATATGTATATGTATATGTATATGTATATGTATATGTATATGTATATGTATATGTATATGTATATGTATATGTATATGTATATGTATATGTATATGTATATGTATATGTATATGTATATGTATATGTATATGTATATGTATATGTATATGTATATGTATATGTATATGTATATGTATATGTATATGTATATGTATATGTATATGTATATGTATATGTATATGTATATGTATATGTATATGTATATGTATATGTATATGTATATGTATATGTATATGTATATGTATATGTATATGTATATGTATATGTATATGTATATGTATATGTATATGTATATGTATATGTATATGTATATGTATATGTATATGTATATGTATATGTATATGTATATGTATATGTATATGTATATGTATATGTATATGTATATGTATATGTATATGTATATGTATATGTATATGTATATGTATATGTATATGTATATGTATATGTATATGTATATGTATATGTATATGTATATGTATATGTATAAGTATTTTATACTCGTTCAAGAAGTGACAAGAGGTATATTAGGTTTTGTGCATCGTCCGTCCGGTTGGCAACTCTTAAAAATAAACTAGCACAGTTTTACAGCTAGTCAGCAAAATTTGCAGGTATACTACTGATGACTTTCCCTACAGATCCAACCAAACAAATTTGCGGCCATGTCCACTTTCACTCCCAAACATTACAATAATTTATTTTGCCCAAAATTATTTACTATTGCTTAAGATCGGCTCAGAAACATTAAAGAAAACCTATGGTAAAAGTAAGGCTTTTTTATACACCCACACTTATGTATGTACATCTGCATGTACATATATACATTTGCGTTTTTTATTAGAATTCCCTGGGGCTGTTTGCAATATTGTGGAATTCTTGTGGTATAACTTGAGTTGAGTTTCGTCACACATAAATGAAGGTATGCTCTCGGTCCGTCCTTAGTTCGAATCCACCCATACGTAAGGACATTTTTGGTTTTTTTATTATGCTAGGGTACATATTTTAGTTGTTATTACACTGTGAACGAGTAATGCGTTGTCGGTTGGAACCGACTGCAACGTTTTCACTTGTCTTGTTATTATCTGTATGCACAGCTGCTGTCTAGGTCGAGTTTCAGATTCGCACCGCAAAATCGTTCTTTACTTCAATGTGCACTTTGCCACATTTATGTTTGTAAATATTTTATGTGTACACATTATGATAGGGTTCAGGGTATTTCCTACTTGTGTTTGCTGTTATTACACTGTGATCGAGTATTGCGCATTCGGTTACACCCGACTGCAGTGGTTTGACTTGTTTTTTGTTCTTCTTTAACGTGTCGATGGCAATATGCGTGCACATGTGTGCGCACATTACGTAGTGAGTTTTATTTTCGGTTCAAATTAGACGTCGGCTGCGTAGAGTTCATTTTCCGTTTTATATTTTGGTTGGGCCACAAAAAAGGTTAGGGATTCAGTTAAAGTTTAATGTGTACAAATTTGTTGCATATCAAAGTCGTTTTTGAGCAAAAATAGATATGAACATACATTACATATATGCATTTCATCGTTAAAATACAATTAAATAATGTTACATTTTGGCTTTCCAATTGTTAAATACAATAATTTAAAACGTAATGTCTTAAGCTTTACTAATTACAGCCCAATTTTTTACAAATTTTGTAATTTTATCATTCGTTTTAAAATATAAATTTGAAACTAAGTCACAACTTATAAGGATCACAATCCCATTAACAAATAAGCAACAAATTGAGCTTTTATATGAAAACCTTTCGTTGTTTTTTCAAGCTATCACAACGAAGTAATCTACGCTCCTGACCTATTAACCAAATCTCGTCAACATAGGACCACTAAATCATATCGCATCTACAGAAAAAAATCTATATATTTAAACGTTTCTCTATCTATTTTGCAACAACAACAATCAATACCAATATACACAACTTCACTCCTTAATCGCCAAGCATTAGTAATGATTAGGCGTATCACACTAAATAGAATACACACACATGTAGCACTGACGCCAGCAGAAAATTATTGTTGAGCCACCCACACAGGTATTCAGCTCTTGCTGCACTTACAACAAGCTTGGAAACACTTTGTGGCTGGCAGCTCATGCTCACTGTTCACATTTCACTTATTTTGCTGTACAGCAACCAAAAAAAAATCCAAAAGCAATATTAACGGCAATAGGTTGTACTATGCGAGGCGCTACTCTGCACATGAAGACTGAAGGGACGATAACGCGAAGAGAGCGAGGAAACAGCAATGGTCGATGATAACAAGTTCGTGTGGTTTTTCGTTTACTGTTTACGGTTCACTTTTCACGGGTAACAAAATGTTTACTCGCAGCTAGGAGCGACAACAATAGTGACAGTGGTGACCCGTCGCGTGGCACAGTCCGCTGCCTCCGATGTCCTCTACGAAACTGAATCGGAACAGGCGCAGCGACGAAAACTCGGCCAATAGTACAGGATGTGTGTGTGTTTGTGCGTGTGCGTGTGTATGTGTGTACTTATGAATGTGTGCAAATATGTATAATGACTGTCCTTAAGTTCCACATGCACACGGAAGGAGATTTCATACAGACGCGCACCTTTAGCTAGTCGGCGCCGTTGCCGCCGTCTCGGCAACGCTTCGTCGGGCTGGCACGTGCGGGGAGCTGTCGAGCAGCGCAAGCGTCGACAACACCACGTGGATGCAGAGTGTGGATGGTGGATGCCATTTGTATTAGAGATGCAAGACACTTCACAGACAGCAGTGACCGTAGTTTCGTCACCAATGTATTAAATATACTAAACTTATTTGCAATAAGTTCAGCTAGAGGCCAACCCAAATAATATTGAAAATTTCATAAAATTTCTAAATAAATTACATATAAAAAATTAATTAGACTGACATTTATACATATGAATATATACATATATAACATGTAAATAAATATCAATTGTATGCACACAACTAAATACCACCCACCCGAAAGGCTTTGTTGCTGTATGCTATTATAACCTAGAATGCATTTCTAAGATACAATAAATAAATAATTATCACAAAGGTAGCTACTTGAATACTACGCATATTGAACGCTCAGGCTTAAGGTTGTCGAAGTTTAATCGGCGAGCTTGCGAATCTTGGATACTTTTCTGTGTAGTCAATTCCGCAAAGCTGACTAACCGAAGCTATACTTCCTTGTATTTTTGTAAGGGTAACAACAAGAAGTACAACTTAATGGCGAATATGGCAAAACTAAAGTTTTCTCGGACTGGACGGGAAATGGGAGTCATCAATGCTAATGTTGCTTTAGTACTTTACACCGCTTATAATTATTGCCGGTTCACACTGCGAAAACAATTTCAGTCTACAATTCCAAAAAATCGTACGTACTTATATGTGGTATACGTTTAAGGGCATTTCGATGTCGGCCGCTAACCGGCGTATGTGTCAACGTTTAAGTGAGGTAAAAATCTACATTTGAAGAGAAAAAAGTAGTGATTAGCCTGAAGTATTTTTATCGCCCTTATCGGCATCACTAATGTGGAAGGTATTCGGCTCGTGCTTCCGCTTCCCATTGCGTCTGTCGACTGGACATCGAGTGTTCAAAGCGCTCGTACCCGACAGACTCGCGCAGGCACTAACACGATGACGTGGGCCTTTTGGCTTGCCTCGGCTTTGTTGTTGCAAGCCACTGCTGCGATGCTGCAAGTTCAAGGGAATTTGCGCAACTCTCAACTGTTTCGGCAATGTAGCCAACAAATAAACTACAAACGCAACAGAAATATGTACATATGACTTGGAATAATGTGTGCATACATATATAACTTACTAGCTTTCACCCGCGGCTTGGCGCACGGGAGTCGAAGTTGCTACCCTTTCGCCCGAATTCATGCACACGTTCTTAAAATGTATTTAAAACAAAAATAAAACGTAATGTTCACGAAGAGAGTGACAGCGAACTTCGGATGTATGCTCGTGATTACACGTGTCATACGGAGAGTTAGAAACTATTTTTAGAGCTTTCGCTTGAGGCATCAAATGTGGCATTTAGATAACTAACGATTTTCCTTAAGGACCAAAAATATTCCGGCCATGCCAACACCCGCTCCCGCATATCGGATAAAATCTTTATCTGCTGCAATCTGCTGTTGAATATAATACTCTATGCACAGGGGCACTTTACATATGACGTGTGTCTTTTTATACTCTGTTCAGAAAGTGAAAAGGTTTTGTGCAATGTCCGTATTGTTCGTCCGTCTGCTCATGTGGTTTTTTAATTTCTCTGTATATACTCGTGCCTGCGTCAGATAAAGTTTTAAGATGCTTTGACTACGCCCGCTAGAGGCACCGAATTCGGCAGGAAGTCTAGTAATTCATATTTAACGATCAAGACAACAAATTTCGGCCACGCCCAGTCCCGCCATAATAAAGTAAAAATATTATTTTTTTTAAATATATTTTTTCTAGTATATTTTAAGGTCACTTTTTTGATATTAATAATCACTAAGACATGATTTATGATCTTTTGGGCTCGAATTATATTCAAGTACGTGAACTTTTTGGAGGAAAAAGGAGCAGGCCGATCGTTTAATCGTGATACATGACCCGTATTGGAGAGGTGAAGTGGTCGTGAAATTTTATTATCCAACCCTTTTCAAAGTTTCCGTGGGGTTCCGATCATTAATGTTTTACGAGGTTTTAAGGTTTACAAGGTCGCGTGCACGCAGGTGAACGCATCTAGTACGTCTTACACTTTTTTGGAGTGGGATAGGGATATATATATATATATATATAATAGTAATAATAGTACCTTGTCAGAGTTCTAAAACTCTGAGATATCTAACCCATATAAATATATATATATATATATATATATATATATATATATATATATATATATATATATATATATATATATATATATATATATATATATATATATATATATATATATATATATATATATATATATTTAGAGGAACTCGACAAAGGTACTATTACTTTTTATGTACTGCATATATTTAGTTTAGTATGTCGATGTCAAATATTAGGCTAAAACACTATTTGCAGACATTTATTTAGTTTAAAACGTTGCTTTAGAATAACGATACTTTAAACACGGAAGTATAACATTAACGCCAAAAATAGTTATGCGAATTGAAACCAAGCATTTTTACTGTGTAAATATAATTAATGGGGTCGGAGATACCTCCACTTTCTGTTATGTACACAAATCACAAAACCATTATACCCTTTTCTACGAATTTTCAATGGGCATTGTGTATAAAAACAACGCAGTAAAATAGCAAAGCCTTGCGCTTTGGTATATATACAAATTTACTCCTAATCGATATTGAATTCCTGAGAATGTGTTAAGGGGCTAACAAAAACGAAAGTTATTTAGGAATGTGGGGCTAAAAGAAGACGTAGCACATAAGCTGCATTTGTGCGTGTTTATTTGCTTGAACACATGAATAGAAAAAAATGCATGTAACGCAGCTCGGAGAGGGATCTCCACTTAGCTGCTCTAACTTGTTTTAAAAATACAATTATTCGGAATGATCACAGTATGTCATGGTTTTGAAGTATGCTTGGCTATACTTGATAAGTCTCACAGATGGATGGTAAAATTTGTATATATTGGAAATTTTTTTAAATTAAAATTTTTTTTTTGGCTAAATAAAATCAAAATTCCAAAGACAACTTGTCTATATTGCTGCTTGCGAATCTAATGAAGAACATGTTGGGATTCGATAGACATAAGAAAATGGCTCTCGTTGATGGCGACTCGATTGAGAGTTTGGGTTATAGTATTACCATAGCAAGTCCAAAGATACAAAGAGAAGCAAAGCTCAATCAGAAACGAAAACCTCTCAAAGACCCACCCTACTTGCAGGTCCTGAAGAAGAGGTTACGACAACGATTTCGTCAGATAGAGCCATCTGCATCTGACAGCCGTAACCAGTAGGTCTCATCCTACTTTGAAAATAGCAAACTTTACTACTAACAAACTATACAACTTACGGTCCAGTAATAGACAAGTTTCGCAATCGCCGCATAGAAAAGTACAATAAAAGCCTGAAGGATGCTTAGTTGCCAATTTCATACAAACTGACCTTAACTCACATACCCACTTCAAACAAGACGAGGTGGATCCTTAAAGTGAAGGTAAGACTTCTGAATATTTGCCAATTAGCAGTGAAAACATTTGGATAACCAACCGTTAAGGGATTTCAGAATGTTGGAAAATCTATTGCCGCATCCGAGGACTATTAAACCTTTCACATGTCGGCATTTTTATTCAAGATTCAAGTCTTTTCAAAATTAAACTTTTAAAATTCTTTTAAAAACTTCCGCATATACAGAATAAAATAGTTTCCATATTTCTGAATAAAAGTTTTTAAGAGCATGCAGACACTAGAAAAATAAAATTTGTCGATATCGTCTTGAGAGATGTTACGTCGCCATAGCCCTCTCTCTCTCTCTCGCGTTCAACAATTGAATTTGTTAACAATAATCTCGTTAATTTTAGCTTGATCTTTAATGTATTCTGTTATTGTTTGCCCTAAAAGTGATCCTGAGTTTAAATTAAACTTAGGGAAATGTAGTTTTAAGTGGGTAGACAACAGTATCCGCTTAGTTAAGTCTGTTTGGATAATGTTAGATTTAATGTTTTACTGATTTCAAGGTTGGCCGTTTTAGATCTCCTTATTATATCTCTCTTTATTTTTTAAAGTTCCTTTCTCTTTAAATTACCAAGCAACACTTCATGTTATTGGGTCTTAATCTGTTTACTTTATTTGCTCAGAATTTATTTGCTACTTCCATGGTAGAGTAATTAAAAAAAAACCAATTTAGTTGGTTAAACCACACTTAATCACGTTGTTCAACAACACCTAATCCACAGAGCTGTTTAAGCCCGAATGATAATTCATACTTAATTAAAATACGTGCGCACTAAAAAGTTGATTTTTTTATAATTTTGTATAGTAAAAATAAAATGTGTTCCGTGAACTTGGTAATAATTAAGTTATGGTTTATACGGAAAATGTTTTAGATGGAAATTCGCTCACAGCGTCGCAAAATAGCAGCAAGTCAGAGATGAATGCTGTGCCAGTACTATTGTGTGTACAAATATGTATATGATTAATTTTCATTATTGCTTGCAAACAAGTATACAATCTTATATGACGCATAAAAATAACTGTATACATTTAATTCTGCAAATTCTAATTCATACATAATAATTCATAGTAATTACGTGTGAAAACGAACAGAAATTAAAAAATCTCCTGACCTCGTGTAATTTAGAAAACTAATTAGATGATTTGAAATATAAGCTTATTTAGCCGGTATGGATTAAGACTTTTAAAACCTCTGAACCCACTGAAAATGGGTAAAAAGGGTATAATGATTTGGTGCAAATGAATGTAACAGTTAAGAAAACATCTCCGAACCCATAAAGTAGATATAGTCCTGAGCAGAATGACTACGATTTAGCCATGTTCGTCTGTGTATTTAAATGTGTAAAAGGGTCAAATACTTTTGTGTAAATGTATCTAACGGGCGGACGAAGACATATTGCACCGCACGTAGATTTATGTGTGTAACAAAGTTACAAGGAGTATCTCATAGTCTGGTCTTTATTGATACATACTTTGTAGCTTTTATGAATCCATTTTCGCTTCGAATCACGTTACTGACAACGTTTTTACACTCAGCACCCATTGAAAATGGGTAAACAAGGGTAAATTGACTTGTGCGAATGTAAGCAGCATCTTCATTCCCATAACGCAGATATATTCTTGATCTGTATGAATGTGCCGATATCGAAAACTAGAGGCTCGCCTTTTAATATGTATATTCGATAACTCAGTCCATTTTCTTAATATTTTCATCCTGGGTTAGAGCGACCAAAACTGGTTTGTATGTTTTCGTATAGTACACGTAAATCAAAAATATTTTACATTTGCAGGATGAGGTTTTTGTGTATGTTTGTGTAAACGGAAGATCGGATGATCGTTCCTGCACCTTGGAGCTGACTACAAGGTAATTCCTAGTCGGCCACTCCCGACCAGAGACCTCTTGTTTAATTCTTCTGTTCATAGATCGTTATAACAGTTAGTAGCCAGTAAATCCCCAAGCTCGCCATTTATCGCCGTTTGCCTTGAGGCAAGCATATTTCCCACAGTTGCTGGTTGATTACAGTAATTTTATGAAACACGATAAGACGCTTTTGGCAGCAACTAAACCGGTTCGCTAATGCACTGCACCAGCTCCGGAAGTTGCCGGAGGGGTTACCTAGACATTGTGCACAATAGAAATACTCAAGCCAGGGCTGCAACAGAAGCCGCCAGCAAATATGAATGAATGAATATTCAAAGACATTAGCGGGCGAGCAGCGAGCGATCAGGTTTTGGTGCCGTCATCAACATCAGCTCAGCTTGTCCACAACTCAAAAGACTACACCTACGTTTGATTGAAGCTCAGTTGCTGGTTGACTGTCGCCATGCTCAGATTCTCCAGCACGTGCACTCCCGATCTTCTGCTTGCTGCAGTGCTGCTGGTCACGAAGCTTGCCAGCTTGCAGGCAGCTACACCACCAACAGTCCCGCCAGCCGACTTTTGTGAGCCCTCCCTATGCGAAGCCTACAATGGCAGTCATGTGCTGCAGTTGCCAAATATTGCCTGCGGAAATAATGGTAGCTTTGGGGCCGGCTGTGGCTCGCAGCCAAAGCTGCTGTACATGAGCGATCGACGCCGTCAGCTTCTCCTGGACATGCACAATTTGGTGCGCTCCAAAATTGCCGCAGGTCAAGTGCCTGGATACCAAAGCGCCTCAAATATGCCGATCTTGCGGTGGGACGCAGAGCTGGAGCGGATGGCTGCGCTGCATGCCAAGCGTTGCCGGCTGGCACATGACGAATGCCGCAATACGCCGAGATTCAGGATCAGCGGTCAGAACATTGGCTACTTTTGGATCGGACGGGAATTCAAGTCGCACTCGCGGCGTATGAAGTCTTTCGTGATCAATTGTTACCGCGAGTACAAGGACGCTAACCAGAGCTACATCGACAGCTATCGCCAGCATCCACAAGGGTAAGTTTGCAATGCCCGCACTATACTATGACCAGTTAAATCAAAACGAATAAAACTCACATACAGAAAAAAGATCGGACACTTTACTATGCTAGTTGGGGACCGGGTTCACTATGTGGGCTGCGCGGCCGTGAGATTTTTGGACCCCAGCGCCAACAGATCTCAGTTCCTGTTGACCTGCAATTACGACTATAACAACGTATTTAACGAGCCTATTTACCAATCGGGACCAACAGCGTCCAAGTGCGCCTTTCGTATTAGCGAAAAATACCCAGCCCTGTGTGATTGGGAAGTCGACTCGGAATCGAAAACTGAGGAAATTGTCGGAGATGGCAACACGCTGGATAACAACATTCCCATCTGAGCATTGGGCAGGTTTAAGGTAATGGTTTTTACATGCATACTAAACATTAACGATCAAACTATATATTTGTAGATCAAATTGAATATTCTATTTCACGGGTAGGACAACTAAGCGTTTACTGCACCCTAAGGCACGAAAAACCCTTGGTGCCAAACTCTTTCTATCCGAGCGTTTGACGCAACTATAAAACTGCGACATCTCTATGCTTTCACTGTGGATAACAGTTTCATAAATACCACATACCTGTATTTCAATTAAATCCAATAAATAATTATCCTGACACTTAAAAGGAGTTCTAGTGCCGTTTGTCGCGAAAACAAAGAAGATATATGTATAAGCAAGTAAGAGTGCTCTAGGCGGCAGGGCCTTACTAGGAGCTACCCTGTACCCTCTCTCAGCGGATCCGCCTTCTAAACACACGTTCACAAAGGGAAACATGCACACAAGCTTGGTCATAACAAATTTGGTATATAAGTTCACGAATAACATACAGAAATTACGAATATTTCACTTTTTGGATATCTCCTTGCGTCCACACAAATTCAAAATAAAGCGGAAAATAATCACCGAATTTATTTTTGTTTGCACTGAAGAAGCATAGCAGCTGAGTATAGTGCGGACTTCGTGAATGAGCGTTAACAATGATAGTTAAATACTAATTTAAATGCTGCTACTAAACTAATACAATCAACAAAATGTAGTGCATACTTTCGGGCACTTTCAAATTGCCGGTTTGTGTCCGCAGTATGATTTCGAAAAACATCAACCCCTGCGTCAGAAAACTCCACTAATAACATTTCACGATCACTAACCCTCCTTTAAACTGAGCCATATATGACAGTTAGGCGAATGTTACTGTTAAAACAAGCAATTAATTTTTTTCCATTTACAGCATTTGCTTCATTTTTTTATATTTTTTTATTTTTTTTTATTTTTTATTTTTTGTATTACTGGAAAGTTCCCCCAAACATAACAGAAAACATTTTCCGGCCAGGCTCCCTTCCGCCTCCGTAATCACTAAAACCGAAATATTTGAAAGCTCAAAACGGTAGCATGTGCATAATTCACACAATTTTAAAGCTAAAGACACAAAAACTTGACATATAGATTGGTGGTGACCTGACTAAAAGATTGAGTCTTTGATATCCCGGCCACGCCCACAATAACGCCCCCCAGCCACTCCGCCTTAAAAAATCGTCAACGGCAATATCTCCCACAGTTTTTGAGCTAGAGTCACTGAATTTTAAAGGAAGATTAGTGGTCACCCCTTTGAATAAGGGTCAAAAAATTTCCAAACACGTGCAACGTTCTTACTTATATTGTTTTGTCGTTTTCAATGTTTATCTATATTCAAATCTACTAAAAAAATTTACAAAAACATATGTTGAAGCTTTTATAACAATATTTACAAATGATATTAACTATAACATAAATAAAATCATTTTGGTGTCCTTTTTTCAGTCTTGGTTCCAAACGTACGGAACAGTCTGACGAAAGAAGACATTCAAGAAATATGATGATAGCTTTGCGCACAATTCAACCTAGAAAATGTTGAAAGGAGGCAGAGATTCGGTGGTTGGAGTTAAGGTGGTTGGTTTCTGAGAGCTCTGCTTTGTTGTGGGCTTTTGGGTAGTTGGTTTCTGGGAGCTTTGCCCAGTTGTGGTGCTCGGTCCAGTTGGCTTTAGACTGGTGGGCTTTTGGGTGGTTGGTTTCTGGGAGGTTTGCCTAGTTGTGGTGCTCGGTCCAGTTGGCTTCAGTGTCGTAGGCTTTTGGGTGGTTGGTTTCGGAGAGGTTTGCCTAGTTGTGGTGCTCGGTCCAGTTGGCTTCAAAGTAGTGGGCTTTTGTGTCGTTGGATTCTGGGAGGTTTGCCTAGTTGTGGTGCTCGGTCCAGTTGGCTTTAGACTGGTGGGCTTTTGGGTGGTTGGTTTCTGGGAGGTTTTCCCAGTTGTGGTGCTCGGTCCAGTTGGCTTTACTGTCGTAGGCTTTTGTGTGGTTGGTTTCTGGGAAGTTTTCCCAGTTGTGGTGCTCGGTCCAGTTGGCTTCACAGTAGTGGGCTTTTGTGTGGTTGGTTTCTGGGAGGTTTTCCCAGTTGTGGTGCTCGGTCCAGTTGGCTTTACTGTCGTAGGCTTTTGTGTGGTTGGTTTCTGGGAAGTTTTCCCAGTTGTGGTGCTCGGTCCAGTTGGCTTCACAGTAGTGGGCTTTTGTGTGGTTGGTTTCTGGGAGGTTTGCCCAGTTGTGGTGCTCGGTCCAGTTGGCTTCAGTGTCGTAGGCTTTTGGGTGGTTGGTTTCGGAGAGGTTTGCCTAGTTGTGGTGCTCGGTCCAGTTGGCTTCAAAGTAGTGGGCTTTTGTGTCGTTGGTTTCTGGGAGGTTTGCCTAGTTGTGGTGCTCGGTCCAGTTGGCTTTAGACTGGTGGGCTTTTGGGTGGTTGGTTTCTGGGAGCTTTGCCTAGTTGTGGTGCTCGGTCCAGTTGGCTTTAGACTGGTGGGCTTTTGTGTGGTTGGTTTCTGGGAGGTTTGCCTAGTTGTGGTGCTCGGTCCAGTTGGCTTTACTGTCGTAGGCTTTTGTGTGGTTGGTTTCTGGGAGGTTTGCCTAGTTGTGGTGCTCGGTCCAGTTGGCTTTACTGTCGTAGGCTTTTGGGTGGTTGGTTTCTGGGAGCTTTGCCTAGTTGTGGTGCTCGGTCCAGTTGGCTTTAGACTGGTGGGCTTTTGGGTGGTTGGTTTCTGGGAGGTTTGCCTAGTTGTGGTGCTCGGTCCAGTTGGCTTCAGAGTGGTGGGCTTTTGTGTGGTTGGTTTCTGGGAGGTTTGCCCAGTTGTGGTGCTCGGTCCAGTTGGCTTTACTGTCGTAGGCTTTTGGGTGGTTGGTTTCTGGGAGGTTTGCCTAGTTGTGGTGCTCGGTCCAGTTGGCTTTACTGTCGTAGGCTTTTGTGTGGTTGGTTTCTGGGAGGTTTGCCTAGTTGTGGTGCTCGGTCCAGTTGGCTTCAAGGTCGTCGGCTTTTGTGTGGTTGGTTTCTGGGAAGTTTTCCCAGTTGTGGTGCTCGGTCCAGTTGGCTTCAAAGTAGTGGGCTTTTGTGTGGTTGGTTTCTGGGAAGTTTTCCCAGTTGTGGTGCTCGGTCCAGTTGGCTTCAGAGTGGTGGGCTTTTGGGTGGTTGGTTTCTGGGAGGTTTGCCTAGTTGTGGTGCTCGGTCCAGTTGGCTTTACTGTCGTAGGCTTTTGTGTGGTTGGTTTCTGGGAGGTTTGCCTAGTTGTGGTGCTCGGTCCAGTTGGCTTTACTGTCGTAGGCTTTTGTGTCGTTGGTTTCTGGGAGGTTTGCCTAGTTGTGGTACTCGGTCCAGTTGGCTTTACTGTCGTAGGCTTTTGGGTGGTTGGTTTCTGGGAGGTTTGCCTAGTTGTGGTGCTCGGTCCAGTTGGCTTTACTGTCGTAGGCTTTTGTGTCGTTGGTTTCTGGGAGGTTTGCCTAGTTGTGGTGCTCGGTCCAGTTGGCTTTACTGTCGTAGGCTTTTGTGTCGTTGGTTTCTGGGAGGTTTGCCTAGTTGTGGTGCTCGGTCCAGTTGGCTTTACTGTCGTAGGCTTTTGGGTGGTTGGTTTCTGGGAGGTTTGCCCAGTTGTGGTGCTCGGTCCAGTTGGCTTTACTGTCGTAGGCTTTTGTGTGGTTGGTTTCTGGGAGGTTTGCCCAGTTGTGGTGCTCGGTCCAGTTGGCTTTACTGTCGTAGGCTTTTGTGTGGTTGGTTTCTGGGAGGTTTTCCCAGTTGTGGTGCTCGGTCCAGTTGGCTTTAGACTGGTGGGCTTTTGGGTGGTTGGTTTCGGTGAGGTTTGCCTAGTTGTGGTGCTCGGTCCAGTTGGCTTCACAGTGGTAGGCTTTTGTGTGGTTGGTTTCTGGGAGGTTTGCCCAGTTGTGGTGCTCGGTCCAGTTGGCTTTACTGTCGTAGGCTTTTGTGTGGTTGGTTTCTGGGAGGTTTTCCCAGTTGTGGTGCTCGGTCCAGTTGGCTTTACTGTCGTAGGCTTTTGTGTGGTTGGTTTCTGGGAGGTTTGCCTAGTTGTGGTGCTCGGTCCAGTTGGCTTTACTGTCGTAGGCTTTTGTGTGGTTGGTTTCTGGGAGGTTTGCCTAGTTGTGGTGCTCGGTCCAGTTGGCTTTAGACTGGTGGGCTTTTGGGTGGTTGGTTTCTGGGAGGTTTGCCCAGTTGTGGTGCTCGGTCCAGTTGGCTTCAGTGTCGTAGGCTTTTCTGTGGTTGGTTTCGGTGAGGTTTGCCTAGTTGTGGTGCTCGGTCCAGTTGGCTTCAAAGTAGTGGGCTTTTGTGTGGTTGGTTTCTGGGAGGTTTGCCCAGTTGTGGTGCTCGGTCCAGTTGGCTTCAAAGTAGTGGGCTTTTCGGTGGTTGGTTTCTGGGAGGTTTGCCTAGTTGTGGTGCTCGGTCCAGTTGGCTTCAGAGTGGTGGGCTTTTGTGTGGTTGGTTTCTGGGAGGTTTGCCCAGTTGTGGTGCTCGGTCCAGTTGGCTTTACTGTCGTAGGCTTTTGTGTGGTTGGTTTCGGTGAGGTTTGCTTAGTTGTGGTGCTCGGTCCAGTTGGCTTCAAAGTCGTGGGCTTTTGTGTGGTTGGTTTCTGGGAGGTCTGCCCAGTTGTGGTGCTCGGTCCAGTTGGCTTCAGTGTCGTAGGCTTTTGTGTGGTTGGTTTCTGGGAGGTTTTCCCAGTTGTGGTGCTCGGTCCAGTTGGCTTCAAAGTAGTGGGCTTTTGTGTGGTTGGTTTCGGTGAGGTTTGCCTAGTTGTGGAGCTCGGTCCAGTTGGCTTCAAAGTAGTGGGCTTTTGTGTGGTTGGTTTCGGTGAGGTTTGCCTAGTTGTGGTGCTCGGTCCAGTTGGCTTCACAGTAGTGGGCTTTTGTGTGGTTGGTTTCTGGGAGGTTTGCCTAGTTGTGGTGCTCGGTCCAGTTGGCTTTACTGTCGTAGGCTTTTGTGTGGTTGGTTTCTGGGAGGTTTGCCCAGTTGTGGTGCTCGGTCCAGTTGGCTTCACAGTAGTGGGCTTTTGTGTGGTTGGTTTCTGGGAGGTTTGCCCAGTTGTGGTGCTCGGTCCAGTTGGCTTTACTGTCGTAGGCTTTTGTGTGGTTGGTTTCGGTGAGGTTTGCCCAGTTGTGGTGCTCGGTCCAGTTGGCTTCACAGTAGTGGGCTTTTGTGTGGTTGGTTTCGGTGAGGTTTGCCTAGTTGTGGTGCTCGGTCCAGTTGGCTTCACAGTGGTAGGCTTTTGTGTGGTTGGTTTCTGGGAGGTTTTCCCAGTTGTGGTGCTCGGTCCAGTTGGCTTCAAAGTAGTGGGCTTTTCGGTGGTTGGTTTCTGGGAGGTTTGCCCAGTTGTGGTGCTCGGTCCAGTTGGCTTTACTGTCGTAGGCTTTTGTGTGGTTGGTTTCTGGGAGGTTTGCCCAGTTGTGGTGCTCGGTCCAGTTGGCTTTACTGTCGTAGGCTTTTGTGTGGTTGGTTTCTGGGAGGTTTTCCCAGTTGTGGTGCTCGGTCCAGTTGGCTTTACTGTCGTAGGCTTTTGTGTGGTTGGTTTCTGGGAGGTTTGCCCAGTTGTGGTGCTCGGTCCAGTTGGCTTCAAAGTAGTGGGCTTTTGTGTGGTTGGTTTCTGGGAGGTTTGCCCAGTTGTGGTGCTCGGTCCAGTTGGCTTCAGTGTCGTAGGCTTTTCTGTGGTTGGTTTCTGGGAGGTTTGCCTAGTTGTGGTGCTCGGTCCAGTTGGCTTCAAAGTGGTGGGCTTTTGTGTGGTTGGTTTCTGGGAGGTTTGCCCAGTTGTGGTGCTCGGTCCAGTTGGCTTTACTGTCGTAGGCTTTTGTGTGGTTGGTTTCTGGGAAGTTTGCCCAGTTGTGGTGCTCGGTCCAGTTGGCTTCAGTGTCGTAGGCTTTTCTGTGGTTGGTTTCTGGGAGGTTTGCCTAGTTGTGGTGCTCGGTCCAGTTGGCTTCAAAGTGGTGGGCTTTTGTGTGGTTGGTTTCTGGGAGGTTTGCCCAGTTGTGGTGCTCGGTCCAGTTGGCTTTACTGTCGTAGGCTTTTGTGTGGTTGGTTTCTGGGAGGTTTGCCAAGTTGTGGTGCTCGGTCCAGTTGGCTTTACTGTCGTAGGCTTTTGTGTGGTTGGTTTCTGGGAGGTTTGCCTAGTTGTGGTGCTCGGTCCAGTTGGCTTCAAAGTGGTGGGCTTTTGTGTGGTTGGTTTCTGGGAGGTTTGCCCAGTTGTGGTGCTCGGTCCAGTTGGCTTTACTGTCGTAGGCTTTTGTGTGGTTGGTTTCGGTGAGGTTTGCCTAGTTGTGGTGCTCGGTCCAGTTGGCTTCAGAGTGGTGGGCTTTTGTGTGGTTGGTTTCTGGGAGGTTTGCCTAGTTGTGGTGCTCGGTCCAGTTGGCTTTACTGTCGTAGGCTTTTGTGTGGTTGGTTTCTGGGAGGTTTGCCTAGTTGTGGTGCTCGGTCCAGTTGGCTTTAGTGTCGTAGGCTTTTGGGTGGTTGGTTTCTGGGAGGTTTTCCCAGTTGTGGTGCTCGGTCCAGTTGGCTTACTGTCGTAGGCTTTTGTGTGGTTGGTTTCTGGGAGGTTTTCCCAGTTGTGGTGCTCGGTCCAGTTGGCTTCAGAGTGGTGGGCTTTTGTGTCGTTGGTTTCTCAGAAGTTTTCCCAGTTGTGGTGCTCGGTCCAGTTGGCTTCACAGTAGTGGGCTTTTGTGTGGTTGGTTTCTGGGAGGTTTGCCCAGTTGTGGTGCTCGGTCCAGTTGGCTTCAGAGTGGTGGGCTTTTGTGTGGTTGGTTTCTGGGAGGTTTGCCTAGTTGTGGTGCTCGGTCCAGTTGGCTTTACTGTCGTAGGCTTTTGTGTGGTTGGTTTCTGGGAGGTTTGCCTAGTTGTGGTGCTCGGTCCAGTTGGCTTTAGTGTCGTAGGCTTTTGGGTGGTTGGTTTCTGGGAGGTTTGCCTAGTTGTGGTGCTCGGTCCAGTTGGCTTCAAAGTAGTGGGCTTTTGTGTGGTTGGTTTCTGGGAGGTTTTCCCAGTTGTGGTGCTCGGTCCAGTTGGCTTCAGAGTAGTGGGCTTTTGTGTGGTTGGTTTCTGGGAGGTTTGCCCAGTTGTGGTGCTCGGTCCAGTTGGCTTCAAAGTAGTGGGCTTTTGTGTCGTTGGTTTCTGGGAGGTTTGCCCAGTTGTGGTGCTCGGTCCAGTTGGCTTCAGTGTCGTAGGCTTTTGTGTGGTTGGTTTCTGGGAGGTTTGCCTAGTTGTGGTGCTCGGTCCAGTTGGCTTCACAGTAGTGGGCTTTTGTGTGGTTGGTTTCTGGGAGGTTTGCCCAGTTGTGGTGCTCGGTCCAGTTGGCTTCAAAGTAGTGGGCTTTTGTGTCGTTGGTTTCTGGGAGGTTTGCCCAGTTGTGGTGCTCGGTCCAGTTGGCTTCAGTGTCGTAGGCTTTTCTGTGGTTGGTTTCTGGGAGGTTTGCCCAGTTGTGGTGCTCGGTCCAGTTGGCTTTACTGTCGTAGGCTTTTGTGTGGTTGGTTTCTGGGAGGTTTGCCCAGTTGTGGTGCTCGGTCCAGTTGGCTTTACTGTCGTAGGCTTTTGTGTGGTTGGTTTCTGGGAGGTTTTCCCAGTTGTGGTGCTCGGTCCAGTTGGCTTTACTGTCGTAGGCTTTTGTGTGGTTGGTTTCGGTGAGGTTTGCCTAGTTGTGGTGCTCGGTCCAGTTGGCTTTACTGTCGTAGGCTTTTCTGTGGTTGGTTTCTGGGAGGTTTGCCCAGTTGTGGTGCTCGGTCCAGTTGGCTTCAGAGTGGTGGGCTTTTGTGTGGTTGGTTTCTGGGAGGTTTGCCCAGTTGTGGTGCTCGGTCCAGTTGGCTTTACTGTCGTAGGCTTTTGTGTGGTTGGTTTCTGGGAGGTTTGCCCAGTTGTGGTGCTCGGTCCAGTTGGCTTTACTGTCGTAGGCTTTTGTGTGGTTGGTTTCTGGGAGGTTTGCCCAGTTGTGGTGCTCGGTCCAGTTGGCTTTACTGTCGTAGGCTTTTGTGTGGTTGGTTTCTGGGAGGTTTTCCCAGTTGTGGTGCTCGGTCCAGTTGGCTTTACTGTCGTAGGCTTTTGTGTGGTTGGTTTCTGGGAGGTTTGCCTAGTTGTGGTGCTCGGTCCAGTTGGCTTTACTGTCGTAGGCTTTTCTGTGGTTGGTTTCTGGGAGGTTTGCCCAGTTGTGGTGCTCGGTCCAGTTGGCTTCAGAGTGGTGGGCTTTTGTGTGGTTGGTTTCTGGGAGGTTTGCCCAGTTGTGGTGCTCGGTCCAGTTGGCTTTACTGTCGTAGGCTTTTGTGTGGTTGGTTTCTGGGAGGTTTGCCCAGTTGTGGTGCTCGGTCCAGTTGGCTTTACTGTCGTAGGCTTTTGTGTGGTTGGTTTCTGGGAGGTTTGCCCAGTTGTGGTGCTCGGTCCAGTTGGCTTTACTGTCGTAGGCTTTTGTGTGGTTGGTTTCTGGGAGGTTTTCCCAGTTGTGGTGCTCGGTCCAGTTGGCTTCACTGTCGTAGGCTTTTGTGTGGTTGGTTTCTGGGAGGTTTGCCTAGTTGTGGTGCTCGGTCCAGTTGGCTTTACTGTCGTAGGCTTTTCTGTGGTTGGTTTCTGGGAGGTTTGCCCAGTTGTGGTGCTCGGTCCAGTTGGCTTCAGAGTGGTGGGCTTTTGTGTGGTTGGTTTCTGGGAGGTTTGCCTAGTTGTGGTGCTCGGTCCAGTTGGCTTTACTGTCGTAGGCTTTTGTGTGGTTGGTTTCTGGGAGGTTTTCCCAGTTGTGGTGCTCGGTCCAGTTGGCTTTACTGTCGTAGGCTTTTGTGTGGTTGGTTTCTGGGAGGTTTGCCTAGTTGTGGTGCTCGGTCCAGTTGGCTTCAAGGTCGTCGGCTTTTGTGTGGTTGGTTTCTGGGAAGTTTTCCCAGTTGTGGTGCTCGGTCCAGTTGGCTTCAAAGTAGTGGGCTTTTGTGTGGTTGGTTTCTGAGAGGTTTGCCCAGTTGTGGTGCTCGGTCCAGTTGGCTTCAGAGTGGTGGGCTTTTGTGTGGTTGGTTTCTGAGAGGTTTGCCCAGTTGTGGTGCTCGGTCCAGTTGGCTTCAGAGTGGTGGGCTTTTGTGTGGTTGGTTTCTGGGAGGTTTGCCCAGTTGTGGTGCTCGGTCCAGTTGGCTTCAGAGTGGTGGGCTTTTGTGTGGTTGGTTTCTGGGAGGTTTGCCCAGTTGTGGTGCTCGGTCCAGTTGGCTTCAGAGTGGTGGGCTTTTGTGTCGTTGGTTTCTCAGAAGTTTTCCCAGTTGTGGTGCTCGGTCCAGTTGGCTTCAGAGTGGTGGGCTTTTGTGTGGTTGGTTTCTGGGAGGTTTGCCCAGTTGTGGTGCTCGGTCCAGTTGGCTTCAGAGTGGTGGGCTTTTGTGTCGTTGGTTTCTGGGAGGTTTTCCCAGTTGTGGTGCTCGGTCCAGTTGGCTTCAAAGTAGTGGGCTTTTGTGTGGTTGGTTTCTGGGAGGTTTTCCCAGTTGTGGTGCTCGGTCCAGTTGGCTTCACAGTAGTGGGCTTTTGTGTGGTTGGTTTCTGAGAGGTTTTCCCAGTTGTGGTGCTCGGTCCAGTTGGCTTCAGAGTGGTGGGCTGTTGTGTGGTTGGTTTCTGGGAGGTTTGCCCAGTTGTGGTGCTCGGTCCAGTTGGCTTCAAAGTAGTGGGCTTTTGTGTGGTTGGTTTCTCAGAAGTTTTCCCAGTTGTGGTGCTCGGTCCAGTTGGCTTTACTGTCGTAGGCTGTTGTGTGGTTGGTTTCTGGGAGGTTTTCCCAGTTGTGGTGCTCGGTCCAGTTGGCTTTACTGTCGTAGGCTTTTGTGTGGTTGGTTTCTGGGAGGTTTTCCCAGTTGTGGTGCTCGGTCCAGTTGGCTTTACTGTCGTAGGCTTTTGTGTGGTTGGTTTCTGGGAGGTTTGCCCAGTTGTGGTGCTCGGTCCAGTTGGCTTCAGAGTGGTGGGCTTTTGTGTGGTTGGTTTCTGGGAGGTTTTCCCAGTTGTGGTGCTCGGTCCAGTTGGCTTTACTGTCGTAGGCTTTTGTGTGGTTGGTTTCTGGGAGGTTTGCCTAGTTGTGGTGCTCGGTCCAGTTGGCTTCACAGTAGTGGGCTTTTGTGTCGTTGGTTTCTGGGAGGTTTGCCCAGTTGTGGTGCTCGGTCCAGTTGGCTTCAAACTAGTGGGCTTTTGTGTCGTTGGTTTCTCAGAAGTTTTCCCAGTTGTGGTGCTCGGTCCAGTTGGCTTTACTGTCGTAGGCTTTTGTGTGGTTGGTTTCTGGGAGGTTTGCCCAGTTGTGGTGCTCGGTCCAGTTGGCTTCAGAGTGGTGGGCTTTTGTGTGGTTGGTTTCTGGGAGGTTTTCCCAGTTGTGGTGCTCGGTCCAGTTGGCTTTACTGTCGTAGGCTGTTGTGTGGTTGGTTTCTGGGAGGTTTTCCCAGTTGTGGTGCTCGGTCCAGTTGGCTTTACTGTCGTAGGCTTTTGTGTGGTTGGTTTCTGGGAGGTTTGCCTAGTTGTGGTGCTCGGTCCAGTTGGCTTTACTGTCGTAGGCTTTTGGGTGGTTGGTTTCTGGGAGGTTTGCCTAGTTGTGGTGCTCGGTCCAGTTGGCTTCAAAGTCGTGGGCTTTTGTGTGGTTGGTTTCTGGGAGGTTTGCCCAGTTGTGGTGCTCGGTCCAGTTGGCTTTACTGTCGTAGGCTTTTGTGTGGTTGGTTTCTGGGAGGTTTGCCTAGTTGTGGTGCTCGGTCCAGTTGGCTTTACTGTCGTAGGCTTTTGTGTGGTTGGTTTCTGGGAGGTTTTCCCAGTTGTGGTGCTCGGTCCAGTTGGCTTTACTGTCGTAGGCTTTTGTGTGGTTGGTTTCTGGGAGGTTTGCCTAGTTGTGGTGCTCGGTCCAGTTGGCTTCAAAGTCGTGGGCTTTTGTGTGGTTGGTTTCTGGGAGGTTTGCCTAGTTGTGGTGCTCGGTCCAGTTGGCTTTACTGTCGTAGGCTTTTGTGTGGTTGGTTTCTGGGAGGTTTTCCCAGTTGTGGTGCTCGGTCCAGTTGGCTTTACCGTAGGCTTTTGTGTGGTTGGTTTCTGGGAGGTTTGCCTAGTTGTGGTGCTCGGTCCAGTTGGCTTTACTGTCGTAGGCTTTTGTGTGGTTGGTTTCTGGGAGGTTTGCCTAGTTGTGGTGCTCGGTCCAGTTGGCTTTAGTGTCGTAGGCTTTTGGGTGGTTGGTTTCTGGGAGGTTTGCCTAGTTGTGGTGCTCGGTCCAGTTGGCTTTAGTGTCGTAGGCTTTTGGGTGGTTGGTTTCTGGGAGGTTTGCCTAGTTGTGGTGCTCGGTCCAGTTGGCTTTACTGTCGTAGGCTTTTGGGTGGTTGGTTTCTGGGAGGTTTGCCCAGTTGTGGTGCTCGGTCCAGTTGGCTTTACTGTCGTAGGCTTTTGGGTGGTTGGTTTCTGGGAGGTTTTCCCAGTTGTGGTGCTCGGTCCAGTTGGCTTCAAAGTCGTGGGCTTTTGTGTGGTTGGTTTCTGGGAGGTCTGCCCAGTTGTGGTGCTCGGTCCTGTTGGCTTTAGAGTGGTGGGCTTTTGGGTGGTTGGTTTCTGGGAGGTTTGCCTAGTTGTGGTGCTCGGTCCAGTTGGCTTCAAAGTCGTGGGCTTTTGTGTGGTTGGTTTCTGGGAGGTTTGCCCAGTTGTGGTGCTCGGTCCAGTTGGCTTTACTGTCGTAGGCTTTTGTGTGGTTGGTTTCTGGGAGGTTTTCACAGTTGTGGTGCTCGGTCCAGTCGGCTTAAGTGTCGTAGGCTTTTGGGTGGTTGGTTTCTGGGAGGTTTGCTTAGTTGTGGTGCTCGGTCCAGTTGGCTTCAAAGTCGTGGGCTTTTGTGTGGTTGGTTTCTGGGAGGTCTGCCCAGTTGTGGTGCTCGGTCCAGTTGGCTTTACTGTCGTAGGCTTTTGTGTGGTTGGTTTCTGGGAGGTTTTCCCAGTTGTGGTGCTCGGTCCAGTTGGCTTCAGAGTGGTGGGCTTTTGTGTCGTTGGTTTCTCAGAAGTTTTCCCAGTTGTGGTGCTCGGTCCAGTTGGCTTCACAGTAGTGGGCTTTTGTGTGGTTGGTTTCTGGGAGGTTTGCCCAGTTGTGGTGCTCGGTCCAGTTGGCTTCAGAGTGGTGGGCTTTTGTGTGGTTGGTCGGGAGGTTGCCCAGTTGTGGTGCTCGGTCCAGTTGGCTTTACTGTCGTAGGCTTTTGTGTGGTTGGTTTCTGGGAGGTTTTCCCAGTTGTGGTGCTCGGTCCAGTTGGCTTTACTGTCGTAGGCTTTTGTGTCGTTGGTTTCTGGGAGGTTTTCCCAGTTGTGGTGCTCGGTCCAGTTGGCTTCAGAGTGGTGGGCTTTTGTGTCGTTGGTTTCTCAGAAGTTTTCCCAGTTGTGGTGCTCGGTCCAGTCGGCTTAAGTGTCGTAGGCTTTTGGGTGGTTGGTTTCTGGGAGGTTTTCCCAGTTGTGGTGCTCGGTCCAGTTGGCTTCAGAGTAGTGGGCTTTTGTGTGGTTGGTTTCTGGGAGGTTTGCCCAGTTGTGGTGCTCGGTCCAGTTGGCTTTACTGTCGTAGGCTTTTGTGTCGTTGGTTTCTGGGAGGTTTTCCCAGTTGTGGTGCTCGGTCCAGTTGGCTTTACTGTCGTAGGCTTTTGGGTGGTTGGTTTCTGGGAGCTGGTGTTTGGTGCAGTTGGCTTTGTTGTGAATGGATTATAGGTGCTTGAAGTTTCAGTTGTCTGTGATGTCGATGGTGTAGTTGTATATTTATATGGAGGACTTGGAGTGGAACTTGTATCGAGATGTTGACAATTTGGTGTCGTGGGGTGGTATTTGCATTGTGTTGACGGTGGCTTTAGAGTTGTAAGGCTGGTCTTGTTGTTGCAGGGATTGCGAAAATGCAATATTATTTCATTGGGCTTGTAGCCAGGTGCGATGCGTATGTGCGGCCCAAACAGCGTGAACGCTGCCCCCGTTGCGATTAAAAGGCATAGTATAAGCAACCTCATCTCGTCAAAATGTTGCTTTCCTCTGCACAAAATGTTATGCCGGCCTCAACGATAAATATATTTTTTGTGGGTCGACCAACGTGCGAACAGCTTGACGACGCCCTGGATACTACCTGTAACCGGACGCACTGTTTAGTATTTAAGTCATCTTTGATGGCGCCTGTGCTTAAACGTATAGCAAAAATTTGCATTCTGATGTCTAAATTTATATTTCCTGCGAGAAACGGCGTACTCTCGATTCACATGCATATTTTTGAGCACGCGCCCGTTTCACTTACCTCTGGCCAGGCTTGCATAAGACATAACTTATCGCGGGCGCAGGTCAGTGCCGGGTTAGTTCATTTGACTAACGAAGGGCCGGCAACGCACGTAGCCGTATGAACCCATTTAATAAACTGTTGCTGTCACGAATGCGACTATTTTTTTGTAACGTTCTGAAATGCTAACGATTTTTATAAGCTTTTGTACTGTGTATTCAATGTATGATTGATACATAATATAATTGAACTTTATATATTATACGCATTTTGCAATGTCTACGCTTTGTGTTACAATTGAAATCGATCACGAAGGGCCGCTATTGAATCTAAAGATTTGGAACTTGGATATAATATAATCGTGCATACCCAAGCAACTGGAGACAAATAGCTACACATTTCACAGTCAAAAAAAATATTTTCAAAATTTATGTATTTTAAATGCAGAAAATGAAATTGAATTAATTTCAAATCAAATTTAAATTAACAATTCCCGTGCTTCAAGCAAAAATAATATAATAAAAGTTATTGAATTTATCACAGTTAATTTTTAAATATGTACAAATGAGTCTATATTTAAGTAATTTTACATATATCTAGTTTGTTTATGTGCATGAGTTTAACCAATATTTCGTATCCATCTCTTAGCCCATTTCCAATTTTTGATGATAACAAAATAGGTGCAGCGTTGAAGCCTAAATAAAAGAATTAAAATGTGTTAGTTAATGTATTGAGTTTATACGAAAAACAACTAAAAACGTTGCAGTCGGACGTAAACGACTGCGTAATACTCGTTCACACTATGCAGTAGGTATTATTGTTGTTTTGGAAAAATATAAAATTTTTGTATTTCGTAGGGGAGCGTGGGCGTGGCCAACATTTTTCGGCTTGATCTTAAGGGGTCACCCAAACACTGTCCGCCAAATTTGGTGACTATAGCTCTAAAGTTGTGGGAGATATAGATTTTCGCGATTTCCGGGGACGGATCTTTACGGGGGATGATCAGCCCTCTACCTTTGAAATTTGCTGACTCAAGCTGTAAAACCGTGGGAGATATAGCTTTAAAATTGTGTGAATTATACACATGTTATCCATTTGAGCTTTCAGGTATATCGGTTGTAGCGATTATGGAGTCGGCAGGAAGCGTGGCCGGGAATGAGATGGTCGAGGGAGTTTTCCAGTAATATATATTCCAAATATGGAGCCCCTAGCTCAAAATCTATGGGAGATATAGCCATTTCCGATTAGGGGCGTTCTAGTGGGCGTGGCTAAGATATCAAGGTCGCAATTTTTGTGGGAGGTCAGCAGCAATCTACATACCAAATTTGGTGACTAACTTTAGTATTGTGGGAAATATTCATCTTTTATCGATTTGCGATTTGAGGTGTATCGCCATGCTATCGATTTACCAGCCTCCCAGTGGGCGTGGCACAAAAATCTTAACACTTGGTCTGAAGCAGATAACTACAAGTATATATCCAAAATTTAAAGTCTCTTTCTTCACTTTGTATCAGAACAGTTAAAAATGGCGTTAGTAATTACTATAACCTGCTGGGTAAATAAAGATGTTTGTAATTTATAGTCAGAACATTTGGCTCGAGTTGCCAAATTGAGTGCATCTAGCTTTTGCGCGGCTATGACGCTAGCTTTAATTAAAGCTGCCCGACTAGAAGATACCCTGAACTCTATTATTATGTATACACATAAAATACATAAATGTGGAAACGTGCACCTAAAAATCAAAAAACTAATGTGGACGAATGGACAGACGAACGGACAGCATATGCGTGTATCTAAAATATTGAACTCTTTCGCTGGAATGGAACCATTAACTAGCCGATTCACACGAAGACCTTCACATGTAATACCTTCACTGGCACATGTAACTACGCACGCGTGTCCAAACGCAAACCGCCGCGTTTCAATTTGTAAATCAGACTGGAAGACTACGACAACAGTCATGCCTACGTATGTCTGTGTATAGATTAGAGCGAATCGAGCACGACCAGAAAAAGGAAAAGACCAAAAGGCACGTTTCAAATGTCGATGCCGAAAGCAAACGAAATCTGTTTAGTGGGGGAGAGTTGTCACTATATGTTTCCATGTTCAGGTGTATTGAATATTTATTGCTTAAGGAATTTCATATTCATTATATTAAAATTCTAAGAGTATCTTAATATATTTTCACAAATAACGGATTTATATATTACATATAGTAAAAATATTATTATTTTTCTTAGTATACAATATGTAAACATACTATCATCCTAACTCTTTTTTGAAAAGTACTGGCAGTCGAACAAGACAAACGCTAAATCTATACGCTAACCTGGGATTCAGTAGCCGCATCGCCTGAGCATTTAGACAACTGATTTTCCGAAAAAGCTATATTGATTGTGTTAGATATAAAGAATTATTTATTTTGTATTTCCAGAATGTGCGTTTCGTTAAAGGGACTGTGTTTAACAGAAGTAGATGCAAGTTCTTGCTTCGCGTCCCTTGCCTAATGGCTCTAATATCGTTTAGTAGTCAACATAACAATTTCTAGAACATTATGTGCTAATTTAAAAACTAAAATTATTGATGAGTAATTTGTGCCTTTTTATGTAACAAATTTTACTTAATTGATTGAACTTTAAAAACAAAACGGTACAAAGTCTATTCCGATAGAATGTGATTTTGTAACGGAATATTTCTCTGACTATAGAGATACCGAATTTGGAATGCAGGTTTTCGTAATATTTCAGTTTTTTATTAACAATTTAATAAACCGCATTTTAATGAATTTATATCAATAAATGCACGTGCAATTGACTATGATTTTTTCACAATTTATTAACTATTACGATTTCTTCAAAATTATATTCGTATGCCAAAAATGATTTTGTAAATGACGAACAGGAAAAACGTGAATTCGTATCAATAACCAAAAGACGTGTCTTAAACGGGAGACCGAAATTGACCGAAATTAGGATGCAACTTGATTTAAAGTAAAGGCACAAGCAAATCGTTTGGATTTTGCCAAAATTATGTTATGGAAGATATTAATGTCGATAATTTAATTATTATTATTATTATTATATTTTTATTATTAGTATTATTATTCGTAGTAGCGAAAGCGGTTATAAACAATTAACCTAATTTTTGTTAATAGCACTGGCTAACATGACCTTCGGCTAAGACAACAGATCTATACATTAGAATGGGATTCGAGCCCGCCTGGATGCTTTGAGATATAAAAATGTGGAATATCGTGATTTCCAATCAGAAAAAGTGCTATATGGTTAGCTCAGATTAAAAATAAAAAGTACTGTTATGTCTGTCATTTCCTAAGGATTTCAAGTGTTTTTTTTAACGTTTGAGCTACAATTTGAACTATGGGTGGAGTCGTATCACATATAAAATGAATTCTATCGATTTTGTAGCGTTTTGAAAATACGATTTTATGAAACTTTTATTGTGTACAATTGATAAACGATTCAAAGACACTTATGTCACAGCAAAAAAATTAATGTTTGTGTTTGTGAATTAAATCAAACAAATAAACAATTACTGATTGGCAACAGTGAGTTTTACACACATTATAGTCAAAAGCCAAAGCTACATTAGTTGAGTTCGCTACTCAGAATCCAAACAAAATGTTTTGTTTGTGAATTAAAACGACTTTGTTCTATGTATTTTCCTGGAAACTGTTGGATATACTAAAATACAACAAGTAAGAACCTACTGCGCAACAAACTGTTCCCAGTACATTAACAGCTTAAAACAATATAAAAAACATATATATATATATATATATATATAATATATTCACTAATTTAATGGCAATGACTATGCTTTAGCTGCTGAAATATCATTTCTCGCAATACCCTTTCCTAAACCTCATCGTCGCTGGTCTGTGTGCAGAGCACCTGCTCTTGCCACCAGTCGTGCACCTCGTAGACGGCATTGGCCTGATTGTTGAACGGCAGGAGTTTGCCGGTGCCCCCGATCAGGTGGCTTATTATGGCCGAGGGACTGCTCAGCGCGGCGTGATGATGCTGATGGTGGTCCCCAAAGCTGTGCAGGGCGGACGCGGTCGCGTTAATTGATGGATAGTAGAACTGTCCAATCTCGCTGTTCAGCTGGGAAAAAAAGCTGGACGACTTGTTGGGCTCGCGCTGCTTGCCCAGCTGACCCAGCTGGGCGAGATGCGGCAGAGTGGTCATCGAATTCTTTTTACGCTGCTGGCTGCTAATGTGCAGTCGCTCCTTGTCACTCAGCGTGGAGCGTTGCTGTGGATCGCTGGATGTGGGTGCCAAGAACTTTCTGCCCGCCGAGCTGCCCGTCGAGTCACTGCGATTCAGCGCGAAGGCCCGCTTACCCACCGCCATCACGTGGCGGGCACTAGAGACGTGTAGGTCGGCGTGCGGCAGGACCACGGCGCTGCTGCTGGCATCCTTCTCTTCATTTTCCGTCGAGCTCAAGGTTGGCGAGAACGCGTCGCTTGTGGGCGGACAGGTGCCGGCGACCGCACCACTTATTGTGCTTATGGCTGATTTGTCCATGACACCACCGGGTGCCTTGTCCTCCTGCACGTTGGGGCGCATCACGAGCTGCTCGTTGGTGGCCCGCAGTCCGGCAATCAGCGAGTTTTGCTGCTTCTGTCGGGATCCGTAACAAATATATATTACAACGATACATTAAAGACTCAACGATTAATGCCTACACTAGCGTTTTGTGCCCGTATCTTCTTGAGACAACCTTCGAGCCAGGTACGTATTGTCATTTTGGCCACCTCTTCCTCCACAAGGTACTCAAACTCCTCGCGCGCCAGCAGCTCCTCCAGCTGGAGCGCCTTCCGTATGTCCACAGATCGATAGGATAGCATGCTAAAACACGTTGGTAAAAAAAAGGCACGGCCCATTCGGAAAGGGGGCGTAAGCAGCCCGACTTACTTGATGACATCGTGAAAGGTCACATCCTCGCCGTTGTGCAGCTTGTCCAGCTCGTAGCACATGTACTTGAAGAGCAGCCGATCCTTTTGCGGATCACACTCGAGGCGGCCCTTCAAAAGCCGCAAGATAAACTTCACCCTACGAACCGGGATGACTCCTCGCTGATGTATATCCACAATGTTCCAGGTGTTCTGAAAATTGCGTATGTCTGCATAGGACAGCAAAGCATCCTCCTCATTCGAGTAGAACAAGGAGAAGTTCTCCATGATAATAGCTGAAAGGGGAGTGCCATAAGAAATTGTCCAATGCAGCAACTATTTTGTGACCTACCCACTAGCAGATTTAGCACAATGTACGTAATTATCACGTAAAAAGTGCAAAAATATATTAGGCTAGCTGTAAAGTTGCCGCAATCCGTTTCCCAGTAGTTGCCACCCAGCGTGCAGTATGGCGGCTGCACCATACAGTCGTGCATGATCTTATTCCAATCCTCGCCAGTGACAATGCGAAACAACATGGCCACGCCGGTGACCGGAGAGCCGAAGTTCGCCCGTCGCCCGATGCCTTCTCCATACTTGACAGTGCCTAGAGCGAGTTGGATGGGGTAGAGACAGGATTCTTGTTGTCCAGCCGGTTTGCCGACTTACCGAATAGAATGGTGCCGGCCAGCGCATAGAAGAAGACCAAGAGGAACATTCCAAAGATGATGAAGAAGGACTTGCACACGGACACGCCGACTGTTAACATAAGCATCTTCAGTGTGGTGTGCTTTCCAGTGATGGTGAAAAAGCGCAGGATAACGACCATAAACCCAAAGAAGTACGATAAATCGTTCTGCAAAAAGATCGAAGCACCCACGAAAAAGATTAAAGAAAGTCTCAGAAATTGCAACCCTCTGTGGCCATACCCTGAGTATAGTCTGCAGTATTATCCAGATAACGCCAGCAACGGTTACCAGCAAATCGTATCGATTGCGCCTAGATTGCCAGTATCCTCGTGGTGTAAAGGCAATGTTCTTCATTACCACCTCAATGACAAAAACAAAGGTCAGCACGGCACTGACAATGACCAAACGCTCCGTGTGCACTTCGCCCTTGATCCACTGCAAATTGATAACAATTAGTGTCAGGCCAAGGAAGAGCCACGTCGAACCCACCGTTATGGACAGCAGCATGCTGTTGATGAGCACCACCACAGCAATGACCCGCTTGAAGATAATGTGCTGGGTAATGTCATAGGTAAAGGCACGAATCTTTCGTCCATCCGGACGCGGTGGCAGATGAAGGGGCTGCGCGATCTTGAGACGCTTCTTCAGGTCGCACCATCGCCGCTGGTCGACGGTCAGCAATGCTGTGCCTTTATTCTCCGAGTAGTTGGCAATGACCACGCCCACAAAAAGAGTCAAGCCAATCATGCATCCCAAGAATATGTAGATATGAATGTAGATGGCATGAATCTGCAAGAGTAGAATCGCCATCAGGATGATAACAAGATGATGCTATATGTCAATGACATTACCGGTCCAACGGCCTTAATAAGGACATCTCGCACGTCCAGCCAGCCCTTGAAGGAGAGCACCTCGAAGAGCGTGAGCATGGCATCACCAATATTGTCAAAGTTGAAGCGTCGGGGATTGGCCCAGACTCGCGGCACCAGCATGGCGGGATAGGACTCGTCCGGACCCGGCGTCAGCTTCATTTTGGTGACAAAGACACGTCGCATGAAGACCCCAACGCAGTCCTCACGACGTGGTATCGTTGGATCATTGCAGCGCGCCAGACGACCGCCGTACAGCTGTACGCCGTAGCTGGCAAAGATGAACATGAGCAGGATCAACAGCGTGGATACCAACAAGATTTCCTTGAAGCCACGACACAGCTCATAGACCACCTTCCGCATGTGCGGCACCAGCGTGAAGATTCTCAGCGGACGCACGCAGCGCAGTATCATCAGCAGCTGGGCCGCCGAATTGGTGGGTATGTTGTGGGGCATCCAGCAGAGGAACGACGTCGACACCACGTATATGAAGACATCGAGCGCAGCGGCCACATCCTTGATGTACGCCTTCGGCGTGAAGAACAAACCATCGGCCAGAATTTTGAGGGCAAGCTCGAGGCTCATGAATATAACAAAGCCATATTCGGCAATCTGAAGCGTCGGATGATTCATCAAGCGGTAATTTGGCGTCTCAAACATCATTGAGATGCACGAGAGGGTGGTGGCGAAAATCATTACCCAATCTAGGTAGGTGACCAGGCCCAGGAAGTTGCTAAGAAAATCAAGGATTACACAAATTAAGATTGTCAATAAATTGTCACTAGCTTGAAAAAAGTAAGTTATTAAGTTAATATTCAAATAAATGCACACACACACACCTAATTCTCTTTTTACACGAATTTGAAAAATTTTCATTTTTCGCATTTTACGCGAATTGCAATTTTGCAATTTTTGTATGCATTTAGTTTTTGTACGTTCGATGAGTATATTTTAGTCTCCCTCCTCCACATGTTATTTTTAACTGCGCATTATTGTATTTTTCTTACAAATCGATTAAATGCGCAACTTATGAGTGCGTAATTCACGTTGAGTGCATAAAGTAACGGTAATGTATTTGTACGCGATTTAGTTTGGATTTGACAATTGAAGAGTGCACACGTTTAGTTATCGTGCATCTTTGAAAATTATCAATAGTGGGAAATTGAGATAAAATTAGATAAATAATTGCCCAAAATGATGGACAACATAATTCTGTGTTTATTCTCTGAAAGTGACAATGAATAAAATCTTTTACGGTCCATATTAGATTTACTTTTTTTATATTTATGAATTTCTGATATTATTTTATTTTTTCCAAATCATAATTATTTTTTATAATACATTTAATGAATTAAAAATTGACAAGTGAACTATAACAAGAATTGTATAATATCGTTTATTGTAATTTTAAGATGCTTTTTTAGGTTGAAACCAATTTACTATTTTTTTATTTTTGAATTAAAAGTTGCCCGGTGAACTCTAAGAAGAATTTTGTAATGTTGTTTATTGCCTATTATTTGATGTTCATTTTTTAGGACTCTTAACCAATCTACCTATCAGTCTAGTTTTCCATAGAGCTAACAGCTTTTTGTACATAAATTTGATGGGAAAGTATTAACCGTGTAAATAGAGAATCAGCTGTATATGTATATGTATGTGTGTACTTACTGCAAACTCTTGTATTGCACTTTGCGCTCCTTTCCGGTCAAGGGATCTTTAAGCCTCGCATCGTAGCGGGCGTGAACGATCTTCTGGCAAATCTTACGAAAGCGACTCTCCCGGGGCACCAGGAAGAGTGGCGTATCGAAGAACGGATGATTCTCGCGGAGATCCTCCTCGCGCTGATTGCGTCGCATCTCCGCCTGCTGGCGCTTCGCTTGCAGCAGCTTGATGTCCAGATCGTGGGGCCTGGCCCGGCCGGAGTTGGCGCGCGGCGCGGCCGCAATGTCCCCGTTCTCCATGAGATGCTCGTACGTCTGCTTCAGCTTAATGGAGCCAGAGCGCACGCTGCGACGTATGGATCGGGAGCCGAATCTGCGAATTGATAGCGTACACACATCAAACGAATCATGCCCGTATCTGGGCCAAGTCCACTTACTTCTTTTGGTCCACTCGCCAGGGCTTCGAGTGCGTTATGGTGCCCTGCGACTTAAGGCCGCCCTTGGTGCCCACCACCGGCAACATGGCCGAGTCGCCAAGCATCAGGCGCTGGTTGTTGCTGTCACTGCGAGGGAGAGATAATGCCCGTAATTTGGTATCTATATTGATTTATATATATATTTCTGATATATTCACTTGATTATGTGCGTGATGGCCAGCTTGCGGAGGCTGCTCCCTGAGGCTCGCACCTTTGCCGTTTTGTTCATGATCCGTACTGGCTTTTGTTTGCGGAAGACAACGTTGGACTCCCAGCACTCGGACATGGGTCGCTTGCAGTTCTCGACCAGCGATGGGTCATCGGTTTCCAGTTCAATGACGAAATGCTTCATGAAACTTTCGCGCACCTTGGGCAGTATAAAATCGTTGGGGATACGGTGGAGAATGGTCATTTGCGGCGAGTCGGGGAACTTTTCGAAAATGCGCAGCCGGAAGGGCAGCGTCTCCTTGATTTCGGCGCTCTGTTCGCGGAACTTGAGCTGTTTCAGCTTCTTAATGTCCTCGTCCAGCTCCAAATTGTCCAAAATGACCGCCACGAAGAGACTGAGCACGATGAGCGTAACGAACAGATGATAGAGTATAAAGTAAACGGCGACCAGCGGCGTCAGTGTCTTGCTGGTCCGTATCATGGTCTCATCCATGACCTCCACCCACGCCTCCTGCGTGAGAATCTGAAACATGCTCATGAACGCCTCTGGGAACGACTCGAACTTGGTGAAGTCGCAGAGGAAGCAGAACAATTGCATCGAAATGCTTGAGCTGATGATCAGTAAGCACATTGTGAATATGATTAGGGAGCCCAGTTTTTTACCAGGCCCGAAAATCTTGTACACAAAACCCTCCAGCATGGGCGAGGCCTTTATTAGGCGCACCACGCGGAGCACTTGGAAATACGTCAGTCCAGACAAATAGAAGATAGGAACTATGTGTAGCGTCGTGCCCGCGGCGAGCAGCAGCTCGAACTTGTGTATGGAGTGCTTGTAGTAGCCCCGCCAGCCCAGGCAGTAGATCTTGAAGAGTGTCTCCAGATCGAGGAGGCACGTGAACACCACCTCTATGTAGTAGTACCGCTCGTAGAACACGTGCCGTGGCCGGCCGTCGTGCTTGAATGCCATCGTGGCCGTCACGATGCCGTTGGCGAGTATCACGGTCATCACCAGCATGCGGAAGTAGGGAGATCGCAGAATGGCATGGCAGGTCTCGGGCGCCAGTCCGCCGTGCTTGTTGTCATCGATCGTGACCAGGCGCCAGCCGGAATCGTTGCCACTGAGTATTTGGGAGGCGGCTGTCTTCTGTATGTGGCCCCTGGCGCCCCACATCTGCTGGAACTGGACGCGTATCTCGTTAAAGGTCTCCGTGATGACAGCTATGAACACGTTCTTCACGAGCCACGCGAGGAAGAATATCATCGTGCTGAAGTAGAACGCGGCCCGCCACGCCGGCAGCGAGTCTATGGCGCGGTACATAATGAATACCCATCCCTCCTGCGAGGCGGCCTGGTAAACCGTAAATATACTGGTCGCAATATCCTCGAAGCCATTGAAGCCAATGACGTAGCTGCTCAGGAAGTCCATCTTCATGCAGCGCATGCCGGGCGAGCACTGATACCCCGAGTCCGGATCCATCGAGCAGAAGGTGTCCGGTATGGCCAGCGAGTTTATTGTGAGCACACTGTTGGGATAGACGACGCCTTAGACGGACTCCACCATTGCGCTATCAACTTGTGGTACTTACGGTCTGCCCAGCAGGTCATACTCCGTGTTATTGATAACGCAGTGGTTCTTCAGCTCGCCAAAGAACTGCACGCCGAGAAGTCCGTACAGCGACATGAAGAACAAGAAGAATAGCGTCACATTGTAGATTTGCTGGCTCGAGCGCCTGAAAGTAGAGGAGCATCATGTCACATAAGGTTACGGGCTCGGGAGTGCGTTACCTACTTGAAAATTTGATTTATGCGACTTTTGGGCATGCTAAACTTAAGGAAGACACGGAGAAAGCGTATCATGATGAGCGGACGCGGAGCCCGCATAATGGATAGATAGGAGAACCTGTGGGATTAGTTGGTGAAGGACATTAGAAAATGTAGTCCGTGGGGCGCGTCACTAGCTACTCACTTGGGCACAATTTCGAGCACTTCGAAAATTTGAAGTATGATCGAGACCCAAAGGAAGCTAACCATGATGGCGTCGAACTGGCACCAATGATCCTTCAGATAAGGCACCTCACCCTGCACAGAACAAAGAAGGGAATAACGAGGACGTGATCAGGTTCGGCGGTGACTCACATTTAAAACGCCACGGATGTGCATTTTGGCAATCATCTCGGCCGTGAAAAGCACCGTCACGGCCGTATCCGATACGAAAGTAATGTACTGCAACGAGGGATGGCGCTCGAAGGTCTTGGGCGTATTCAGCGAGACGGAGGCCAGGGAGACCAGGGCGCAGAGCCGCATCAGGCGTCGCACCCAGAGCTTATTCACCCACTCAATGTCGGCGCTCTCGTTGAGCGATTCCTCCGGGCCGTAATCGGCCAAAAAGGGCTCACCGCCCTTGAGGCTCTGCTTGCGCCCCAGCATGATCTTATTCCCAATTCCAGTGGCGATCCCCAGTCCGATCGGCGGCACGCCAGTGATGGCAGCACTGCCCACGGTGCTGCTGATGCCGCCGCAGATGCCCATGCCGGCGGCGGCGGCACCACCGCCCAGGCCGCCCAGCAGATTAAGGCCTCCACCGACGCCGCCCACTGGGCAGGCTATTCCGCCCGCTCCATTGCTGTGCGCATTGCTGGCGCTTTGGCTGCCAATGACCGTTGCCGTGCCCGACGCAGCCGCTGTTGACAATCCTCCAGTCGGCGGCTGCATCCCGTAGGCAGTGCTGCTGCCGCCACCACTGCCGCTGCCCGAGTTCACAATGGTTGTCGGACTGTTGAGCGCGCTAGACGCATCTTGACGTGTGCCCAATCCGTTGCCCGGACTGCTGCCCGGCGACGGGTTGAAGCTGAAGTGGCTGGTCTGCTGATGTGAGCTGCGCAGATGCGAGTGCTGATGCTGGTGCGGATGGGGCAGTGTGTGCGGATGTTGCTGCGGTGTCAAGCTGTTGCCGCTGGACGAACTGGTGCTGGCCGTCGCTGGCGTCGTAATGCCGCTAGCGGAGTGAAAGCTGCCCCCGCCGCCCGCGCGTTTATTTCTAGCAGCTGCACCCAAGCGACGAATCTGTAAGCGGTCAATCATTCAAGCAGCACATCTTGCTCCCGCCCGGACCGTTGTTTATTGTCGCAGCGTCAGAATGGAGGGGCCCAGTTGACTCCTAGTTGCGGGCGTCTCCGTTTCCACGCTTTTCTTATCTTATATATTCGTTGTGTGCTTAGGCAGTAAGGCGAGGCAGCAATTAGTCAGGACTCTGTCTAACAACATATACACGGAGAAAAAAGGATAAATTACGTTTTCTGCATATATTATTTGGTTATTCGTACTCATAAGCTTAAAAGCTCATTTAAAGGCAACAAATAAGTTTAATAATACTCAAGCGAAGGTTAAAATTAAAGAGGAACGAAATTTATTTTCGACAATTTTAGGAGATACAATAAAGGCAGTTGTTTTTTTTTTAAAGGTACGTTACAATATATTGGTTTTTTTGTTGTGTATATTTAAACACACGAAACACAAATTAATATATTCAAATATGTTTAGGTGTGTGTTCAGTCAATGGTTTTTTTTTGTTTTATTTTTTGTTTATTTATTTATTAGTTCATTTTTTAATGCATAACTATTGCATTTAGTTATTAGAGTATTTTTAAATATATAAAATGTCACAAGTATTCTTAAAGCAACCTCGTGGTACAATGCATTTATCCACCTGCTACTTTAAATATTCTAAAACTTAAACTTAAAGTTAATGTCAGAATTTTTAAATTGGGACCAAATCAAATGAAGTTTAACGTTCTTGAATATACACGTGTTGGTGTTGAGTTTATAAGTAGTACTATAAACAGCACAGTTTTCCACTTAAGTTCCGCTTTGTTTAAAATCACTTCAATATTTATCAGAGCTAAATCACGAACTCCGCAATACAAAATGAATACTTGTATTTAGTATTTTGAACTTGGCACGAACTTACGCTACCCTGGCTCACCTAAGCTGCGATTTCAGTAAGCAGTACTCGGTTTGTTTTCCAGTGTACGTTCTAACAGCTGTCAATGCAAAGCAAGCTAATCTTTGGAACACTCGCGAGCCATGACAACAGAACAAAAGAGGCAAATGTCTGTATGTATGTACGTGTGTACACCTCTATTATTGCATTGGGGTATAGCCAGGAGCACACTTGAGTATGTATGTGTTTGGGGATGTTTTCTGCTTACGTATAAATGTACACAACTTATATGTAGACATGTATTATTATTAAAAGGCAAGTTTTCTAGCGCGTTTTCGAGTACATACCTTTCGGGTTTCATCTTACTCCAAAAGGTACTTAAAAGAGGCACGCCAGGTTCGAACTGATGCTTCAATCTATAACAATAGTTCACTTATGCTCGACGACGAGAATTACAACGAGCATGTGCGACAACAACGAAGCCAATAAAATTACCAACTAGTTCTCGATAAATGCGCTGGCTACGGGAACCGACGAGAACCAACGTTGAGAATATATCGCTCCTGGCAGCAAACGTCGAATGGAGAAACGCACACGGATGCAGGCCAGTCGGTCGGGCCGTGCCTTAGTCAGTCAACTGTCTGACAGTTGCCATCCTGCCAGATACAAATTGTGCGCTCTGGCCGGCGTCTGCGCAGTGGGCACGCCAGGAACGGGTCGATGACAACAATGCCAGTGTGACAGCAGCAAGTGCAAAGCGGACGGCGTGGCTTTCCAGGCAGCAAGCGATAAACATGGGCGGTACGGGCTCGCATCACAAATCTTCTCGCCCGGGCTATTCGGAGCACGATGATCCGGCATACCGCAAGTGCCAGGAGTTGAAGGCAAGTACCGCAAACCCAATTTACATAACCAGCGCTGCTACTCAACATACTCGGCACGCAGATGGAACGCTGGATTCAGATGCACTACCAAATCAAGCAGCGCGAACAGGCCCTGGCCATTGCCCAGCACCGGGAGCTCTTCTACTGGCTGAGCGGATTCTACCTGAGCACTTTGTACGGCTGCGCCAACTACTACCTGCGGGTGAAGCGCATCTCGGCGCTGGTGCCGCTGCTGCCGCTCACCTTCGTCATGGGCTACTACACGGACTGGGCCTACGGCAGCAAGCTGCATCGCATCCAGGGTGAATTCCAAACCATAATTGACCATATATCATAACACGACATCGTTTTCCCGTTTGCCACAGCTGAAGCGAATATAATAATGGAGCATGAACAGGAGCTGCTCCACTGGCCAGGTGGACTGCCCACTGTCGCTGGCATCGACGAGGCTCGCGTCGAGGTTGAGATGGAAAAGAAAATGCATCCGCATCACATGTAAATGGGTTTTCCCGATATCCCAAACTAGTGCTCAGTTTTTGCTCAATCAACCCACATTCATTCGGTATCTCATAGAACATTCCAACATACATACAATGTACACCATTAAATGATTCTGGGCCCACATGTGCTGGCCCACAAGTTCTTTTCTCTACACTGAACATGTATATCTACACACATACGAGGTGTGTACTTTAGGGTAAAATAATCTCGACTATAATTGTGCTTAAGTACTTAATTTCTCTGTATATTTATTCATGTATATACACACACTCATACACTGAGCGCACTGGCATTCATACTTATATTGGGACCCGCTTCCACATTAGGACGCTAAAATTTACAATAATTATACGAATATGCTAGCAAGTAATACCCGGCGTTGCCCGGCCCATTGACTATAAATTTGAACATGGAAGTGGCACCGAAGATAATTGTGTTATTCGCGCCAGTTTCATACAGTAACAAAATCAAATCATATATTCATTTGTATTTCGCAATGCATTCATGTTGCTCCCATATTCATTTAACGTCGATTCGTGCCTGAGAATTAGCTTAAACTAAATGAAAACACAAAAAGAATGCATATGAAGAGAAGTTTTTACCTGTCGCTTGTTTTGTGGCAGCAAATCCAACTTTGAATCCATTTCCGATACGTTCGTTTTCGATATTGGCAATGGATTCGAAAACGTATCGTTTACGGGTCTGCTTGCGCTAGTCGTCAGCGGGGTTTCGTGCCATTTCAGTTTATTCCCAAATTATAGACACATTAAACTTGACTTACCCTATACTATAAGTTTATTTATAATAGTTAAAAAATGATAATAAATAAAACATTCACGTCCTTTGCCAGCTATTAATCTATTCTATAACAAGCTTAATAATAGTCTTAAAACTAATACCTATTTAAATTCCTTTTTCTGTTGTCCAACTATTGCTAGTTAACTATTAAAGTATGCTCCCTCGATGACAAATTCTATTGTGTTCACATTATTATTATGTATAGATTAATTATTAAAGAAAAATTGTGTATACCTACTTCTGGCAATTTAATTTTTTATATCCAGAGCGCAAAGGTCTAATCGGTCTAGCCATATCCGTGTGCCTGTCCGTCCGCCTGTATGAACGCGTCTATCTCGAAAACTATAACAGTTAGAGATATAAACTTAGACTTATCTATGGCACGCACAGATGAAATGATCGATATCCCATCCCGTTTTCCTAATATCGAAAAAAGTCGACAGTACGGTACATTTTACATTAAGATATATTTTAGTACTTCTCGGTTAAAAAACACAGAATTTATTGAAGAAAATATGTGTTACAATATGTGTATATTTTGGCAGGGTTTTTCACCAAAAATGGCTCAAACGAATTTTGATGCCAGTAATCAATAAAAAATAAAATTTCAAAATGCATTTTGAAAAAAATTTGTTACATAATTGAAACGTGCTTTAAAAAAAGAAAATTCCAAAGAAATTTTTTGTTAAGTACATATATTATTGTTGCAAAACCAATCTAAAGCAAAGACCATGAACAAAATTATATAAAAAACAAATTTGAGCAATTTTCGTATGCATGTGCACACATACATACATATATTTGCGTATTATGTGAGCACAAAATAGTAAAGTTTTAGGATATCTCTAGTCAAATCTCCTCGATTAAAGATCCTTACTCGTGATTTATTTTATTTGCTATGATTTATTGTGAATACATACATATTTAGGTAAATATTGATCTATTCCTTAAATTGAATCAATTTCCGCTTGTCAGCCCGACGTTCAGGCACTCAAGCTACCCGTTGTGCGTTGATCTCCAATTACATCAGTCAAGACAAACATATATATGTACATGGATACCGTCTATGGCACTTATACATTACCATTTAAGCAATAGAAAATCTTGAACACTACATTCACATACATAACTTTCGTGAACTTTCCTATATTTGTGTTTTATCTGTGTATTTCGACTTTGGAAATTGTTTGAGACAATACTCCTTAAATTATACGTGTAGGTAATTATTAATATACATGCATGTGTTCAAAGCAAAGCAAATTAGCTTAGAGCAACTAATAAATATATATCGCACACTTTCAGTAAGGAAACCAACTCTCGTTCCAATCCAACTCAGTATTGCACAGGTCCATCATCGAGCAAGCTCTCCTCGATCAGTGTGCGGGTATCTTTCTTATAGTGCGCCTCACAGAACTCGGCGATGCGGACGCAGGCCTCCTCGAGCATAGCACCTGGTACGGTGAGGACTATGCGCACATAGCCCGGGTATTCGAAACAGCTGCCGGGCAGACAGAAGACACTCTGCTCGTTGACCAACTCCTGCACGAAGTGTGTGTCGTCCTGGAAAGCCGGAAAGCGCTCTATGCAGACGCCAACCATCATATACATGGCCCCGTTGGGCATAACTGGGTTCAGGCCACGTACCTGCTTCAGCATTTTATAAGCGAGTTGAGCATTGGACTACGGGCACAAATAGCACAAATTAGTGACATTTTATGGGGTGTTCAAGGATCTGCACTTACGTAGAGCACCTCGATCACTCCATCAAAGTAGCTCTGCGGCGTCTTGTTCAGTATGTCCGGCAGTGCGCCCTGAATGATCGTATTAGAGCCAAGGATGCGGCCACACATGTTCTTAAGACCCGCGACTGCGGTTCCCAGCCGTTCATAATGATCGTGCACGATAATCCAGCCCATGCGCCAGCCGGGCACAAGAAAGCGCTTGGTTAGCCCACCACAGGACAGCACTGGCACCTCGCGCGTTAGGCTGCTGACCGCCACGTGCCGCGAACCCGGGAACACAAAGTGCTCATAGATCTGCAAAAAAAAAACAACAGAACAATGAGAAAGTTGCCGTTGGCGGGTGGCAGTTCAGAACGGTCTAAATTATTATTGTTATTTAGGAAAAATATAGATTTTTGGTAGCTAAATCTTTAAAGAAGATCATCAGAAAACTATCTGCCAAATTTGGTGACTCTAGCTCTAAAATTCGCGGTTTATCCGCCCCCAACATTCAAAGAAATTTTATGGATTTTCCACGCCCGCAGTGCGCGTATCCAAAAAATGTGTATGCCATCTGTAAAGGAGGTCATCAGTAATCTGTTTAAATATATTTCATGTATGTAGCTTTAAAACTGAGGGAGATAGATTTAATCGATCTATATATTCCATGTTTTAAGTCTCTAGCTTTATTAGCGTTCATAATGACAGTAGGGCGGACATTGCACAAATCCAATACATTCTGTTCACTACGTGAACGAGTATAACGAAACCGCCTCGCCGGATTCTTCACTCACCTCGTCGGCAATTATCGGCAGATAATGGCGTTCGCAAATGCTCACGAGTTGCTGCAAATGCGCTTCGTCGAAAACGCTGCCACAGGGATTGCTGGGATTGTTGATGAGCAGCGCGGCTGTGTTCGAGTCGATGAGGCTCTCCAGCTGGTCGAGATCGGCGCGCCACTGTTGCTCCGGCAACAAGTCATAGTAGCGCACCTCGATGTCCAGGCCCTTGGCCAGGGTCTGGTACAAGCAGAAGCCGGGTCGCGGCACCAGCACATTCTGGCCGCGATCGGCCAGCGCCAATATGCAGTACTCCAGCGCTGAGGAGCAGCCGCTGCACAGCACCACATCACTTGGATCGATCACCCCCTCGGGGCGTTGGTGTGCACTGTACTCGGCCACCGCCTGGCGCGACACCTCATGCCCCTGCGTGTGGGCGTAGCCGTTGAACTTTGCGCTCTCCAGCGATCGCACCACGGCCTTCATTGTTTCATCGGAGGCTTTCAGGTTGCCAAATGTTGTGGGATCGCCTGCGAAGCAATGATCGGGGAAAATTTGTGAGAAATAAACACTGGGCAAATAAAAAGAGCAATGGGAATTTTTAAAATGTCCTCTAAACAAGCATTTATCTAGTAGACACATGTATTCACTCATTTTCACGGCTTTCACTTCAATGAATAATTATTACATTTATTATATTGCTTAAAGAATAATTTTTATTTTTGTATTTAAAAGTCATTCAGTAACTCTTGCTTTTTATTTTTAGTTATATTATAAGTTAGTAGTTAATTATTTCCAACTTTTTCAATACAAGTTTAATATTAAAGTTGCTATTTATTATTTTTAAAAGCGAAAATAAAAATGTAATTAATATATCTTTTGAACCACTCATAGTTCCAATGATGTTTATAAATAAATATGATCTACTTGTTTAAATATATATACTATATATCCATTGCTACACGCACATATTGCAATTACTATTAAATTTTGTGATAGAAAAAACACTCTTGTTAATTTATGATTTGTTACTGCATGATCAATAAGTTGACTAATTTTTAAATAAAAATTGAAAATAATTTATTATTGTTTAAGTTAAAATAGTTATAAAAAAATTATAAAAATAATTTCAAGTTATCCTTGTTTCTTTAGCAAGCTTTCCTCATAATAATTTTCTTAGTTAAAGTTTCATGTCATGAGAGTTATTTTCGCTCCCTGCTAATTTTCCATAATCCAGTTTAAAACACGCTTAACGGATTCGCGCAAGTTTCCGCCAATCGTTAAAGACCATATGGGGGCCCGTTCGGACGACGAACGGCTCTGATAAGCAAGCGCCTAATATACCGGCTCCATTCTTAATTCTAAACAAATTCGATTCGTGATCTTGCCTTTTAATTCTAGAAACAGGTGAAACTACATTTTATGCAAATGCATCAAAAACGCGCAAGCGCCGTGATGGAAAAAATACAGATAATATGTAACAACAACTGTCCAGACCTTGGATTGTGACTTTTTACATACACACTTATAATGGTCAGCTCATCTGGCAATATGGAATTAATAAGGTAAAAACTACCGATCTATAGGCATTCTGAAAATGCATATAAAGTTGATATTGTTTACCCACAATTTGTTTTCGCTTTTTTTCTTAAATGCGCACTATACGAAGAAAACGTATTATATATATTTTACATTATATATGTATACGAATATATATGTATATGAACATTGCAAAAGTTGGCCAGAAAAGCAGCGTCAAAAGAAATTAATTCATGTCATATATAAGCAAACAAGTTTCAGTGTTTTTAAATATTTAACATAAAAACAGCACAACAATAACGAATTAATATTAAAATGAGTCTCAATAGCCAAGCGCGCCAGAAAGATCGGAGAACTGTCCGAAAAGGGCTACAGAAATCGAGTCGAGCACGGCTTTAACGAGATTTGGCTGGCCAATGCTTTCTGAATAACTGCTGTCTTTATTGTTCATTCTTCATGGAATTCCTGGAATTCGTCAGTAAAAGATTTCTTGGTCTATATTAAGAACGTACTTAGCAAATTTAGTGTGTACTCTCAGGAGAACGATTTTAAGAAAAAGGGGGCATGTCATGGATTAAAAAAATTAAAAAAAAAACGATCTGCGTCAACGTATATTTTAAATTTCATATGCTTTCAAACAAACAGACGGAAATTTAGAGAGCTCGACTATTGATACTGACAAAAAAAAATATATATATATATATATATATATATATATATATATATCATGCCTTCTTCGGCGTGTTGCAGATTGTTATCGCAAAAATTAGAGTTTTTTTTATCAATTCACAGACTTGGCGATTCATAAGTACGTAGCATAAATACATTAATTAATGAAGCCTGTTTAGCAATCTACTCACCTATGGACAGCGGTATCATGGGCTTCTGTGGATTCGGTTTAATTTTCAGCGCCTCAACAATGTTACGAATGCGATTATGTGTATTGATGGACAATGCAGAGCCTTTAATCTGCCAGCCCGTTCGACTCTGGGCAGGCTCAACAGCATCCAGCTCGTCCTGGGTGAGTGTCCTTTCCGCGACACTGCCGTTAGGAGCTACCACCGGCGAGCCGCTGGGGCTACCACGGCTGGACTGAAACTTGTGGCCTTCGTTGGCAACACTGCTGGGCATTATCACCAGGCAGACGTTCAAAAATGTGCACACAAAAAAATACAAAAAAAGAAAGTCTAATTCCAATGTGCAGCTGCCAGTTCGTTGCGCGCTTGGCCTCTTTCAATATTTAAATAAACGTAAAGTTGTTATCCTGTTTATCATTCCAGACTAGCATTAGACATGCAATCGTTCAGGTAAGGTTTTTGGTTTTTGGCTGGCGGTGTTGGGCGTGCTGATTATTGTATTAGGTCGCTGCGAATTCTGGGTCAAAACAACACTGATTTACTTGGCTGATCTCTTTGTGCTTTTATCGCCTCTGGTTTCGCCGCTTGGTCGCCTCAATATATGCACAATACAAATGCGATATTGTAGGGCATACATACATAAAAGCCGCACACACCCATACAGCGCAGCACGCGCTTCGGCCAGGCCGAACCGAAGAACAACAACTACTCAAACTTCGGATTGAACTCGGGCCTAATTCTGATTTGAATATTGGCAGTGGAGACAAAAATAACAAATACGTGCACATACACACAGCCATACAAGCAATATGTAGATTCATAAAGCCTGGTAAGGCTTAGAACCAGATTTTTAGTTTAATAAACAACAATTGGTAATTTTAATGCGCCTACGTCGTATGCCGTTGATAACCGGAGGCAGCTTGATTATGATATCGAGCAGTAACTATGTACATCTATGAGGCTTTTACTCTATCATCGATATCCGGAATTACTGGTAATAAGGCTTCAGAAATTCGCATTTGCAGGTATTCTGCTGGGCCACACGACACCTGGTAACAGCGGAAAATGGAAATGACGAAGACGACGCAACAACCGTAGTTTCAAATCGCGTCATAAACTTGCTGCACGCGTAAACACAAACAAGTATAAAATGTACAGCTAGCAAGTGCGGCAAGAAACGACCTGGATCCCCATCGCGGTACCCGGTACTGTCTGGGTCTTACGGGTAATTTGCTCCGCATACCCTGTATCTATTGAACACGGGTGAACTAGGGTATGATAGTTTCGAGCGAATATATGTAACAGACAGAAGGACCTCTCATCAATATATTCTTGATTAGTGCAACGATAAGTCGATAAAGCCATTCAAAGACTAACGACTTGGAATATATATTTTTGTGTAGAATAATAAGTTTACCTATTTTTTATATAACTTATAACGATATATATTGGTTCTTTGCTTGACCAACCAAATGGTATACAATATGTCCTTATGTGGAGCATACAAATATGAAGATTTCACTTTTTCGGTGATACATGATATTTCTAGTCGGGGACTCTGCGATAAAACACCTGCTACGTTATATATTGGCTTTTGTAGTCACAGTCACTAGTTGTTATTCATGTTTTTTATCAATGCATTTGGCGAGCATTGGCGAGCCTCCATAGCACTAGTTAATTAATTACTATAAGCTGTAGACACCTAGTTGCCCATATATGTAAATTGTTATATATCCATGAATCCAGATGAGCGGTTGACCCGACTAGGAAACGTTGTTTTTTTGTTTCTATTTTACTACAAGTGTGAAAGTGAATAGAAGTATACATACTTACATTTCAATTTCAATTCTCTAAGTAAAAACACTTAATTAATTAACCAAACCATTACTCACCTATGCAGTTACGATATTCGATCAGAAAAACATTTTAAATGAGCTGTTCCGCAAACGTATTGGGTTTTTGAGCTTTTTCCGATTATTGCTGCTGACATGCAATTACGAACTTTTAACTAACTTAAAAAATAAATAAAGATACCAAAATTGGTGTCGCTAGCTCTTAATATTTGTAGAATATGCTAAAAATTTATGAATCGAATAAAATATGGTAAAAATGGACTGCAGATATTATGTGAGAACTGTTATTCCAAATTTAAAAACTTAAGCAAGTACAGGCTCTGAGTTTGACGCATTCATAGAGAAGAAAAATAGCTATATCGATGCGAATGTTGAGGCTGATGCAGATTAAATACAAACTGTAAGGGATAATAAATTTGTTATACAATTTTTTTACCCATTTTGAATGATACAGGGTATACAAAATAGTTATAAATGATGTTACACGTTACTGATATGGGTTCTGGTGATGATCTTAACTTTATTGTTGCATGAAAAGAACGGAAAACTGCTGCCTTATCGCATCATTTGTTGCGACAAACATACATACAATCATATATATAGATACAAACGTGAATATATTCATACATGGTAAATACATTGTATATCATATTTCATAAACATATTTTGTTATATTACAGCATACTCTTAACATAAATTGTGTGTATAGACAAACGTATTAGCAAGACGAAAAAAATGTAATTTGTTGGTTAGTGACACGTCATTAAATAATATACATGTTAATCAAGAAAGAAAAAATATTTGAGTACTATTAATTCCATTGCAGTACTTTTGACGCTCCTGTGTGGAGTCAAACTTACATCCTACTGTACAAAAGGTCACACAAGGTTTCTACAGCCATGGTAACCATCATCTAATCTGATATCTATTGCAGTTATAAACACACCTATTTGCGTTTGAACATGTTGCTGAGGCGTCGCTTGGGAGGCGAGTTCTGTAAAGGAACAACGGAATTGGTATTTGTTAAAAAGATAGACAACACCCTTTTTATTTTGGTGAAAATTCGAAAATTGGCTGCGGTCAAGCTATCCTGCATTCTTGCGTTAAATCATTTCTTTCTGCTTAAACTGTAGACGAACAAGACCAAAAGCAACAAACCCACGACTAATGTGATGTCCAATGATGGTGCCACCAAAACGACAATAAAAATATGAACAAAACAATGCTGAACGAGAGCAGCTGCTTGACCCTCACGCGATGCCACTGACGACGCCACAGATACGACGAAATAGAGCCGTGCCTAATCAGATCAGGCGACTCCTGAACGTCGCTCAGGGGTTCTATGGTGGTCACGTTGATCTGCGGCAGGCGATGCGTCCGAATGCGATTCAAGGAGTAGGTGGTCCAGGATTGACGCGACGAGGCGTTGGTGGCGCAACTGACATTGGAAGTGTTTGAAGTTATGTTACTGCTACTAACCAGACTCTCTCCTTCTTTATGCTCCTCTGTTCTCCCCGAGAGAGTACTATATTTTGGTGTCTGCAGAGCAAATGATGCTGGAGACGCCTCAGAGGGCAGAAGGCTCAGCTGTTCGAAATGAAAATCAAGGCTTAGGTCATTGCAAACGTGTTCCTTCTCAAATTGCTGCTGTGCAACCAGGTTGGAGTCGAGGAGTTCGCAGTCCTGTGTGGCGGCCAGCGCCTCCAAAAACATCGGCAGCTGTTCCGCTACCGAACTCGAGTATGAGGCGCTATTAGACGCCGGGTTCACATTAAAGGGGGGAGATTGATCAACACTGTGCTCCTGTGTGTAATTCGTGCGATCGCATGTATGCATGATGGCATCGATACCCATGTGCGAGGTATTGCGGTTATCCGCAAGGTAATTGTTGTTATCACTAGGCTTGTCGACGGCATACGTCGTGTTGCTATCCTTTATCTGCCTTGGCTCATTATTGTCGGCTCGGAATCATCGTTCAACAGAAGCCTGCCTTGATCAAAGCATCCCAAACGTTGTTCCTTTATCTTGGTGCGCTGCTGCAGGCGCTGATAGCCCATCTGCGCGGTCGAAGGTGCCTTCGCACGTGAACTGCCCTTGGCAAACATGTTGCCGTGCAAGCAAAAGATTTGCGTGCAGTAACTTTACGCTTGTGTTTAGCTGGGACACTTTGGCCACTCGTTGCCGAACTGCTGGCCGAACTGGTCGTCGATTCTGAATGGCGTCGACAGACGCTCAGCCTACGGCCTGCGCCGTTAGTCATGGCCAACAGCGCAGCAGTGGATAGATGCGGAGTGCTATTCTGCTCCCCTTGGTCCTCTGGCACCGCGTCACATTGCAGGATCAGACGCCGCTGATCATAGTAGGAGCGGCTCTTGCGCGGCGTTGACGTACAAAAAGCACCCGATGCACGCAGCTGCAGATTGCGGCGATGCATACCCGTTAATAGTTTCTGCTGACGTTGACGCCGCTGCTGTGAAGGAGCATATCAGTTTTTAATGGGCCGTTGTGGTACTAACCACACAAAATCACGAGCACGAAAAGGAAGGGCACGACGACGACGCAGTTAAACACAGGATATATGCTATATACTTAACACAAACAAAGATAACCCAAGTAACAATTATGATTCTCACCTCGTCGCGCGGCAAACCGTGCAACCCGCCACCAATGCCACCGGTACCGCTAAAGCGTGATGCGAAGATCTTGAACCGGGCAGGTGTTTTGGCGGTGCCACTGTTGTCGCAGGTTTCGCGTAAAATTTCCCGCGGCGGCTCCGAGCTGCCGAACGACATGCGACCGCCATGTTTACTGGGCGTTGGTGGACCCGGACGCTTATAGTGGGTACCCATCGACTTTTTACGCGTACCGGTGCCATTGCCGCCCGTCGTGCTTAACAGCGCGCTCATGCTGTCGTCTAAACTATGTGGTCCGTCCTGTCGCAGGTTAAAAATGAGAAATCACATTACCGCGTGCTCGAATTCACTTCAGCCAGGATTGGTTATTGAAAATAAGCAGGGTCAGATAGAGTCTAGGGTGTATGATATCAATGCTTACTTTGAGATCGTCCTCCGGGTGCCCAAATCGTACTGCGCCGCATAGGCGCTCTTCAAATGCGGCGGCTGCAGCGAATTACGATATTGCAGTTCTTCGGCGCTTTAAGTAGAAGCAGAGACTGACAACCAATACTTTTTTTAGCAACTAGCATTGACTTACGTCATGTCCGGCACACGACCCAACTTCAGATCTGTCAGATATGTGTTGTTGAAGACTTCGCCCTCCTCGTCTTCCATGGCAAGATTGCTGCCCAGATTGCCAGATGGTGCGCTCGGCCGCTTGAATGGCTGCCATTCTTCGCCAGTCGAGGAAGCTGTCGTTGCCTGGTCGGCTTCATGCAAGTGTCGCAGCTTGGTGCTGAGAATGGCAAGCTGCTTCTGCTGCTCTAAAATCTTTTCATTCAGGCGCACAATCTGATTCGACAGCTTTCGCGTATGTTCCTCGTATTTGGAGTTCTGTAAAACGGTAGAGTGTTATGAGCATATAACGAAATTTGAACACAGATGCCATAATAATAGACAATACTAATTGTATTTACATTAGTTTACATTAGAGATGGGAGCGACTTTTTAGAGACGACGCTACACAAACACGAAATACGGCATGCACGACTTTACGAACAGCATTTATTTTCCGTAACATATTCCTTGTAATCTTCCAATATTTTTACCAATGCATTTGTATTCTTTACTCGAGAGCACACATACAGTCTTGTGCTTCTAGATCTTATACACGAGATATGCTTTAAACAGACAGTCCGGCTTTCAAATAAATTTGATCGGCTATGGTTCACAAGAACATTTACATTAACTTTAAAGCTGCTAGCTCCTTAAGATTGTCCGATTGACGCGTTCGTAGAAACAGTCGGCCATGACTATATCAAATAACGCTCTACCTTTCAGACGCATTTTACAACATAGAGGCCGTGTACTTTGGCTTACATAAAAATTTGGAAGTTACATAAAAATAATCGGACAACAAAGTGCGCAACTTGCAGTGTATTTGCGTGTGTGAATAAATATAAATGCATACAGAGAAGTTCAAACGAATGTTAGCATGTATGGGAGCAACAGGATATCTCGTAGTTATGCACTGCCAACTAGAGGACTCTTGTTGGTATTAGTTTGGTGTTCGGCGTTACGCATTCAAAATATTACATTATCTTTGGTTAAATCAACTCGGCTCACAATATTTATACTCGTGTGGAGGGATCACGAGTCTTTTCACAAATAACTGTGTAAATCCGAGATGCATGCGCTTATTTAGTTAGTTTGTTTAGTGGTATGCGTACACTTACCTGAACAGTGAGCTTTTCCAGTTCAGCCTTATTGCTGGCCTCATCGCGCTCCTGCTTCTCCTTAATTCGGGTGACCTCCGCCGTGTACAATGTGCGCTTTAGTTGTCAGATGGTGTGGTGTGGTGTGGGACACAACAGCATAGTGGGGTTAGTGTTGAGCAGTGAGCAGTGAGCGGTGGGTAGTGAGTGATAAATTAAAAGCAAAGTGAAGAAACAACATCGAAGACAAAAACAAACAAACATGAAAACAAAATTGACATTGTTAGCCAACCACTTTGCACTAAAGGCAAAATATCACCCTGTTAAGATACCCACATTGTGGTAAATCGCTCAATTCACAAAGCACCGATTACCCACGCTTTCATTAATACTGTCACTAGGACATAAAAATGTTCGAAAACTACGTTAAATAACGAATATTCATTAAAGCCGTAAGACATAAGTAAAAAATAAATTAAATTTAAATGTGCGGCTAGCGCTTGTGTGCTAAAACTCAATTGGTTTGCGAGTTTTTAAAACAATATCAACATTGTTACTCAAAAGTATCATATAGGTTACGCCTAGGACGACCAGCAACATAGTCAATAACTTAAACAAGATAATGTTGCTGTGTCCGCCGCTACGCGAACTCTCCACTTTTGCTAGGGCCATTAACTGTTCTTTTGTGTGCGTTTTTGTGCATTTGTCAGATTTGTCCAGCTGATGATGCAAATCTAATAATACAAGACTCTTCGACTTGCATTTGTTTGGGGTTTTTTTTAATCGAGTATGCAGCAAAGTAAGTGGTAGTGATAGTGAGTGATATAGACGGCGAAATAGGAAGAGAAGAGGAAACAGATAAAAATAGTTATGAATGCTATATGGTACAAATTCAATTAATCTACTTATTAGGTATTAGGTATTGTGTATAACATATGTGTTGAATGTTAAAAAAAGCTGGTGGAGTTCCCTCCCGGTTGATGAGGGCTGTAGAAACTGTAGAAGCAGTACAAACAACAAACACACAACGAAACAGAAGGACTGCAGACAAAACGAAAACACATTCTCCCAGAATTTTGACACAGACTACATGCACATAAATATGTAAACTAGTAGTGACGTCTTAAGCTCATATTACACTGACAAAAACTGGCGCTCAATTCGTTCATTAAATTAAATGGCAACATACTATACTACATATATCTTAAGTATTTTAAAATATACATATGGAGCTGTACGTACGAGAAATGTGCAAATAGTTCCAATGGTTGATAGTTGAATATTACTTGAGAAGCACTTTGTGTTAAGTAGAACGATTCAGAATTATGAGCAAAAAACGGGGCATGTTGTTCTATTGGGGATTGAGAAGATATGCTAAGGAAATCTTTGCCTGGGTTTGCGAGTATATATGATACAATTTTCAAATCTCTAGCTTTTATAAAATAATAATAATAATAATAATAATTGTTATGCCCTGTATTTGTGCAAAGGAAGGGAGGCACAGCAACTGTACTTAGGTATTCTTATACAATGTAATCCCATAAATGCACATCCACACATTTGAGCATTTAAGTAAAAATAAAAAAGGAAATTGTCTTCGGGCTGTCGAAAATTAAATAACCTAGCAGACAACTGCATACCAAAATTGATAAGCTTTGGATCATCTCGAGTTCACAATTGCTGAGTTTGGTTAAGATAACTTAGACAAAAACTCAAAGCTTGACCAATCGTTTCTACGGCAGCAACAAAAAATAACGGGCTTTCAGGACAAAATATAATTAATCCTTGCCTAGAAACAGACAGACAGACATATTGACTCAATAAATATCTTTCTTTATTTTTAATTAATTTTCAATGACCACAGGGTATGAAAACAATTAAACAATTTTTAATGATAAATTCATATTTTTCAATGTATTTCAGGGCGCACCTCTGTGGGCAGTGTTATATTATGCTTTCGAGGTAGTGTCACAGAATATTACTTGTGCGAACGGGAACAGGACATGGATACAATGTAAACAGCGCACCCAACGGTCACTTACCATTTTGGTTTTCATCTTTTCTAATTTGCCCTCCATCTCGTTGCGCTGATCCTTGAGCTTTTGCTCACAGTGGCCCATCTCCTCTTTGGCTTCGCGATACTTTGCCTGCAATATCTGGCAATCGAGCTCCAGCTGGTGTGCCTTGGTCCGCTGCTGGTTAAGCTGTTCCTTCTCCGTGTCCAGTTCCTCTTTTAACAATTTTATCTTGCGCTGAGCATAGCACTCGCTTTCGCTTGACTTTTGGCGCTCCGACTCAAGCTGGCTGATCTTCTCATCTAGTTCGCACTGCACCGATTCGTGTATGAGCCGCGTACCGTCTAGCTCCTGCAGCGCTTCTGTTAGCTGAGCCTGGACTTCGCCAAGCCGCTCCATATGTTTGCGTTCTAGTAGCTCCAACTGTTCAGCATGGCAGTCGGTGTTTTCTGCGGTCGGCGGTGTTGATTTAGGCATTGCGACTATGGTTTCGTTCGCTTGTTGCAGCTGAACTCTCAAATCCGCCATCATCTGCTGTTGCTTCACGATCTCCGAGTTAAGGCCGCCAACCTCCAGAGTCAGCCTCACTTTTTCCTGCTCGACTACTATCGCCTGTTGCTGTAGCTCGCGAATTGTCTTGTCGCGCGCTTTCTCAAGCTTAATCATCCGCTCCTGAATTGCAGCGCGCTCCGAGTCTGCCAGAGCACGTTGCTGCTCCAAACTGGCCAGCTTCTCCTCCGCACGGCTGACGCGTTCCTTGTTCTTTCGCAATTCCTTCTGCAGGCTCTCCTTCTCGTGTTGCAGTACAACGATGAGCTCGGTCCGCTCGTTCTGTTCGAGTTTGGCCTGCGCTATTTCGCGTTGCGATTTGGTTAAAATCGCTTGCTGTTCGCCCAGCTTGATGGCCGTCTTCTCCAAGCGCTTGGTACTCAAATCCAGCTGCGTTTTGATCTTTTCCGATTCCTGCTCCTTCTTTGCCAGCACGTCTTGGATTGCTTTCAGCTCCTTCTCGATTATGCACTGATGCTCAACCTGGCTTACATTTTTCCGCTGCTCCTCCGCTAATAGGATCTTAAGTTTACTGGCCTCCGTAGACAAGGATTCGTGCTTATGCAACTGCTGTTCCACCTTCTTCACCTGCTGTTCTGTCTTTTCCAGCTTCTGCTGTGATTCTTTAAGCTCCAGCTGTCGCTCCTCTAACTGCTGCACTTGTACCTTCATCTGCTCTTGCAGCGACTCAACCTTTTGCACCAACTCCACTTCCAGTGTCCTTGCTTCTCCTTGGTAGCCTTAAGCTCCATTTCTAATTGGGTCTGTTGAAGCTTCTGCTCGCCAAGCTCTTTGCATTTATCTTTGAGTTGTTGCATCAGCCGGGTTTGATCTCTATCCTGTTCATTTGCTTGCTCAGTTTTACTTTTTAGCTCTTGCTCGAAACTAGTTTGCTTTTCAACCGCAGCCCTAAGCTGCTGCTCCAGATCCGCCACTTTCTGCTCTTGCTTTTCCATATACTCTCTGCTCTCCTGGCGCTGATGCTCATACTCCTTATCCTTTTTCTGCAGCTCTTCACCGAGCTCTTGCTGTACCGTTGATATAGCTTCCTTCTGAGTTTGCAGTTCTTGAGTGATCTTTTCGCACTCTGTAATTTTCTGCTGCAGTTGGCATCTTAGTTGTTCGCATTGCGTTTGCAGTTGCTCTGTTTTAGTCGCTTGCTCCAAGGTGTTCGCTTCGTGGCTCTTTTGTAATACATCGTGTTCCTCTCTCATCTTTTCTAAATCTTTGACACACTCGCTCTCCTTATCTTTTAGCTGTTCTCTAAGTGCTGTGCTTGTACCTTCATTTGCTCCTGCAGCGACTCAACCTTTTGCTCCAGCTCCAGTGCCAACTGTCCTTGCTGCTCCTTGGTAGCCTTTAGCTCCATTTCTAATTGGGCCTGCTGAAGCTTCTGCTTGTCAAGCTCTTTGCATTTATCTTCGAGTTGTTGCATCAGCCGCGTTTGATGTCTATCCTGTTCGTTTGCTTGTTCAGATTTACTTATAAGCTGCTGCTCCAGATGCGCCAGTTTCTGCTCTTGCTCTTCCATATACTGCCTGCTCTCCTGGCGCTGTTGACTTAACTGATTGCCATACTCCTTATCCTTTTTCTGCAGCTCTTCACCGAGCTCTTGCTGTACCGTTGATATAGCTTCCTTCTGAGTTTGCAGTTCTTGAGTGATCTTTTCGCACTCTGTAATTTTCTGCAGCAGTTGGCATCTTAGTTGTTCGCATTGCGTTTGCAGTTGCTCTGTTTTAGTCGCCTGCTCCAAGATGTTCGCTTCGTGGCTCTTTTGTAATACATCGTGTTCCTCTCTCATCTTTTCTAAATCTTTGACACACTCGCTCTCCTTATCTTTTAGCTGCTTCTCTAACTCCTGCGCTTGTACCTTCATTTGCTCCTGCAGTGACTCAACCTTTTGCACCAACTCCACTTCCAGATGTCCTTGCTTCTCCTTGGTAGCCTTAAGCTCCATTTCTAGTGGGTCTGTTGAAGCTTCTGCTTGTCAAGCTCTTTGCATTTATCTTCGAGTTGTTGCATCAGCCGCGTTTGATGTCTATCCTGTTCGTTTGCTTGTTCAGATTTACTTATAAGCTGCTGCTCCAGATGCGCCAGTTTCTGCTTTTGCTCTTCCATATACTGCCTGCTCTCCTGACGCTGTTGACTTAGCTGATTGCCATACTCCTTATCCTTTTTCTGCAGCTCTTCAACGAGCTCTTGCTGTACCGTTGATATAGCTTCCTTCTGAGTTTGCAGTCTTGAGTAATCTTTTCGCATTCTGCAATTTTCTGCAGCAGTTGGCATCTTAGTTGTTCGCATTGCGTTTGCAGTTGCTCTGTTTTAGTCGCCTGCTCCAAAATGTTCGCTTCGTGCCTCTTTTGTAATACATCGTGTTCCTCTCTCATCTTTTCTAAATCTTTGACACACTCGCTCTCCTTATCTTTTAGCTGTTCCTCTAAGTGCTGTGCTTGTACCTTCATTTGCTCCTGCAGCGACTCAACCTTTTGCTCCAGCTCCAGTGCCAACTGTCCTTGCTGCTCCTTGGTAGCCTTTAGCTCCATTTCTAATTGGGCCTGCTGAAGCTTTTGCTTGTCAAGCTCTTTGCATTTATCTTCGAGTTGTTGCATCAGCCGCGTTTGATGTCTATCCTGTTCGATTGCTTGTTCAGATTTACTTATAAGCTGCTGCTCCAGATGCGCCAGTTTCTGCTCTTGCTCTTCCATATACTGCCTGCTCTCCTGGCGCTGTTGACTTAACTGATTGCCATACTCCTTATCCTTTTTCTGCAGCTCTTCACCGAGCTCTTGCTGTACCGTTGCAGTAGCTTCCTTTTGAGTTTGCAGCTCTTGAGTGATCTTTTCGCACTCTGTAATTTTCTGCTGCAGTTGGCATCTAAGTTGTTCGCATTGCGTTTGCAGTTGCTCTGTTTTAGTCGCCTGCTCCAAGGTATTCGCTTCGTGATTCCTCTGTAACACATCGTGTTCCTCTCTCATATTTTCTAAATCTTTGATACACTCGCTCTCCTTCTCTTTTAGCTGCTCATATTCGAGGACAAACTGTGCCAGTTGCGTGCGCAATATTTCAATTTTGTTGGTCAACGCACAGGAGTTGGTCTGCTCGATAGGTTGTTGGATGTGTGCGTTGAGTGAGTCCAGCATTTCGACAGCGACCATGTCGTGTTCCGACAACTTCGCCCTGAACTCCTTCAGCTGGGTGCCTATTTCGTCCAAACGAGTCATCAACATATTTTCCACCTGCTCCAGGCTCGCGTCGCCGATTGATGATGAAACATTCTCCGTGTCAAATTCAACATTAATTCTATTGAGGAAGCATTGTAGCTGGTGCTGGTCATTGGATATCTGCTCCCGCTGCTCTGCCAGTTGTTTCTCTTGAGTCTGTATAAGCATTTGCTGTTCTTCCATCTTCTGGAGCTGAGTACGTGAGCAGTCCTTTTCCTTTCTGATGCTCTCTTCTAAGATACGATTTTTGCTGCAGGTTTGCATTAATTCGGAGGTCGTATGCGCCAGCTGCTGTTCCTTGTTTTCCAGCTTCTGGCAAATGTTGGCTAAGCGCCTAATATCTTCGTCGCGTTTCTGGAGCTTGTTGTTGCTATCCAGCAGTGCAAGCTGGCTCTGCTCTAGGCTCTGGTCCAGCTTTTTTATTTCGCTCTTCAGTTGCTGAATATGCTCTTCATTCTGAGTATTTTGATGCTGCAGTGTGTTGTACTGATCCTGCAGTTTCTTCACACGTTGCTGCTCTTCCATATAGTCTATGGACAATTGGTTCATGTTACGCCCAAGCAGCCCCAAGAGTTCCACATCATCGGACGCCTCGGGCATCTCCAGTTGATGATGTTGCACAATCTTTAGCAGTTCCCCTTGCACACGTGTCTTTGCCTCTGCGATTGCTGTAAGTTGCTCGCGCAGCTCATCGTTCTCCTGTTCCTTCTCGCGCAATTGCTTGTCTATGACGGAGCACGCCAAGTTTTCGGGTGTTGTATTTGGACTGGCTACCGACTGGGATGTATCCAGCAAATCCGCAGAGGCGTTGAGAACCTCGCGACCATTATGCAGTTCATCGCGAGTCTCTTGCAGACATTGCTGCAGCTCCAACTTGTCCCGCTGCAGACTAACAATATCGTCGTCCCTGTCGGCCAGCAACTGCGTTACATTCTCCAAGCGCAGCTCCAGGTCGTTAATTCGATCCATACATACGAGCACCTGTTTCTCTGACACCTTAAGCTGTGGACAAGATAAGTCATAAGAGAAGGATTTTCAACAAATGAAAGAACAGTTAAATTTGGAATGCAAGGGAATAAATTCCATTGGCAACATATAATATGATGAACAATTTAATGATTTTCAATTTATTTCTATTTTCATACAAGAACTCGATATTCGACCGATTGCTCCTATGTAAGATATATGATAGAATGTATTTTGCGTTTAAAAGGTTGTGTGTCCGTAAACCAATAGAAGTTGACAGCGAAAAAGACTTGGAAATTAATTTAAATTTATAATATGTATATCTACCATTTTCTTGAACACCACTATTAACCGTTTAGTCGCGAGTGGATGACTGGGAGAATTGGAAGTTTAAATGTGAAATAAACTTGATATATGTGTATATCAACGCGAATCAACAAAGTAGTTTTGTGTCTCCCAATGTTTTAATCGCCGAGATTGGCTCAACAATCTATTTGTTTGGTTTGGCCAAAACGATGAGGAACAAATTAACAGTAAATTAAAATGATGTACATACAGAAGGATATGGCTACATCGACTTGGATATTGTTGCTATATATATAAACTTTATTTACCGTTCCATACAGTTGCACCAAACCATTATACCTTAACTACCCATTCTACCATTGTAAAGGGTATAACATTTCGTACTTACCTTGTTAGTTACTTTGGCATATTTCGTTTTCAACTCATGTATCTGTTCGTTGTTTTCGGCAAGAATAGCATCCTTATTCCTCAGGTCTTTGAGCAGCCGTTTCCTTAACTGTAATAAGGGTAGATGAAAACATATATTAGTGTTTGCTTCAGGTAGGCGGCAGGCGGCTAAGAGGCCGTCTACCTGGGCTAAGCATTGATCTTACGTTATCAAATTCATTATGCACGTAGTTGTTCATGCAATTCTCCTCATTGACGTTTTCCTTTTGAAGAGTATCGGTCAGCTTGGCCAATTGCTTCTTCTTCACCTTGTTCTCTTTAATGGAAAATGGTCAGTAACAAATAGAAATACTTGGGCGAGGTTTATACCTTTACTAAGTGAATTGATCAGTTGCTCGTTTTCCAAAATTTGTTCTTCTAGAACCGTTTTCTCATACCGCTCCGTTTCCAGCTGAGCCTGCAAGTAAAGTCAAATGTTTAATACAGATATTCAATTTCCCCAAACTCCGCCACTTACACGCAATCCCAGCAGTTCGCGTGTGCGCTGCTCGAGTAGCTCGCTTTTTGGTGTTGGAGGAGCTGGCATTTGTTGGCTGATGTTTTGGTCTACTGGCGTTGGCGTCGGAGGATTCGTGCTCGCATTCATCTCATTGTCGACTGAAGTCGCATACTTATTGTTGTTGTTGTTGCCGCCGGACAGGGTGTTATTTCTACTGGTGATGTCGCTGATGCACGGCATAGAGAAGAGTTGTTCTCCCAGTGAGCGCACAGAATCGGAACAGTTGCTTTCAGTATTATCTGAAATATTGACAATGGTGTCGCGCAAGCTATTGCGAGTCAGCTCCGGCATTTGCACAGTCTGCTGAAGAAATGCCGCTATGCACTGCTGCATGCTATCTGGGAAATTTTTGCAAATATTTTGAAAATATTCGCTGGGCTTCTGCACGCAAGTGTAGTGCATCAGAAGTGTGTACACATAAATGTAATCCGCTGGTGCCACACGGCCATCGTGGTCCAAGTGAGGCTTAAAGTTTGGATAGATATCTAAAAAAATTTTGATGAACTAACAAAATGAAAGGGAAATGATTTTTAAATGGACTCGCACCTCTGAGAAATGTTTGCAGTGTGGCCAGAGGCTGTGTTGTTGTTGAAGATGTCGGCGTTTGGTTGGCCGGCAGCTCAACCTGAGCATACTGCATATAGAAGACAAAAAATGCCTCGATTTCGGCGTCTTCTAGACGAAAGATTTTCTCGATGAAGTTGCATTTTTGCACCTACAGGCCATATACAGAAGTGAATTATAAATATATATTTGCTTGTCGCCGGTTATAGAGCGTAAAACACTTACCCACTGCAAGATTAACGTTTTCCACACACGCAATTCCATTTCGAACTTACTTTACACACAAAACATACAACAAATTTATAAAAAACGAACAAAGTTGACTGCTTGCTTGCGCCGGTTGCCTCCTCAGTTTTTTCTCTCCTAAATCACCTAATGCAAAAATTGAATATTGGCTTATGTTTTTGTCAAGCAAATCACATTTTTTTTGCACAACTCACACGTGTTTTTGTTTTATTAGTGTACTTAACGCGGATTCTGTTTGAAAGTGTTGACTTCGGTGACCAGACGCTAACAAAATGGGCGCGCTAGCGGCGATACTTTTAACTGAGTACTTTTACTCATGCTGCAGACGGCAGCTACTCGTTTTGAGAACAGAGTTGCACCAATATTTATCGAATAATTTACTCATTTAGCACTGTTATGCAAATTTATTTCTTAATTATTTAAATTATTAGACTATATAACTACTCATATAACCGACTTATTTGTACCTTATTTTCGTACGGGAACTTAACTAAACATTTACCCAACTTCCATGAAATTAAAATGGTAAATACAACTATGGCACGAATGTTGCTCAGTTATGTTCAATATCTCATTTTTAAAATAGATTTATGTTCTTGCGAAAATATGTATTATATTCTACGTCGACCAAACATTTGGTCTTGTGCAAAAATTGGCCGCACCAAATGTGGTATTGGTACTGACTGATGATCAGGATGTGGAGCTACATGGTCTATATCCACTTCAACTAACTACTACATTTTTCGCCAATCACGGCTCAAAGTTTACCAACGCATTCACTAGTACGCCGCTTTGTTGTCCCGCGCGGGCAAGTCTTCTAACTGGGCAATATGCACACAACCACAGAACATTTAACAATTCGTTGAGTGGCGGCTGTAATGGGCACCTGTGGCGCGAAAGGTCCGAGCCACGGGCACTGCCTGTGCTGCTGCAGAAGAATGGTTATCAAACATTCTTTGCTGGTAAGTATTTAAATCAGTTTCAAGGTGCGAAAGTTCCACCCGGCTGGGATGAGTTTTATGGGCTTCATGGAAATTCGCGTTACTATAACTATACACTACGTGAAAATACACAAAATGTAAGCTTTACGGATACGTATTTGACGGACCTGCTGAGGGACAGAGCAGCAGCATTTATTCGAAATGCAACTGGGACACGAAATCAGAAACCATTTTTTGCAATGATTTCTCCACCGGCCGCCCACGCACCCTTCACACCTGCACCGCGCCACGAAGGTGTCTTTTCCCAAGTGCAAGCGTTACGGACGCCCAGTTTTAACGCTCCAGATACGGGTAAGTTTGATGCATTGTTCTACCTATATTCACACTCATTTGCTTCCCGCAGATAAACATTGGCTGGTTGGATCAAGTCGCGAGTTGCCAAACGCCTCAGTCCTGACAATAGATAAGTACTTTCAGAGGCGGTGGGAAACACTGCTGGCAGTTGATGAAATGATGGGAGCCTTGGTGACAGTGCTTAATGAGACCCAAAGCCTTGAAAATACTTACATAATCTACACTTCGGATAATGGTTACCATTTGGGTCAATTTGCACAGCCTTTCGATAAACGGCAACCTTATGAGACTGACATCAAAGTGCCCTTACTTATCCATGGTCCAAACGTCCCAGCTGGTCGCTCAGTGGACATGGCTGTCGGTTTGTTGGACCTAGCGCCTACCATATTGGAGTTGGCAGGCTTGTCGGTCCCGGATACCATAGATGGCCGTTCTTTTAAAGGCGAGCTTTTACAGGCGCACACAAATCTGGAGCTGCAGTCATCCCAAGAACGTACTCTGCTTATTGAGTATTGGGGTGAGGAAGCGACGATACGTATAATCCGGCGTGTCCAGGGCGTCGCAGTGATCATTTAGCTGAATGTACTCCAGATGCCGATTGTCATTGCCAAGATGCGTGGAACAATACATATTCGTGTGTCCGTGATGTTCGCTACAAGCTCGATCGCATCTATTGCGAGTTCCGGGACACTGAGGTATTTTAATTGAATTATAAAGCTTGATAAGTAATTTATACTCTTTTAATATGTCTAGGACTTTATTGAGGCTTATGATCTGAGCTTAGATCCGTATCAATTAAAAAATATTGGTTACGAATTGCTTCCTATTGAACGGGCTTTATATGGAATTTTAATCCAAAACCTCACAAAGTGTGCTGGTAAAGCGTGCTATGTTTGAAAAAAAAATACATATCCAAAGATGTATATGGTTATCCAAAGACAAGATAACTTTTTAATGATATTTGTCTATAATATATATTAGTCTACTGTTAATTTATAAGGCCAACATTATGACATAACGTTAGTATATTGTGTATTTAATTAAGGTTAGCTAGCAAGTTATATATTTAAACGTAATCCTTATTGATAAATTCTTTCTTTGAGATTAATAAAGATTTACAAAATGTTTTATGGCTGTTATTACTCACAATGACTTATTATTTTTTTAAATTCCTAGTCTTTATAATATAACAAAATTTTGGACCGAAAGTTTCCTTAACAGCTATATGATGTGGTCGACGTCAATGTACTTCCTGCAGCCTATTCAGTGTCAAGGTAGCTAAGAAAGAGAGGGAATACTTTACCAGACAGACAGGCACTGCTTGTAGTTGTAGTTAAGAAATGCATCTGGATTCAGTACTTAATCCTTTCCCGTCCATACACACATTCATATTTTTCAAATGAGAACTAAATTCCCCCATTCCATATTCCACGACCAGGCCTCTTAAATACCTCCCCACCAAAAAAAAAAAAATTAAAATAAAAAACTAAAATTAGTTTGTAGGGTAAATCGGTTCATCTCGTCGTACTGATCAAGAAGAATATATCTACGTTATAGGGCTACTGATTCTTCCTTCTGCTCTAGTTATCTATTTTAATGAGTACAGAATATAAAAAGGTTTTTAACGGAACAAAATGTTTTGGTTCGTATTAATTATAATTTGATGCCAATTGTGTGTTTTTTTTAATAAGAAATTTCATTTTAAATAAATAAATAATCATAGTTGTAATTTCAAGGTAGCGACCCTAAAATTTTTTACTTTGGGAAATATAAATTGTTGCAATTTGTGGGCGGTTCCGTCAGGCTGCCTTCAAGCGTCTAGGCCCAAAAGCGCTAAAAACCAATATACTCTATCTCACTTTGTGCACAGTGTTTCCCAAGGCACTTTGTGCACAGTATTGCCTTGTCTACAATCTGGCGCAAATATTTTTTAAAATAAGCCAAGACATAGTTAAACAAGAAAATCACGTTCTTTTGTATGCACTGAAAAGTCTCAGTCGTATTTAAATTGATATTGTGCAAATTTTCCCAATTACATTTTTTTTATTTTTTATTACGGAGTGTTCGGGAGGAATTAGACAAACAACGAAAAAGAACTTGATCTACGCGTGCTAAGCCTACATGCAAAAATTTGATGCATTTTGAATATAAAGCTCTGGCGCGATTGACAGACATAGTAGGTCGACTCGGCTCATAATGCTAATACATTTTTAAACTGGTATACCAGTGCGATCCTTAATCTTGCCGAGAACATTCACATGCACCTTGGAGAAACCGCTGGGCTTTTTGCCCAGACCGGGTTGCTTATCAATATGAGGCAGCTCGGCGGTGGACACACCGACATCTAAAGACACCGACGACAATGGCGACGAATGCTTCGAGTCATCCATGTGCGAGGATTGCTGCGTATTCAGCGAGAGCAGCAGTTCATCGGTGTTGGTCCGCATTTGCGTGGAAGAAGGAATGTAAATGTGCTGCAGTTTGTCGATCTCATCATCGATGGCTTTAAACTGCCAACTCCAGTTGGCACGATACAGAAATGGGCGATGATCAAATCGATTGTCGTCGGGACTATAGCTCTCCGCATGCACGGAAGGCGTTAGGACCGTCATTTTGTGTCGGTTAATGGCGTAGCAGCGAAAGAAATGCTTCACTTTTTCAGCCACTTCCTTGGGGCTGAGATCGTCCTTCCAGGTGGCCATTAGCTTGCAGAACATGCTGTAAGGTCCGCAAAAAAACTGCTTGCGAAGCCGTCCATATTCGCTCAATTCCGCGTAGCTCATTCCCATATCGTGCTCATCCGTTTGGAGCAATTCACCGTTCTCCTGCAACGGCTCCAATTCTGCGGTGGGCGGCGCGTCGATGATCGATTCCAGCACAGGCAGATTATACCTATAAAAAAAGTAAGATGCCTATTAGTTTTGCGTAATGCCAAAATGATGTCTAGCTTACTTGTCCTTGGCATAGGCGAGAAAACGCCGTAGATCCGTCTTGGAAATGCCCCCAATAGGATTGATGTCCGCCGAGGAGCAGTCGTACTTGGTCAGGTAGCCGCGCAGCGATTCATCGACATTAGAGGAGCCCAGAACAAGCAGACCACCCGGTCGGTTGCGCACCCAGAGCATCAGCTGTGCAAAGATATAGGCCAGCACCATGCGAATGCGCGACTGGATGTTTTGTAGTGCCAGATTCTGCCGGGCGCAGCCACCCTGTGTGCTAAAGACCGGCGTGAGTCCGGTGACTGCATTGAAAATGCCGAGTAGGGCATTCACGGCTAGATCGATGCTAATCTCGATATGATAGCTGCCTAGCTGGTTTGCCAGTTGGGCGGCACGACGTCGCGTATCCTTGCTGCTGTTGACGCTTCCCATGAAACAGGTGACCAAGAGCCGGTTGCACAGCGCTGCCGCATTGTCCGGCGTATAGTCCGTATCGGCGAGTATTTTACGAATGTCGTATAGTACCTGGGCATCGCCGTGCTGCACGGCGTGTACAATTTGCCGGCACATGGAGTGAACGATGGTCGCCGAGCTGCTGGAATCAACGCCACCGCTTAGTGGTAGGAAAAAGCCACCCTGGCCGGAGCGACGCAGATAGTCCCACAGCCAGCAGGCGGGTCCCAGGGCGATTTCCTCTTCCGGCGTGTGACCTGTAAAGTGCAGTGGCGGCGTCGACGACTTGAATATGTCACTGTTCGTGGACAGTTCAAAGTCGCAACGAATTCGCGGATAGTTGACCGCTCCGGCAGCCGTTGAGCAGCGCGATCGGAGACTTACACGATAGGCGCGAATCTCCTCCAGATCAATGGTGGCAACAGTTACCTCCACATCCTGCAGCGCGAACTGTTTGCCCCGCGCCAATAGATCACCATTCAGAGCTATGGCCGAGCAACCATTGAAATACACCCGTTGGCCATCGCAGCCCCGTAAATTGCTGAACAGATAGGCGCCGCCGGCCTTGAAGCTGGCATTGCATATGAGATCGTTGGTAATGTGCGCCTTGCGCAGCTCCATATAGCTGCCGGAGCCATTCACAATCAGCTCGACACCCGAGAGCGACATCTCAATGTGCTTGCTGCGCACGTTCCACAGCTCCTCGCATATCTCATAACCGATGCAGGTGTCGCGAGTGGCGATTACCGCATCGCCGAAAGGCACTGTCTCTTGGCCCGTGTGCTGCGAGATGAGGCGCGGCAGCATATACTCCTCCGTTTGTAGAGCTTTGGACCAGGCGGTGAACCAGCGAGACTCACGATAATTGCCATCATCGCACATGGCCATCTTGGGCCGGATTAATAGCACTTGCCGGTTAAAGAACACCACGCGGCAGTTGTAGGCGACATTCTGGTGCATCACTGGCATACCAACATCCACGAGCATATTCTCGCTGTAAATCAATTGAAGATATCAGCTATAGCCGCACAAGAAAGACAAGAATGTTTAAGCTAACCAAAGAGGCGACATCATGATCTCCACAAGTGTCTCCCAGGAGTGGAGAAACGTATCGGGCTCACGAAAGTGATCCTCGCAGCTGTAGCCACTGTCAAAATGATTTAAATCAACATTATTGTACGATATTAACTGACGATGGTGACACTTACCACACTTCCAGTTCGGGCCCAGTCCGATAGCTGGCGCCCATATCCTTGGCCTCCAGTATCGACTGCAATATTCGGGCCATGTTTCCCTCAAAGTCCAGTGCCCATTGGTTTAGGGTGGTTACGGCCACCGTTATTTTGCGACCCATTTAGCGGCTTTTTCGTTGTTGTATTGTCAAATCAAAATCGGCAGTTTTATATAGGCAGTTTTTAGCTGAAACAGCGTAAAACTCAATTGAATCAATTTGTTTAATTATGCTTGTGCATTTACTGTGCCTCCAGCGCTAAGAACATATTGGCAGTTGCTATTGTCGTTGCTAATGTTCTTTTGCGGCTATTGATTTAACAAGGGAATCAGTTCAGAAGTTGGCCTGCTGACGTAGCCGACATCTATTAATAGGTTCACGCCTATTTCTGTCCCCAATGACAACGAAACCACAGAATGGCTTTGGCTGCAATATCAAATGTATCTTTACGTGTAGCACTCCATACACCAACCAACACAAGGACGTACAAATTACTTATGCATACAACATAGAGGTTTACGTCAAGCCAAGTATGTATACGTAGCTACTTATCTGTGTACGGTGGTGGTCATATCATAAAAGTGGGTGAAAACCAGTGAGAGCATTGCAGTCGGGTGTAACCGAGTGCGCCATACCCGTTCGCAGTGTAATAACAATTAAAAGCAGTGGCAAACGCTCCCTATGATTATTGTTAACATAAAGCAGTGACTGTTATTTTGGCCGAAAGATAAAGCGATTTTTGTAATTTGTGGGGCGGGAGCGGGAGTGGGCGTAGCCGAAAATCTGCAATCTGTCTGAAAAATTTAACAACTTCAGTAAAAAAAAAAACAATAAAAGAATACATCGCCTCTAGGAGGATTCGAAGCTGGAACCTATAGATACTTGAAGTGCATCACCACCAGACCAGTTCGTTTAAGCATGACATATCTCAACTTGCAATGTAATACTCATTCACTTATTGCATTGTAAACGAATATTGCGAAGTCGGTTACACCCGACTGCAACGTTCTTGTTTGACCCTCATTATAATTGGTAAAAAAAATATAAAGTTGTTATGTGCAAATGTATATGATTGGCATATACATAAGTAGAAGCTTTTGCAGCTACGTATCGTATACATATATGTATTTTTGACTTGATCTTGCCATGTTAGTCTATCCGATCGCAAGGGCTAAAATTCTTATATCAGACAGAAGCAGGAAAGTTCATATTTTATTGGATTCCTTAAATCCAATAAATTGAAATGTTTGTAAGAGGTTTTAAGAGGTAGAGCCAATAAAAATCAATAGTGCCAAATAAATAGAATATTCCTTTAAAAAAATTAAACAAGTAACAAGGAGACGATGTGGTTTGGTCTAACCGACAGTTACAGCCAGTTCAGAGTGTAATCACATAAAAATTAATACTAAAAAGAAACATCTGGACGGTTTTCAAACCAAAACTCACAGCAATTTGTTGTTTGTGGGGGCGGGAGTAGATGTAACCAAACAATTTTTGCAAAATCTAGTGGATAACTTTAAAACTGGGGCTGACTAACTTTAAAACGCGATTTGCCACGCAGCCAAAAAATCTTAACACTTTATCTGACGGGGGTATACACGTGTATATATTCCAAGTTTCAAGTCTCTAACTTCAAAAGTGGCTACAAAAAAGTCGTTCATACGGACAGACGGACGGACAACAAGACGGACATTGCACATATACATATACATATAATATACACTTTTCACTTCGTGAACGAGTATAAAAATCGTAAATATCAACGATTTGTATGCTAATTTACTAATTTAATAAAAATGGCAAAACCCTGCCAAAAATTTGATTTTTGCCTGAAAACACCGTTGTGAGACATTGTAAGGCAATTTAGTCTTAGATATCACGAAGAAACCTGTTTTATTTCTTTTTATTAAGTTCTGAAATCTTATAAAATCATTAAAGGATTTCAATACACTTTGATCTCAAAATAATTTATAATTTGAACGAGTGGTTTGTAGAACATAGGAGATCATCTCAAAACTGATATATATAAAATTTAATGTGTTTTCGAATCCCACAATCTCATCGGAAATTTCAAAAGTTAATATAATAAATTATCAAGTGGGCTATGCATATTCGTTTAACTTTTTTTTAAGGAGGCTGAGACGTTAATTTCGTTAAGTATATATACACATACAGAGGTAGACAGCATAGTTTGATTAGAACACGAGAAAAAACTGTTAAAATAAACACGAATTTAAACGTTCAACAAAATTTGTGCGCGATACATTTCCAGCATTCCCTCAGCATCCATACACAGGAAGGCATTCGCGGTTAGGCAACCACTGTGCAGTATACGCAGGATCCGCGCAGCATGCAGAAGTTCGCTAGGGACAATTGGGTGGCAAGAGCAGCGCATGAAAATATCGAGACACAACATCAGAAACAGTGTGATGGTAAGTCAATTTTATTGTTACTCAATTTCAGGTTTAGAGAAGCACAAACTTGTCCTAAGTCAAAGCTAATATTTTGTTGAAGTTGATATCGATGATCCAACTAAAACACAATAGTATTTTATAGTTATGAAAATTGTATTCTTGAGTAATTTCTAAGTTTGTCGGACTTGCAACTGGTAGTCCAGGCCAATGCATTTTTGATACCGTCGAGTGGTATCGTGGCCAAAGGCAAGCAAAGTTTTGTACACGAAACAAAAACATGAAATATACCAGTACAAACGTTGCAGTCGGGTGTAAACGACTGCGCAATACTTGTACAAGGCAATGACATTTAAACAGTAGGTTTGGGAAAATATTGCTTTTGTGGGGTCTTTAAATTGTTCATACTGCTCAAGAATATAAATTAATTTTCAGGTTGGATGTGCTTTTTTTATGTCTGACATTTTTATTCAATAATATAATTTTCGAATATTTAAAGAAAGCATACAATTTTCTGTTTATACCAAAATACAAGGCTTATATATTTCATGGCGTTGTATATTTGTCTATAGTCGCTAGTCAAAAGTGCTCGACTTGTTTCTATGTAACTTCACAACATACATAGGAAATATTTGTAAATACATATATGTATTGTTGTTTTCTATACCCTGAACTCATTGAAACTGGGTCTAATGGTTTTATGTAAATAAATGTAACTGACATATGCAAACATCTCCAACCCCATAAAGCAAATTTATTTTTGATCAGGACGACTAGCTGAGCCGATTAAGCCACTATAAGGGCTAGGAACTTGAAATGTAACGTATATATCTAATCCAATTTTTAAAAGGAACAATTTTAAAGGTGCAGACTAATCCTTTATTTTATTTATACATTTAACTGCTCTCTTGTTTATAATAAAAATAACTGCCACTTGTGTAACTGAATATTTTCCACACAAACTGATCAGATTAATTAAACGTTTAAATAGAAAGACTTGGCAGCAAGCGAAATAATAATTAATACATACAACATGTGCGAGTTTCTTTTTGTTTTGTTTCTTTATGTCTTATTACTTTTGTTAGTGTTCTCTTACCACGAAAAATAAGCTGGACACCACGCTATAAGATGCTGCCAATTGTTGCGGAAGGCGTGGGCTTAAGTCCCATATGGCTGGCACGTGAACGAAATATTAATCTTCTTGCAAAGCGTATTATAATTGTCACGAAATGTCCAACGCGTAGGAGTCGTCTGCGACCCCATTAAGTACATATTGGTCAATAGTATCAAGGGAATAAGTAAATAAAGACATGTCCGCTGTTGGTTGTTATATATTACTAGTTATGCAATCCTCATAAAACTTTGTCAGATTAACGAACTTTAGTAACGGTCGGTTTTTAACCCCTGAACCCATTTGTAATTTTGTGCAAATGTGTGTAACACGCAGAAGGAGGCATCTATGAACATAAATACATAAATATCAATTTTTTACTCGTTTTTTGAGCAAATATCAAAGACTAGAGCCAGCAAATTTCATATGTAAGTTCTCTAATGTTTCTGTTTGACTACGTGTGGATTGAAGGCGCTGGAGCTAGGAGCTGGGTACAGGATATCCCCTAGTCTTACTTTCACTTTTTTATGCCTGCACATCTACTATGTAGGTGTACACATTATAATGGGCTAAAGATGTGGGTAACTCCCAGTCGAGTAGTTTTTGTGCTTTTGTCGTTGGACACTTTCCAAACAGATGTCATGAAATTTTTCAGTAGTAGCCAAGCGTCCCAACATCGCATTATGTCACCAAGAGCAGGCGGCAATGATCTTGATCACAATATTTATGTGTTTTCTATTTTGGCATGTTGCCGTGATTCAAGGTAAGAGGCAATCACTTCCACTCTTCTCCCTCACTTACCCACCTGCAACGTTGGCGATTCTGTTTTGGCTAGAGAAACGTATTTGTAACACTTAATGTTTATAATGTATCTAGATTAAAATCGCAATTAGGATGTTTTCACTGAATTTTTTGTTGTTGTTTTGCAATGCGGCGGAATTTTTATTCTATACCAATGAAAAATGTAAAATTAATTTGAAAATTATTAACGCGTCGTCGGGAAATGACACTCACTATTTGTATACCCTGTACCCAATACAAATTGGGAAAACCCGTAAATTTCAGATATGGAAATTTATTCTAACAGGCAATACGCCCCATAAAGTGTTTGAGTCGATTTGGCTAAGTTCGTCTGGCTTATACTTCACAATAAAGTATACACAGACTGTCTATATTTCACTTTTGCCGCTCCGGGGAGTGCCCGACTAGGAGATATCTTGTACTTAGCTTCGAGTGGACCTAACATACATTTGAACTTCCTTGCATACATACATACACACACACACACACTCTGCAAGGTACAGGAAAATTTCAATAAGTTAGATTGGTATAGGTGAAAATATATTTGAAATTCTAACAAAATTTCTAGCTCGAACTCGCTCCGTTTAAACAAACGGAAGAACGGATATACCGACATGGAAGAATATATATTCATTGATGGGGTCGGCGATGCCTCCTTTTCCAGATACTCACATTTGCACAAAACTATAATACCCATTGAGCTCATTATCAATGGATATAAAAACACAATAAAGAAAAAGAAAACGAATGTTAACCGTAAATAATAATCTAATCGTTCGTTTGTTTGTGCGTGTACACATATTATTTTTGCTTTGGTTATTTGCCAAATAAATTGCTGTCATATGCATGTACATACAAGTTTATCTATAGTTCGACATACCTAAGCAAACTACTTGACACCGCGATCAGAAAAGCCAGAGCTTGACTCTTAATGAGGGAGGAGGAAAGTATGTGTTTATACTCGTTCACGAAGTGAAAAGAGTATATTGGGTTTATGCAATGTCCGTCCCTCTATCCATATGAAATTATTTTTTTTTTGCCCGCTATTGAAGCTAGACTTGAAATTTGGAAAATATTCTAGTGTTTACCCATGGCAGATAAAGTGTTAAGATTTCTTGGCTACACCTGGAGGCCTGGCAAATTGATAAATATTTATATCTTAGTGTCTGATCAACCGCAAAAATCGATATCTCTCACAATTTTAGAGCTAGAGCTAGCAAATTTGGCCGACAGTATTCGGGTGATCTCTAAATTTCGAGCAATATAAACCATCCCGCACCAAAACAAAATACAAGAATAAAATGTTTAATTCGACTACGGCTTTAAACCTTTGAACTTGTGTGTTTTTACACCAATTAAAGCGCGGCTGAAGCTAGTAATTGAATATATTGCATTTCAAGGCTATACCTGTAAAGGTGCGTGAATTGCCAAGAAAGCTTAAGTGGCGTGTGCTGTAGGAGACTTACATGTTAAATATTAAAGGTATGAACTTGACGCTGCCATCTCTGTAGCCAACCGGGACAGCTAATACTGATTAATTTATCGCGGCCCATGGCAAAGCCGTAGCCAAAGCCGTATCCAAGGGTGGTTGCAATTTATTTGACTTTGTTGAATTGAATTCATGGCGGGACGGACTACCTTGCAGTTTCTCTTGGCATTACGGACAACGATAGCGACTAGAGAGTTTTGTTTATTTGTTTATAACAGTTGCCGCTTTCGGCTCGTGTGCGATGTCAACGGTGCGGAGCAGCTCAGTTGTCTTTGTACAACACGACGAGACGCCGCCAAAAATGTTGCTGCCACACGCGCGTGAAAATAAGGCAATTGCATAAGAGCACACCCAAACAAATCAAAAACGTTAACTCTTTTATTAACTGAATTGTCAAATCAAGAAAGAAACGGTAACCTGAAAGCAAAACTCGACCACTTTACATATTCAGTGATGGGATATTTCATTTTAATTGGATCTGACCATTAATCTAAAACAAGTAAGAACGTTGCAGTCGGATATAACCGACTATGCAATACTCTGTTCACAGTTGAATAACAAAAACCGGTCGAAAAGAGTTTTTTGATAATAGAGTTCATGAGTCTGAAACTGTAGGCTCTAAATATTGACTTTTAAGCTGCGACTATAGGAAATGCGGATTTCTGCGATTCTGCGGGTACGGGAGTGGGGGTAGCTTGGTCTTTACAGGAAATCGTCAGTAATCTACCTACCACATTTGCGAGGGTGGGAATAAGCGTGGCCGGAATATGTTGTATACATGTGTATATACCTGAAGTTTGGAGTCTCTAGCTTCAATTATTACAAGCAAGAAACAAAAACATTGCGTTCATACGGACAGATGGACGGGAAGCGAGATGGGCATTGAACAATACCATTATACTCTTTTTCACCTTGTGAACAGAGTATAAACACAGAGCTCCACAAGTCTCACCAATCTGTTCAGACTCAACTCTATTATGGACATCAACGGATTCGGCGCCGGTCGCGTGCAATATCTGCAGGCTCAGCTGTTCCCCGTTTGCACACTAACAACATCTAATGGAGGTAATATTCATCCAACAAATTTACATATTCATTTCATATAATAATACCCTTGCAGAGAACATAAGTTTGTCATGCATAAAAGGAGACTCCAATCCTATAAAGTTTATACACATGTATATTCTTGATCAGTATCAACAACTTGACACAATGCAACTAGTTTCTTGGTTTTAAAGTTATCGTCACGAAAGTCTCATATAGCTGCCAGATAGAAAATTACTCTACCAAATTTAAATATCAAAGATCAAGATCCCAACTCTTGAATATAAACTTACTTCTTATGGGAGCAGCGTATCATTAAGCCGGGCAGCCTCAACTCGGGTGCTCTTACTTGTTTTGTTATATGTACGCACAACTGCTGTTATGTATTCCACTTTAACAGTTCCGACTAGGGAGCCCATCTGTCTAACCGTCTGTCTGTATATAGGCGTCGATTCGTGTATACCATACGAAAATGACGTTTGCTTTACGCTATCGATAACCCACCAAGTTTTTTTTAAATCGATGAATATCGGTTAGCATATCTCGGAGATTACAAGAGCTAATGACACCATGATCTTTAAAAGAGGGCATCAGTAATGTCTCTGCCAAGTCTGGTAACTCTAGTTCTAAAACGAAGGGAGATATCGATTTTTGTCAAATTAAAAAATCTTAGCACATCCCCTGACGCGGGCATAAACGAGTATTTATCTGAAATCTCTGGCAATAAGCTCTTCCATACAAGAGGAGTTCTCGATAACCCTGCCACCGACATTCCGATACACAACTACTTACTTTCTGTTTGAGCTGCGTTGATAGCGAATTTAGTCGGTCAGGACAAACATACACAATATATTATATATAGATTTAGGCACACCAAATGTATGGTGGATGAATATACTCACATTTAATTATTTATTAGTGTTTCTTTGTATACAAATTGATTGTCTAAGGTCACCACGGTATAGCTGGTGCTGTTGTAAACTTCAGCAAATAGCCAATATATCCAACTTAGTGGTTAACAATGAAAAATTGATTAAGCACCGTGTTTAAAGATGGTTTGCACTCAGTTCAGTAATTTCGTCCTTAACGCCAATTGCAGCTCTGCAAAGATTCAGATAAAGATAAAGATAAAGCTTGGCTATTGAGGAATGTTTTGACGTTCAACATTTTGTACTCGTTGTTATGACAACGCCAAACAATGTCATTATTATTCTCCTATACTCTAATATACATTTAATTAATAAATATTTATTAGACAACAAACGATAGACAGAAATTGGTACGAAAACCAATTCAACTGAATTAATTTAAATGAATAATTTTTCTATAAAATAAGACGGGGAATTTCTACAATAATATTACATTTGAATGGGATATGGAATGAGACAAGCATATCCTATAAAATGCGCATCCCGGCAGGGGTTTTATAGTTTGTCACGTAATATGTACATACATATATTCTTGATCAGAACGACGAGCTGAGTCGACATAACTTTGTCCGTCTGACTGTTTCTCAACAATTGAAAACGTTGCGAATGTCTTTATTTTTGGTTCAATACAGATATCGAAGTCGAGTCATATTGCTGTCAATGCAACTATCGCTCGCAAAATTTGTTTTCGAATGAAAATATTTTTTGTTTTTCAAGATATCCTAACCAAATGCTCCTAACATCAGGCAAATCGTATCCAGATTGTGCTACTATAGCGTATAGCATCCATCCTTTTTTCAAAATGCCTCATCAAACTTTACAATTATCTTCACTTTGATCATAACATATGAGTATATAAAATAATATTTACAATTATATAATATAGTTTTTCATAGGAACAATCGATCTCACACAATTTCAGCTTTTGTCTGAAGACGCAGCACGCTTTATTTATGTCTGTAAGGGTATTTAATCTTCGGCACTCCGAATATAACGGTTATTTCTCTTTTGTATTTTAAATAAGTATTGTTAGAATTAAACTTGTATACTTTTTTGAAAGCTTAGTATTATCTTGTAAGTTTTTGCAAAACTGTTCTATCGTTACAATAAAAGATGCATACAAAAATGAATATTTATTTCAAATCGCTAGCATTTTTTCCGAGATCGGTTCGTTCATACAGACGGCGAGACGGACGGACAAACGGACATGGCCAAATTGATTTAGCTCATCGTCATGATCAGAAATATATACACTTTATGGGGTCAGAGATGACTTCATCTGGCTATTAAATACATTTCCACAAAACCATTCTACACATTTCAATGGGTGAGAATTAAGAATGTTGTAGTCGGGATTAACCGGACAGTTCAATACTCTGTTCACAATGTGAAAACAGACAGCAGAGAGAGTATAAAACCCCATTAAAAAAGGTATTTGGAATATCCACAGATTTGAACGCAATCATTACGACCTGAAAATTTTAAACGAGCTTAATTACACCCTGTGTACCCCTTAAAAATGTGGAAGAAAGGACATGGTGGTTTTGTGCATTTTTGTATGTAATAGAAGGTTTCTTGGTCGGCATCAATAGTCGATCAACTTTATTTTGAATTACCAATAACTCTGCACATTTTTGTGAAATTAATAAAAATAGGTTTCAGACCGCCTTAGCCACAACAAATTTGGCGTGTAGGCTCTTGTATAATACATAAAGAATAATAATTTTTACGAATACCTTTCCCCATCCTACCCAAAATAGGAAAAAACCTTATTTGAAGCAGTCTTGATATATGAGTGCATATGGATGCAGGGTATTTGTTAGTCGTGCACCTTCGCCCAGAGCACTCTTGTTATCACAGATACTTTTGTTGCATTGTAGTTTCAATGCCTCTATTTAAGTGTGAGCCAAAAGTTTCGGACTCTGCCGCGGCAGTGGCAAAGCTCCACAGTGCCCGAACGATTATCAGAGCAAGTGCAGAATGAAAGCTTTGCAGTCTGATATTCCTTCTCTATCTCTCATCCAAATAAATAATATTTGCTGCCACTGTCGTCGGCGACACCTCTCATTTTCTTGGCCCCGGTCTGGGGCTGGGGCTGCCACTGTCGACGGCGACACCTCTCATTTTCTTGGCCCCGGGCTGGGGCTGAGACGCCAAGTGGTGTGCGGTAAGTTGCATATATTGACGTCGACGTTGTAGCGAGAAAAGATTCAACATATTCATACATTCATTCACTTGGTTTTCTGTTTTAGTCAACAATAAATTGCGCAACTAGCAACGACGGCTGACGACAATAACAATCAAATAAGTATATCACATACGTATGTGTAACAACTCGGTTTTGTGAAGTGGGCGCCACAAAGAATTTTTTTTGTTTGTTACCAAATTTAAAGGTCTTACCTTTTTCGCGTTTTCGACAACATGTCTAAAATTTTAGCGGTTTGTCAAACAAGTCTAATTTGTGTTTTCTTAAATTTAAGCAACAAACGGTTGGCATGTGTCTCTCCTCATTTGTTTTTATTTTTGTTTCTTCAACTACAAATTTGCTGGCCAACTGCAATTCGATCGTACAAAACCAAAATTTGCTGCCCCCAGCTGTTATTAAACCTCAAATATACTTGGACATGAAAAAACAATTGGCTCCGGTGGACGAATATTAAATACTAAACGCTAATGTATCTAGAGACTTTAAATTTGGAATATATTCGGTTAATAGCTCGGCTGCTAAAGTGTATATATTTTTTGGCAACGCCCACCAGGGACGGGTAATTTGCTTAAATATATGTATATTTCACAGTTCATGAGCTACAGGCAACCAATTAGTTACATTGATGACAAGCAGAAATGAATGTGTACCCAAAATCAAAGCGTTCTCGAGGGTATAATAATTTTGTAATACCCTGTTCACATATAAAATGGGTTATTAGCTACGGGCACTAAAAGGGTGTACTCTCGAAAATTTCTAGTCGAAATAACTTCATTGGCCTTTGCCTATTTGTCTTTTTCTATATAGAAAGCATATAATTTTTTGCTGACTCTTCTTGCCATCCCCAGAATCGAAACAGCGCATATTCTTAATTTTTCACATTTATTTTCGTATATAGTCGCTGTACCATAAACATTGTATATATAACAATTGTTCAATAAAGTATTTTGTTTAATCTGTTGCAGACATTGCAGCATGTGTTTGTGTTTGTGTATTCCCATTTAAGAAAGAAATTTAGCCGACTGCGCAATACTCATTTACCGTGTAATAACAACTAAAACAATTAGATACCTTGTAAGCCATTATTATGTGTACACTTTAAAGATTTACAATCATAAATGTGAAAATGTGAACATAAAAAGCTAATTTCGCGTCCCGGATTTAAAAGTGGACCTACAGGGCAGCAGCGGTTGTATGTACAGATGATACCCTGTATTAAATGTTAACAGTTAAAATATACAAACACAAATGTGCCAATGGAATTGAATAGAGAACTACAAAACAAAAAGCGTATGCAAAAAAAAACGTTTGATTAACATAGTTCCCAACAAGGACTTGCAAAAAATATCACAAACTACTAGACTTTTTGACCAAGCTTATTTGTATGAGATCAAATCGAAACTTAAGATCTACCACTGAAGTAATACAACTGTACAATCGCAAGCAATTGCAAAAAATTCTATAAATATAACAGGCATATGTACACATATGTGCACATGTATACAGAAATCGCTCTCGCTTTCTATCATGTATTTTTTTCAAATTATTCCACACGTTTTCTTAACCGATCTTCATGAAATTTGTAGCAATGAATGCTATATTGTCAACGTATGTTGACATGTTCGGTATATCTAGCTCTTCGACAATTCAAACCCACAGATTAACATTGATTTGTATCGATTTCTCGAAAACGAGAGGACTGATCGTATAGCCTAGACGACCCCACATTTAAGTCAGACAGACGGACGAACGGACAGACATACAAACATGGCTAGATCGACTCGGATATAGATGCTGATATATATGAGCCCCCAGTGGGCTTAGCCAATACTTTATTTCTTTACTTCTTAATACTTTATCTGACACAGCCATACACGAGTATATATTCCGAATTTCAACTCTTAATAGCGAGGAAAAATGTACGCTTTCGTATAGACAGGCAGACATAGCTTGTAATTTGACAAAAATTAAATTATTTGTAATTTGTGGATATTTAAGAATATTAGGGAAATGGGGCAAACGGCATTGGGGAAAGGGAATATCGAAAAATAATTATAAATTAATTTTGCGAATGGGATACGATAATATATACTTTAAATTTTGAATTCCTAGCTCTTATAGTTAGTGAATTCATATAGACGGAAAGACTAAAATAAATAATCAACGCAGCTTGCCGTCCTGACCATAAATAAATGTCATTTTTTGGGATTGCTGATGATTTGAAATAAAATTGATCTGCGTATGGTATACATAAACTTAAAAAGTCCGAGTTATACTTTCTAGCTTCTGTAGTCGCCGAAATCTACGAGTTCCTAGAGACGGTCGGACAGACAGAGACGAACAGGGGTAGATCGACTCGGCTAGTGATGATGACTAAGAATGTATGTATATACTCTCGGGGGTCAGAGACGACTCCTTCTGCCTGTTACATTCATTTGCACAAAACCAATATATCCTGATTTACCCATTTTCAATGGATTCAGGTTATAATTAAAACCTATTTAAAGGAGAAGAGCACCAAACAATATACCAGTTTTTAGCCATTTCCAGGGAGTACAATATTTTTCTATATAAAAACGTTGTCTTCCACCGATAGTTCTTAATACAGCTGTGATATATTGGTTTGATCCAGCCGACTCTAATTTACAGAACTACGTAAAGTTTTAATAATTTAGATAAATAGAGACATGGCTATATCGTTAATACTCATCAGGAATGTGTATACTTTATGGGGTCGGATATGTATATTACAATATTTTATATGTTTCGTCATTTCATTATATTAGCATATGCAAGGGTATAACAAAAGGACTTTGCAGTTGGTATTTTCCGTCTGCGCAGTACTTAGATTATTTTAAATTATGTAAGTTGCAACGTGAAGAGCTATTAGACCATAAATCTGGTTTTATTAATATTTAATTATATATATGTGCAACTAAATTACGCTTACTATTTAAATTGTTTTAACTTGCGTAATTTTCCTATCAGGTTTCCTTGGAAATTTTCTTTCAAAAGGTCTGAAAACCAATCAATTGGTTGTTAACACGGATGAAAAAACATTAAGACCGATTGCACGCTTAAAGGAACCACGCGATTTATTCGCCCTGCCTAAGGACAAGGATAATGACTGCTCACAGCAGGCCCCCAGATGGCCGGTGGAATGCCAGGTGAGTTCATAAATTCATGTATTTTTAACATTTTGGAATATACATTACTTAAAAAAAAATATATATAATAATCACATGCATTATTTTAAGCTAAATAAACCATAACATGGCTATGGGTGCAATAGGTATCAAATAATTATAGAAGGCAGCTCTTGTGAAAGTATCTGAATACTAAGAATGGGTTTTAAAAAATGCCTTGCTGAAAAAAGATATTAAAATTTTTCAAAATAAACCAGTTCAGATCCTACACGGATTTATTAAGATTAAGATTAATTCTAACATTAAATTTAAAAGTCTGTGGGTTGCCGTTATTTAATATCCTTGCAGTAATATCTACAGCCTACTGTGTTTTCTCACAGAAAAAAAACCAAGCTTTCACTAATTATTCATATGAAAAGCTATATAATATAGTATAATATCGACGAGACTGTTGACACTGATCTTGAATATATATAAATAATATTTTTAACATTGTGATGGCACACTTATTTTGACAATATTAATATGAAGTAAAAGGAAAAACTTAGCTCAAATCCAACTCGTTTTTAAAATCGAAAACGTTCTGATATGGATTTATGCATCCGACTGCAACGCTCTTCTTTTATAATATCGAAAACTGAACAGGTTTCTAAATTTAAAACCCCTAAATGGAACTCCTTTCATAGGTCATCGGGGAACGTGTTGTACACATTCCCTATGTGCCGGCGCAGCCCGAACCCCTTAATGTCCCAACAGGCAACGAGTTGAGACCGCGTCCCGTTGGCGAGGAGAATGGCATAGTTGTCTTCACCTATTGTCCCATAAGTGCAGTAAACTATGTAAGTATTCCAACATCATTTATCGTGATATTTATAAGCATGCACCGCCGGCACAATCATACACAAAATACTTGGGAGGGCAACGATACAATGGGAGACATGGGTGGAGAGCAAGCTGTTGGGATATATTCCTAATTAAATTGACATTTAACCTAACCTAACCTAACAGGGGAACCCAAATACCAAAAGCAAAACAGAGGATAGGTCAAGTGAGGATTCGGATGACTCTTCAGATTCTAGAAACGAATTCGTACCTATCGGTCGGAGGATGACATTACAAGGTGGCAGAAATCAGCTGAATAGCGTGTCTAAGCTATTAAATAGACTGGATGATCGTTCGACTAGCAACTCTCAGGATGACGACGATGACAATGATGACGACGATACAAGCGGGGATGAGAAAGACTCCCCTGAGAAGTCCTCCATCCAGAGTCTTATTGAGGCGAAGAAGAAACGGCTTGCAACCACAGCCCAAAGCACAGACACAAGCAAAGAGGACAGCAGAGATAGCAACGAAATCGATGATATTTGGAAAAACAATAGCACTGAGTACAAGCCTGCCTCGCCGCACTACGTTCTCAGTCAGTTTGGTAAAAAAGTGTCTAAAGCGATAATTGAGAAGATCATTGATTACGACGATAAGCCCACAATTGGGACTGGCAGCTCCACATCAAGCAAGGTACAAAACAAATATGCAGTTACCCCATTTAAGCTTCCCAAAACAAATATTTCCCGGTTGGAGGATGCTTTTAAAAATCCTTACCAATCTGTTGAAAAAGCAGCGCCAACGGCCAAAAAGAGCAATGTGCCCGGGGACACGGACACGGACGACAAAAACAGCAGTGATGAATACAGTAGAGACATTACTGACTGTGCGAATGACGAAAAATTGTCGGGCTGTGATAGCGGCGTTTCCGTTGACCGTCTTACTGGCGGCGCTGATAAGCGTCCCAGCTCCAGCTCTGTATCGGATACAGAAACGCTGGTCGGCGAAGAAAGCATGAGTAGGCTAGCACGTAATGATCCAAAAATATGCAAATTAGAAATCAGTAAGAGTTAAGCTTTTTGGCATTGCCTTTATGAAAATAAACTTCTTTGCTTAGGCAGTATATTTATTAAACTTAACTTAAAGATTCACACAATATAAACTTTAAGATGAGTGGATTTGCGTCTTTTAAACGTCCGCTGCATGTTCTGATCGATGCCGCTAATTTTTGCGTTTTTTGGTGCATTGTACTGACTTCGGCTACCGAAAAACAAATTTTGGCCGCGATCTATCCCAAATTTATATTCATTAATATATTGTTTACTAAGGTTTAATCAGTGGAAAGACTTTAAAACTAAAGGTATTAAAATAATTATATTTTATACATATATATATTTGAATATAAAATAAACAAATCTAAAACAATTATTTTAATATATCAGATACAGACCCAACCTCAGTAAATATTAATTTGGGATTGATTGAGAGATCCACAGGTTATGCATACAATTCTAAGCTCTTAGCATTGTGACGTCTCAATATTTTTATTTTTATCGAATTTTTATAGTACTACAACTAAAGTAGGCAAGCTGTCTTAGTGCACATATATCCGTATTATGAGTGCACACTCATCCACTTATTTGTTTTTGAATATTTTTGATATAATTACAAATTTTAATGCTAAAGATCTATCGCGTATCGATCAGACTGACATTGTGACGTCACACTGTCTCAAATTGCGCTGTTTTGTTTCAATACCGTATAACTGATCTGTCCTATACAATACAAACATACAAACATAAATTCTCTCGTTTTTCTACCATTTAATATTCAAGCCTCTTTATGAAATTTTATTCTTCGGCGTTACTCATCTTAATGTATATATTGTCTTTAATTCGTAACTGAACGCCAACTTAAAATTTAAATATATATTCTTTAACTCGCGCTGAGATCTAATCTTACATCTCAAAAGGCAAATGTAAACAGAATAAAAAATACCCTCTGCCCCGCAGCAACAAGCGATTTTAAGCCGCCCACAGCAATGCCTTCGGGTGCGGCGCCTCCTAATCCGCGGGCAGTAAGCGTGGCGGCGGCTGTGGCAGCTGTCGCGAGGGGGCGGCGTCGCGGCTTTGACACAACTGCATGCAGCGATATCGGGGTAACTCATATGAGTACTAGCACCAACTCTAGCACTTATGAACAAGCCAACGAAAAGTCCAGTCCAGAGATTTGTTTTAATGAAAAGCCAAATTTGCAATCTCAACCTGTTTCCTATGATATTCCTCCAATGCAGTTCAGTCGCTCGGCGATGGGCGGCGCCAAATATGTGAGCAACTGTCATCCCATGAACGCGGAGGAGTACGAGAGCCTGGAGTTTGAGTCGCGGTTTGAGTCTGGTAATCTGGCAAAGGCAGTACAGATCACGCCTACCTATTATGAGCTCTACTTGCGTCCCGATCTCTATACAAGCCGCTCCAAGCAGTGGTTCTACTTCCGTGTTCGACGCACTCGTCGCAACATGCTCTATCGCTTCTCCATTGTTAATTTGGTTAAATCGGACAGCCTCTATAACGATGGGATGCGACCAGTCATGTACTCCACTCTGGGTGCCAAAGAAAAACACGAAGGGTGGCGGAGATGTGGAAATAATATTTCGTATTATCGTAACGATGATGAGTAAGTGTATCCAATAGTTGTTCATTTAAGGCTACCTAAGACATCCTCAAATGTTTTCTGCAGAAGCAACAACAACACCAATGAAGAGGACGAGGATAATTCGAGCTACACACTGACCTTTACTATAGAGTTTGAGCACGACGATGATACGGTATATTTTGCACACAGCTATCCTTACACCTACAGCGACTTGCAGGTATGCCAAGATAAACAGGTTGATTATGTTGCCACCAATTTATATTATTGCATTCCTCACAGGATTATCTTATGGAAATTCAGCGTCATCCCGTAAAATCAAAATTTTGTAAGCTCCGACTTCTCTGCCGCACGCTAGCCGGCAATAATGTGTATTATCTAACTGTTACGGCGCCATCGAACAACGAGGACACCATGCGGGTAAGTGGCGACAAATGTGGCATGCTACACGAAAGCTGGCTTTAAATAAGCGTGCATTGATAGCGAAAGAAGTCAATTGTGGTATCGGCACGCGTGCATCCCAGCGAAACGCCATCGTCGTGGATGATGAAGGGTCTGATGGACTTTATAACAGGCGATACTACAGTGGCCAAACGCTTGCGTCACAAATTTATCTTTAAGCTGGTGCCCATGCTTAATCCGGATGGAGTGATTGTGGGCAACACTCGCAACTCGCTAACTGGCAAGGACTTGAATCGCCAATATCGAACTGTTATAAGAGAGACTTATCCATCTATTTGGTATACAAAAGCCATGATTAGAAGGTAGATAAACAGATGAACCGCAAATTACACTTAAAAAATATTGATCTACAAATTTAATATATTAAGACTGATTGAGGAATGTGGTGTCGCCATGTACTGTGATATGCACGCACATTCACGCAAGCATAACATATTTATATACGGCTGTGAAAACAAGCGTAATCCGGAGAAGCGGCTTACCGAGCAAGTCTTTCCGTTAATGCTGCACAAAAACAGCGCTGATCGGGTACGTTTCTTGCTTCCTGGCCTGTTGACTCCTCTCTCCCTGTCTCTCTCTAAACATGTTCAACTTTTATCGCCAGTTCTCGTTTGAAAGCTGTAAGTTTAAGATCCAACGGAGCAAGGAGGGAACTGGACGGATAGTTGTTTGGATGCTGGGCATAACGAATAGCTATACGATTGAGGCATCTTTTGGCGGCTCTTCGCTGGGATCACGTAAAGGCACTCACTTTAACACGCAGGTAAGATTTTGATAATATGCATATTGCAGCGATATCTGTAATTTAATTTTTTGCAGGATTATGAGCACATGGGTCGCGCATTTTGTGAAACTTTATTGGACTATTGTGATGAAAACCCGAACAAAGTAAAGCGACATGCTAAATTATTTAAGCAAATCAAAAAGATAAGAAAACGCGAGAAACGCGAACAGAAAGCATTGAAATTACAAAAAATGGCCGATCAGGGATGTATTATAAACGATAAATTAAAAGTGAAACGTTCTGTGGAGAGAAATGTCTCCTAGGAACGTACTTAACTCATTACACGAAAACGTAGACACACATCCCTAAGCATACCGCCAGTAAACCGCTTTTTGATGATTGTAAAATAGTTAATGTTTTGTGGTTGCCTTTGTTGCTGTTGTGCTAACTGCTCTCAATACAACAAAAAGTAAACAAAAGCGATGCAACACGCATTGGCTAAGACCAGAGATTTATTTATATCTATGATCTGTAATGTTGCCAAAGTTATGAATTTGAATGCTATCTATCGCTAATCGCCGTTTTTTTTCTATTTTTCCAATCATCATAGTTAAAAACTATTTGTAACGATTAAAAATATATATATATATATGTATATAAATATATATGCGAATATATATAATATATATATATATATATCTATATTTTTTTATTTTTTTTATTTTTTTATATTTTTAATAATTTTTTGCTATTATAATTGTTTGTATGTTTTTGTACTCGTTCGCAAAATGAAGAGAGTATGTGGAATTTGTGCAGTGTTCGTCTTCTGTCTGTCTAACTGTCAATATGAAGTTATTAAAGATAGAGACTTGGAACATTAAATATATACTTCTGTATAGCCGAGTCGAATAAATTTATACCTCTCCACAAATTACTAAAAACAATATTTTACGAAAATTGCCTTGAAGTAAAAATACTTATTAAGACCGTTTTCATTGTGAACGAGTATTATGCAGTCGGTTACATCCGACTGCAACGCTCTAACTTGTTTTTATACTCTTGCAGAGGATATTGCAATTTTATCGAAAAATTTAAATTCAACCATATTAAGTATATATATTCTCCGTCCATATATCTATATGCAAGCTTGCCTTTCAGTTTTCAAGCTTTTGTCGCAAGTCGAGGTCGGCCAGATACATATAAAAACGATCAGAAAAACCATGTTTTTGTTTTTAAAGGTATCTTCCCCAAACTCTAACTAAGTCTTGTTAACATAAGACTACTATATTATATACCTTCTATAGAAACAATCAACCACAAATAGTTTTTGCACAAAAAGACTGCAAGAGTATTTAATCTTCGGCAACCCGAATTTAACTGTTGTTTTTGTTTTCTTATAAGGATTAATTAAGTTTGATTTGCTTCACATTTTACCACTTAAGTAGTATCTTTGTAGCTCGCATATGACGTGCAATACACTGTAATTATATTTGACAAAATAAAACAATTAGTGTAGTTTGAGGCTATTGTTTGTATGATTTTTGTATGTTTTCAGCCAGCTTTGCCAACGTATATACAAACTTATTCATTTTATTTTTCATTTTTCATTTCTGTCTATTAATCTTTTTATTTAACCATTTTTCTATCATTTTTCACTAATCCTAATGCATTAACATTTACAATAGATTTTAAATTTACTCAAACAACAGGAAAGACTACGCTCAAAAATAATCGAAAGACTGATGCGCGAAGGCTCAAGCGCTGATGAACCATTGAATATACCATTATCGGATTATTCCAGGTAGGTAAAACTTAGAAAATCCTTGTCTTAGTATCTACATGACATTAAAAAAGGCATGTAAATATATCACATTGATCAGTATGTGCAGCCAATCCAAAGAATGAACCCAAGTTTTAGTTCGAATCTCGGTTCGACGCCCTTAATTATCTTTTATAATTTCTTCACAAACAAAACTCAAAATTGATTAAAACCCTGTTGAATAACTGCTTCTAAGAAGTCAGTTGTAAAACGAAAAAATCGTTAAGTGCGTGCTACAACATGATTATGTATGTATAGATGAACATAAGCTAAAAATACATTTTTAAAAGTAAAAATTATTTTGAACCAAACTATTTTTTAATAAATGTGGTTTGGTTCGGGTTCAGGTTATCTTTCTTAAAAAAAAATTTCAAAATAATGGATGATCCAAGTTCGAGCCGGCTCGGTTCAAACCCAATTTGAAGCCTTGGTGCAATGTATGTAACAGGCAGAAGGATGCATCTCTGACCCCATAAAGTATGCATATTCATGATCAGCATCGCTAGTCAAATTGATTTAACACCGTCCTTATGTCTGTATGAACGCGTCGATTTCAGCTCAAGTTTATTTGATATTTAACTGTTTTCCGATCCGGTTATTTGAGCATAGCTCATAAATTATAAGAGCTAGAACCACCAAATGTGGTTTAGTATATTCTCGTATACATCGTATAGCATACACAGATTACGAATATTTCGATTTTTGGATACTTTGTCCTAAATATGAAAAAAACGCAATTCTGGTACTACAGCTTTGCGATTTGTATATGTGTGCGTATGTGTCATTCTGTATATTTATGTTCGTATGTAAAGATAGCTTGCAGCTGGGTTCAGGGTATCTCCTAGTCGCACTCTTAAGTAGAGCACACTTACTTGTTGTCCATTGGATTGAATGAAGAATATATTTGTTTAGATCAATGTGGTTGTATGTGTGTTGATTTATCATTGCTCCCACTATTTAGACAATTTAGGAAATAATATTTAATATATTCCTTGACCCAGTTTTGATGGCTGGTGCATCGAAAGCAACGCTATTGTCGCTGATTTAACTTTTCTACACACAAGTACACAACAATTTTGTAACCTTTATAACGTTTGTTGTCGCCTTTACGAGAGCAATACATATAATACATATCTCGCTTATAATTCTGCACCATAGCGACGAGGGCAACTGCAGTTCTAGTTCAGACAATGAGGGCAAACGTTCTATAACAGCCTCAGATCTAGAAGGTCCTTGCTGTGCGCCCATTCGCGCGCCGCCCAGTTCGCCAGAGATCATGCATGAGATTCGCAAGGTAGGTGTCGATGTCAAGTTGTTTAAGTTTAAAGCACCCCTCACAGCACAACACCGATGCCTCCATGCACCGCTAACAGTTCCGAGTACGCCGAATGCACAAGGTGATGCGGGTTTTGGACCAAATATACTTCTCACCGGTCCTGCAGCGAAAGTTTAAGGCCCTGGCGCGACTCAAGCGCCGTCGCCATAAATTGGGAACCAAAGTGATCAGTCCAAAGCGTGCGACTGGTGGTGGAGTTGGACCAAGTGCACACAGTCCCAGTTCCATTGAGAAACTCGTAGCCAGCGAGACACGTGAACGCCCTCAGATCACGACCAAGACGCCACGGCAGTCGCCAGACTCGGAAAGTTCCGATAGCAACCTATCTCAGTCATCTGATATATTATCGGACGCCAGTAACGATGCCAATCAGACTACCAAACGGTCGTCTCGTAAGCGCAACAAAAAAAAGAAGCACATGCCCACGGAAAAGTGCAAAGCTAAAGCATTAAACCGCAAAATGCGCATCGATCGCAACTTGCGGCTTTGGCTAGCTAATCGACGCATTTTTATTTTTCGCCGAAAGAAGGTACATACAAGAACGATAGTGTAACTCACACTGCGCAACACAGATTTCCTCGGCATGCCGAAGATTATCCACGCTTGCATCATGTTCCGGATACTGTTCTATTTGCTATTTCGTGTAACCAAATTTCAATTCAATACGATTTTCTTTTTTGGAATTTAAAGCAACCACAAATAGGTAGAGCATTATCAAAACAATCATATAGTTTTCACAAACAATCTATGCATTATATGAAGTGTGTTCAAAAAGGTTTTGTTTCTTAGTTCAAAACTGTGCCATTATGCGACTTTTGAACTCATGGGAAACTCCCTCGACTTTTTAAATACACTTCATGCATTTTATTCGGTTTTCAATATATTAAAGGCCGCCATGATGTTGCCTATGTTTCAGAGTCGCCGGCAGCGCGTTCGTAGTAAGCCGGTCAAGAAGCGTGGCGAAATGGTGCGCACTGCACTTGATTTGCCTACCACGGATCCGGGCTCTGATTTGCATTTTTCGACAGACGATGAGGAGCTCCCACCAACAGGTAACGTCGCATTTGGAGCAGTGGCGCCACTTCGTCACACTTTACTGCAGAGCGAGCTGCAGCGCCGCTATATCGAGGAAATTGGTGACTTGGTCGTGCAGAAACCGAAGCAGGCTTATATGCCTCCCGAATTGATCGTGACCACGCCGGCAAAGGTTAACGGCCCCGGCGGCGTTAAAAAGTTAGAAGTCTACAAGCTCACGCCTAGCACAGCGCCCGCACAGCAAGGGATTCAGCTGCATAGTCAAACGACTGCCACAAGCGCCCGACGCACTTACTCCTGGCATAATCTCAACCAAGATAGCGGCCAAGCCAAACCCCAAATCTTCATCAACGAGTCCAAGATGGCCGTGAATATTCATAAGGCGCCTCAGCGACGGTAAGTGCCCCAGACTGGATTTCACTAAAATGGTCTAATCCTCTTCCTACTGCAGCAGTGTACCCAGCAACTTCATTCCGCTTGGTCAGCAGAAACATACCAATGCTGAAGACCTACATCTTAAACTGTCTTTAAAAAAAAAAATTTGGACGGGTGCCCATGGTGACTCCGACGTTCGACCGCTGGCCTGGTTCAAGGGCCATCATTCCCAGGCGCATGCTCACGTTGCCTCCGTAATGGCAACAGCAGCAGCGGCGGCAGCACTTCGGAGCACTGGAGGTGGTCAAACGCGCAACATGTTTGCGGCCAGCCACAAGGAGCCCGTGACATCGGTATCCGGATCCACAACGGCCTCGGCAACTGTGCCACCTGCCTATGTAGGTGCGCCGCGCAGATCACGTAAATTGGAGCAGGTGGATCTATTCAAGTAAGTGTTCAAAAATGTGTTCAAAATTCGCCAGAAATTTCTAAATATACGTTTTGTAGCGCGTGCTCACAAAAGTTACTGCTGTGGCAGCAGGAGCACAAGAAAATGCAGACATCGAACACGCGCCTAATGGGCGGCACCAGCGCCAAGCTGGAAGACTCCCAGATCCCAATGCGCGGCTGCAAGCCGAAAAAGAACATGAAAACTCTCGGTGGCAACGAAGTTGTTCAAGCCAATGTAGCTGAAACAATACGCAAGGGTAAGAGCAAGTCCAGTATGAACAAGATCGCCGAGACGACGCAGCTAGTAACACGCTTCTCGCGGGCGCACGGCAGTGCTGGAGGCTCCGCCAATACACCAATTCAGCTGAAACACGAGCAAATGGCACAAATGCAACGGGTGCCATTTAAAACGAGACCAGGCAGCGGCTCAGAGCACACACAGAATGCCTCCGCTAGTGGCATGCAACAATCTGGCAGGCGTACCAGCAAATTTAAGACTAGTGGCATAGTTGTCACAGCGGTTCAGCAGGCCACGGCTAACCATGCGGGAGCGAGTGGTGTGTCGAGACGGATGCGCCATGCAGGTGGATTGCACATGAAGAGTGGCAGCAGCGGCGGCGCCATTGGCGGGCATAACATGCTACAATACCGGAACACAAACTCATTTCAAGCGAACAAATCGGTAGCTGGCATTTCTCTGGACACGGTCAGCCTTGTGCGCAAGGTGAAGACGAAGTTGAAAAAACGCAAGTCCCGCACGCTAACGAATGCTGCCGCCGCGGCGAAGTGAAAGCTCCGAAGCGCTAAGATTCCCGGACATTCCTCGACTCCTTGACCGACAGCTTGCCCTTGGAACTCTAATGTATTCGTATGTGAATTTTGTTTTTAACCAAATTTTAGTCAAATTTAAATTTGTTATAGAAATAATGCGTCACAATGACCGTTTAGCAAAATGTGAGCACATAAGTTTAACAAAATTAATGGGGCATAGCTGTAACCCCAAGTGTAGGCAATGCGTATAATGTTCATATAAATGTATGATGTATTACATATCCAATGATTAGTGTAACCCATATTCAGGTATTTAACTTTTTGGCCCTATTTCTATAAAAATTTGCAATAAAAATTAATTTTTTGAGCTATCTGTTTCTTTCCTTTGTTTCGTATCTACACCGTGTCAGGGATTCTATTTGGATAAACCCTGCGATGCATTTCTGTCTGAAAAATCAATGGCAGTCTACATCAAGTAATGCAATAATGATATGCCAAAACACGAACCTCAGCTTCCCACGGCGACGAATTAGAGCATGAGGTGCTAGGGTTTTGGACGTTTTACATACCCTATTTGCCTCTGCTACGCTGTACATCCGATTCTTGTTTATACGTTACGCAACTAACTTACACTTAGTTACAATCTAAGTGAATATGTTGCGAAAGTAAACAAAACGTTCTCCAAATATGACCTCTAAGGATGACACTATGCCTAAATTTTACCGACTAGAGATCATACTGTATCGATATGTGAATTATTTAAACTGGAACCTTTCAGGTTAATTCTTCGACTTAGTCACTAAAGTTAAAGGGTGTCCAAATAAAGTTAGGTTTTGGTTGATATTACGTAGTGTGTTTACGAGGATTCCATTTCCAGCAGCAGTACTTAACTTTAATGTGAAGTTTTTAAATATAAATTAAAGTTGCCGATAAGTCGGTGGCAGTACGACACCAAAGGATGTTCCGCATCGATACCACTTGACGATGAATATTCGATAGGTATGGACTATCGAAGTCAGCTTCAAGCATATAAGATATGTGCACTATCGATTAAAGTCATTATAAATATCGTATTATTGGTTTGGCGCAAATTGCTATGTATTTAAAAGTAATTACATTGTAAATAGTTTTTTGCTTTATACTCGTTCACGAAGTAAAAATAATACATTGGGTTTATGCAATGTCCATATTGGTGTTCGTCTGTCCGTCTGAATTCAATTAAAGGTACAAATTTGAAACTTGGATTATATGCCCGCGTCAAATCTTCGTGTCAAGATATTTTGGGTACATCCACTGGGAATTTGGCAAATCGATTTAAACTATATATGACGGTCCAGGGTTAATATTATGTACATCAATTTTATTCCACCAAACGTACAAATTGAGTTTTTAGTCAGACTATTTCTATAGGGGTCCGACCCGGCTATAGGCAAGAAAATTGTGGAAGTGTGGAAAAAAATTTGTGTTTTTTATTGTATAAGGTAGTAGTAGGTAGCATATAAATTTATATAACATACGATATACATACATACATATATGTAAAAAAAGACAGCTAGCTTAAATACTTTCACTTGCACATTCGGTTTCGCCTTCGCATCAACTTCTCTGCTTTGCTTCTCGCTTTTCTTTTCGAACTAATCTCACTTGACGATACGCTAGTGTGTGTGATTATGTGTGTATGAGTGTGTTTGTGTGTGTGTATATATATGTGTGTGTTTGTGTGTGTGCGTGTCTGATTTCACCTAGAAGCCCGCAACGCCGCCACGCTTACGATAATCGGCATTTCCATAGATTGCTGTCGCATTACGCCCGATGGCACAGACTACAGAGGCGGAAAAGAATTTTAATGGCTTCAGAATATGCCCCCTTTTTTGGAGCAACTGGACCACCGTCTCGGAAAACTGTCCATCTTCGAACTCGAGTTCATCGGGGAAAAGTTGATTGTAGAAGCGCGGTGCATCCACTGCCGTTTTCAGATCCTCGCCAAACCACAGAAAGCGAGCAGCGACCTCGACAATTGCAGCCGGTATTCTGCTACCGCCGGAAGCTCCAATTGCCAAACGTATGTCGCCGTCCTGATCCGCCAGCAACATCGGCGACTGCGAGGACATGGGACGCTTATGCACATCAATTGTATTAGCCGGCGACGGTGGCAGATTAAAATAATTCGTTTTGACAGCAAAGTCGTTCATACCATTGTTCAATACAATGCCCGTACGTGATCCAATCAAGCGGGAGCCAAAACTGCAAGAGGACACATATGAGTCTTAAGAAAATTTTCATCATGAAAACTACTCTAAAAATTAAAGATACGTGTAGCGCCACCTATAGGCAGGTGGCTAACATGTAATGTTCCATTTTGTCATAAAACTTATGTGAATCTATCAAATTCAATACAATTCTGATTTCAATTGATAATGCTATACATATGTATATCAAATCAATCTATTTAGTCGTAAAATTACAATTTTTATTAAAGTAAAAAGAGTTGTGTGTACATATATGTATGTATTTATATACAACAATGTTTAATGCACCAAAAAGTGAGCCGGTTGTCTGGATAGCTACTTCAAGAACCTCCCGATTCTATAATCAGCAAACTTTGCTATGGACCTTGGTTTGCGAACGCCTTACCCCTCTTTCGAAATTTGGACTTGTTGAGAATTCTAACGAAAAACAAGTAAGAACGTTGCAGTCGGACATAACCGACTGCTTAATATTCGTTCATTCGTTGCTATTTTGGAAAAATATAGAATTTTTATATTTCGTAGGGCCGGGGCACTTATTTAAAGGAGGCGATCTACTTTTAAAATTTGGTGACCCTAGTTCTAAAACTTTAGAAGATATAGCCATTTCCGATTTTTTTAAGGCGGGGGCACTGGAATCGTTCTAGTGGGCGTGTCCGGGATATCAAGGTCGCAATCTTTTGGGGAGGTCACCAGCAATCTATAGACCAAGTTTGGTGTCTCTAGATTCAAAATTGTGTGAATTATACACATGTTACGGTTTTGAACTATTGATCTAGCTCAAAAGCTGTGGGAGATATAGCCATTTCCGACTTTTTTATACGGGGGCGCTGGGGGGCGTTCTAGTCAGTGATTTGAGATGTATCGACATGTCAGCGATTTGCCAGTCTCCCAGTGGGCGTGGCACAAAAATCTTAACACTTTGTCTGAAGCAGATAGCTACAAGTATATATTCAAAATTTCAAGTCTCCAACTTTCATAGCGCCGAAAAAAATTGCTCTCATCCAAACAGACGGACATTGCACAAAACCAATATACTCTTTTCACTTCGTAAACGGGTATAAAAACTAAAGTTGCTTCTTCTGTGTGCTGTTTTTGGCAGCACTAGAAGACCCACATCGAATTTGGGAAAACTTTTTTCAAAAGATAAAGACAAAAAAAGAATGTTTTATGATACGGTAGCATTATCTTTGTAGTTTTCAGAATTGTTGAATGGATTTTTACATGTTTTTGTTTTATAGGTAGTACTCACTAGTAATTAATGGAACTGGTCACGGCTACGGCATCGCCATTCGGCGCTATCACAACGAAGGAAGAGGTGCCATAGGGATCTTCGTCCGACGTGAACTGTGCGCCGTATTCCTGCGGCCCACTCAGCACATGACTGTCATTGATCTTGGCACGCTGCTGGGCAGCATAATCCGGATTATTCAGCTGGCTGACCAGTTCGCGCACTTCGTTGAAACGGGGATCGCCCAGTTCGGGGCGACGGGCAAAACCGATCTTGAGTGCCTCGGTAATGCGATGTATGGTGCGCGCATATGATTCATCGTCGGCCAAGTCCGCTTGGGTGAAGTTATAGCCCTCTAGAATGCTAAGTATGTGCGACACCACCGATCCACTGCTGACCGGCGGAACGGCATAGAGTGTATCCCGACCCAGGGGCATCGTCACCGATAGTCGCAATTCGGCCGTGTAGGCATCCAAATCGTCCTGCGTTATAACGCTACCCAACTCCTTTAGATCTTCGGCCAACAATTTGGCCACTGTGCCATTGTAAAAGTCCATCGGCCCATTCTCAGCCAGCAGCTTGTAGGTGTCGCACAGCTTGGCCGATGGCTTTATCAACGTTCCTTCCACGTGGTGTTCACCCGTTTCGCCATTCAGGAAAAGGGTCCTGCGGATCAAAAGTAAATATACATTTGTAAGTTATGAAATATGTTTGCGGATAAGATTTGGGATTATATAACAAGTTAAATGCCGAACGACCGAAATACCTTCCGAACATTTCGATACATACCAGAAAATCAAGAGTGATATACTACGGACTGAACATTAATATATAATACACCTAATTCTCTATTTACCCGATAAATACGTTTCCAAAAAATTCGCCTAAATGGAAATATAGTTGAATAGTTCCAAGGAAACTATTATAAAACAAGTAGAGACGTTGCAGTCGGGCGTACCCGACCGCGTAATACTCGTCCATAGTACACATAAGTTATTATTGTTATTTTGGAAAAATATAGCATTTTTATATTTCGTAGGGGTGGGAGTGGGCGTGGCCAACATTTTTTGGCTCGATCTTAAGGGGAAGTCACGCAAACACTGTCTGCCAAATTTGGTGAATCTAGCATTAAAATTGTGGGAGATATAGACTCTCGCATTTTGCGGGGCGGGAGTGGGCGGCGGTGGGAGTGTGAAATATTTTCCCCTTATTTTAAGGGGATGACCAGTAATCTACCTTTAAAATTTGGTGACTCTAGCCCAAAAACTGCGGAGATATAGCCATTTCCGATTTTTTTAAGCTGGGGGCGGTCTAGTGGGCGTGGCCGGGATATCAAGGTCGGAATCTTTTGACAAGTTCACCAGCAATCTACATACCAAGTCGGATGCCTCTAACTTGAATATTGTGGGAATTATTCACCTTTTTTCGATTTGCGATTTGAGGTGTATCGACATCGATTTGCCAGCCCAGTGGGCGTGGCACAAACATCTTAACAGTTTGTCTGAAGCAGATAACTACAAGTATATATCTAAAATTTCAAGTCTTTATCTTCAATAGCGCCGAAAAATATTGCGTTCATCCGGACAGACGGACATTGCACAAAACCAATATACTCTTTTCACTTTTAATTATAAAATTCTTGCCAGAGGTCCGTGCTTACACATTTTAATTCATAAAATATATATAAAACAAATAAATTATGTTATGGAAAAAAAATAATAGCAGAAATGCATTAATATAAAAAATGTTAAACTAATTTGGAAATAGCAAAATTTTATTTATTGTCACTTGCGGTTTCTTTTGCGTATGACTCTCCATTATCTCTATTTCCCATTATTGATAATTTTTAAACAGCTATAACAACTAAACGTATTTTCTCTGCAATTGTGAAAACCAAACTAAATTCCCTATAAAATATTACATTACGTGTTTACTTTATGCATAATTCGTGGAATTTTAATAAGACAAATAGAATGCGATGTTAAAATATATAATTTGGAAGATTGAAGGAAATTTATAGAACGTAAAAAATGCATGAAAAGAATTCACAGAAAATTCAAAATCGTGTTAAAAAATAAATTCGTTTAAAAAGAGAAATATGTCATCGTTATTTCAAATTCGTGTAAAAAGAGACTTAGGTACATATATATATATGTATGTATATGTATACATAGGTATATGACTTAAGGAATTGAAAATGCTTGCTTCTACCTGATACCCATTGTTCAATGGGTACAGAGACAAAAACTTGCGAACTTATCAGCATTTTTCTTTGGTTATTTACAGAGATAAAATTCATGGCTTGTACTTACTGAAAATGCGGATTGTCCTTGACATTGGACCACACTTCGCGCAGAGATTTCTCCTGATGCTTGGTCATTTGGTAGCCGGTTTCGCAAATCTTGAGTGCAGGTGCCACCAGGTCCCGCCATGGCAGCTTGCCAAAGCGCTGGTGTGCTAAATGATATCCCATTACCTCGCCGGGCACCGCAATGCTCAACGGTCCACTGAACGAGGCTTTTGGATCTTTATCGTACATCTTCTGATCGGCGGCATAGGGTGCGACAATGTGCGCATCTATTTGAAAGCCCTTTCGCGATTCCCGCTCATAGATATTCAACAGTGAGCCGCCGCCGATTCCCATGCTTTGTCCCGTGAGCAGGCCGTTGCACAGCATTGTCGCGATTGTTGCATCCACAGCGCTGCCGTTGTGCGCCATTATATCGCTATGGGAGGGGAAACGGGTGCGTATGAATTTGGTTAACACTTTTTCGTATTACACCTTAAAATTATATTCCATCTATTAAACCCATTGGGCTTTTACATTGTCCGTCTTGCTGTCCGACTGTCCGGCTCTCCATCTGTCCATATAAACGCAGTTCTTTTCGTTTCGGGTAAACTCTGAAAGTCCATGTCAACCACAATTTTAGAGTCAACAAATTTGGCAGTCATTTCTCTGATGATCATCTCTAAAGATCAAGTCTAAAAATTTATCGCACTCCTGCCATAACAAGTTACTAAAATCTATTTTTTACAAATTACCAGTCATAATTGAAACCAATCCGACTGTTTTAAGCTGTTATTTTACTCTGAACGAGTATTGATCAACCAGTTACACCTGATTGCAACATTCTTTCGCTATATATGAGCTTTCATGTATTTCATGTATTAATTGTTACCCTCTTTAGGGACATAGCAGCTTTTTAAGTTCATAAAAACTGTATAAAAGCTTTAAATAATAAGTAGTTACGCATGTATTTAAGTAAATATATTACAGATAAAGAACTAAAGCTAAACTAAAGCTGAGCTATCGAAAGTTAACCATCCTTTATATTTATCACGTATTTAACTTCTTTTTTTCATAATATATAAGTATAAATATCTAGATGTTAAGTTGCTTTTCCGAATAGAAAAAGGTTCATCTTCATAACTGCCCATTTAATTAAATTTCCAATGTACCTTTTTAATAAAGATACAAATATAGATATGAATATCTATATATCTATATGCATTCCTCTAAAATATAATCTCCATGTTAAATTTTTAAATTTATTTAAAAAATCTATATTGTATATGCTTGCTAATATAATTTATGTTTTAAGTATGGCTTAAAGATATATATGCGTACCTGAAAATTTATTTAAAGCTTTAAGACTTAAATAGGATTTACACAACAATGATATAGTTATCGATCTATAGATCTATGTTTTTACCTGCCAATCTGACTGCAAGGTTCCGAGTCCGAGCAGACGGCAGCATGCTTGAAAACGCCTAATTTGGAACTAAATTCGTTGTTGCTATTGTTGTCCAGTGTTGTTGCTGACGATGGTGGCGGCGTTGTTGGCGACGTGGAGGCGGCCACGGCGGGTCCGGCTATTGAAATCTCGTCGGCTGTGGCTGTTGTTGCTTCCATGGTGTCGTTGTTGCCGCTGTGTTCAGATGCCGGCGGCAGCGGTTGCTCATCTGTTGAAGTAAATGTTTTAAATATGGGGCTTGTGCTTGGATTGCTTGGTGTTGATGTTGTTGTTGTTGTTGTAGTAGTTGTAGTTGGTGGTGTGCTTTCTGTTGTTGTTGTTGTTGTTGTAGTTGTTGTGCTAGTTGTTCTTATTGTTGTTGGTGATGGTGACGTCGATGGCGCGGCTACTGCCGCAGCATCTGTTACTGCTTCTGTTGTGCTGCTGCTAACAACTGCTGCTGCTGCTTTCGTTGTTGTTGCAACGGTGCTGTTGGCTCGCAAGGGCGTCGACTTTGGCCAGTCTGTTGTTGTTGTCGGTGCAATTGTTGTTGTTGTTTAGTAAGTTAAGGTGTAAGAGTTTCTTATCAATACATTTTGGTGCCACAAAAGAAGAAATTTAACATTACGAGTGGGTTGCAGAGTGCAGGATTGTGAATCGGATGGCAGAGGCATGCAAAGCTGATAAGCAACGTTTTCCATCATGTTGTTGCTGTTGCTGTTGTTGTTGGTGGTATTACAAACGTACATGAACATATACACATGTGTGTGTATATGCATATAAAGGCGTATGTGTGTGTTTGTGTGTGTGTGTGTGGATTAGTTGCCATTTGTGAGTGAGTGGTTAGAGATGTGGAATTGGCCACGTTGTCAATCGGTACCTGTTACCACTTACCGCTGAAGCACAGGCTGAAAATCACATAGCTTATCAGGGCAATGCCAATAAAGCAGATAAGCACAATCGTCAGCTTCTTCATCCAGACCAATATATTGGCACGCCTGCAACAGGCAAAGTATTAACAAAAGTTGCTCAAACGTTTACCAAATGTCCTCGAAATCACAATCTCCTCAATTTCGATAATCAAGAGCATGAAATCTTAATGTTTTCCCTTTATAATATTTTATATACACAACTGGTATATAATATATATAATATATAAATACAGTAGATACCAGACATAAGAAATTATTGCAGCATTGTATTTCAAATGAAATTATGAATTAATGAGTATGTTGCTTATGTACAATGGATTCAATGCATTTTCACTTTTGCATATAAGCAACATGTACTGTGTAATATATCACTATCACCACGCTAGTGGCGAAGCATTACAAAGTGTGCAGAAGGCGACTACCAATATATTCACAAAAGAATTCAAAATCTGCTACGATCGATATACATATATGCCGATTGAATGGTAGTATTTTAACTTTAAAACTTTTCAGCTGATGTTAATTTCCATTGATTAATTAAAATTAAATTGAATTGATTAATTAAATTTAAATTTCACTATTTCCAACACAAAACTTTAAAAAGCGAACATTTTCCTGTTAAATGCATTTTATACCTTTGAAATATTGCAACTGCGAAGTACTTAAATCCTGTTTCTCAACGACAATATTTAGCGTTTCAATTTGGTTTTGTTATCTATATTTAGATATAAAACTACACACTCAAAACTGTTTTTTCAATTATAAATTATAAAATCATTCACTTAGAATAGCCTTCTGGTATTCAATTTTTATATTAATAGGCTGTTTGGATACCCCATACAATTTTTTTTTAATTTTTAAGTTTATTTTTAAACTCGATCTTAATTAAAATTAATTTTAAACCTAACTATATAGCCTTATATTATTTTTGAGCTAAAACGTTGACTGAAAAATAATGATTGTATTTTAGTTTTCATTTTTATTACTTTTGCATTGCTAGGAGTATGCAAAAACATTTACGAATTCCTGATCATATTGAATGTTTTACGAAATTATATTAAAAATATTATAAAGGAATACTCGGCTCAAAAAAGCCAAATACAACAGTTGATATACTCTTATATTCTGATGTGCCAAATGAAATAAATATGTAATCATAATTGTTTTCCTTTAATTCCTTACGCAAATTGAAGCTCATTAGTAAAAGTATTTAAATAAATATTTATGAATATTATTTGTTCATTCGACACTCGTCGAAATTGTGGAGAATGTGAATTTGAGATCATTTTTTATTGGACTTACATCTGCTCACGACGCGCCTCCTCGGCAGCGGCGGTGTCCTGCATCAGCTCGCCGCCGTTCTTCTCCTCGTCGTCCAGGCCGCTGGACGATTTGAGTGGAATTTTGTTCATGGCATCGTCGTTGCTGTGGTGCACCATCTTGTGAGCATCCGCTGTGGCTGCTGCTGCGCTGCTGCTGTTGCCGCTGCAAGTTCTGCAATCAGAGAAATGAATGCGTTGTGTCTTAAGTATGCAACAGTTTATCACACAGCTCGCAAGTATGCAACAGATTTCGCACGCGTCCCAATGCCAACTGAACGCTCCACAAGCGCCACGTTGGCAGTCCGGCGTCAACAACGCGACCCCCTGCCTGCGTCATTGGCAACAGCGACGTCGTCGACGTCGTCGATTGCAGGATATGGTCGTCGTGGTCGTTGCGGTTGCATGTCCGTGGGTGTGTCTCAGTCCACTTCCCGTTTCCCATTCCAAAGCTCATTTTTACTCTTATGCTCCTGCCCGCTGTGGCTGTGTGCGTGCGCCGCAAATGGGTCAGACGGCGACAGCGACGCCAGCGTCGGCGTCAGCGTCAGCGTCGACACCGGACAGCGCTGCTTGCAACATTCTGGCAGAGTGCATTCTGTTGCGAGTAGCTGCGGGCGCTGGCCACAACCGTGATTGAATGTTGTGATTGGCAACATCGGGTGGTAGGGTAGGTGCTGAGATTGTTGGCTCTGAATTGGGTTAATTGCAGACGGGCTTGGTGTCAGGCACGGGCATAAAAGCGGCGGCACTTTTTGCCCTCGAATGACCTGGACAACATTGTTATTATTGGCATCTGCACTCAACAGGGCGAGCCACCAATTATGAGCAAACTAAAAACAATAGAGTACATAAGGGTATATACTTTTCGTTAACGATTGTGCCAATCTGTAGAATAGTGAATAGTGAATAGTCACTAAGGAATAAAAATCAGTTCAACATTTCGCAGTTTGCTACTTTTTGATGCAATATTAAACGTCTGCTGGCCGCGGTTAGTAAACATTATCTGCTAATGACTAATTGCGGTTTCGTTTTTAACTGTGAACTGAAACTGTAATGTTTCCTGTACATTAAAATATTTTAAATTATTCATTTTTACATCATTTATGCGTATTATTCTGTTCTTTAAATTTCAAGAACATTTCCGTCTTGAATATTTTTACACACATTATTCCTAATTTCAAAAAAACGATTTTTAACGTAATTTAAATAAGAACAATTTTATAAATCATATACTTCTTCAAAATACTTAAATAAAAGAAAATGTTCTTTTTGTAAGAAGTTTGCTCTCAAGTTAAGAAATTTTTAGCTTAAACTGATTTTGAAAATGCTTGCACTTGATTAAAGACAAATGTCTTGGTTTTTCATATTCTTATGCGATAAATTGTAAATGGCCCACAGTTTTGACTGTAGCGTATGCCAAAGGTCTCAGATGCATTGCACTTTTTTTGACAAAAATGAAAAGCGCTTTGCAAAAGAAAACGAAAAAATAATAACTTTTTTTAGCTATAAAACTTTTATAGCCGGGCTTTTAATAGTGGACTGCTAAAGATGCATTTTATCTTTATTGGCCTGATATTCTAGCAAAAGAAGGAAGGCTGCAAAAAAAGTAAATAAATATAGACGAGGTTGAAATTGCTCATTTTACTTAGACCTGAGTATATAGTTGGCGCTATTTGTGAAAGCCTAAAATATTGCCCTCTCTTCGAATTACAATTAATTGAATGAGAAAAAAAACACACTTCCATTTGAAACGGAAAACTTATAGGACAAATATAGGTCGAACAACGGAATATAAGCCAAATTCGAATCGGTGAGGCCCAAACCCGTTTTATGGTTTCAATCCGGGCTGTTTTCATTTGACTGAGAACATTATCCGGACATATCTAGATGCATAACTGCACGTTAATTGCTTTATCGCGATCAATCAGATTGCGTGATATAGATCTACATGTGTATGTGTAGACATTATATGTAACCAGTGTTTAGTGGGTCGCTCGCAATTTCTGCGGTTGGCCTGGCCTGGCTATTTGCTATTTTTAGGTCAACTGCATTTAATTTCATTTCATTTTCGTTAAATTGCTGCCTGGGCAACAGCAGCAGCAACAAAAGAACATCAGCAGCGACAAAAAAAAATTTAAAAAAAAAAAAAAAATACGAAACACTCGCCACAATTACCGAGCATTACTGTAAGGCATGTGGATTGCAATTTGGGTTTACGACGCCGTCGCCGCCTCCGTTGGGCCATAAAAATGAAGCGAGAGACCACACCAAAGCGCCATAAGAAAGTGCAGGGACATGCACATGGCACCGGGCATGGGCTTAGGCATGGCTATTGGCCACTGGCCGCCGACAGTCGCAACTTTGTTTCATATGCAGCTCACGAGGATTGCGTCAGTTCGGCGCACACTAATTGCTCCATGGGCGTTGTGTCTCTGTCTGCACGTGGCGCGTGCGCAGCGCCCCATCCAAAATGTTTCAAAGCAGCTCGAAGCCGAAGTTGAAGTCGAATCCAAAACCGAATCCGAATTCAAGTCCGGAACCGAGTCCGCACTCTTTTCCGCAAAACAACGATGAGTATGATGATTAGACCTGTGAGTACGTGAGCGGTGTGTTTAATTGCCAAGGGAATGGGTATGGGTGTGCCGAGCAGTTGGAGCCTTCATCAGCGCATTTAATTACTCCACATAGTATATTTAATAATTATTTGATTTATGCCAGACGCTTTTATCCGAACCGCTTTAATCGCCGCCGTCATTGTATTTATCGCCTTCTCCATGTCCCCCTCTCCAGTTTTCCATTTTCCATTCGCATTTCATGCGAAACGTCAAGCGACAGTTAAATTCTACAAGAGCTTTATAGTCCAGTTAACTGCTACTGCTTTCAGTTTTTGTTGATATTGACACTGTAATTCTATACTCTCTCGTCGAGGATGTGACAGCTTTGTCCTTTATATAAAAACAACAAACTGGGATGATTTCGTCATATACCATAGTGTTTCGAAATTTGCAAATTATCATTAAATTTTAATTATGGTAATTGTTACTTATCGTTAGACATTGGCTTGCGAATTCACTCTTTGGAAGCGTGAAACATTTTATATTATATTATATATATTATATTTCCCATACATTGTTGTTGTTGGTTCAATAAACCAACGTTTGACCTGGAACCTGCCAGCTTACTATCTACTAACAAAGGTCACTAAATAAATCACTTGCAAAATAAAAAATCTGTTTTTGAAATACAGTTGTCAGAGAATGATCTGTAAATCTAAAAATGTATTAATGGCTTAGCACACAAAAAGTATTACTTGCCCGTAAGCATACATATATCCATCCATCCATCAGATAATTTACAGATATTATCTAGCAAGTAATACTTTTTGTTCCAAAGAGAAATACTTTCAACTGGTTTCGATTACACCACATGTATAAAATTGATTTTATTCTACTTTTCTAAGTTAATAACACGATTAATCGAATTTATAAGCCCGAGCCTAGGTCAACTTCCTAGAACTGCATTATAAATCATAATTGGTTATATTTGTTAAGAATTCATATAATAAATAATTTTCTGTATAATTTAATCATTTTGAATTCTATTTCATTTTACATAATTCTATGCGATTTTATTATCTCTTATTCCTCTTAATTGCAACTTTCTTGAGCAGATGATTTTATAGGGTATCTTCGCTTCGTATAACCATGGTGAGCTTCTCATAATTGTGTAGCTGCTGCTTTGACATGGCAGAGGTGGAGGGGGTAGCGAGGGGTGCTCAATGGCCCAATGGGGTCAGCTAGACAGTTGAAGCTATCCCACAACTAGAATACTCGTCTCTACGCATGGGCAAAAATACATAAATTTAGTGGCAGCAACAATAATAAAACTGTAAATTGCAGTTGTTGTTTTTCGTTTTGCATGTTTTTTTTTTATTTTTTTCACACTTGTTGCACAAATATAATATGGATGGCATTGCAGTTCCAAATACAATATGTTGTTGAGTTTTTCGTCTAGGAGGCCTGTGTTGTTTAAGGTCGTAGCTCAATTGGGTGTTTTTTTTATATCTTATTTGTGTTTTTGGAAATGCTCTGCGTTGGTCAACGTCACTTGACTTGACTAAACTTCCGTCTCACGCACACACATGCACACACACACGCACACACACAGAGCTCACCTCGGGCTGCCCGCACTGCCCGCCCTTTGGTTTATTTGATTTATTTGCGCGCTTGTTTGTCTTCATGCATTTTAATGTATTGCTGTCAAATTGTTTATTTAATTGCCCTAACGTTTCTCTACGAAACTCAATTTGGTTAAGGTATATATGATCTATGGTCTATGCGCATGTCGTATGTGTATGACGACCTTCGATTATTTATTTTATGCCCGATTGAAAGTTTGAATTTTTTTTTAATGCTTGCACATCTAATTAGGCAAAAGCTTTTGCCAAGCGCCAGTTTCTCCTATGAACATAATAAGGTTGGCCATTTAGGGCTAGCAAACAATCCATGATTACTAATTGATATATTCGAAACCCAGTTTAATTTCAGTGGGATTATTTTAATTTTATACTTTCCAGCAATCTATTTGCTAATTCGTGATGTTGGCATAATCTAATCATAAAAATACTTCTTTTTGAGCTACAGAATAATAAGAATAATCTTTACGGTATGTACATCAAACATCAAAGGAATTGGAAAAGCCATGCCAACTTATTTGGAAGCCAATTCAAACGTAGCTCAAAAGTTGTTCAGATGATCACAACTATAATTCGTATCAGAAAAGGAACGGTACATTCGTTTATTAGAATATAAATAAATAAATATGAATAAAGTATTCAATCAACGTATTAGTGGCAATCAAAAAGTTGGCATAATATATACAAATAAAGATTTACAAAGCAATTGGTTAAACAGTGAATAGAAAAACCCCCTTATATATTTGAGTACACTGGCAAAAAATAATCAAATAAAACTAAATTTGGACATTCTATAGATATGACTTATATTCTTGAAAGCTTAAAAAATGCAATACGAATTTATGGAAAAGTAAATATAATACTAATAACAATAATCATTTATATGTTCAGTACTTGGCGGGGCTTCTGAATGTGTTTGTTTAGCAATTATATATTTATTTAAATTTAGAAATGATCAGAAATTTTAATATTGGATATTCTGGATGATTAGGGATTAAAGGATATAGCTGCATATATAAAAAAATTATATTTATATATTCACTATATGTTATAATTTGGCTTTTAGAGTGGGTTTAACTTGGGACCAATGCTTCCAAGCACCTTTGGCAGCAACTCCAGCAGCGCAACAGGCAAACAAAGAAAATCCAGAGAGGGAGAGACAAAGATCTTGCATTGATCTGAGAGATTTGCGTGCCAGAATCGCATTTTGACACATTCGCAATTTGCGACAGTGCAAATTGAGTGCGCCCAAAGTTCAGGGCCGTTTGGCAAATACACATATTGTGATCCACATGCGGCAGCATTATACATAAATATATACTCATGTATGATGTGTGGATGTGAATAGATAGACGGGGGCACACACACACACGCACACAGGCACATACAGATACAGCGGCTTATTAGCTGACGGCGTCGCTGGCAATAGCCATAGACTCTGTGTGTTATATTTAGAGAATGCCTTAGATTGTTGTTCTCAAATGTTGATTAAGTTGTCAGCAATCAACGTTGCGGCCGGCCAATGCCGATATGATGATACCCGAAAGCCACCGGAGAGGCCGTTTAGCTGTAACTACTAGTACATAGATATTACTGTTGATTTAACTGTTGCTATTGTTGTTGCTGTTGCCTTTGCTGTTGCTGTTGCTGCTGCGAGCTCTAGTTCCAAGTAACTGCTGGGATGCAGCTGGGGCGGCAGCTATGGCTATTAAGTGCCTGCCATTCAAAAGTGTATCCGAGATTTGAGCTAACAATTGACACTCAAGTTGCTGTCACTGTATAATGACTCAAACAAATACACAGAAGCAGCTTGATAAAGGCAGATTGGATTCTCGAAACAAATGCCGCTGGCTAGCACTGTGATAGCGAACAGTTGTCCCTCAGCTTGACAAACGGACATGTTGCTGTCGTGACACAGCAGCAGCAACATTTGCATGTCAAGCCGCTGAGGTCGCCGCAGTGCCTTATCACTGGACAATGCCGGCAATAGACCAAGCGGCGGCAACAGCTCGTTAAGATAGCAGCATAAGCGACAGCTGCAGAGAGCAACAGCAGCAGCAGCAGCAACAGCAACAATAACAGCAACAACAGCAGCAACAGATAAACCAAATAAATTTATGCTGTGTCAAATTAGCAATAGAAAGATCAAGTCAACTGCTGGACATGCATGTATTTGACTTATCATTTTTGTTGTTTTAGTGAATTAAAGACACCATGAAACTGGCATTCTATATAGTATGAAATATGCTCCTACACACACTCAGAGAAAAACGCAGTTTCAAGTTCAAGTAATAGCTATTAAAAAAACAAATGTGCTCGTATTAAATATTTAAAAAATGTGTTATTGAATTTGATAACAAAAATAATTAACTGCAATATATTTTAATATTAATAAATATTCATTATAAATATTATGCGGTGTTTCTTAAATTGAGAACTTTGTTTGAGGAATTTGGAATTATGAAAACGTTCTTCAAACTCGAATTTTGTTCTTAAGTAAGTTTTTTACCTGGGTCGCATTTTGAAAATTCTTGCGCTTAATTTGTATTCAAAATATTTAAGTTTTTCTGCCCATACCCTACTATTAAGAATGTTTGTGTCAACTGAAGGCCAAACAACAAACCAGCTTATCGTACTGAGTATTAAAGAGTATACAGGATATCCAAACACTGAACTCTTTATATTACTTCTGATTTCCATTGAAACTAACAAAGCTGAATGCCTGTCAACTGGGGATTACCCATATCGAGTTGCAAATAGTTACCAGTTCAATTTTATATGTTACGATCATGTGTTGAATTACACAAAGTTGATCTTTGTCTTGCATTCGTGTTTGTATAAATTTTGTGCAGGTAATTAGCCTAAAGAATTTAGATTTCTTATTAAAATAGATGATACTATCATATAAAAAAAATAAAAAACTTACAAAAAAATAAATAAATAGCAATATAAAAATTGTTCTTGTCCATTTCCACTTCAGCAAATAAAATAGACAAAAAAGGCGAAAACATCAAAACAAAAATCTTAATGAAAACACAAGTACAATGGCCGCGCCTGAACTAAGAATCATTTCATTAATTTCAAGAAAATAAATTCCAAATTTATTTAAATGCCTAAATAAAGAGAATTCCACATTAGGTTCCAAAATGACTTTTAAACAAGCTTTGAGGCACTGTGGTAAACAAATATTAAAGAAAAGCAGGTATATACTGTATTTCAAAGTGAATTTGTCTGCTTATAAACAAATCGCAGACTTTTTATAACAAAAAAATGCCCTCTATGCTCACGAAAGGCTTTTCTCAATTTTACTCTCCATCTTTATATCACTTTCGCGCTATCTTTCTCTCTCACTCTCTCTGTCTCTCCCTCTTTCTCTCTCTCTCTCTCTCTCTTTCTCTGTTTATCTATCTTTACTTGCTAGCCATCATTTGTGTCTTTTGTGAATATTTTCATATTTTCATTCTTCAGACAAATTTCAATGCATTTCAACAATCTCAACAAGTGTTCGAATTTTCCCTTCTTTTGGCGTCTGGCATTTATTTTATGTTCATATTCGTATTTATTTTGAACATTTTTTGTTTCAATTTTTCCTGCTGGTTATTTATTTATTGGCAGCAGCAGGCGAAAGACAACAACAACAACAACAACAATAGCAACAAAAGTGATAATATTGCTCGCAAATGAAACTAAAACAATTTTGTTGCCTTTTCCTTAATTCCTGCGTGACGGAGGTGGGCTGGGCAAGCGGTTACCAGATGGGTTGCCCTCATGTATTTTTTAATTATTTTTTTTTTAATTTTTTTTTTCTGCTTGGACTTGGACTTGGGCCCGTTTGTTGCTATTGTTGTTGTTGCCCCGCCAACGTTTGTCGCTATTTCTGTTGGACGTGTGTCTCTGTCTGCGTTATAGGTGGGCGAACCTGGCGTCTAGTTGAACGCCGATGCCGGGCCCCAGCATCAAGCCAGCAACAGCCTAGCAACATAATCGCAACGCACGCACAACAGCAACAAACATTTGCATTCGCTTCACAATACGCACACGCACAAAATACAAAAAAAAAAAAGATTAACAACAAAAAATTACAAAAAAATATATATATGTAAATAAATAAATAAATTAGAATAATATACTACATATCGGTGTATATACTATATATAGAAATATATAAATTAATGTCACACTGTGGCGCGTGTTGTCACCTCTTTCGAAATTCTTTCTTTTGCACTGAAAAACGAACAAAAAACGCGCGCGTTTTCCAAAGGCACAGAAAACGCGAAAAGTTTTTCGTATTCTTCTCTTTTATTATAATTATCTTCTTGCTATTGTATTTTTTGTACTCGATACGCGCCGCTGCCGACGCTATATAGTTGTCTATATAGCCGCGATTATGATCTGTTGAATGCGCTGATAAAATTATCTATAATTTTGGTGTGTGTTTCTTTTTTATATATTTATAATTTTGTTTTAGTCGCGTGTCTCGTCGCAGCGCTGGCTGCTGGTCAACTGAATTAAGAACGGGACGCGTTGCGGCCGCGTCTGCGGCGACGGCAGCGCCGACGCTCGACGTCGACGGTGACGGCGACGGCGTTCACTGCGCGTCGTCTGGCCGAGTCACTTCGAGAGACGCTGTTGCTGCTATTGTTATTGTTGCTGTTTTCGTTGTTGTTGTTGCAGTGCAAATTGCTGCTGCTGCTGCTGCTGTTGTTGTTGTTGTTGCAGTTGTTGTTTTGGATATAGTTGTTGCTGTCGTGCGGAAATCAAAAAAATTAGGCGGCCCCAATGGACATAGGCCGTGATTGTCACACGGAGCCGAGCCGGGTCGAACCAAACCGAAACGCCGTGCCGCGCCATGACGGGGTGCAAGGGTGGAGGCGGGTGTGGGGGTGCGTGTGCGGTAGCCATGGGGCGGCTAATCTGAGCTGCGCCACCCACCCGGCCATTAAAAGCAATTTGTTGACAGTGACACACAAAAATGGATACATAAACTGAAGCGACAAGTTGATAAACTGATGACAAAAACCAGGCCCAGGCCCAGTCCCAGGCCCAGTTCCAGTCCCCAACTCCGAGCCCGCCCTTGTACCAAGCCACCGCCCTGCCGACAGAATTTTCATTACATCATCACATTAATTCCAAACTACACAAAAGACTACAATTCGCGTGTTTTTCAACTGAATTACAACTCATAAATTTACAATTGGGATACTAATAAATTGTAAATCAATTGAAAATAATAAAAAAAAACTTAATATACAACAATTTTTTAAATAAAAATAAACTCGGCACAAAAAATTAAAATAAATTAACGAGTTACACCATGATTATAAGAATCTAAAAATAGCTCGAATTTGAATTATTGACATTCGGATTATGTTCTTATATTAAGATTATATGTACACAACACATTTTTTTATTAAAAGAAAAGCGTTGTGTTTTAATTAATAGCCAATTCCTGTCACAAAGCACAAATTAGTTCCAGCGAGGATCTCACAAGGTGAGACTCTAAGCAATGTTTTAATTTTGGCAATTTTAGGCAATTTATTTTGCTTGAGTGGTTGCTAAACAAATTTCTAATCCGACTGTTTTGATACCTTAATAAAGGCAACCTGAATTGTACAAATGTGTAAAACGAGCAAAACAGGACGTCCAGCTGAGACAATGAAGTCGGTTTGTCTGTCTGCGTACATATTTACAGGGTATTTTCTTAGACGTTTTATATTATTGCGGGTATTTCAAAGCAAACAATAACGAACGTTGCAGACGGGCGCTACCGACTGCGCAATACTCGTTCACAGTCCACAGTACAGTACTTTGCCCAAGGGTGTTTACAAATAATTAAATTAATATTTAACAAATAATTAATTAATTATTTTTGGTGCATTTTATACAACACCGCCACACTACTGATTAAGTAGTGACATAACTCAACTCAAGTAATGTAACAAATATACACTCAACCGCACGCCGCTGTTAAAAATCTAGGAATAGGGAAAAGTCTGACAAGTCAGCGCCACCTATTAATCAAGAACAACAACACGAATTATTATATAAAAGTGGGCCGCCCCAGTGGGCGTAACCGAAATCTTTTAACACTTGATCTGCCGCGGGTATACACGAGTATATATTCAAAGTTTCAAGTCTATAGCTTCAATGGCGGCGATAAAAATTGCGTTCAGACGGGCAGACGGACGGACAGCAAAACGGACATTGCACAAACTTAATACACTCTTTTCACTTCGTGAAAGCGTATAAAAATAGTATTAATACGCTCTCCGCTCGAACAAAACTCAGAAATTGCCCAATAAGTGTAAACAGTTTATGTGCATATATATATATATATATATATATATAAATATATATATTTAAGTAAGAACAGGCACAACTGTCTTCCATCAAGGCAAGCTAGTTTTTAATCAGCTCGTAGCCAGAAGAAACAACCGAACCTAAGTCCGTACCAAAAAGGCAGCTGGAAGATTCCATTTGACTTTATTTAAAATTAAATCAATACAATAACAATATCCATGAAATTTAATGTCTGTGCCACGTCAGGAATGTAGAACACCAGGTACACAAACCGAATGTAAGAATCTACAACATTTTATCAGAAATAAGCTCTTGCTTAATTCGCAACATTAACAACTACGAATGTTGTAGTCGTGTATAACCGACTGGATTTTCTCGGGTTACCCGCCCCCATGATACATGACTTGACACCCCCAGTGGACACTTTAGAGGAGGTCATCAGTAATCTGTCTGAATTTTATGTACTTAGCTTTGAAACTGAGGAAAACATTTAAATTTTATGGAATTGCCACGCCTTCAGCGGGCGTAGCCAAAAAATTCCAAGAACTTATCTGACGCTGGTATACACGAGTATATATTCCAAATTCCAAGAGTCTAGCTTCAAGAGGGGCGAAAAAAACTACGTTCATACGGACAGGCGGTCGCACTGCAAGACGGACAGTGCACAAACCGAATTCTTTTCACTTCGTGAACGAGTATGAAAATGCAGATCACAGCTGCCTTGGTGTATACACAATGTGTGTGTGTGTGTGTTTGCATGTGTACGCAATTGCTGAGATCGTGACCGATGACGTTCCGCAAGTAACCGCCTCAGTGCGTCCGGCGGCAGCGGCTCATCCCATAGCTGGTGGGCGTCCTCAGACTTCCGCTGCGTCTCTCAGTGCCAGAGGGCAGTGATAAGACAAAAGCCCGGAGCGGCTCATGGAAGCATGTCGATGGCGTGCGAGCTGGCAGGCCTCGTGCAAACATTGAAATGTGTGTCAACAAATTGCACAAATTATCAACTGGACGCTAGAGATGCGTCGCGCTGGTTGAAAACGACGGGTGGGCGGACGGCAGCCAGCTGCAAGGTGGATGGTTCGGGGTCGCACACACGCACACGACACACGCACACAATGCACTGGCTGCCTGTAGCGATGATTTAACACCCGCTGGATACGCCCGCCTGTCTATCGGCGCTGCCATTGATGAAGATGCGTCCAGCACTTGACCCAAGCGACGCTACCGGTTACCATTTAAGGCTGCAAACCAATTAAACCACTTTGAATAGTGGATCTTCGACTCGGAGCAGGCCGCGCGCATGTGGGTAGCGTGACCTAATGTCTATTGGGCTGGGCCTAAGTCGACTGCCAGATGCGTTGCACTTCAAAATAGAATTACCCATTTGATTTTCTAATAAATATCTACTATAAATTAAGTAAATTATATACATTTGAGCCTAGATTGAATTTGATTTGGGTCAAATGCGAAACAATCTCAAATCCCAAAACTTGAATTGAAATAAAAGGTTGTTTATTAACTCTACCGAGAAAATGCAATTTAATTTAACTTTAAATTTAGTACACAAAATACTCTTAAAAGAAGTATGTCTCATATTTTAAAAATGTTATATAAATGATCAAATAATAATAGAATTAACACGACCTCCTACAGCAAACCAAGTTCGGATTTATTTTCGGTATACGTTACCTTATCATTGACTTACGAGTCCCTAGTGGGCACTCAATTAGCCGAAAGAGTCAAAGAACTCTATAGCATAATTGATAGACTAATAAATTAACTCATGTGGAGTTGCTTAGGTCAAACTAAAAGAAACAAACTAACTTGAAAAATAAACATACATATTTGCTTACACTTGGAGAAAAACAACATTCCAATTTTAAATGCGAAGGAAATTAGTTCGTATTGTTTTGTTCTTAAAATTTTAAGAACGTTTCTAAGACTAGCTTCTATATAACGGATATTTAGAGTGTAGAGATACAGGTAAACCTTGTCTATATAGTTAAATGCAGCAAGCACTCTACTGAGATATGACTCAGTTTTCGACATGCCCAGATTATACAGTTGCTCTTTATAGATTTGCCCCGATAGCGGGCGGGAATCAGGCACATCGATCACTTTGGCCTCTGACTGCAAATGCAACTGCAACAGTGCGTTGGTGGCGGCTGTTGCAAGTGACGACGCCGACGCGATGACGTCACCAACAACAGTGACAAACTCGATGTGTGTTTGTGTGTGTGGGTGTTGCCCTTGGCCGCACAAACTTAGCAAGTCTATGAAAGATTTGGCAGACAGGTTTACGCGGCAGTTGGAGTAGAAGCGGGGAGTGGCAATTGAACTTGTCGCTGAGATAATTGCGCTGCTGCAAGAGAACCACTTCATTTAGGGCATTCAACAGTTTGATCCATGAATTGGCGGCCCGACACTTAGGGGCACTATAAAAATAAATTGCGGCTTGTAAATCGGCAGTCGCCCAACCCCCGAGACATCTGTCAGTCGGTATATGATGGTGTATGTGTGCCGCACTTAGAATTCTCATTAATTAGTTGAGGAAACATTTTTAAAGTGCTCCACTTTTGCGGGCTGCTGCTGTTGCGCTTTCATGTGGCCCGTTCCGTTCCCATTTGCCGCCGCTCTCCGCTCGCTGTTCGCCGTTCATCATCCTGCAACTATTTTCAGTTGTGTCTGACACACATTGGCAGCAAGCGGCATCCACACATTTGTTTACAATCCGCGCAACTTCTGTTGGGCTACTTTACTCGCGCGCAGCGTGTGAGCCAACAGAACCCGTCGCATCCTACCCAGTCTCCATGCCACTCCCTCCTCCCTGCCTCCTTCCGTTTCCCTTCATTTGTTTGTCTTGCGCACTTTGATGGATTATCTGTGGTCTATTGAATGGCATTCCGGGCCATAAGTACATGCTTTATAGCCTGACAGCAAGTGGCAAACAAAACGAGCAGCATACGAGACCAACAAGGCTGCCCCCACCAACTGTTGCCCTGTATCTTGTATCTGAGACACTCACTCAACATCCATTTGATGATCACACCCAAGAACCTTGAATTTATCGACAGCCAAATAAGTTGCTCGTGCTAAACCAAATAGCAGCTCATTATTTTCCGTATGGGGACTATTATAAAGGGGCTGTGAATATTGCTTTAAGTACTATCTGCGATAATTTCGAGCTTGCGCAACTCGGAACCAACGATGTATTAAACCATAAAAATATATGTAGTAAACATTAGGTAATATTATAAGTTACACATTTCAAATATGTATCTTACAAAAAATGTATTTGTATGCATAGGAAATGCATTTGAATTTTTTGTTATTTTCAGAAGTTCGCTTCAAGCGTATTTCGGGAGTAGTCAAAATGTTTATTTATGAAATTTAAAAATCAAATATCAGTGCTCTATACCGTTGTAACCCTGTACAGGGGTCACTCTTAAATGACAACATTCACAAATTAAAAATTAAAGAAATTATAACTGTCCAGATATTAAAACTTGCATATTCAATGCATTAGATGCCTTGAACCTAAAATTCTTGATTTAAGAAAATGTTTACTCATTGTTTTCTATTTTTGAACATGTTTAAATGTAAACTTCCTAAGAACGCATACATTTTCTATCGAAATAAATATGACACGCAGCCTATTTGAATTTAGTATCCGGTATCATAAGATAAAACTCATTTCTAAATGCGCCAAATCACAGACAATTATATGAAATCCTAATTAAATGCTGATGTCGTTTAGAAAATTGATTTTACGTCATTTTCTTTAATTAGGCCTGCTATCTCTGATATTGTATACAACACTTTTGCGAACAACTTAAGTTATTTAATATCGTAGTTTTATAATTTGTGTTGCGGTTGTTGATTTACATATAGTAATAGTCATGAGTAATCTGTCTGCAAAATGTTTAAGCTTTAAAACTGAGGGCGATATAAAGATTAAATCAAATTGCCACACCTCCAAGTTTCAAGTCTCTAGCAAGACATTGGATTTTGTAAACGACTAATATAATATTAATAGATGATTCCAATTGAAGTTCGGTCTATTATTAAGATCGAAAGATAACAAGAGCCTGTTTCTAAAATGTTCTCAGATGTTGGGTAGTTCCAAGTCTCTCATCAAGTATTTTGATGTTCGCTGGTACAAAGGCACTCCCAACTAGTTCCGTTTTGATGCCTAAAGTAAGTACTTACGTTTGCAGCGTTGCAAGATTTGTGGCGGAGGCGCCAACGCCGCATGCCGTGGAATGCATTTGCCAACTTTGTTGTTGTTATCGTTCTGCCACCGATTCTCTGGGTAGTTGACTGCAGTTGTTGCAAATCCAATGAATTAACACCAGCTGTGTACAGCTTTCGCGCTAAATGTTGCAAATGTTTATGCCAATACACGCAATGCGCATAAAACAGAAGGAAGAAACAAAACAGCACACGCACAAACACAAAAAACAACAACAAGAGCCAGAGAAATCACTGCGCGGACACAAAGAGCGTGTTGCAAAGATGATGAATGAAATGACGAGGTGATATGGTATGGGTATGGTATATAGATAAGGTAGGCAGGCAGTTGGGGCCAGGTGAGGCGAGTTCCGAGTTTCAATTACAGTTACAGTTACGGGTAATGTTTCAGTTTCAGCGAATTCACAGCTCGGCGCACGACGTTCAATGTCTGACTGAATTTCCATTTCCGCTGAGGATGCTCAGAGACCACCAAACGTCAGTGGCAGCAGCAGCAGCAGCAGCAGCAGCGGTGGCGGCAGCAGCAGCGGCGGCAGCAGCTGAAGCAGCAACACTAGCATCAGCTATGGCTACTCCCATCCACATTCACATCCACCCACGTGGCTGACCGTCGTCGTTGTTGTTGTTCTTGCTATTGGTTAGCATAAACATACAAAAAAAAAGAAGGAAATTAAATGCCGCTGCGCTGTGCTCGTGTGTTGTCGTGAGTGTGTGCGTGTGCATCTGTGTGGAGGCAATGAAAAATTGTGTTCACATTTAAAACAGTTGAAATATCATCAAAGCACACAGACAAAAACTAGCACTGATCGAAGAATACGCTACGTGGCGTATACGTAATATGTGAAACATACGCTAATATACGAAGTCAATGAGGCATTCACTAGTTGTAGCATTTTGTTCTTATGTCACACCGGCACTAGCCAAAGTCCATTGTACAATCCCGAAAAACAAAGACCTAACTTACAATTATTTATTAATTAATTAAAACTTAATAAATAAGTCACATATTAATTTTGATAAGAAGCCCATAAATGTCATTTAAACAAACAAGGTAGAAATAATAAATAGGAACAAAAAATATAGATACTTTATATATAAAAATTTTTAAATATATTTTAATTAATAAATAAAGTTTTATTATTGCATTAAATAATTATTCTGAGGTTTTCCTCTATCAATAAATTTGTTTATAAAATTTTGTTATATATAATAAAAATAAACTAAGCTCTGTAAAAAAAACAAACTTGTAAAACTGAAACCGACAAACGTGAAGAGTAAATAAATAAATTGAATAGACAACAATTACATTTCTTGTGCAATTTCTCATTACTGATTTCATTATCAATGGTTACTAAATTTTGTAATGATGTCAAACAAAATCCAGGTCACATATTATAAAAGCATAATAAATTTATTTTATGCCAAACTCAAAACATATTTGGCATAATTATGGCATATGACAATTTATTATTAGCACTCTAATTAAAGTAAAACTAATTACATAAGTACATATGTTATATATAATAAAAATAAACTAAACTCTATAACTCTCATTACTGATTTCATTATCAATGGTTACTAAATTTTGTAATGATGTCAAACAAAATCCAGGCACAGGTTTCATAATATAAGGGCATAATAAATTTATTTTATGCCAAATTCAATACATATTTGGCATAATTATGGCATATGATAATTTATTATTAGCACTCTAATTAAAGTAAAACTAATTACATAAATACATATGTTGAATTCAAAGCATCATTACGTCAGCGTCCAATCACAGATTTAGCAACTTATCTGACACATTTGAAAATTCATTTATAAACATAATTCGATAACTTCAAAATTGATATGATAAACTTGTGATATATAGTGAATAATTTGAAATTAGCGAGTAAATTGGGGAAAATATTATATATGCATATTAATATTCATTATGTATTATATAATTTGAAGTCATGCGAATATTTGTATTATATATATATATATTTTTTTTTTTTGGTAGAGCATCTGGCGAGCGTCAAATGATGTTTTGTGGCTGCTGGTCATATCAAAAGTCCATTCCAGAGTTCTTCCACCACATGTCGTTGTTGTTGCTGTTGTTGCTCTTGTACTGCTGGAAGCTGTGGTGTGAATGAATCACAGCCAACGAAAATATTATAACAGGGCAAAAAACTACAGAAAACGAATGTGTAAAAGGCCAACCAACACACACACACACACACACACACACATACGCACACCTATAAACTATTTAGGCCCGGCCGTTGCCACGCCACTTGTTTGTTTACATTGGAGCTCCCCGCAACCTGCGCTGTGATCGCGTATACGCCGCTTATGACGCTGGGGTCCGCCGCTAAACTGGGCGCGATTTGAGATTTTCCAGCTGGCATCTCATAAAGCGCAGCGGAATGGCCCACAAAAACTATGCCTATGCCCAATTTCACGCCACATATGGCCACTTATATGCGTTCGTATGTATGTGTGTGTGTGTGCTTGGCTATGTGCTTAGCAGACGAATTTCCGTACAGCCAAGTGGCTGCCACTTGGCCACTTGGCCACTTGACATTGACGGGGCAACTTGTGACACTTGCTCCCCCAACGCACTTGCACGCACTCAAACGCGCCTGTGTCATAAAAGTTCTTATTGTTGTGTATACACACACGCGTGTGTGTGTGTGTGTGTGTAAATGTATCGCATAGTTTCAGAAACGGCCGGCCGCAGTGACATCAGTGCGACGCTTTTAGCCAACGCCAGTTGCCATTTTCGGCAATGGCACCCAGACATACGCTCAATGGATAACCAAAAGAAATTCCTATCCATTAATTTACAACTGGCACACCACGCCAAAAACCAAAACCAATGCGAAACTAATGCAATTACCAGAAAAACGGACTATTCAATACGCTCTCAAATTTCAAAATACAGTTTTCAAATAGTTCTATAAACAAATGAAAAATATCCTCTGTTTGCTGGACAGTCTATATTAGTTGCATGGAAAACATAAAACAGTTACGTGTATCTATAGCGAACCCAACAGGGATCAACAGAGCAGAGCAATAGCAATCATGATCACATGATTTAAAATTTAATAGTAGATTTTTATATGCACATCTTTTGATCTGTGTGCACTTTTTTATTTGTTTATTTTTTACTACGAGGTAGAATATCTTCTAGCGAGTTCTTATTCATGCAGCAACTGAGGTCAGGCGGAAAATATTTTTGGCGCTAAAGTTTTCCGTTTGACTGAAATGTAACCAAACCATTTTTAAAGAGAAATTGTTTCGGATCGGCTGAATTTTAGAGCAATTGATTCAGTTAAAGATTCGGCCTATAATTTTAAAAATAGTGCAGTTCTCGATTCGAACCGGTTCGGCTTAACACCGGTTTGCGGCCTTGATATCAATGTTATTTAAATTTCTCATATTTATTTTGTAAACATTTATTATTATGTTTATTTTATAAATATGTGTATGTGTATACACCCGTACCTCGCGTAACGGTCGTATTTATTAACAGCAAATTTGCTTAGCGGCCTCCACTTATTTTATGCCAAAATTCAATAAACAATTTATTAAATGAGTATAAAGTGAAGTCTGTTTTTGTATTGTTAATTTTTGATGAAGTTTAGAAATTAATATGTAAAAAAACTTTACTTTTATAAATTTTGAAATGTTTTTCAATTGAACGGACTTTTCTGTTTCGATATAGGTCATTTCAGTCAACACTTTTGGAACATATTAAGGCCGTAAAGCGAGGTATGTGTTGCTGTACTGCATAATCTATTATAAATTTAAAATTGTAATTTTTATTTTCTTATTTGGATTATTATTTTTTTCTTTTATTAGCTTTTGCCATACCTCAGTCCGGGACTGGAACCCAGGCCCTTATTGTTAGATCACTTTAGATACCTCATCTATCAAGGACGGCTTATTATATATATTAAGTTACAAACCAAACGGCAAAGTCAGCGAGCTCGTTCTGCAAGTGGCAAACAAATAGCTGGCCCAGAGAAACTTTTTTAATTATGTCTGTTTTTTTTTTTTTTAACAGAATAAACCCATTGAAATTGAAGTCGCGTGGTGATTAGTGATTAGTGATTAGCGCCATTTGATAGCCGACTTCAACATGGTCAGCATGGGGCGCAGCGCTTCCGGTGGCACCACGCCTATGCCCAGTGCCCCGTGCCCGTGCCCCGTGCCCCGTGGCCTGTGAGCCGTGCCGTGCCGTGGTACTCGGCTAACTCCACTTAATGCCCCGTTCATTCGCCCCTTGGCGATGCTTCGGTTTATTTATTCAGCTGGTGGCCACGTCCGTTGCATTTTAAGGGCCATAAACTGTGCTTGTACAACAACAACAACATCCTAGTCCAAATAGGGATAGACAAGCGGATCGCGGGGGGCGCGCAATGTTTGCCAGAGACTTTGTTTGCCTTTCCCCTCCACAGGCCTGTGGCCCGCCTTCACTTTGCTCTGCAGCTGACTGTACGGCGGCGGACGAGGAAGCTGGCTGGGGCGCCGTCGCCGGCGCACGGGCGTCAGCCAAAGCAGCTCCGCCTGGCGGCGTTGACGCCGCTGCCGCAGCGTTCGAGAGGCGCAATACGGACGCATTGTCACATAGTAGACGATCTCAATCACAGAGAAGATGCTGAAGCCCATGAAGAGGCCCAACAAGCCGCCCGTGTTGGCTGCAACGAAGCGTCAATTCAGCCGGACGTGCGGACCAAAGATACGATATGCACTCACACAGGAACTCGGTGAAGCCAAACATTTCGGATTTGGTAGTGCTGCGAAAGTTATTGTTGAGATAGTAGAAGTGAAGTATGGACAGATCGCTGTCCTCGCCAACGTGACTGGCGTTGAAGAGATGCTCGGGCAGATCCTCGCCGCTCTGATAGCTGGGGCCCGCGACAATTGTCGAGCTGGACATCGTCGACTTGAAGGTCAGCTCAAAGCAGCCCGGCCAGCAGTTCTCGCAGGACAGATTCGTTTTCGACGACTCAATCTCCGTCTGGACGCGATTCGTGCAGTTGTTGTCGTTGGGCCCGCAGACGCGCGCCGCTGGATCAATGCGGGGCAAGTAGTAGAGCACGCAGCTGCAATCGCGCAGCAGCAGTTTCGCCTCGCACTCCAGCTCGCAGTTCTTGCGCGAGTAGGTGCGATAGTAGGCCAGGTCGTTCTCGTCCGAGAAGAGGCAGCGACGCACCGATTTCTTAATGGAGCGTATGCTGGGCGTGGCATCCTCGTAGACGGGCTCGATGGGTATGCGAGCCTCCCGGCCAGCTGTGACCACGAACCCATAGTTGCTTACCTTGGGCAGCTCGGCGGGATTGTGCACCAGCACCTAAACAAAACAGGTTTGAATGTTGCAGTCGGCTGTAACCGACTGCACAATACTCATTCACAGTGTAAAAACTGCTGAAACAAGTAGGTGATATCGCGTACCCCAACGTAAAGTGGAAAGGTACACGTTACAAAAAAATTAACCATTTCGAAAAAAAGTGTCGGGTGTAACCGACTTCACTATACTCGTTCACAGAGTAATAAAGACGATTAAAAGTAGGAGATATCCTGTACCCTAACGTTAAGTGGAAAGGTGCACGGTAAAATAAAGCAATTTTGAAAAAAACAAATGTCGGGTGTAGCCGACTGCGCAATACTCGTTTACAGTGTAATAAATACGATTTAAAGTAGGAGATATCCTGCACCCTAACGTAAAGTGAAAAGGTGCACGTTAAGAAAAAATAAATAATTAAAAAAACAAGAGTGTAACTGACTACGCAATACTCATTTATAGTGTAATAAAAATTATTGCAAATACCCTGTACCTAATGTAAAGTGGAAAGGTACACGTTATAAAAACAATAAATAATTTAATAAAATACATCGGTTTCGAACTTTTGAAACTTGAGCTCTTACAGTAGCGCCACTCTACTACTCCATTTAATCGAGTCGAAACGCAATCAAAAAAATCATAAAGCCGCAAGACATTTCTATGAAAAAGTCTACAACACAATCTATGAATCGAACACGTAAATGTAGTATATATATACATGTACTCAAAAATGGCTTGCGCTTGCTGCCAATTAGCTTGTCAAATTTTACCAGGCTTTGCTAAATAGCTTCCGTGTTTCTAAAGCGATATTAAAGAAACACTTTGTAATAGAGTACACATAATTCTCTTTTTACACTCGTAAAAAAGATCAAATTTTGAATCCTTTTTTATAAATTTCGCACTATAAATTATACTGAATTTGAAACATTCGGCAATAAAGATAATATTAGAGAAATAATTTCGCAAAAATTATAGAAAAAATAATTCTAGTGATAGCAGTGATATTGGGGTCATATGCGTTATATTATCGGAAGGAGACATTGAATAAAATTTATATTGGTTGAACATTTTTCTATTCATGAATTTCTGATATTATTTTCTTTTTCCACATCTTCATTTATTATTTATAATATATTTAATGAATTAAAATGTGAAAGCATAAAAAAAAAAATTATCAAGTGAACCAATTTATTTTTTTCCACTTAGCCAAGATCTTATTACAGGAAGTATCGTGTCAAAAGAGAATTTAGTGAAAGTGCTAAAGCAAATGTTCTTGTAAGCTGAATTTGGTGGTTTTAGCTCTTAGAGTCTCTGAGAGTATGCAGACGGACGGACAGATAGAGGGTCAGCTGCAGAGACGGACATCTCCAAATCAACTCGCCAAATGATGGTGGCCAAGAACATATATATTTTATGGGATCGGGGATGTGTTCTTCTGTCTGTTACATACATTTGCACAAAACCATTATAACCTTTTACCCATTTTTAAGGTGTGCAGGGTATTTAAACGAAGGAAGTTGCAAACAATTATATACAAATCAATTCGTATATTGACCTTGAAGCCATTTCCCATGGACTTGGTGCAGTAATATTCCGCCGTAGAGGCATTCAGCACCACAGTGAGACCCATGCGACTGCCAGTGCCCCCCGACGTTCGAGGATAATAGAATTCCGGCAGTTTCTTGGCATAGCCCAGCTCCGGTGTCCAATCGATGGGCTCGTAGAGTGAACTCTCCGTCGAGCTCTCCGGCTCAATCCGCACATCGTCCGTATAGTTGCGAAACAAATATATGGGATCCAGCGCATTAAATGTGCAGCACAGCCCGTCGTCGGTCAATATCGAGTTAAAGATCATCGAGCAGCTCTCCTTACGCGCACCGAAGCTGCAGTGGAGCAGCATGTCGTCGCAGGGCTGCGCCACCTCCACCAGCAGAGCCTTGAAGTACGTCCAGGTGCCAACGTATGTGATTGTCTGATCGTCACCCTTGTTGCACAGACTCATCAGCAGCGAGTAATTACTGCTGGTGCTGCCAAGACAATGTGAATGAAATTATAAATAGATGGGTTTGAGCAATGTGCATTTTGCTGTCCGTCCGTCTGTCCGTATGAACGCAATTATTGGCGTCGCCATTGAAGCTACTGACATGAAGCTTGGAATCAATACTCACGATAACAAAAGTCAGAAAAAGTGTTAAGATTTTTATTGACAGGTTAAAATTGACAAAAATCTTTACATGTAAAACTTTCCGATCCATAGCTCCCATACTCCCCAAAGTCCCACAACTTACTCAGTCACGAAGTGACAAGAGTATATCGGTTTTGTGCAATGTCTGTTCGTCGGTCCGTCTGTCCGAATGAACGAAAATTTTTTCGCTGCTATTGAAGATAGAGACTTCAAATTGGATATACACTTGCAGTTGTGTGCTTCAGACAAAGTGTTAAGATTTTTGTGCCACGCCCACTAAGAGGCTGGCAAATCGATAACATGTCGACGCCCCTCAAATCGCAAATCGATAAAAGGAATAGTTCCCACAATATAAAAGTTAGAGTCACCTAATTTGGTATGTAGATTGTTGGTGACCTCCCCAAAGACATGCCGACCACGGCCACTAGAACGCCCCCGAGTCACCTCGCCCCCACGAAACGCGCAAGCCTATATCTCCCAAAGTTTTAGTGCTAGAGTCACCAAATTTTAAAATTCCTCGCAAATCGCGCAAATCTGTATCTACGACAATTTTAAAGCAAGAGTCACCAAATTTAACAGACAGTATTTGGGGGACCTTCTCTAAAAACCCCATATATGCATTATTAAAAATAATTGTTTTTTGGAATTTTTGGGTAAAAAAAAATCATGTTACATTTATTTACAGAAAGCAGTATATCCTTTCTTACTTATTTTTAATCGGTGTAAGGTATAAGAATAACTCTAATTCTTTGTCAATTTAGGCCATATTTATCGGACTTTAAGACTACAGTCAATCTCTTTAAAAGAGTAGATCACAACTATTTTTGCAGCTCCTAATCTCCCTTGATGTCTACTAGGGTCTATTAAAAAAACCAAAAAACTATTTTTTTTAACTTTTTAATTAAGCAAAATTAGCAATTACTCACCGCGGGATGCGCTGGACGCGACTGCGCAAGGCCTGGTTGAGATTGCAAATGGTTATGGCCGGAAAGGGCATGTTGCTGGTCAGCTGCTGCTTGGCGCTGGTCGAGATGATGATGGGCGAGGCGCTCCACTTGATGTAAATGTTTGATATGAAGAATCCAGACAGGATGACGACTAGCACAAAGGATATGCCAAAGAAGACGCTACACAGTAGTATGCGAAAATGTAATACAAATAATATAATTATATAAAATATAATCAAAATGTAATAAATAAATAATAAAAAAATATATAATAAATAAATTTGAATAAAAAAACAGGTGTGAACATTCAAGTCGAGTGTAGCCAACTTAATTATGTTTTTTTCATTATGTTTGCATTTTTTTTTTGGCAAAAGCCCGATTGTTGTAATTTGTGGGGCAGCAGTGGGGTGCCGTAATTTTTCAGCTCGATTTTTAAAGGATGTCATCAATAAATGTTATCCAAATTTGCTGTAATTAGCTTTAAAACTAAGATATATATATAGATTAAATCGAATAGCCACAGCCCTAGTGGGCCGTGCAAAAAATTTTTATCTGACGCGGGTTTACACGAGTATATTAAAAAGACAAATCTATCCCAAGTTTGACTTGTTAGTATAAAGAATGTACGAATGTACATTTTTTTGGAGTATGAGTGTAGTTAATGTATAGAAAATTATCAATGTTGGACGCACCGCTCTGGTATGGTAATCCGCTCCTCGGCTATATACTTGAGGCCATGCAGCGAGCTGTTTCGTAGATAATACTTGATGCTCTTCTTGGCCGCCTCCGTGCTGCACAACGTTTGCTCCTCGTCAATGGAGTCATCACTGTGACTGTGACTGTGACTGCGATTGTGCTTGTGCTGGTGGTGCTCCAGACTAGCCGCCAGGTGGCGCGTTCGTGCCTTGCCATCCCCTTGGAATCTCATGATGCAACTGACAGAGCAGCCCGTCACGCAGGTTGCATTTATAGTTGGTCGCACACTTCGATCCCAATCGCAGTGCATAAGCTATAATCATATTGACCGTTGGCAAATATCGCAGCGATAACTGGCAAATTGAATTGCGACTGCGGCCACGACAAATGCCGCTTAATGCACAGCTCTGTGGGCGTGGCTGCGCCAATGTTTGCCAAAAGCAAAAAGGATTCGCCCGTCGTGCAAATTAAGCAAATGCAACGACATTTCGCACACGTTCCATCTACTGGGAGCCATTTCCAGTTCTAGTTTCAGTCAAACATGGGGCCCGCAACTCTATAAAAATAGCTGAGGGCATCATATACGAGTACGTAATGTAAACAAAAGTCGAACAACGAAAATACCAGAACTTAAAACAAAATAAAAACAAATTTATTGGCATCCCAAGGAAAACTGTGGACATAATTTAGTGCCTCTGAGATATACATATGTAAATTTGTGGATGGATTTGGCACAGCAATAATCTTCTGCGAAAACTGTGCTGAAAACCTAAGAAATTGGAATTTTGTCTACTTGATACAGAGTTTATTGTTCCAATGCAAACAAACAAAAACTTTGCGGTCGGATGTAACCGACTACACGGAACTCGTTCACGGTATAATAACAGCTTTAAACTGACGAACACAGTCGACAGAATTATTATAGATTTTTGTAATTTGGCGGCCGAGAGTGGGCGTGGCTGAAATTTTTAGACTCGATCTTTAGAGTAGGTCACTACCTAGCAAGTTTGGTTACTCTAGTTCTAAAATTTTGGAAGATATGGATTTTAGCGTTTTAGTCGCCCCTAAGATATATAGATCTGATTGATTTGCCACGCCCCCAGAGGGCGTATCCAAAAAATCTTGTGAGATTTTTAGAGGAGCTCTTCAATAATCTATCTAGGAAAATGTAATGTATAAATTTTTAAACTGAGGGAGATATATGATTAAATCGGTTTACCACGCCGTGAGTGGGCGTAGCTAAATCATATTTCCGCGATCTTTAGAAGTCGTTAGATTTAAGATCGCGATTTTTAGACTACGCGTACTGAGGACGTGGTAAATCGGAACACCTTAATACGCCTCAACTCGTGAACGAGTATAAAAATGGGTCTGCTCGGGCTTAGATTCGACTGAATCTAAGAGTAACTTGTTTCGTTCAGGATTTTGTCTACAATTTTAAAAATATTTGAGCTTAGGTCTTACGGTTCGGTTCAAAACCAGTTTGCAGCTCTTCTCAAAAACTCGATAGTTTTTAATTTTATGTATCTGTCGGTTACGAGGTTAAGAATCCAGATACCGACATAAATCCCAGAGTGTTAACAAACAAAATTACCACATTCGCCTGCAATTCATGCTACAATTTAATCTCTCAATCACTTGTTCATTCTTTTCACATTTGTAAAAAAGTAGGAAGATATATATATACTATGTGTAAAAATGAGTAAAAAATAGGCGCTAAAATGCGTGTAAAATTGGCTAGTTGTTGTTGAATTGAAAGAAATCAACATTGAGATCCAAAATGGCTGTATTGGGCGTCTCCTTCATGCTGAGTGCCTCGACAGCATTGTCGCTGGCGTGATCGTAATGTGGCAGCATTGCGCCTGCCACATGGCCAACAGTGGGCGGTGCAACAGCCACCGGCGGTTGCATGAGATCTCCAACATTGCGCAACAGACTCTCCTCAGATGGTGGCAATAATTTACCGCCAGCGGACAGATTTAGGCGCTGAGCGGCCTCATCAGTCAGCGTATCATCGAGCGACATGCTAAGGCCCGGATAATCGACTAGATTGCGCGCTCCTGGCACGGCACTGGCGTGCAACATCTGCTGCAACTCCGGTTCCGGTGTGGGCGCCTGCGCCGATTCCATGGCCGACATGTCCAGCGCGTACTGACCCTCGGGTATGCCCAGAACGCGTGCGATACGTGCATTGACAAAATGCAGGCCAGACGTGTTGCGTATGAGGCGCGTGCTGCGCAGTTGCAGCTGCTCCACAAAATCGTTCAATTCGTGGAGGAAGAGATCGGCGCGCTGTTCCTCGCTCAGATGGCCGTGTCGTTGCAATTGGGCCGTCAGCAGTCCAAACAGTGTTGGCACATTGCTCTGTGTCAATTGCTGCTGCTGTGGTTGCGCGTTTTCATGCTGCTGCTGTTGTCGAGCGGCGATGAAGCTGGGCATATGCTCGGGATACTTGACATAGTGGCGCTGCAAGCGACGACCCAAAAATATCTTGCTGCAGCCCGGACAAATTGCATTCTGCGGCACAGCACGTTCATTTTGAACTTGAACTTCGGGCTGCGCAGCCGGCTCTGAAGGCGGTGCCGGTGCACGATAGTCCTTGTCCTTTAGCTCCTCGACAAGCAGCTCCAACATCTGTGCCGAATTGGCTGTTGTTGCTGCTGGAGCTGCCGTTGCCGGTTGAGGCAATGCAGCGCGAATAATGCGTCCGGAGCGTGTGCGCAGCATGGAATCCGCATCGGCTGCTGGAACTGGCTCGCTGAGGGGCATCTGTATAGCGTCAGTTGGCGCTGCAATTGCCGGCGCCTTTGCTGGGACCGTTGAATTTGTGAGTGCCGTGCGTTTGCGGGAACGGCGCACTTTAGAAGGCGCTGGTGCCGCCGACGGACGAGTGCCGATAGACGGATACATGCCCATGCCAACGGGATCCATGCAGCGATAGATAGTCTTCTGGTTGGTGACTGCATCAGTACGCACCACCTCGTTGCGTTTACTGCAATGGAGGAAATCGATGTTAGTGGTCACAGAGTCGTCGCATATACACAAACAATCACCGATCGATAACGATGTGATCCTCTTTGGCCAGACGATAGAGATTGTACGCCAGTTTGGCCAGTGAATCACAGTCCTTGTTTGCCACATTAACCAGCTCGGAGGCAGCGGCATCTGCATTAAACTGATAGCATTCGGTTAAATCGGGCGGAGCCACTGCAGGTGGCAACAAATCAACACAGTTCAGCAACGACTGGTGATAGTCCCCACTATTGCTGTTGTTGTTATTGTTGTTACTGTTTTTATTGTTGTCGTTGCTATTGCTATTGTGCTGCTGCTCAGCTGCGGCCGCCTGCAGCTGTATCACAGCACTGTCCAGCTGCTCGTCGGGCAGGTGGATTGCAAACCCAAGCAGTGCATCTTTGTGAAAGTTACAGTTATTGTTGTCAGGTTCGCCGCTGGCGCCATTAAGCGGCACCAGTAAATTCTTCATTGCTGGCCGCCACTTTTTGATCACAACTGGTTCTAAATGCAAGGTCACGTTCTGATTCTAGCGTTTGAAGCAACAACAAAATATTGCAAAATGTTTTTGCCATTCACATTGAGCGATAGACATTCCGTTTGAGTACATCTCGTAAATCGATACGCAAAATCATCGCTTTCTCCTCGCGATGAATCGATTTTTGGCCACACTCGGCTTAGTCAGCATTACTTACATCCCTATTATTAACATTTGCGAAATTTGCGGCTAAAACTGCAATCGTAATTGATTGAAAACAAACGTAAAGCACTTGTTACAGCCAGTTAGACTAGTGTCAGCGCCGTTCAGTTGTTGCTGTCAAACGGAAATTCTCCCGCCTTCCCCACCCTTTGCACCGTCGGCGAATCTCAACCGCTTACGATTTATTTTTTTCCCGTGCATTTTGACCAAGATGTCGAAAAATAAACTAAACTTAGTGCTGCCGCCGGTAAATGTTGATGCAACGGTTGCAGCCGCACAGGTTGCCCCAACACCGCCTTTTAAAACACCATCGGGAACAGAGTAAATATGATTTTTATTTTCAATACATACACGTTAAAATTCCCAACACATTTTTTGGTTTTGTACCTCCCACCCGCCCACAATGCTATAAAAGAAAAAGAAATCTTTTTGCCTCTTTTCGATGTTATTATTGTTGTTATTATGTTGTTATTGCTTGTCTAAATGACGCACACAACAAGATAAACACAGACAGACATACACGCACACACACCTACAGACATGTATATGTTATGTAGGTATTTATGTGTGAAAATCTGCACACCATCCCTCATAGCACTCCCCTTAACATCCATTTAACAGAATCCCAACGAATCCACTATCCAAATTGTTGCTGCTTTTCGTTTTGTTCTGCAAAAATTCATTAAAAAGTTAAATTAAAGAACACATAGTTTGCTGGGGAAACCAAAAACGAGCATCGATGCATTAACCGAAACACTGGAAGGCCTAGATATGGACGACACGGAACGAAAGCGAATCAAAGAGTTCCTCAGCCAGAAGGAAAAGATTGGCGAGCTGTCCGAAGAGGATCTGGAAAAGTTGGGCGAACTCGGCTCCGGCAATGGCGGCGTTGTAATGAAAGTGCGCCACACCCTCACACATCTGATCATGGCACGCAAACTGATCCATCTGGAGGTGAAGCCAGCTATTAAGAAACAAATCCTGCGCGAGCTTAAAGTGCTCCACGAATGCAACTTCCCCCACATTGTTGGCTTCTATGGCGCCTTCTACAGCGATGGCGAGATAAGCATTTGCATGGAATACATGGATGGCGGCTCCCTTGATCTCATATTAAAACGCGCTGGCCGTATACCCGAATCGATACTCGGACGCATTACGCTGGCGGTGTTGAAGGGCCTTAGCTACCTGCGCGACAAGCATGCGATCATCCATCGCGATGTCAAACCCAGCAACATACTCGTCAACAGCAGCGGCGAGATCAAAATCTGTGATTTCGGGGTTTCGGGTCAGTTAATCGACTCGATGGCCAACTCGTTTGTGGGCACGCGCAGCTACATGTCGGTTAGTTACCACACATAAAACCTAATTTGGTGAAATTACAAAACTGCTTAGAGTAAATATAAAGTCATTTTCTTCTTCTTACCATTGAAATTTTACTAAAAAAGTTGTTTATCCTAAGTAACACTAAATGGATATTAATTCTATTAAGTATTTGAAATTTGCCTATATATTTCCATTTTTCTTTACCAAAAACAACTAAAACTAATTTTAAAAGCTTATTATAGTTCTTAATTCGTTTACTTAAAATTTGACATATGTATATTTAAGAAATAGTACAAGTTTTTAGTTTTCAATCTAGACATATATTGTATTTGAAGAGCTCTTACTATTTCTAGACTATTTTAAAAATAATTGGTGCACGAATTATTTCTATAATTTGTACAATTTATTTTTACCAATCAAACTACGTTTCAGTTCAAACTAGGCTTGAATATAATTATCGTAAAATATAAATTTAAAAAACAAATTTCTACAAGTTCGTATCGTATATTACTTTTAATTTATTTTCTTATTAAAAGTAATTAAACTAATAAATTAGCAATGAATAAGAACTTATATAATATTTTAAGTACAATAGCTTATGCTTATATATAACGTTAGCATACTTGAATCTAATTTCTAAATACTTTTGCAGCCGGAACGACTGCAGGGCACACACTATTCGGTACAATCGGACATTTGGTCACTGGGCCTATCGCTGGTAGAAATGGCCATAGGCATGTATCCAATACCTCCGCCGGATACCTCGACGCTGGAGACCATTTTCGCGGAGAATGCCAATGAAGATGGCAACCAAACGGTACTGGAGCCCAAAGTGATGGCGATATTCGAGCTGCTGGACTATATTGTCAACGAGCCGCCACCTAAGCTGGAGCACGAGATATTCTCAAATGACTTCAAGGACTTTGTGGACATATGTCTAAAAAAGCAGCCAGACGAACGTGCCGATCTCAAGACGTTGCTGGTGAGCAAAGTTCATTATTCTCGTTGTTGTAACTATAAATATACTGATGCGATCGCATTCTCTTGCCAGAGCCATCCATGGATACGCAAGGCGGAGGTGGAGGATGTCGACATATCGGGCTGGGTGTGCAAGACAATGGACTTGCCGCCATCGACGCCGAAACGCAATACATCGCCCAACTAATTGGCATTCCTTTATTTCTCACACGAACGCACCTATCGCACACATACACGTTATTTAATTATACTATTATAAATGTCAAGTATTTACTTACTGTAAATTACACTATGTCGCTCTTCTTTCTTGCACTTTGTGTTCGTGCGTCCTCTGTCACTGGCCTTAACACTCAAACAATCAAGATCACCCGGATACAAATAAAAAAAGGCAAAAGAAGAAACCTAATTAGAACAAAAATTAAAAAATCAAACCCTATTCCAAATCATACAAATGCCTTTGAAAAAAATGTTTGCGCCTAATACCAGCATGCCTGGAGATTAATGTATTCCAATTTAGCATCCGGAGAATCCATTCTCTCCACATCATTCGTTGACTGGCTAGCATTGTAGCATAACAAAATTTTCTGGCTTATCTCAAAAACAAATAGATTTTTTTGTACACTCAACTTGAAGAAAATATTTGTTTGTCCAAAAATGTCGAACTTTTTGAAGATATTTCGTTTGGGTCATAGCATGTTGGCCAATTGTCGCGCTAACAATATCCAACGCTCGATTTCGGTTACTGCATATCAGCTGCAAAATTTAAAGGGTACAGCCTTAAAAAAGCCGATCTCGGAAGAAGAGAAGCCTGCATCACCAACTCCAGTAGGTTTATCGCCATCACAGCGCAATTTAGTCGAGTTCGTTACAGGCGAAATACTGGAGGAACGTCGTGTACAATTGCAGTTGGAGCCGCCATACATGGTCGATAATTTTACGGGTCATTTTGCTGGCTCCAAAGTAGAACTAATAAGAGAGTCGCCCGACGAGCGCATTAACATATTCTTTAATGTCAGCAAAAGTGTACCGCGTCGGAATGATGAAACTGGTGACCTTACTCCTGTCCGCAGCGTACCAAAGTTTGAGGTGCTAATCAGAAGAGGTGATTTACTGTTATCCATATTTTGTATATTCAAGCCGTGCGCCTTTGAGGATGTGGAGCCGGAGTCGTTGGACCAACATCCTCAAGAAAATGATGTATTTGAGATACAGGACCTATCGCTATACAATCACGGTTGGAATGATAGTTGTTTCACCATTGACGCGTCCCTCATTGATGACAATCTACAAACCATGATTCTGGAGATGCTTGAGGAGAAGGGCATTACACATGAGTTTGCCAGAAAGGTTTCTGATATGGCTACTGCACGCGAGCATGCCTTGTACATTGAGTTTTTGGAGAATCTTTCAAAGTTTACCGTGGGTGCACCCCAGCCAGCTAAACAGAATGCACAATAATGCAATAAATATCTATATATATATATATATATATATATGTATATATATGTATGTATATATATTATCAAATAGTTAAATAGTTCAAACGTATCCAATAATTAAAATGATCAGCAACACTTCAAATGGTTTTTTTAATCGCGCGCATACCTAAATTATTCGGACAGTGTGGCAACGCCGTTACGAAGCCCAGTTACTGCTACAGTCGAGCTTTTGCTGGCAACGCCGTGTAACCAGTGACGACAGCAAGCAAAATAAAAACATCAAACACGATTGTTGTTGATATTATAGTTGGTCCGCTGTGCGCCAAATTTTAATACATAAATAGCCAGCTGCAGTTAGTTATAATAAGTGTGCTGACTATGCTTAGTCACGGATTCAGTTTCAGTACGCAATTGCCAGCAATCATGCATGTATTTCCTGTGTATTTGAATTTGTAGTGAAACGCAGCATCGCAGCACAACAACAAAAAAGAAGAAAAACAAAGCAGCAGCAGCAGCGCTCAGTTCCGGACGCAGTAAAAGTTCTTTGTCCTACCGCGGCAGCCTGAGTTCGTGCGCCGCTGTTAAATTTGCAGTTGTTTGTTGACAGCGACGGCTGCATCAACGGCGACAGCGAGCTCTTGTAGTTGGAGTTGGTGTGCGAGTGTGTGCATACGTGTGTGCGAGTGTGTGCGAGACAAGAAATGCAAGTGCAGCTAAACAAAGCAACAGCTTACCACGCGCCAGAACAACAACAAGAGCCTCAACAGTCAGTCAAACTAAGCGCTGCAGCGCGGACGTGCACCTCGCCAGTGAACAAAAGAAAGCTGGCCAAGCTGCTGGTGCTGCTGCTGCTGCATCAACTGACATGCAATAAAAGGGGAGACGACGCAACAACAAAGACAGCTTAACAAACCGTTCAAAAGGGTTTTGTGCAAAGCATTTGAGTATCAAAAAATGTCGTCTGTGAATGTAAACCAAAAAGAGAGTCCCAGCCGTGACTCGACGGCCTCAACATCTGGCCACATATCGATGATGGCCGAAACAACGATGGAATCGCTGTCCAGGGACTACAGTCTGGGCAGCCTCAACTCGGCTGGCAGCCAGGACGAGTTCTTTCGGTGTCGCGACCATGCGGACAGCGTATTGAAACGCATGCAGCTATATGTGGACAGCCAGCAGCTGTGCGATGTGGTGCTCATCGCTGGCATCGATGGCAAGCGGTAAGTGGACGCTAGAGTTGTACCTTCTAGTTCAATTCACTGAATTAGTTCAGTAGTTCAATTCCTACTGAACGAACTAATCTTTCATTTGAGTCATTTGAGTCTCGTTCAGTTGATTGTCGTTCAGTCCCGTCATTTGAGTCCCATTCTCGTTCAACTGATTCGAGTGCCAAAATTCCTAATTCAGTAAAAACAATTGTTGAAATTAAAATAAACTTGAAACTTGTATTATTTAAACACTTCTTTTTATTAATAATTTAACAATTTAAGTAGTAACACACAAAAAAAAATTATTTTGATTTTTGCTTCATGCAGGTAAATAAAACTGTCTGGGTTGATTCTACACATCAGATCGCTTGTGTTTTGTAAACATGTCAAAAATTTAATTTAATTTGTTAAACCGCTCGATAGATCGATTGGGATGCAATCGATATCGAAATCGCAATTTGAACAAACGACTAAAAAACAGATTCCATTGAACGACTTAACGATTTTAACATTCAAATCCGTTGAACGAGAATGGGATTTAAACGACTCGAATCAGATGAACAAAAATGTGACTCAAATGACTATAATGGACGATATCAGGGATTAAATTAATTCGTTCTGTACAAAGATTAGTTCAATCGAACTAAATCTGAACGATTCGATACAACTCTAGTGGACGCAAAAGCAGACAAAGAATGGAAAGTTGCTGCAATGCGCAACCGTGTCATTCCCCTCCATCCGCTCCGTCGTCAATCCATTTAACTCATTAGCAATTCACCATCCGGCACATGCCCGCTGACCTTCACTTCGGTGCAGTTCACTCAGTTCGGTTCTTTGTCTCTGTGTCGCATTCGCACACCAGTTCTCCTAGTCTCCAACAGCAACGCAATTTCAACAGTAAACACAACGCGTCGCACTAATTGTGTTCGCTGCATGCGCTCTTTCAAGCTCTCTGCCAGCAATTGATCCGCTGAGAGCAGCGTGTGAAAGAGGGCGAGAGCGAGATGGAAAGTGAAATAGAGCGTACAGTCATTGATTGATGTGGTCTGCACAGTGGATGAGAGTTCATTATTTCTTTGTGACAATGCCAGCTACGAAACACGAATTGCATATTTCATTTCGTTTGTAGATAATAGCTCTTTTAAGAGATTTAAGAGATACCGATTATCGCCTTCTTTAAAATAATTACTATTTATTCAAGATAATAGATTTATAATGTTACTACTTGCATTATCAGCAGCTGTCTGTTAACATATTTAAAAATGTTAGTACACCATAAAAATTGTTTACTGTTGTCAGATTATAGTTGTAAGTTTAAGAATTTTATATGTAATTCCTACTCAAGTCACAAAATGAAAAGAGTATATTGGGTTTGTGCAATGTCCGTGTTGCTGTCCGTATGAACGCAATTTTTTCGCTATTGCAGCTATTGAAACTTGGAATATACATATATTCGTTTATACCCGAGTCAGAAAAATAATAAGATTTTTGTGTCATGCTCACTGGGAGGCTGGCAAATCGATAATATGACGATCAGAAGTCGATAAAAGGTGAATATTTCAATATTCACAATATTAAAACTAGTCACCAAATTTGGTATGTAGATTGCAAAAACTGCGGTCCTGATATCCCGACCACGCTCCCAGGACCCACGCCTTAAAAAATCGGAAATGACTATATCTCATATTTTTTGAGCTAGAGACGCCATATTTGGCATATATATTACTGGAGGCACCCCAAACATCTCAGAAAAAATTTCACGGCAACATCCACTCACGCCCCCGTAAATTCTACAACCCACAATTTTAGAACTATAGTCACCAAATTTGGCAGACAGTGTTTGGGTGACCCCTTAAGATCAAGCCGAAAAATGTTGGCCACGCCCACGCTCCCCTTGTATATTTTTCCAAAATAATAATAACAATAACTTCCGTGTACTGTGAACGAGTATTACGCAGTCGGTTATGTCCGACTGCAACGTTCTTACTTGTTTTTAAATTTCTCTTTTTGAAAACGTTTTGAAATTTATTTATTTACACATTGTCCACAAAGTGCTCGAGATAAGTGTTAATATTTCGTGTCCACTTTCGCACCCGCAAATAATAATTTAGAGCTGGTTACAGAATTTTTCGAATGGAAGAAAATCGCAGTTAGGTAGGAGCCATGTTTAAAAGTCACAAAAGTAGTGTCGCTTGCTCCACAAAGAGCCTGATTGGAGCACTCTTTTTTATAAGTATTGTGAATAACTGTTGTTTACTTTTCCACAGGGTGCCCGCTCATCGCTTGGTGCTATCAGCTTCGAGTGCATATTTCTCGGCAATGTTTACGGGATCGCTGCGCGAGACCATGGAGCATGAGGTGACCCTGGGAGAGGTGCATGGCGATGCGCTCCAACTGCTTGTGCAATACTGCTATACGGGATTTATTGAACTGCGCGAGGACACTGTAGAGACCCTGCTGGCCACGGCCTGTCTGCTACAGCTGAACTCTGTGGTCACAGCCTGCTGCAATTTTCTGGCCCGCCAGCTGCATCCTTCGAATTGTCTCGGCTTTGCATTTTTTGCCGAGCAGCAGAGCTGCACGACGCTGTTACGTCTGGCGCAGGCGTACACCTGTCAGTATTTTATGCAGGTGTGCCAGAATCAAGAGTTCTTTCAGCTAAACGCGGATCAGCTGGGCAAACTGCTGTGCAGCGATGATCTCAATGTGCCATCCGAGCAGGATGTCTTTCACAGTCTAATGTCGTGGGTGCGCCACGATGCCCCCAATCGAGAGAATCACATTGCCGAGTTGCTGGCGCTGGTGCGTCTGCCCCTGCTACAGCCCGCATTCATAATGGATCACGTGGAGAACGTCTGCAGCGCTAATGAGTGCCAACAGCTTGTGATGGAGGCTTTCAAATGGCATCTCATGCCCGAGCGGCGTTCGCGCATCGCCACCGAGCGCACGACGCCGCGCAAGTCAACCGTTGGTCGACTACTGGCTGTGGGCGGTATGGATGCCCACAAGGGCGCCATCACCATTGAGAGCTACTGTCCGCGCCTGGACAAGTGGACGCCATGGAAGCATATGACTGGTCGCCGTCTTCAGTTTGGTGCCGCTGTCATGGAGGACAAGCTGATTTTGGTAGGCGGACGCGATGGACTCAAGACCTTAAACACTGTGGAGAGCCTAGACTTAAATACGCTGACATGGATGCCACTCAATCCAATGGCAACGCCCCGTCATGGCCTAGGCGTGGCCGTGCTGGAGGGACCGCTGTATGCAGTCGGGGGGCACGATGGCTGGAGCTACCTGAATACGGTTGAGCGGTAAAAGATCACTGAGTGGCGTTCGGCACCAAACAACGAAAAAGTATTCATATTTGATGTTATTGTCCTCTTCTAGTTGGGACCCCATTGCCCGAACCTGGAGCTATGTAGCGCCCATGTCCTCCATGCGATCGACGGCTGGTGTTGCTGTACTTAACGGTCGCCTCTACGCGGTGGGCGGTCGCGATGGCTCCGTCTGTCATCGCTCTATCGAATGCTACGATCCGCACACCAATAAATGGAGTCTTTTGGCGCCAATGAACCGACAACGCGGTGGCGTTGGCGTAAGCATTGCTAAGCTTCTCTGCTACTAAGCGCTCAGTTCTCTAGGTTTCAATTTAACGTTGCAGGTAACTGTTGCTAATGGTTTCCTCTATGCCTTGGGCGGTCACGACTGCCCGGCCAACAATCCCATGGTTAGTCGCACCGAAACGGTGGAGCGTTATGATCCAGCCACCGACACCTGGACACTGGTAAACACATCCTAACTAACTTATTACTGTCAAAATTTTGCAAAACAAACAGAATGGATTTTGTAAAATTAAATTGAAAATCATATAATTTAAATAGAGCAACTGTATGCCCAACCACTTTCATACATTTTCTCGTATCTTACAGATTTGCTCGCTGGCTTTTGGACGCGATGCGATTGGTTGTGCTTTGCTTGGCGATCGTTTAATTGTCGCCGGCGGCTACGATGGCAGCCATGCACTGAAAAGTGTCGAGGAGTATGATCCTGTGCGCAATGCCTGGAACGAGCTGACGCCCATGTCGTTTCCACGTGCCGGCGCCTGTGTGGTTGCCATACCGAATGTTATACCGCCAGCAGCTCCACAGCCGCCGGCCAGTGCTACAGTTTAGTTAAACTTTAATTATTATTGTTGTTGCTGTTGTTGTAGTTGTGTGTATGAGCTGTTGTACTGCTGCTGCACTCTGACCACTGCTGCCGCTACTATTCCTACTACCTATAACTATTACTTTTACATCTACATACACATTTATGTACTACCAAACAATAACGTGATACGCGTTTGCGTTCTGGTCTGCTCTGCTAGGGCTTGGCCTGGCCTGATTAGATCTGATCTGATTTACTCCGGCCCGGCACGGTCTGCCATTTGTTGGTACTTGGTACACACAACTCTTACTCGCTACATTTTACCCACTGTTGCTCTGTTCCAACGTAATCTCATTCCTAGTGATACAAGAAATTGAAAAAAGAAAAAAAATTAAAAGCAATGCTCAGGCTCCAGTTACCAGTGAAAAATGCATGCTGCGTGGCATTCAAACGCATTCCCAACTAAATTATTTATATTTATACATATTTGTATTTTGATATTATTTTGCTATATCATCTCGTTAGTTGTAAGTGTCTCATCACATTCCATGTTTTCAATTTCAAGTTATGTATGTTATCATTGTCACTACTACATTGCATTTCATACGGTCATACTCTTCATATACATACAGATGCATGTTCTACCTGGTGGCAGTTCACACACACCCACACCCTCAAGTAAATTGCTTCCCACACCCAGTGATCGTTCTGTACGCTATATAAGACTGCGCCACCCAAAATCCTAAATGACCCAATTATATACTCGCTCATGTGCATGGACGTGAAGTGTATGACACACTTTGGTTACTGCATACATACATACTACATACATACATACATACATAAAGATATAGTTTATAGATAGTGCAAATTTACATTAATATCAGCAAGAAGTAAATTTGATTTCGAGTATTAAATAACGGCATTGACTGTTTATTTTGCACTCCCATTTTATTTATATTTTTATTATGTATTTCATATGTATATGTATATGTATATGATTACAAGCATTTATTTCTAATTGTTTTTTATTATTTTCTTTCTTTTCCTTTTTCAACGTTTTTCTTACTGCATTAACGCCTTTTTTTGTAGAAAAAGAAGAAGTGGAAGCCAGTTAGATTGGATCCAATCTGCTATAGGCGACGTAGATCCGTCGAATTTGTCGACTACTATAATATGTAATTATGGAAACTGTAAACATTTAAGAAACAAAACAACAGAAAATGTCATATAAGCGAAAGCTTACACAAATGGTAACTTTTAAATATTATGTATTATTTTCTACAATCAATATTTATATTTTTACACAATCTAACAAACATACACTACACATAAATGTATACATTGAATATGTATTTTTTGTAATAAAATATATTCTTAATTTATATGTTGCTATACGCAACATAAAAATGTTTTAAAACAAATGCTTTTTGTGTTTTTAGGGTTAATTGATGATCATTTGAATTTTCTCTGAATCACGGGCCAAACGACATTTAAAAAATAAACAATTAATATATTTAAAATTTGACCGTTGTGTTTATGGTCTTTTATAGTATTTCTTTATGAGCTATTGGTATTTTATTATATATTTTTCACGACGTTTGCGGTCACACTTGGGAAGTGACCACTTCTGGTATTTTAGCAGTTTTTTTTAGCATATTTTAGTACCTGTACATTATTGACATTGAATTACAAATACAATTAAATTAAATTCAAATCCAATTAGTTTACATTGGGACTGGCGAGATAGTCACAGTCGGCATCATGGATGCGGAGCAGCTGAAACGACTAGAACGCAAGGAAACCGCCCATATCGCTGACATACTTACTCAATTTAATTCAAAGGTAATGCACACCACCACCCACAATTTCTTGCTGTGACTAACATTTCTTGATTGTGTGCTTTTGGCAACGCCCGCAGAATGCAGATCTGCTGGTATTCGACAGCTTTCACACGGATAACCAGTGGCATGACTTGTGGCTGGCCATATTCGGAATCTTGGATGACGCGACCCTGGCCCCGATGCACACCCAATGCCTGAACACGGTGCGCATTTTGACCCGAGACGAGTTCAGCCTGCAGACGCACTACATTGAGCAGGAGCTGGGCACACTCTTGTCACTGGCACGCATAAATACCAGCACCAACGAGGAGGAATCACAGGCCTCACTTGGCGATGCACAGGCGGAGGTTATTGCTGAGGCTCTAAAATGCCTTTGCAACTTGGTCTACCAAAGTGCCGACTGTCGGCGTCAGTGTCTGCGTCAGCACAGCCTAGATGCGATTGTCAAGCGTTTGGGCAGCGCTTCGGCGACACGTTATCCGTGCACCTTGGAATACTATGACATGAAACTGTTGTTTTTGCTCACCGCACTTGAGCCAACAGCGCGCACACGCCTCCAAATTGATCTCAACGGACTGACCTATATGACCAAATGGCTGGACGACAAGTTGGTCGAGAGCGCAACTGGCCCCAGGGACAATGACGATCAGCTCAACATCATCTGTGAGTTGCTCAAGGTTATGTTCACGGTTACCAGTGCGCCGGATAAGAGCCCCAATGAGTACGAGATCCAAAGTCTCCATTTGACCGGCGTACTGCGGGAGCTCTTGTTGCGCTTTGGTAGCTTTTCCACGGAACGGGAGCGCGCCGTTGTGACACATGCCATTAACCTGTTGACCAACATATCGAGCAGCTGCCTCACCGAGCTCACGCTCAAATGCAGCAATTCAGAAACGGAAACGGAGAGTGTACAGAGTGCACCTGCTGCAGGCGCCGCACAGGCTTCACCTTCGTCTCCGTCCAAATGCTGTGCTGTGTGCTTTGAGAAGCGCAACTTGCGCACCCTGGCGGTGCTGTTGGACTATCTGCGTGGTGGGCTCGCACAACAGGAGAAAGAGGCCAGCTCCCACGAGCTGCTGTCACCAGTGCTGACCGTACTTGTGAAGTGTGCGCGCAGCGATCGGACAATGCGCCACTATTTGCGAAAGGAGATTTTGCCGCCGCTGAAGGACGTTAGCAAGCGGCCAGAGATTGGCAACGAGCTGCGCAATCATCTATGCCGCTTCCTCACGCTGCCTGCCATGATACTGCGCGATCTTGCTGCTGAGCTTCTGTTCATACTGTGCAAAGAGGATGTCGGTCGCATGATCAAGTACACCGGCTACGGCAATGCGGCTGGCTTGTTCGCCAAGCGCGGCGTGCTCGACTGCCGGCGTATTGAGGGCGCCAATTACTCTTCGGACAGTGAGGACAGCGATACGGAGGAGTACAAGCAGCAACAGCAGAGCTTCAATCCGGTGCTGGGATGCGTCGAGCAGCCTAAACGCAATCCGCTCGAAGGCATGTCCGAGGAACAAAAGGAATACGAGGCGTTGCAGCTGGTCAATCTGCTGGAACAGCTGCGCAAGGATGGCATCGTCCAGCCGGCGCTAATTGACAAGGATGGCAAACCGCAGCCACTGGAACATATACTACAGCTGCAGGAGGAGCTGCCCCAGCAGCAGCTTGAGCAAAAGCGCAAAACATAAACCTCGGATCGCGCCGATCCGCGAAACGTTCAACATGCAATACAATCGTTTGGGGTCTTCCAAATTGTGGCCGCAGAAGCACCGTCTCCTCGCCCAAAAGATGCAGCCACGCTCTATATTGGAACACTGCAGCACTTTTTTTATACATACACAATATAATATACGGCCGCAATGCTTTATGGATGCCGTTTCAATCTAATAGACAAATTGAACTAAGTTTTTGTGTAATATTTAAACTCCTTGTAATTCCAGTATACATTTACTAAGCTAATATTAGGCCACAACAGAGCTAGATAGTTATAGACAAGAGGAGACAAAAATCCATATATATTTTGCTTCAGAGTTAGGAAAGTGTATTTGTCATCTATCTTAATTATATACCTGTGTATTACCGCTTAAGCTCAACAACCAAAAAAAAGAACATTTTAAAGCATACCTAAAAATTGTACCTATATACCCATATTTGATCATAAGAAGGAACAACTTGTATATTATTTAAATTATTTTCATTCAGTATGCATACATAAAATCCTATATAGAGCTTTATTGTGTTCAATTTTGATAGTCAGTGGGCTTAGTTGCCCACAGATTTGCAATTAACAATTATATGTATCTACTATATAGATGATATATTTACTTTATACACACATATATATGAATGTACTTATAGTTGCTGGAACTAAATACATACTATGCTTAATAAAAATTCACTGTGAACAAAATGTTTTTATTGTATATTGGTGTAACTGCGGTTTTTTCTTTCAACCGAACCTTGATTGAAACCAAAGCCAATATAAATACTAACATTAATAACGCCCATATACTTGAATGCAATACAAAATACATATGTACATACATAGTGTTGTGACTTTTCGCTATTCAAACGTCACGCCAGCCGCCATAAATTGCCAAAGTTGTTGCTTGCTGCTGCTGACACGAGAAACAAGCGCAATTTATTTTTAGGCTGCAGTCTCAGTGCACGCGGTGACGAAGCTGAAGACGAATACGAAGCCGAAGACGTATTTGAAGCTACAGACGAACAATAAGTAATAGTGCAGGCTATTCGCCTCAAAACTTACGGTACTATTTTCGAAGCAGAATCGTCTGCTGCTAGTGTGGTTTTTGTTGTTATACTCGTTCACGAAGTGAAACTAGTATATTGGTTTTGTGCAATGTCCGTCATGCTGTCCGTCTGACCGTCTGTCCGTCCGGATGAATGCAATATTTTTCGGCGCTATTAAAGATAGAGACTTGACATTTTCGATATATACGTGTAGGTTTCTGCTTCAGACAAAGTGTTATGATTTTTGTGCCACGCCTACTGGGAGGCTGGCAAATCGATAACATGTCGATACACCTCAAATCACAATTCGATAAAAGCTCAATATTTCCCATATTAGTAAAGTTAGAGTCACCAAATGTTGTATGAAGATTGCAGGTGACCTCCTCCAAAAATTGCGACCTTGATTTTCCGGACACGCCCACTAGAACGCCCCCACCCCCGCCTTAAAAAATCGGAAATGGCTATATCTCCCACAGTTTTTGAGTTAGAGTCTCCATATTTGGAATATATATTACTGGAAAGTTCCTCCAAACATCACAGGAACAATTTTCGGGCCACGTCTCCCTTCTGCCTCCGTAATCGCTAAAACCGATATATTTGAAAGCTCAAGCCCGTCCCCGCAAAGTGCGTAAGCCTACATATATCTCTTACAGTTTGGAAGCTAGAGTCACCAAAATTTAAACGTTTTTAGATGGCTGGTCGCCTCCTTTAAAGGAAATTTCCTGGCCACGCCCACCCCCGCCCGCGTAAATCGCAGAAAGCTACATATATCCCACAATTTTGGAGCTACAGTTACGAAACTTTAAAGGTAGATGGCTCGTCACTCAATTTAAAGCTCGGTAAACAAATTTCCCGGCCACGCCCACTCCCGCCCCTACAAACCGTGAAAATCTATACCTCCCACAATTTTAAAGCTTGATTCACCAAATTTGGCAGACAGTGTTTGGGTGACCTCCTCTTAAGATCGAGCCAAAAAATGTTGGACACGCCTACGTCAGCCCCTACGAAATTTAAAAATTCTATATTTTTCCAAAATAACTATAATAACTTCTATATACTGTGAACGAGTATACGCAGTCAACTACGTCCGACTGCAACGTTCTTTCTTGTTTTTTCTCTATTGGCACTTTAATAAAAAAAACGGCTAAATATTTGACAATATACTAGTAAAATGGCTATTTGTGCAATGCTTTAAATGACGTTTTCTTTTAACACAAATTTCCTTTATTTGACTTATATTTTTATTTGGTTAGCTATTAATAAGTACTATAAGAAATAAAAAACGAATTCGAAATTAATTTTTAATTAATTAAATTAAAGTATCAAAAACAAAATTGTTTTATGTTTCACCTAGAAAATTAGTATATATGAAATTTTTTGTAATATGGAAAATTATTTTCTAAGCAACAATTATTTAAACAAATTAACTCTCTTAATAATTAAGTTTTTGAATTATCTGCAGCATGCAGGACATTAAACCTGATCAATCATGGCCCGTTCGGCAACGATAGCTTGCTTTAAGTCCTTTAGGGTATCGTACTGCTTTGTACCGGCATAAACTTTTGCTGCAAGGATGCCCAATAGATCCTTAATTGGATTTAAGTCCAGACGCATAGCCGGCCACTTTATCAGCGGTATATTATGGGTGTCAAAATAAACTAATGTAGTCCGGGCAACATGAATCGGCCCATTCATTATCTTGCTGAAACTTCCATTGATCACCATTGAAATGCTCAGCAAAGGGAGTCAGTTCACTGTCAACTATATATGCCTGAGCACTCATCCGGCCGGTTATAAAGCATATTGGAGACTTGGTTTTAGAGCTAAAGGCAGACCATATCAGAAGCGATCCACCGCCATGGTTCCGCTTGTAACACGTCCCACGACAAAGTGAATAATAACGGACCAAGGTGACTTCCTTGTGGTACTCCGGAAGTAACTTGAACAGGTTTAGAGACCAGGCCCTTGCAGTAAACTTTTTGGGTTCTTAAAGATAAATAGTTAGATATCCAAAGAATTAAGTTATTTGGGAATCCCAGAATATGAAGCTTATGCAGTAAAAGCGAATGATTACCAGAGTAAAATGCCTTACAAAAATCAGTGTAAATAACATATGTTTCCATTTTATTTTGGAATCTCTTAATAACAAAAGACCTGAATTCCAATAAGTTAGACGTAGGAGATCTATATTTCATAAAACCGTGCTGGCAGGGTGAAATTAAAGATCGGCAAAGATGTTGTAGTTGAAAGATAAATAGTTAGATATCCACAATCGTGTTTCTTCATACAATTTTCATTCACTCATTCGTTTTGCGATACAAATTAATTACGTGGGGAAAACATAAATACTTGCTTAGCCTTTTTAAATTGGTTAAATTTGTTTTCGTAGATCATACACAGATCTAGAATATTTCCCTTTCTGAAGGAAGAATACCGAGAAGAAGAGCCGCTAAGTAATGTGCGCAGATTGCGGCGATTATTTGTATATGTGTGAATAGAGGGTTGAATTGCATGAAACGACAGCTCTCAGCCGGGTGCAGGGTATCTCCTGACGAGAACTGCCAACTAGAGCATTGTTTTTTGTACGGGTATTCGCTTTATTAATTTCAGTTTGATTACAATTAAGATTTACGAGCTAAAATCAGTTGTGGTTAACTGATATTTACGATTTAAAAGTTGAAAGTTGAGAAACAAAAAACGCCATAAACAGTTGTAAGCTTTATATAAACCAATACGGAAATTTAAAAAAATACGAAAGTCACTTAAATGCAGGCAACAACATTGCAACTGATATTAATTCAATAATTGGGCTGGTCTTTGAATGTGTTCGAAAATCTTCAGGTTCTGGGGATTATCGAAGGAAATAAGCAAGCAAAGTAATTAATCATAGCGAGGATTTGATGTGCTATGATGATGACGTCATCACCAACCCATGTGTAAGATATACTTAGTGCCTACGATCGAATGCAGGGCAGGAAACGATATTTCGTACGTCTAAAGCATTTGTTTTTGTTTTTACAGCATTAGAAGAAACCATCTTGTTTTTTTTCGGTCTAACTAATTAAAAGTTTAACTCTATTCGAAGCTATGGCACATGATATGTATATGTATGTACATGTTTGTATATTTCGCAAGATGTTTGTTGATAAGTTCGTTGCCGTGCTGAATTTGTTCTTCTCGTTGGCTTTCGTTTTTTATTATTTTTGTATTTGTCGTTGTTGCTTGAAATCGTTCGATATTGGCCCGACATAAGGCTGCCGCGCTACTTGCGAGTGGCATGCGGCTCCCCGATTTTGACCTGATCGAAATTATCATAAAAATTGGCCTCCTGAATGCGCAGGCGATCACAGCACGGGCCCGTCGGCTGATGCCGTTTGGCATTCAGTCCCAGCTGATTGTCTCGCTTCTTCCAGTTGTCCTCCAGGCTCTGCATCTGCACTGGATCCGAAAAGTAGTTGGCATACAGGCACGACACGGGATGGGGCTTCGCTGGCTCCAGGCTCTCCTTGCGGCTGGCCTGCGTCGGCGACGAACGACGCCGCGAATGCGCCGGCGGCACTGGCTGGGCGTGGCAGCTGCCGCTCTTATACACGTTGCACAGATCGGGCAGCTCGTAGGCGTTGGCGTTGTTCTCGTCGCGTGCCAGAAACTCGCGCATCTGCAGCTGCTTCTGCTTGTCGCGCTCCAGCTGGGCGCTGCTGACGTTCAGCTGCGGCTGGTCCGTCTCCACGCCGGAGTCGCTCTGTGGCGATCTAGCTGGCCCCACCGGCGGCGGCGATGACTGCAGCAAACGTTCGATGTGATGGCGCAGGCTTTGCTTGGTGAGCAGCTGCTGGTTGTCCTGCACGTAGTGGAACAATTGCCGCTTGCACTTGGCCATCTCCTCCTCCAGGCGACTGAGGCGCGTCTTGTAGCAGATGAAAGCGGCCGAAGCATTTGCCACTTTTAAGGTGCCCTCCGGCTTTTCAGCGACAGTCGCTTCCGGCTGGGCCACCGCGTCCGTGGCCACCGATTGGCGCGTCGTACCCTCCGGCGTGTAGAAGCGTTCGCTCTCGTCCTCGGGGTGCGCTTTCGGTCGATCCGGCTGCTTGGATGCATCCTTTGCTACTTGCTGCATCTGATGCTTATGGGGCTGCTGCTGCTGCTGCTGCTGCTGATACAATGCGTCGGCTTCGTTGATTTTATTCTTCTTCTGCTTGAGCTCCTGGTGCTCCAGCTTCAGGCGCTCCAAAGTTGATGTCAAGTCCATCGGCTTGTGCTCCTTGCGAAGTTGCTGCTCCTGAGCCTGGGCCTGAATCTGGGCCTGGGCGTGAGCCTGCGCCTGGGCCACCTGCACGGCTTTGGACTGCACTCGCTCCACGACATTCGTGTGGGCGTGGGCCAACTTTTTCAATTGCAACCGGGTCACGTCTTGACCAGGCGATTGGGTTATTTGCTCGTTGCGTGTTTTGATCAACTGTGTGATGCGACACGTGGTCAACTCCTGGGCATACGATTCGGCAGCCTGCTCTTCAATTGGCGGTTCCACGTGTGCCTTCGCCTGGCTCTTGACATGATCCGCCTCCTTGCTCTTGCACTGTCGCCGCTCTTTGCAATCCTTGCGCAGCTTGCGAACGCGCGCACGCAGCTGAGCCGTTGACGGCAGCGCCTCCGGTTCGGGCGGCGGTGGTACGTGTATGGGCATAGGTCCGGGCACGGGCACCGGTTCCGTCCACAAGCGCAGCGGTTGCTGCGCTGGCGGCCCATGGGCCACAACTGGTGTCGTCAGTGGCGCCGCAACGGGCGCCTGCCACAGGCCACCGCCGATGCAGCGCGGCGCCGTTGCAGCCACAGCGGCCAGCTCCCGGCGCAGTGCCACCTGCGATGGCTCCACGGCAACACTGGTGGCAATGCGACGCAGCTGGGTGGGATCGTTGGGGCAGCGCTTGCTGCGATGCATCTGATGCCGCTCCAGCTGTTGCTGTTGCATTTGTTGCTGCTGCAGCTGCTGTTGCTTCTGCTGATGTTGCTGCTGCAGATGTTGCTGCTGCAGCTGCTGCTGCTGCATCTGCTGTTGGTGCTGCTGTTGCATCTGCTGTTGGTGCTGCTGTTGCATCTGCTGCTGCTGCAACTGTTGCTGCTGCTGCTGCTGATGTTGCCGCAGCTGGTAGTGCTGCAGTTGCCGCTGCTTCCGCTGCTCATCCGCCCAGGGTTTGCTCAAACTGGAGGCCGCCTGTGTGGCCATCTCCACTTGTCCAGCTGCTTGGAAATTGCTTGCGGATGGTCTATGAAGTGAAGCAAGGAGTAGGAGTGGGATGAGCATTTCGTGATAAAGAGGCGTGGCAGTTTGGGAAATGGTGGCAAAGGCGAAGTTCTTGTTGAAGTGTGTAAAGCGCAGAGAGCTCTTGCATAATATTTAACTATATCTTCAGCAATGCAATGTTTATTAAACAAGTCCCTAAATCAAATATACAACTGCTATTTTCATAATTACTTTTATTTATTTATTTTGGATAACTAACTTTTTCTAGTACTAAGTAACTGCAAATGTCGACTAAATTCCGTTCGAGATTAAATTGTGCCCTTGGTTTCTTACTAACCACAATTTGCCCTTTGCAACCAATACAAAACAAGCAAGAACGGGCGGGCGGGAAATTTGTTTATCCGTATTTAAAGGGGTTGATCACTAATCTACCTTGGTGACTCAAGCTCTAAAACCGTGGGATCGATTTCACGATTCGTGGGGGCGGAGTGGCTGGGGGGCATGGTCGAGATATCAAGGTCCCAATTTTTGGGGACGGTCACCAGTAATCTACATACCAAATTTTGTGACTAACTTTAATATGTGGGAAATATTCACCTCTTATCGATTTGCGATTTGAGGTGTATCGACATGTTTTCGATTTGCCAGCCTCCCAGTGGGCGTGGCACAAAAACCTTAACAGTGTCTGAAGCAGACAACTATAAGTACATATCCAAAATTTCAAGTCTCTATCTACAAAAGCACCGAAAAAAGTTGAGTTCATCCGGACATTGCAAAAACCCATATAATCTTTTCGCTTCGTGAACGAGTATGAAAGTATAAATTTCAAAAATGTGTAAGGGGGAGTACATGATTTCTTGACAAAAAAATTTAAAAAAAATGTATTTTTAATAATGCATATATTTGAAGTGTTGAATCAATCTAAAGCACAGAACGTGAATAAAATGCCGTCAAACATGAAAATCGGTTCAATTTTGACAAAGTTATGGGGGTTTCAAATATGGATGTGAGAGCTTTACATGTCAACATTTGTAAATTTTATGCTGTCTATACAAATTATATATACATTTTTGACTATTCTCACGCCCCGAGTGGGTGTAGCCAAGATATTATAACTATATTTCAAAAATTTAAAGTCTAGCTTCATAGCGACGAAAAAAATTGCGATCATACGGACGACGTTGCACAAACCCAATATACTCCTTTTCCTTAACTTCTATAAAGACCCCAAATTCAAACTCATTCTTAAATAAATTATATAAGGTAAAGTATCTAACCCCAAAGACAAAAGTACAGTCGCGGTAAAAACATGTAAGGTCTGTACGAGATGATTATAGTGCCAAATGTACCTACGATGAATGGTTGCACAGGAATCGCTTCTAATCTGTAAAAGCACAATCGAGTTCCGAGGGATTATATCGAACACATTGTTTATAATTGTACTGAGCTGTCGCAACTAAATACATGTGACTAGGAAACGGGATGTGGAGTCATCAATGACGCTGAACAGCTCGAGGAACACGTTGGAGTTGATGTTGTTGTTGGCTTTTAGTCGTTGATTCAATCGATGCTGATGCTGAGGCTGAAGTTGACGTTGACGTTGACGTCTCCCGCCCACTTTTATGAAGTGAAACTCGCTGCAGATGTTGCTTGCAGTTGTCTGCGGTCTTTGTCATGGATGTGGTTTTAGTTGTTGTTGTGGTGGTGTTCGACGGTGAGCGTCTATGCTACGAGCGACGATATCTGCAAAAGCGAGCGAGCAGCTAGAGAAGCCTCTAAACGGACCTTGTCCTGTGCACAAGACAAACAACCATCCAGCCCCGTGCCCCACGCTTTGCGCCACCAAACCACCAAAAAGGAAATCATGCTCACTCACCTGTTTTTGCACACCGATTTGACGACTCGGGTGGTGAGATTTGCTTGGACATCGTAGCTGGCTGGTGGGGTCGTCTGTGTGGCGCTGCTGTTGCGGGCGGTGGAGCGCATCTCCGGCGCAATCATCTCGTACAGAGTGGAACGATACTCGTCCACACCGTAGCGAACGTCGTCGTCAAGCGGCGGCTTGATGTCTGTGCGCAGCTCCATGTTCGCGGAGGCGGTACGAAAGCGATGAACATAGGAGTGTGCGATTGCCTCCCGGGCGGTCAGCCGGCCATCCGGATCGAGCACCAACAGCGACTTGACCAGCGACATCGCATCGTCGCAACAATTGCGCAGCATCTCATCCAGCGAGTGACGGCGATCGCGCACAATCTTCTTGCTGAGCAGCACCGATCCGAAGCTGGCGCCAATCGACTCGATATCCCGATCCGTCACATCCGGCAGCGCGTTCACAATCTTCTCAATCTGCAACATGGTGGCAGGTAATAGTCTGCGGCTGCCCAGAGACGTGTGCTAAATACCTGATTGATCGTGCTGGTGCCCTGGAAGAGCGGCTTCTGGCGAATCATCTCGCCCAGTATGCAGCCCAGGCTCCACATGTCAATGCCCTTGGTGTATCTGCAGACAAATCGGTTCAGTGAAATAAAAGTTTTGGGCTTCTCACTGCTTACTTGCGACTGGCCACCAGAATCTCGGGTGCACGATACCAACGCGTCGCCACATAGTCCGTCAACATGGCCTCATTATCCAGCTCGTCCTTGCATTCCAAGTCCACGTTGCTACGTCGTTTCGGACACAGTGTGCGCGCCAGCCCAAAGTCGGCAACTTTAAGTCTGCGATAAAAGTTATATATATGTGTAAGCATCTGAACCAACTACCCAATTCTATTTTACACGGTTTTGAAATTTTTGAAATTTTTATTAAATTTCTGTTATTCTCACTCCTCACATTTTTTCTTTTTAAATATTCAATTAATTCTTAGCCCCTCCGAATTTATTTTTTATTTAGTTTATTGTATCATAGAAATAAATTCGAGGAAACAAAAAATTAAGCCAGAGCAACACAGGCCTTCAGGCTGCCTTCCGAATTAAAGATAAAACTTTCACTTCAGGATATGAATGTAAAAAATTGTCAAAATGAACAACTTTATTTTTGTTTGATTTGGCTTTGATTAAATCGCAACTTACCTGCATTTGCTGTCAATAAGAATGTTGCTGGGCTTGAGATCCCTATGGATGACATTTCCCGAGTGCATGTATTTGATCGCGTTGATCAGCTGATACATGACAAAGCGCTTGTGTATGTCCTTAAGGACGTCCCCTTTTTTGATAACATTGTGCAGATCACTGTCCATGAACTCAAACACCAAATAAAAGTCCAAATTGTTGGCAGCCCTTAGTAATAAATATATTTATATATATGTAAGTAAGAACATTGCAGATGTAAAAAAATCAAAAGCGGTCTTCGTTATAATTGGAAAAAGATCGATTTTTAATTACTGGGGCGGGAGGAGGTTCTCCGAAAGCTGCCTACCATATATATATATATATATATATATATATATATATATATATATATATATATATTATCGATGCCCTGCCCCCAGCGGCTTACTCGTCCCAAGATATACAGATGTATTTGTAATCTCTGAAAAAATCGCTTCTATCTAACTTTAAAGCTGAGGGAGATGCATAGATTAAATTAAATTGCCACGCACCCAGTGCGCGCATCAAAAGAATCTAAGCACTTTATCCGACGCGAGTATATATTCAAAGTCCCTAGGCGTTCACTTCGTGTATTTATTCGAGTGTAATAAATGGTATTAGAGCATACTGAAGTATGGATCGCTAGGACTTACTTGAATATATCCAGCATACGAATTATGTTGGGGTGATGGCGAAAGGCGCGCAGGAAGACAACCTCGCGATAGGTGCGCTGTGCGTCAGTTTCATCCCGGAAGGCATCGTAAATCTTCTTGAGCGCCACGGTGTCCTTTTGCCGCTTGTCCGTGGCCTTCCACACAATGCCGTAGGCGCCCTTGCCCAAGCGCTGGGGATGTATCGAACGTGCGATAACGATAACGTCATATCGAAGATTCGATAGTGATGAGAACAACAATTGCTTACCTTGCGCACTTCAAAATAACGCTCGACATTCTGATCGAGCTCATGGATGCGTCGCTCCTGAGCGTTCGATTGCCTCTCGGCCATTAGCTTCTCCTTCTCCTTCTCCTTGATCCTTTCCTTATGCTTCTCCTTGAGCAACGGCCTATGTAGCAGCTCGCTCTTCCGGACCCGCATGTGTTGATGCGCCTCCTGCTGCCTGTCCGACGGCTGGGGCTTTGGCTGCTGTTGATGCTGCTGCGGGTGCTGCTGTGGAGGCTCCTGTTGATGCAACTCCTGCTGCTGTTGCTGTTGCAGTTTCCGATGCCGACGACGGTATTTCCGCTTTTCCACCTCTAGCTCTGGAATAGCAATGATGTTGTCAGCAAAGCCACCAACTTTTCGCACGACGTGGCGTCGGTTGGCCTCGTCCTGGGCGGGCGCCAGCTTGTGGCGAGCACTCGAACACCAGTTATGGCGCCTGGGGAGTGATGCGGGTGGGACATGATGTTGGTGCTTGGGTGCTTAGCTGCATAGTGTCAAGTTGTTGCTGTTGTCGCCTTAATGCTCCCAACTGGCAACTCCCTTTCAGCATCGCGTGTGAATGTCGCAGTCGGCTTCGCATTTGCATCAACTCCATATGCAAACGGGCCGCTCAAGTATGTATGTTAAAAAGCAACAGCAACAACAATAGCAACAACAATAACATCAATAGAGGCAACAGCAAATAATCATGAGGCAATTTGATTGAAACTGAATTATTGTTAGATCGATCGAAAAGCGAAAGTGGGCGACAACAACAACAGCGGCAAAGGACAAAGGCAGGGCAAACAATTTGGCCTAGCAATGCCAACAAATGGACAAATGGAACCAGGACTCTTGAGTGCCCGGGGCAACGTCGCATGTTGTTGCTGTTGTTACTGTTATTGTTGCCATTGCAATTGCCAGCCAGCGGCAGCCCCACAAAAAACAATCAAGCAACGCCTCAAATGCCATCGACTCCTGAGCATGCAATCGAGAATCGAGCATTATTATTGTTTAACAATAAAAATATGCATAAAGAACATACAAGTAATAACGTTGCAGTCGGGTGTAGCCGACCGTGCAATACTCGATCACAAAGTAATAATCAAATCAATTTTTTTCGAAAATGAGCACGGGTGATTTGTGACAATTGTTTCAAATTTGATTTACAACAATGCATATACATATGTATGTTAAATGAAGAATCAATCTTCACCATGACCAAAATGTCACCAGCCATGAAAATCGGTTAAGTTTTGCATTTTTGCATAATTTTTGTCAAAATATTTTACCATCTCAGAACGGGTTTTAGTATTGTTTTGCATACTAATTGTGACAACCAAAATTGCTTAAAATATAAATTTACAATTCTATATTGTGAAAAAAAATTGTTCGAAAATAAGTAGGGAGTACTTTTTTTTTTTACAAAAATACAACGAAAAATTTATTCTCAATAATGCATATATTTTAAATGCAGAAGCAATTGCATCTAACATGAATATCGATTAACTTTTACCACTATTATGGGAATTTGAAATATGGAAGCAATAGATCCGCGAGCTTTACATGTCAAATTATTGGTCAATTTTAATCTTGTCTCTAGCAACAGCAAAACGTATATTGCACAAACCCAATAAACTCTTTTCACTTCGTGAACGAGTATAAAAATGCCCATAAAGTACATGAAAATGCACGTTAAAAATACACTCTCCTGTCGAACTGAGGCTGAAGTACAAAATATTCAATTGGATATCAAATTGAGGGCGATTTCAAATAATTCCTTAGTTTTAAATCAAAAAACAATTTAGAAAATAACTTTATTTTATGCAATTTAAATTCATTCTTTGTATAGTTCTTTTCGAAATTCAGTATTTAACTGATTGGACTAAATATGTTTGAATAACGCCCTGTTCGAGAAGAATTCTGATTTAAAAACCTACAACCAAAGCTTAATGCTTTCGAGCAGTACAAAATTCTAGAAGGGAACTTATGCAGCACAGTGTAGGTAGCCAAGCTGAAAATGGCGCAGCTACTTGAAAAGTGCCAAAATGCATGTCACTTACCTGCCGACTGAATGATGTGGGGCAACTGGAGCTGCCCGGGTGGTGCACCTAGAAGAGCCGAGCCGAGCCGCAGGAACCGCTGGCAAACGAAATATATGCAGCTGCTAGAGTACCGACAACATCAACTTAGAATTTGCGCACGATATACCATTAAAAAAAAACACGAAAAAAAGATAAAATAATTAAGACCAAAAACGAATCCAAAAGAAACTGTGGAAGACACGCAGTGGAAGAAATATGGTATCAAATGGCCTTTGCTTGGAGCTCAGAAGAACGCACCTCTTATAAGTCCACGATTTTGAACAACGTAAAAGCAATGAAACGAAAAGCAAGCGACGACACTTGCAGTGATTGATTGATCGATTGATTGATTGATTGCTGGATTGATCAGTTTCAGTCTTCGTTTGCAAATCGGGTATTAATTGACCGCCATCAGCTAATTAGCTACTGTCGCGCTTCTTTAATTGGATTGAAGATAATGTTGTAACTGCTGCGACTTTAAAATTTGAACGTTTTCCACTTGCGGACCCGCAAATCTTTCGAATCACGCTGTTCAATTTGAGTACTGCACTTGAACATATATTTATCCATATACTATATATATATATACATATATACATATAAGGGATACCGTCTTGGATAACTCGCGTTGTGATTTTTGAAAAATAAGATCAAAAGTTGAATACAAAATTGTGTGTTTTTTATTGTCGAGTTGTGTAGAAGGTATACAAAATATGGATGCCAAATGTCTACGACATTTGTAAAGATCAACTCGACTAACGCCCTGACTACTGGGTTTCCCAACTGTCTCTAGTTGGTCTACTACGATATGCAAACATGTATTAACATATTTCCATTGCGTCTCGGCGCTTGTTTCTTTTATTTACTTTGGTGGTTATGGTAATAGCTTTGTATCGTTGTCCCGCAGGAAGCATCATTCACATGCGGAGCATATTAACACATGGATACGGTGGTTTTAGACATTTATTTAATGTATTATTTGGGGAAAAAGCTAAAACGCGCCAGAAATAAGCTACATTTTAGAACAGCTTTTGCTGAAACCTAAGGCTTAAGACAAATGTCTAAATTCTAATAACTGGAATAAGGTCACACTGTGCAAACTAACTGCAAAAGCGTATGCTGCTTGCTGTTCACTCTTAAGGCAGGTCAACCGATATGAGCGAGAGAGAAATATAAAATGACGTTGGCTGTCAACTAAAGCATGAATGATATCAACTTAAAGTGGTTAGCTCAGTGTAGTTGCCGACAGGTTGCTATCAATAAATATTTTTGATTCTTAGTTTTCAATAACAAACACGGGAGAGCAGACTTGGCAACGTACAGCGTACAGCACAAGGCGAGAGAGCGAGAGAGAGAGAGTAAAATTCTGTTGATCAGGTTGCTGGTGGTAACGTTAGACAGCTAACTGTTCATATCATATATTCATATCCATGGTGATCGGGTGCGGTGTATTTTACATATAGTGCATGTCAAATTTATTAGTGTTTGCTTATTGGAATAGGCGGGAGAGAAGGGGATTACAAAGGGGATAGCTTAGTTGCTAAAAGCATAATATAGCGTGTTCCGTTAAAGCACGACCAGTTTATCAATTAGGCTTGATATACTAGTTTTTTTGTTTCTTTTTTTGTCATTTCTTGTGCGTCTTCTGCTGATAGATCAACTTGAGTTGTTGTTGTTTTTGCTGCTGCTGCTGCTGCTGCTGCTGCTGTTGCGGCTGCTGCAATAGCTGTTGCTGTTGCTGTTGCTCCAATAGCTGCTGTTGCAGCAACTGCTGCTGTTGTTGTTGCTGCTTCTGCTGATGCAGCAGCTGGTAATGCTGCTGCTGCTGCTGCACCTGCTGATAGTGCGCCTGCCGACGCTTCTGCTTCTCCAGCTCGGCAAAGTGCTCCTGCTGCTTGCGCACCAGCTCGTCCATCACCTCGTGATTGTAGGTGGAGTGGAGCATAAGACCCAGCAGATTGGCGCGCGAGCTGAGCTGCTGTCGCAACTGACGCTCCTGCTCCATCAGATCATCCATTTTTAGCCATTGACGCACTCGCTCCAGATCGATCTCGGCCCTACGTATCTTCTCCCAGGCGTAGTGCTTGAAGCAGTTCTTTTTGGGCGCGCGACAAAATTCACCCGTGGGATTGAAAACGTTGTGAACGAGCGGCGCCCCGCAGACATCCGTATCGCTAACCTTGGGATCCTTGCTGTGCTCCGGGCAGAGCACGCGCAAGCGCTTACAATACGTTTTGCTGGCCGGATTGTAAAAGTCGCAGAACATATTGTTGCCCTCCATGCGGGTCTGAAAGATGCTGCCGAAGCTGGCCTGCGATTCATATTTGTTGAAGCACTTCTCCATGTGCTTAATGGCGGTGCGCGAGTGTATCTCGTGGCCGCATGTGATGCAGTACATGCTCTGCTCATCCTCTACATCGCCGTTATCCTGCGGCCGTTGCTTGTCTATGGAGCTGCGTTTCGCTCGCTCCACCACCATGTTGAGCTCCTCAGCACGTTTCTCCAGTTCGGCGAGTGCGAAACGCACCATCGACTGCTTTTGTCGTATGACCTCAAGCTGTTCGCGATTCTCCTCGGCCGCGTGGCACGGCGTCAGATTCCATTCCTGCAGTCGCTGCGGCAGCACCTGGAATATACGATTCGTAGCGAGATTGAAGCCGCACTTGTCGCTGCAGTATTTACTTTGCGGTCGGGCCTGACAACGGCAGCTGGGTCCGTGGCATTGTCGCACACCCTCTAGCTCTGGATGCACAAACACCTCCGGACTAACGGAGCGCACGACTTTGCCTTTCCGCTGCTGCTGGTTCGCGTTGCCCTTATCGCGTTTGCGACCCGCCGCCGTTGACGGATTCGTCGGATGCGCCGCCTGGATCACACAGGTGCGATAAATGCAGCGCGGCTTGTGGCCAACGCGTGTGCGACAGGCGTCGCACTGATTGCAGTTGGGTCGCCGGCAACCGTCGCATGTGCCACAGCGTCTGGTCGCCTTTGTGTCTTTGGCCATGCTGTTGTTTTTTTTAGCACCAGTGCCGCTAATGCCTGCCGCGGCCGCCCCACCACCCGCTTGGCCAGACGACGCGCCGCTTGTGGAGCCAAAATTGCTGCTGCTGCTGGCGGCACCTGTTGCCGCAGCCGTAGCGGCTGCACGCTCTGTCGCCACCAGACGGAATATAGTCTGCAGCTCGGGATTCTCCTTCTTGCATTTGCGGCAGTAATACTGCTTAATGTGCTTGGCCTCCTTCTCGGTGATGCCAATGCAGTCGCCGTGATACCATTCCTCGCAGCCATCGCAGCCGCTGCAAAAGGTGTTCGTCACTCGCAATAACGGTCAACTAGCTTATTCAACTTACATCATGAATCTGGAGCAGTCGGATGTACGACATATGCAGTAAGCTTGATCATCTTGCTTCAGTATTGTCGCTATTTTGGATTTGCGCTCGGGCAAATCGAATTCGCGGGCGATCTCCTCTTTCTACATGTGGACAAAGTTAAACCTTATATGTACATGTATTTGTTGTTTTGCATTAATTACCGATCTCTTGTATTTTCGTTTATCCGCCATGCTTGCGTAGGACACCACCAAACAGACAAAATTCGCCACCCACTAACAACAACAGATATGTGATATGAATTGTTGATATATTATCGATAGACTTGTATTGACATATTTCATTTTCGATATCATTGTCGTGACAATATCTAAAGGGGGCTGCTTTACAAATATCGACTCGCATGGGTTTCTTTAAAAATCTAACAATCTCAAAATCCATCAAATAAATCCACGTACGTATCTATTGCATTACTTAATGAAATAATAAGCAACACTTCGTTTAAATACTATCGGTATAGTAATTACAAAGACAGAGTTGCCAGCTGGTCATAAAGTGTACAATTTGACAGTATTTTACAATCAAAGATAGTTAGTATTTTTTGAATAGTGGTCATACTATCCTCAAATTTAGGAAAAGGTTTTTTAAAAACATAAACCAAAACGAATTATTAGCTGTCATCCACTTGGAATGGGCGTGACTGTGCTACAACCGTATCCATTGCCTGAGGGCAAGTCTGGCTCCCACATCATTGATCACCTGGGCAAGCGCCTACTTTCACTGGGCGCAACCCATGCCGGCCAATTTCTGGTGGATTGCGAGACATTTATCTCGACACCACAGCACGGCACACCGACAAGAGCTGTTCATGTGCTGCACAATTCCGAGTATCCGGCTTCCACGTTCTCGATAATTGACAATGGCACTGGTAAACAAGTTGCCCTTGTGGCCGATAGCATCTTCGATTTGCTAATGCTGAAAATGACGTCCACCTTCACATCCAAGAAACAAACGAAAATTGAATCGCGCGGCGCTCGCTTTGAGTATGGTGATTTCGTCATCAAACTGGGCTCAGTTACCATGATGGAGCACTTTAAGGGCATACTTATTGAGATTGAGTATAGGCCTTGCGTGACGCTCTCCTATTGCTGGGAAATGATACGCGAAATGCTGCAAGGCTTCCTCGGCATCAGCGTTGCCAAGGAGTATCCGACCTACTTTACCACACAGACGATCATGACCGCAATGGGCCAGCAGCAGTTGCACGCCAAACAGAACGACATCTACGAGCCGATGGATACGGTCAAGCAGTACTTGGAGCACTTTACCAACTATCGCAAGCACGTACAGCTGCACGGTGCACTGGGCAGTGTCGGTGGATCTCTTGGCTCCGTGATGCTGCCCTCGACCGTTGGTGTTGGCGTTGGCATGGGCCGTGCATGATGCGAGGTAAAGCTGGAGCCACCAGATGCCACCTAGTCTCCAGCGACCAAATTTTGTATGAGCAAAAACTCAATTGGAAATGAAATTTTTTCTTTTTTATTATTATTTTATAAGTATTTGTAACACAATAGTTGTATATAATATATAATATATGTATATGTATGGTAATATCTTATAATTTGTATACGTGCAAGTTACTCTCGCACGACAAATTTCTCTGCAAAGTACAGTTGTGTCCAATGCGTCTAGTAATTAAAAAAAAATCTTATATTTCTTTCTCAAGTAGGCAAAGCAAAATAAAACCAAAACATTTTTACAAAAAAAAAAGATGCACGAAAATTATTAGCCCTTCCGATTACTTCTAAACTGTTATACAAATAATAAAAAAAAACATGGCAAAATCATGGTAGTAGAAACAATGGAAGCTTATATTTTAAAAATGCGCATAAAATATATGTTTTTATTCAAAGTGAGCGAAAAAAAATTTATATAGTTTTTGTATTGATATAATAATGATAATTTAGTTTGTAAGAATGAGTCTTCGCACAATAAGACAAATAATGCTTTTATACTTAAGAGTAACAAACAGTGTTGCAAACTTTATTATTGCTACGATTATATGTATGTGTGTAAAATACAATAATAAATGGAGACCAAATTTAAACAAACCGCAAATTTTGTGATACAAAGTAAAAACATTTTTAACGAATATAAAATTTAAATTTGTTTTCTTCGTTTTGTTTTTCCGTTAAGGGTGCAAGACCTGGTGCCCATTAAATTTGCATTTGTTTTTTTCTTCTGTTTGCATGGAAATCTTAAACATAACACAATAATCGTAATATAATTTTCTGTACTATTCTTTTTCCTGTTTGCATGGAGCTCTTAAACTTAGTTGTATGTATAGCATAATAAATTGTAGTTGTGTGTTATATGTCTAGTAATAATAACGGTGTCTGTATGTGGGGATGTATTGGTATTGTTGTGTGTGTGTATAACAGTTCCGTATAAGTAAATATGCTTGCAGTTGCAGTTACAGCTGCAGCTGCGACGAATTTTGCCCTCAGCAGCTTTTTCGCGCTCTCTCTGTCTTCCTCTCTCTATGCCCATTTGATGCGAGTGCAGAGTGTCTGTCCATAGATGTGTTGTGTTTGGGAGTGTGTGGGTATTGCTGTTTCTCTTGTCGTTGTTTTCGTTTTTTTTTTTTGGTTTTTTTAGTTGCTTTTGCCGCGATTTTGCTTTGTGTCTTCTTTACAAATATTTTAAAATAATTTTATGTTTATATGTAGATATATGCGTATGTATGTATATATTATTCATATAGTTTAAACGGAGATCAATTTCCGATTGATTGTTGTTATTTATTTGCGGTTTTTCTCTTTACTTGTTGTTTTCCTTCCCATCCATGCCTTTAATGTTGACTTCTTTTGTTATTCCATGTCCAACAACAAGAACAACATAACAAACAACTTTAGTTTTTGTTTTCAATTCGTTTCTTCTATTATGATTTTTGTGTTCGCTTTTGCTGCTGCTTCTAGTGTTGTTGCTCGCTCCCACCAGTGTCGTAGTTTTTTGTGATATTGTTGTTGTGTTGCATTTGTTAGTTGTTTTTTGTTTTTGTTTTTGTTGCTGTGGAGAAAAGTCAAGCATTCCTCGCTTTTTAGTCGTGCATGGACAAAGTGGTTGGCTTAATGTGTCCACCATCGCCCTCGGAAACAAAACGCTTGCGTCCACTGTAAAGTTGAAAAAAAAAGTTGAATTAATTAAACAGATTAACATTAAATAATATTCAAATGAATATCTCATAAAATCTGTCGCGATTTTTGACCTTTAGATATTTGATATGATCGTCATTATCAATTCTATATGCGCAAGTTGCATTTTCAGTTTTTTAGGCAAACAACTTTAGGCATTGCAACTTTCGCAAACGCAGCTGCGTACGCAGTGCCAAAAAGAAAAACACACGCGTTTATGTAATGTTAAAAACAAATTTAAAAAAATCCACAGAGAACATTACAAAAATACATTTTGGCAACAAAAAAAAACTAAACAAATTTGGTCTAATCGGCAGTGCCGATTAGCAGTTACCCTATACCCACTATGAAATTATTTATTCTTGAATAACTTCTAAGTTTAACGAAATCCTTATGAATTTCTCAATATTTGAATGTAGTATGTATAAACCTTACAAAATTCGGCTTCTTTTTTTATTTTGCGGCAAAAGAAATATTCTCTACGAAGTTTTCTCGATGTAAGCTAACTTGCAAACGTACCAAATTTGGTGGCTCTAGCACGTATAATCTTCGAGATGCAAAAATTTATATTAAAATTGGGCAAGATATCGGAAAGAAATGAACTTGTTCTTCGTATAAGAGAATATACATATTATCAATTCTATATCTTATCTAGCTCTTATAGTTTCCGTACTTACTTAATACTTAGCTCTACTTATTCTCTACGAAGTTTTCTCGATGTAAGCTAACTTGCAAACGTACCAAATTTGGTGGCTCTAGCACGTATAATCTTCGAGATGCAAAAATTTATATTAAAATTGGGCAAGATATCGGAAAGAAATGAACTTGTTCTTCGTATAAGAGAATATACATATTATCAATTCTATATCTTATCTAGCTCTTATAGTTTCCGTACTTACTTAATACTTAGCTTTGCATAAAACTATGATACCCTTTTTTTTACCCATTTTTTATGGGATCTGGCCAAAAGAAATCTTGACGCGATACACAAATTTGCAGAATTTGAGTTCATTCAACCGTTGACCCTTTTTCTCTCCTCTCTGCACAAAAAACTGCAGCTACAAAACAGCTGTGCGACAACTAACAACTGGTGGGAGAGGGGTAAGGAGCAGTCAGGGGCACATTGGGGGAAGGGGGTTGAGCAACTTGCAGCACGAAACTAGTTTCGCTGCGTGCACAAGTCACCACTGGTTTATCTGAAGTGCCGGCCGGGCCGGTATCAAATTTTAACCTACATCAACTTCAAAGCTTTTTATGTACAACATATATGTATGTATGTATTTGTTTATTTTTGAATAAACTGAGTAGTAACAGCAAATCCTATTTGGAGGCTGGGGGATTGACTGTAAAGCATGGGAACAGAGAATTATTGTTGGCGTTTGTGCACGATAGTGCCACTGATAGAGGCGTTATTTTACAAGCGGATGTTACCGACTGTTTAATGCTCTATTTTCAGGGTAAAGGAAAAAATGGTTTAGCACATATTAAATAAAGATTTTCTGCAGTAAAACAATGTAATTGTGTAAATTGAATACTAAAGTATATTGTATATATTATATGATTTTTTCCAAATACTATATGCATATACTACGAGTCTGTCAAGGTATTTTACTTCAAATTTATATGCGCGATTTAAAGCTGTTTCAAAAGTATTTAAATATATACCTTTATATACACATATGTAAGACGCATAAAATCTTAAAATTCATGAATTTAAATTTGTGAACCACATCAAAGCCTTTGTCACAATAGATTTGTATTGAAAGGGGCTCAGCTATATTTTGATTTTAAATGCAGTCCTTTTGAAAATCATTATACGACTTACAAAGTTCAATCAGTTCACTAAACCAGCCAAAGCAACTTTAAACGTATGTTTTCCCTTATATAGGTATTCCTTATATGTAAACAGGTATTTTCTTAATCGAACAAATTGTTGCCGCGCGTTAATATCATTTGCAGGTAATGTTTCTTTGTGCCGGCAGTTTCCTTTGAGGCATCATATACACCTCAAAGCATACACATAAGTTGTAGGGTATTCAGGGCTACGATGTCGCGTCGGTGTTCGTGTGTGTAAAGTGAATGCTTCTGTTGTCGTTGTTGTTTTTGTTGTGTGGTTATGTTAAGTGCCAAAGAGCAACAGCCGCAGCCAAGGCGAATGCAAAATGCAGTTACAACAACAACAAACGCAATGGCAGCTAAGCTCACAACAACAGCAACAGCAACAGCAACTACAACTACAACTGCCCATAGACCGACGACTCTCTGTTGGTAGCTACATGTTGTTGTTGTTGTTTTTTGCTGTTGTTTTGTGGGTGTGGCGGAGCAGGTCGATAACAGCAGCAACTGCAACTGCAAAGGCAACAACAACGGCAGTCGCGCTTGCCGCCATTTTTACCTTCTCCGCAGCACTCACGATCTTGAGCCACATGCAGGTTGTTGCACCACCAACACCACCACCCAACGAACAAGCACATCAAGAACAATAACAACTACTTGTAACATCAATGCTAAACTTTGCTGCGCGCCCAGCGATACGCAATCGATAAGCATTATCGATAAAAGCAAACAAACAAGCATGGAAAGTTATAAATAAATTGCAAGCCAGTCACACGAGTAAAATAAATAGTGCAGGTGGTGCGGTAAGTAAACAACGAAATCAGTAATCTTAGAAAAGTCAATAACAAAGAAGAAAAAACAAACTACTTGGCATTTCAACAAAAACCCGACAATTACTTACCCTTTCAAAATACATGCATGTACATATGTATACCCTGCATAAGAATAGAAGCAAAATGCTCACACCCACTCCATATTCAGCGGAGCTTCGATTGCAAAATGAAATTCAAATGTAACTTTTAAATACATATGTATGTATATATGAATATACATATGTACATACATATTTATGTATGTGTATTTATGTACATTGAACGCTATAAGTGAAATCACATATTTGCTTGAAAAGCACTAAGTTTGACATGGGGAAGCAACAATTATGTTGGGAAACTGTTCATTTAATATATATAATATATATATGGTTATAATATATATGTATATGTATAAGGTTATTTAAGTACATACTATAGAGTTGCCAGTTCATAAGTGTGGGTTGTATAAAAAAAGTTGTGGTGCAGTTACAGTTAAAAATTGGGTGAATTGCCTAAATTATAAATAAAAAGAAATTAACATTTTATCTATTTATCCTACCCGGTATTTTTTACAGAGCGCAGTCAATAATAAGGAGCGAAAACCAATGAAAATAAATAACCACAGTAAAAAGAAGTAAGAACGTTGCAGTCGGACGTAACCGACTGCGTAATACTCGTTCACAGTACATAAAAGTTATTATTTTGGAAAATATAGAATTTTTAAATTTCGTAGGGACTAGGGTAGGCGTGCCCAACATTTTTTGGCTCGATCTTAAGAGGAGGACACCCAAACATTGTCTGCCAAATTTGCTGACTCCAGCTTTACAATTTTGGGAGAGCTTTAAAATGAATGACCAGCCATCTGCATTTAAAATTTGGTGACTCTAGCTCAAAAACGGTGGAAGATATAGCCGTATCCGATTTTGTAAGGCGGGGTGGCTACGGAGCGTTCTAGTGGGCGTGGCCGGACTATCAAGGTCGCAATCTTTTGGTGAGGTCACCAGCAATCTACATACCAAGTTTGGTGTCTAGCTTTAAAATTGTGTAAATTATACACATGTTACCGTTTTGAGTTTTCAAATAAATCGATTTTAGCGATTACGGAGGCGGAAGGGGCGTGGCCGGAAAATTTTTGTGATGTTTGGGTGAGCTTTCCAGTAATATATATTCCAAATATGGAGCCACTAGCTCAAAAACTGTAGGAGATATAGCCATTTCCGATTTTTTAAGGCGGGGGTAGGGGGCGTTTTAGTGGGCGTGGCCGGGAAATCAAGGTCGCAATTTTTGGAGGAAGTCACCAGAAATCTACATGCCAAAATTGGTGACTAACTTTCATAGTGTGGGAAATATTGACCTTTTATCGATTTGCGATTTGAGGTGTATCGCCATGCCATCGATTTGCCATCCTCCCAGTGGGCGTAGCACAAAAATCTTAACACTTTGTCCGAAACAAATATTTACATGTATATACATATCTAAAATTTCAAGTTTCTATCATCAATAGAACCGAAAAATATTGCGTTCATCCGGACAGACGTACGGACAGGATGAAACCAATATACTGGTTTCACTTCGTGAACGAGCATAATAATAATAAATTAATGATAGCATTTTGGTGTAATCTAAAACGAAAGCAACTCCAAAATAATTTGTCCCTATTAGCCAAACATTTGGAAAAAACTAAATACTTTACTCAAAGGGTATATGCAAACATATGCTTGTATGTAAACATACGTAAGTATACATACATACATATGTACATACATACATACATGTAGGCATGTACATATGTATGTATGTACATATTGAACATATTGAAATATACAATGTATAACTAACCGGCGCCTGATAAACCGGCCCTACAAAACGACGCCGGCGACTGCCCCAACCTAACGCAGATGCCGAAGCTGACGGCGACAGAGACGTCGACGCCGACGCCGACGCGCAAAAACCAAACTGCGCAATAGAAATTTAATAAACAAACAGTCACATACATATATAGACATACATACACACACAAATACACAGACATAAACACGCATACGCACCATATAAGATTGAGAAAATGAGGCAAGGCAAACGAAGAATAAAAACAACACGAAAAACTAAAAGCGTCGGGCAACACACAAAATAATAAACAAGCCAAGAAGAGGAGCCGCAAAATGCCGGCAAAAAATAAAAAACAAGTTGATGAGCTGTATAAACATGCATACATATACATATTCATGTATATATGTGGATATATGTATGTATACGCAAACATTGTATTTATGTAGTTGTGTGTATATACAAAGCACAGCAAGAACAAAATAATGGGCTATATATTGTTGACGGGGGAGCCGCTATGACTGACACAAGATTACGTAAAAGCGAATTGTTTTTGTTTTTTCTCGTTTCTTTGCTTTTGTTATTGGCTTGACTGCCGTTTATTGTTGTTGTTAGTTGCGGTTTACAGGTGGGCCTGAACAGTGGGCCGGGCTTATCAACGCACACACACACAAACACACACACACACACACACACACACACTCAAACTAAGGAAATATTCTGGGCATGCCGATGTTACAGATTGCAGTATATAAAAAAAGAGGGGGGCTGTTACTACACTTACCGTGATGGCACATTGTTGATAATCTTGTCAGTTAGGAAGCCGGCACGATTACAGCGTTCTACAAATCGATCGAGTATTATATACGCCAATGGCACGTCCAGCACGATGTCCGCCATATCATCGTAGACGCGCATGAAGCCCTGCAAGCAAAATGAACAATAATAATAAACATTGTTATATAATATGTACAAATGTATATATGTTCGTACGTACACATACATATGTATAGTAGTAAAAGCGAAAGTAGATTTTGCATTCTATTACCATGTTTCTATTTCAGTGTTTATGCAATGAAATTCACGACTTGTGCGAATGGCTTCTATTTACAACTAACAATTAAATTCAATAAAAATTCGTATATTGACAGAGGGATTATCTAAGCGATCACTTAAAAACTTGATTTGATCATTCAGTTAAGTTGCCCGTGCCTTGTTGCTATGTAAATTAAAGTTGCATTTAGTACTGTAGTGAAATCTCCTGATTTTTTAAAGTGGAAACTCAGTCACTAAAATATATCAATATATTTATAGTTTTTGCTATGTTTTCAAAAAGGTTACAGAACAAAGATTTACAACTGTTTTTAGTAAATATTACTTTTTAATTCTATTTTTATACCCTGTTTCTATTGAAAATGTAGAAAATATATAAAAAGCAGAAAAATTATTATATTATTGATCAAGACGACTATAAGAGCCAGAGAATGAAATATATATTCTAAAAGATCGGACAATAAACTTGGCAATTATTCCAAAATGAATTTCTCATACGTAAGATGAAGCAGAAAAAAGTAAAGTTAGCTGGCAAGAGGGTTTCCTAGTGGAGCACTCGCAACTAGTTATGTTAATCCGAAATTAACATCGAGTTTTATACATTGATGTTTAGATTTTTTCTTAACATCACTATCATGTATACGTTAGTGATGTTAATGCGAATTAGAAATCGCTGTTAATTTAACATCACTACTTGCGACTACAGAACTCTGGTTTAATTCTATATGGAAGGAACTTCACACATTTAAGTACGATCCGCTTTAAAATAAGTATTAAATGGTCTACTAACCTGCTCCATCCCAGCCGGTAGAACCAGACATGTCAGATCCAGGGATTTGAGCAGCTCGCACATGGCCTCCTCGGTGGTCTGGCTGAGCGACTCGAGCGTCATAACGATGGCCTCATAGACAAGCTCGTGATGATAGTGTGGAACTTCGAGGGCGCGCAGGCAGCGCTGCGCTTCAGCAACATCCCGGGACGATAGATACTCTTTGAGGAGTAGCGTCATCTGCTTCGTAATGGTCTTCACCGGTCGCAGCGGACCGCCCATGCCCCAGACATTGTCCAGATGTGCCCAGACCTGCTTGTGGAGCAATGCGTCAGCCCGGCGGAGTGCCTGCTCGGCATGCTCATTCAGTTGCTGGATCTTCTCGGGCCGGCTGACAAACTTGGGCGGCATGCAGTCATCGGCAATGGCGCGGGCCATGAAATTGCCGAGCATGACGGGCGCCTCGGGTGTGTCCAGTATGAGATCGGGCAGATTGGCTAGCACCATATTGAAGCCCTTCTCGATGTCCTTGCCGGTAATAACGCGACCATATAGATCCGATATTAGTACCGAGGTCATCTCCCGCTGCGAGTCCTTGTGATCCATTGCAATCTCCACCAGAATGCTGGTGATGTGCTCGCGCAATGGACTCTGCAGTATCTCGTCGAAACTGACCGCCACCTCGTGGGTGTCCCCGTGCTCATAATATTCGAGTACAATGGGCTCGGCCAGCTTGAAGAACTCCTCGGGCGTGATCTCGGTAATGACCTCGCGCAGCTCCACATTGCGATCATTGCACTCGCTATCATAGTTCGGATCATTCTCGTCCTCATAGACTTCAGCCAACGCCTCTGAGCCGGGCAATCCCCAAACACCTTTGCCCCCTGCGCCACCCTTTTTGGGCAGGCCACGACCACGTGTCAAATTCCGAGATCTTCGGCTATTTTTCCAGCGTCGATGCGGCACCACATACCCGGTGCCCGCTGGCAACATGCCGTTGGCCAGCGATGAGAGCGTCGAATTGGCGGAACTTGGAGCAGCCCCGCCGCCGGACGCAGCGCTGCCATTGGTTAGCGATGAAGCCGAGTTGCCGCTGCCGCCGCTGCCACTATTTTGTCTTTGGATTAGCCGCTTGGCCTTGCGTTTGATGCGCCCATCGTGACCATCGCCGACGGGCAGCGGCTTCTTCATGTGCCCGCCATGATGGCCATTGGAGGAGCCGCCGTTAAGCTCAACTGCTTCGATCTCGCCATTCAGTTCGCGTTCCACAGAGCTCTCCTTTGAATCGGAGCCACCTTCGATGCCGGAGGCGTCACCATTGGCCTTTTTATTGATTTTCGATTCCAGCTCCATGGCGTTGCGCTCTGATCTCCCTCTCCCGGCTCCCTGTTACTCTGGCTTTTAATTTGTTGATCTTTCTCGCTTTACTTCTGTCCTGCTGCTTTAACAACAACGGTGACAGTAAAAAACACAGTTGCTTCTCACAGCTTTTTGTCTCTTTCAATCTATATTTATATTTAGAAATATATATACATATATTGTTCTCTCTCTCTCTCTTCTGTTTCTTTGACTTTCTAAGTTCTGTTGGTTAATTAATTGTACTGTGTGACCAGGTGCTACCACTTTCCTTGTGTGTTTGGGTGTTGTGTTTTACCTGCTTTCGGTATGATCGTCTGTGATAATACATAAGCACAAAAATATCAAGAGTGAAACATTAGTCGGTGCCACCTGATCTGATTTAAAAAAAAACAAATAAGAACTTTGCAATCGAGTCTAACCGACAGCGCAATACTCGTTCACAGCGAAAAGTCGCCCGAATTCGGTCTGCAAAAATATTATGTATATAAGCTTTAAGACTGACGGTGATAAATCGATTTTACTGAATTGCCTTAAAAAATCGTTTCGTTTTTTTGAAGCAGCTATACACGGTTCCAAGTTTCGATTCTCTAGCTTCCTTAGAGGCCAAGAAATTGGCGTTCATACTAACCATTGCGGACATTGCACAAAACCAATATACTCTGTTCACTTCGGAAACGAGTAGAAAAAACAGAATAGGTATATTTATATACCTGACCAAATGGCAATGAAGAAACATTATTTTACAAAGAAAATAATAGCGAACTATTGCAAATAAAAACAAAATATACATGTATATATGTTTGGATGGTCAGAAGCGTTTCCATAAGAAATTTTGATATCTATATTGAGTTCTTCTTTCATTGAATTTATAATAATATTATAATGACAAAAAAAAGTTTAATCGGGTAATTCGGCGATTCTTCTAAAAGGGCTTCAAGTCATGCCTTCAAGCCATCCATCAATATATATGTACACACAACTATTTACCTACTAATACACATTTATATACATACACGTACATATAACACATGTTTACAAGTTTGTTGCTGTTGTTTTGTTTTTATAAGCATAACAGGCGACTGACTAGACTAGAAAGGAATAGCAATAGCAATAATAGCAATACGGCGGCGCTCTGAAAAACTATAAATAAACATTCACACATGCATATTTGTTTTTGTTTTGTTTTTACATTCGTTTGCTTTATTTATTGCAAAAAAGCTGCTAGACGAAATATGCTTATAAAGCAACATTATACATACGTACATACATATGTAATTAAAAGCTCAACTATTAAGTGATAGACAAATATATTTTTAAATGTACATACACATACATGTATACATATACAGTGATGGAAAAAATAATAGAAACGGCATGCATTTTTCGGTTCAACCCACACCGTTAACTTTGTGAGCAACTTTTATACATAAAACTCACTGTACATTCTTAGTTGACAATGGTACTTTATTTTAGTTATTCTTTTGCGCACATATTTGCAGAAATATTAGCTGCGGAGGCGTGTTTGTTAAGTCACCTCGGTTTTGGGTTGGAAAAAAAAATAGAAACGAAATTACATTTTGTCGTACCATCGTATTGAAAGTCGTGAAATAGTGAAAATGCGGTTCTATTTGACAATTTTTCATAAAGAAATGTGTTGGCATACAAATTTTTGCGAAGTTCTCATTTTAGCATTGTTATTGGATTCAGAATGGGTCGATCGGCACATAGGACCGATTTGGAAAGGGAAGTCATCATAAAACTCAAAAGTGATGGCAAAACCTTAACTGAAATTGCAAATATAATACAATGCTCCAAAAATAAACCATTTTCCGCTATCCATTTCAAATTAAAATAAGAAAAACGAGGCAGAAAGCGGCAAACATTGAACAAATTTGGCAATCTGCTTATGCGGCAGTCAAAAAGAAACCCAATTCTATCATCGCACGATCTAAGAAAAGACTTAAATATACCCATTACCAGTCGAACAATACGAAATGATCTTATAGAGGTCGATTTAAAAGCATATTCTGCAAGGATGGGTACCATTCCTAAGCAAAAAGGAATATCCAAAATCGAATCAATTTTTTCAAACAAAATTTAATGAGGAAAAATTAAAAAAAAGTGTTATGGTCAGATGAAACAATTATAAATTTGTTTCAATCTAATGGAAAACCACATGTAAGACACCGTAAAAATATTACACATGATCCAGAAGACAGAATTAAAGCAATTAACCATGGGGCGGAAACCTAATGTTATGGGGATATTTTTTCCTATCGGGTGTTGGTCCTATATATTGTATAAAAGATAAGATGTGTGCCACCGACTACGTGAATATCTTTAATAGTATAATGCCACTATACGCCCAGGAAGAAATGCCATTAAAGTGGGGTTATATGCAAAATAATGACCCCTAACCCCTCTTCGAAACTTTAAAAATAGAGATTCCTCGATAATAAAGTTTCTTTGATGGACTGGCCATTACAATCTCCTGACCTTAATCCTATAAAACACCTATGGGGACTATTAAAAAAAAAGAATTACTAGGTTCAAGTCCCAAAAATAAGTACGATTTATGGAAAAACAGTGCAGAACGAGTGGTACCATTGGTGGCGCCAATGATTCCTCAATTTGTGCCAAACTTGTGGATTCCATGGGACGTTGATACGCCAAAGTGGTAAAAAATCATGGAGTCACAACAAAATATTAAAACAATCCATTTATTTCAATAATTAGAAGAAAAAAACAAATTTTTTCTTAGTCCTTAGTGTTCGTTTCTATTTTTTTTCCAGGCCCAAAAAATGAAAATAATTTTCGTGACGATATGAATTATCGTAAAGCCAATACTTCTTGTTTTTTTTTAACATATTGGAGTAAACATTAAATATAAAATATATCATTGGAATCAAAATAATTTTTACAGAAGAAAACTTACAATTTCCCAAAAAAATTGCCGTTTCTATTATTTTTTCCATCACTGTATGTACATAATAATACATGCAATCGCCTAACGGCTCTCCGCATATGCGTTGCCATACTACATACATACATTCGATATAGGCAACATATATGTACACATGAGACTGTAAAAATGTAAGCTACGCATTTAAAACTCCCTTAGCTCCCTGCACAATTTCAAGGTCACACGCATGTACACGCACACAAAAGCATAGCTACCGCCGCGCCGTTAGCTTTCCAACCCTCATGGCTATTGACTAACATTATTGTCATCTCGCTTACTCCCAATACTTCAAGCTGAACTTCAAACGGAGTTGTCACACATTGATATGTTCACAAGTACATAGCGATATATGTATGTACATGCATACATACAAAAGACAGCAGCACCGTTTATTTTAATTATATCTTATTTTGTGCTTTGGTGTATGCAATCCTTCGCATGTGCATTATGTACATACATATGTATGTACATAAATATACATATATATGTATTTATATGCATACACACAATGTTATTGCGTCGCATATTCTTCCTTTTCTTTTCAATGTATGTACATACTTATATGTATAATAAAACGCATATTTATTTGTATGCTGTAACCGGTTTTATGTTTGTTTTACCCGGTTTAACCTTGAAAAATTATTCCCCTCTTACAAACTTTCTATGTTATTGCCGTATTGCTTTGTTATTGTTTCTGTTTCGCACTTGTTGTGCGCCCACTTCCCTTGCTCTCTCTCCCTCACTCATGAAAGGCAACGGGATTGGCGAATATACATTTTTGACAATGCTTTTAGCATAAATGCGTGTGTATACGTAAATCTATATACACATGTATTATGTTGTCGTACGTACATGTAATTGTTCTCAATATTCCCCTCAGAAAGCATTGAACGGCGCTTTGCCGAAATTGCGACGCAAAAATTTGAGCAGACATAGGACAACAACGGTTGCAAAAGCAACAACAATGTATGCTGCATGAAAACAGTGGTGGCAATAAATATTGGTCCACCCAAGTAAAGTAATTCTTTTGTTTTTAATTTTAATAGCATACACTCACATATATGTTTATGCAAATGTAAAAAAAACTGAGCTAAGCTATTATTCTTTAAAACAAAGCTTTAATATTTCAAGCGGCAGTGTGACTACGCACATACATATGTACATATGTATGAATTAAGAACAGCATAAGCCGAACTTATTGCCGATCACAGCACCGACGAAAAGAGGAAAGTAACGAAAAAGTGCAAAAACAAATTAGCAACAGTGGAATGGAACAATGGAACGAGCTGGAAGTTTGCCGAATAAAAAAACAGTGAGCATAAGAGGAAGAAAAACAAGTTGGCGCGCATGTTTGTTTGTATTTTCCAGTCGCCCTGCCCCTGGGTGAAGCTGTTTGCTTGTGTGCGTGCAGGCCGGCCGAATTTATCACGTACGCCACGCCACATACACATATATATGCACATTTAAATCTTGCAGATCCTACACAATTTAAAATCTAATTTGGAAATAGCGCCGTCTTCTGCTGCATTTGGATATTGGCAGACTGATGTCTGAAAACATGGGCACAACACACTTCTCATGTACTGTTGCAGCACATACATACATATGTATATACGTACATATATACATACATATATAAATTACGTACATATGTATATATGTGTGAAAGTCAAGCAATTGCCTTTTATTTTGAGCTTATTTTCGTTTTTGCTTTGCGATATTTGCCGGCAAATGCCGGTTTTTATTTTTTTTGTATATTTATTTATTGTCATTGTTATTTTGTTTATTATTTAATGTACACTCGCGCATATAAGTTTGATTTCTGTGTGTGTATGTATGCTGTGCAAATATATGCGAGACTCCTCTCAACTTACCTCAGCGTGTGTACTTTCTGATTGCTTTTTGTGCTCTTGTCCGTCTGCAGCAGCCTACACTCGCGGCGACAACAATAACAACGTTAACGCTGGGCTAAATGCAGCGGCGTCGATAAAGTTGGCGCGCTGCAATTGTTGGAGCCTGTTTTGTTGTTGTTGTTTGGCAGCTTGCTTTTGGCGTTGAAATTCGTCCGTACGTATGTAGGTAGCTAGGTTTGTGTGTGTGTGTGACTTTATATTCTCGGCTTCGCGTGGGTTTGTCCGCAATAGAATGCACACAAAATGCAATTGGAAATAATCCTTTGATCTGCTATTAAGATTTTAATTTTTATTTTCAATCATTCACTTTCTACAAATGTAGGTATGTTTATATCTTCCAAAAAATATAATATAATCACTGATGCGACGGTGCTTACAGCAAAAAAATACCTTTTAAACACCCACAGCCCAGAAATTGGAACCTGCAGTGCACCTACTATGCACTATGTTAGTAGGTATGCTCGTGTTCCAATATGAGCTTCTTGGCCAATTCAATTTGTTTTCATTTAAACTTATTGGGCAATTTGTATGTTTACTTTTACTAAACTTGCAGCAAAATTGTAATATTTGAAGTTAAAAAAGTGCTTGGGAAATAATACACCCGTGACGAGACGAACACGACGAAAAATCCACTGAGAGTAACATCTGTTGGTCAGTGTGACTGAAAGCTGAAATGGATAGTATACGTATTCATTTACTGAGCTTTAATCAAAAATACTACTACTAGTTACACATATACAAAAATACCATAGATGGCCACACTGTTTTTGGCGTTGCCACTCGCAATTACCCGCCATAATCGCAAACGAGAATTCCATGAATATAGCGATTGTTGTTGAGCTTGAGTCATAGTTAATGAATAGCTTTAATGACTAAATTCCTGTTTTAATGTCCTTTAAACATTTCTTAAACATAAACTGGCTAAAGTTTTTACTTATTCTAATTCCTTAAGGCGTCTGCGTTCGTGTTCGCGGAACTTTTTGCGCTCCGACGGGGAAGGCCTTGGAAGTTACGAATAACCGGGTTCTTCTCGCAATAGGCTTGCGGATTATAGCTAGGAACTGCCGGCTCTTCATCCCAGTTTTCACTTGTCTCGATTAGATCTATAGAGGAGGCGCGTGGCTCCGTTGGCGGCAATTTATCTGGATTTTTAAAGTGCATGTAAGTTTTACGAAACTCACAGTCGTTCATATGGGACTGTGATATAGGAAAATGGGTTTGTGAGAATGATAATGATATTAATGATAATAATACCAACCTGTAACTCCTCAGGCTTCACCAAATGAGTGGTGTTGAATGGGCAGCGAACCAATTTTACGTTGCTGTGATTCCGGGCACAACGTACCAAATGCGCGGCCAAGCGGCATGGTAATATGCGATGCACTTTGTCATATGGACATACGACGAACTTATTGCTTTCAATTAAAAGCTCCGAAGCAACAGTACTTGCAAATGACAAGTTGGAAGTATTTTCACCGTGCGACATACCTTTAGCGGAGATTTACTACGGAATTAAATATATGCTACTTAAGTAACGGGTTCTCATAATTTTCTTTTCGTCTAGAGATGAGTGCCAATTAAATTTCAATCTTCAATGTCTCCTACGATATCAACAACTGTACATAGTATCGATAGTTTGTTATCGAGTGCTTTGCAGCTCTATTGTTTACAATTTAGACGCACGTGCAAGTGCGAGAAAGCATTTGAGAATTGAATTTGTTGCTTATATAAATATTGTTAGCAAGCATGCCGCCTGTTGCACAAGAGGGTAATTGCCTTATATATCGAGGCAGCAACTTTTTAAAGCAGCGTCTTGTGCTGTCCTGTCTGAGCGGCAAGCCAGTTAAAATCGCACAAATCCGCGCCGATGACGAGCTGGCGCCCGGTTTGCGTGAGTACGAGATCAGTCTAATACGGTTACTGGACAAGCTGACCAACGGCACCAAAATTGAACTGAATCCCGCCGGTACCAGCGTCATGTTCAGTCCCGGTCTGCTGCACGGCGGTCCCTTGCAGCACGACTGCTGTGTGCAGCGAGGCATTGGTTATTATTTGGATGCGTTAATTGCGCTGGGCCCATTCTGCAAGATGCCTCTGCAGTGTACTCTTCGCGGCGTAACAAACAGCAAAGACTCACCATCTGTAGATCATATTAAAGGTGCTGCACTGTCCCTATTGAAGCGTTTTCTATTGGTCGATGAGGGACTGGAGTTGCGTGTCGTGCGTCGAGGTGTTGCCCCCCTTGGTGGCGGTGAGGTGGTTTTTAGCTGTCCCGTGCGCAAGAGCCTGCGTGCCATACAATTCCAGCAGCAGGGCATGGTGAAGCGTATTCGTGGCACTGTCTATGCGTGCAAGGTATCCCCGGCGATGGCCAACCGTACCGTGGAATCGGCCAAGGGGTGTATGCTCAAGTTTCTGCCCGACGTTTATATCTATACGGATCAGAATCGCGGCAAAATGTCGGGAAACTCGCCCGGGTTTGGCATCTGCCTGCTGGCCGAGACTACAGACGGTGTTTGCTTTGCTGCCGACTGCATCTCCAACACCAGGGAAGAGACGGTAAGCAGTCACCTCAATTTGTTTATAAGTGCTTATGTTATGCGGCTTGCCTTGCAGGACACGCCCACCATACCAGAAGATTTGGGACGAGACGTCGCCATGCGTCTGCTGGATGAAATCTATCGCGGTGGCTGCTGCGATTCCGCCTACCAATGGCTGGCTGCTCTCTACATGGCTCTGGGCCAGAAACATGTGTCCAAATTTCTAACAGGTGCGTCCGCTACAATTATACACAATTTTATAGTTTTCACGCTTACGTTTGACCACCATTGTATTTCAGGTGCATTATCTACATATACTGTGCACTTTTTGCAACACCTGCGTGACTTTTTCTCCATCACATTCAAACTGGAGAATCCCGAGGCCGATGATGATGATGAGGGGGATGATGTGCGTGGTGCACAAAAGGTGTTAATGACCTGCGTGGGCATTGGCTATACTAATATAAGTAAACGTGTTTTGTAAACTTATTATAGATATTACTTAGATACAACTGTATAGGAAATGAAAATATATGTATGGGAAACAATGGCCTATATACATCATATGCACGTATATTTGTTTATCGCAATTCTATTGAGATGAGTTGTCTAAATGTTCAAATCCCTGGCTATAGTGTTTATACTTAATAATGATATGAAAGATATAGGTACACTCGTTCACGAAGTGAAAAGAGTATATTGGTGTGTGGAATGTACGTCTTGCAGTTCGTCCGTATGAGCGCAATTTTTCGCCGTTATTGAAGAAAGAGATTTGAAGCTTGGAATATACTATATGTACTCGTATATACCCAATTCAAACAAAGTGTAAAGATTTCTTCTTCTACGCCAAAAATGTAAACAAAATCCCATAATTTTGTTAAAACTAAACCGATTTTTATGTTTGAAGGAATTTTAGTCATTGTTAGTCATGGTATTGATTCCACAATAGTATATATATTATAAAAAGTACTCTCTTTTTTATTTTTTTAGAAGAAAATCATGTACTTACTTTTTCAACTTTTTCAACTCAATTTTCAAATTACGTTTAAAGGCAAATAAAAATATTTGAATATTTAGTATGACCACCCTTTTGGTCTATAGCCAATGGAGCTGTGAGCCATCATATATATGTATATGTACATACATATATACTATACATACATACTTAAAACTAAAAGTTGAGCCAATGAAATTTTGTACTTAGGTAAGCGAAACGAGCCAAAAGTTTAATGAACAACAATACAGGCATGCATTTATACATATTCAACAGTTTTTTGTTAATACAATATAATATTGATCAATATTGCATATTTATTGACTTTGGAAAGGGCATTACTTTCAATCTCAATTGAAATTCATTTTAGCGAAGTGACCATCATATCGACAGCGATTTCGAATCGAATATATCGGTTTGCTGTTAATCGATATGTGGGTTCACTGCCTGCAATCAAATCGAATCAGAGTGCCCTACTTTGTTGCAGGATACTTTGAAAATAGTAATCAATGAAGATTGTGAGCGATTGGCAGGTTCAAAAAACTAAATATGGGTTTCCAAGGGCACAGCGATAAGAACATCGCTGCAGCTACCGTTGTTGCTGTTGTTCTTGTTGTTGTGTTTGCATGCAAACTTAAACAGTTTTTGGTCAAGTTGAGCTTTGCGACACGCGCTTGCCAAGATCAGCAAAAAAATGACACCGGCGGCGACTACCTGCGTCGTAAGCGCTGTTCAAGCGGCGTCCCTAGTGGCGGCTGTGGCTATAAAAAGCGAACGCTGAAGGGTAGCTGTTATCAAACGCCGATCAACGTTTGGACACCATTCATCTGTAGCTGCTAGCTGAGACCCCTGCATTATGAGCCTGAGACTGTGCCTGCTGGCATGCCTGGTTGCGGCCGCTTGTGCCTCCAAGGACGAACTGAAGCCAACCAAATGGCTGAGCGCCAACGAGCTGGAGAATGTGCCTTCTCTGAACGATATCTCCTTTGAGCGTTTGGAGAGCATGTCGCTGGAGAAGGGTGCCCAATTGATGGAGAAACTCTGTAAGCACTATTAAATGCAGCCAGGCTCCTTATATGAAACTAAATGCATTTCTCTATAGATCACATTTCGCACATCAAGCGCGATCTGACCCCCAACTTTGTGCCCAGCGCCAGCAACATTCCAGTGAGGATCGTCAAGTCCAATGGCGACCATGTGGAGGCTAAGCTGAACAACTTCGTGGAGAAGGCCAAGGCTCAATCCGGTTTTGGCGAGGATGAGGTTACCATTGTGCTGACCGGTCTGCCCCAGACAACGCCCACCATCAAGAAAGCCATGCGCAAACTGGAAAAGGCCTACATGCAGCGTTACAATCTGCAGGAGCAGCAAAAGTACTCTCGCAACGAAAACCAGCAGAAGAGCAAGGAATACGAATCCACCTCCAGCGAGGAAGCCTCCGATGAGTGGAAAACAGCCAAAACCACCAGCGGCAATCTGATCGTAAGTGAAATATAAATTCCAACTGGAAGTTGTCTTTTTCATCTTATATTTATGAAAACTTCTAATTGTGCTGCAGATCATCGACTTGGGCTCCACACTGACCAGCTTCAAGCGTTACGCACTGCTCGATGTGGCCAGCACTGGCGCCATGGTTGCCCACTCTCTGATTGAGCTGACCAACAAGGGCGTGCCGCATGAGATTATTCATGTGATTGGACAGGGTATTGCTGCTCATGTTGCTGGTGCCGCTGGTCAGGAGTTTACCGCTCACACCGGCCACAAGCTGCGCCGCATCACTGGTCTGGATCCCGCCAAACTTCTGTCCAAGCGTCAGGGTAACCTTGTTGGTCTGTCACGCGGCGATGCTGATTTCGTCGATGTCATCCACACCTCCAGCTTGGCCATGGGCACTCCGATGCGCTGCGGTGATGTTGACTTCTATCCCAACGGTCCCATCCAGGGTGCGCCCGGCGCTAAGAATGTCATCGAAGCTGTTATGCGCGCTACCCGCTACTTTGCCGAGTCCGTGCGTCCCGGCAGTGAGCGCAACTTCCCCGCCGTTGGCGCCAACTCGTTGAAGCAGTACAAGGAAAACGATGGCTTCGGCAAGCGCGCCTACATGGGCATTGAGGCCGATTTCGATCTGAAGGGTGATTACATTCTGGAGGTCAACGAGAAGAGCCCCTTCGGCAAGCGTACTCCCGCCCAGAAACAGATCTTCTATCATGGCCTGCGCCACGAGGTTTAAGTCAACAACACACAACAACATGCTTTTAACAACACACAAAAAACAAAAAAAAAAACAAAACAAAAAACCATTATATACATATAAAAATTAAAAAATAAACGAGCATATTTTCCAAACTTATGTTGAACATGTGTAAATACTGAACCTGAGAACAGAGATATTACTAGACTAAAATGCTATCTCATGAAAGCAGGATGGCGATGATATATGAAAAGCTCAATAATTTGTAGGTACTATTTTAAAAGCTGGGAAGACAGGACATGTGTGAGAAGAAGTTTGAAAGCCAAGAGCCCAGGACCCGAGAGCATAAAATCGCTGAGAGTGTGAGATAAATGCTGAGCCTCCAGACAAAAATCTCTCTCGATGCATAGCATTGAGTGCTAATAGAACCACGAGTCTTGTGCACTCATAATACCGATCTATGCCAAGTTTATTTAAGATAGCTTGCTTATTGTAGTTGCTATTTTAAGAGAGAAATTATCGGTTTCTTTTTATATAATCGCGCCACTTGCACACAAAATTCCGATATTGTAGCGTCACAATTTTAAGAGCTCAGAATTCTTTGCATAACCTGGCTCTGTCAATCATGGGACGCTACGAGCAGGAACAGGTTAGCCTCAAGAGAAGATTCAAGAATCAAGATAAATTAAACTTTATTTTCAAACAATAAATTTTGTCGTTTGTTATTTGTTTAAAGGATTTTAATTGGCACCAAGATTTCTTAATATATCAGTTACAGCAGTTGGGGTTTTTTTTTAAATATGTAGCTAGTATATAATAGAAGTATATATAATATATTATTTAAAAAATGCAAATAGTTTAGGCACATTTTAGACGTTTATTTTTATATGACTTGATAACATATGGTTGGAAAGTATAATGTTGGCATAAAGTAATATTGAATAATAATATTGAAATTAAATTTGCATTGTCAGTAAATTCTTTCTGTTTGTATGTAAAAGGGGAAACAACTTAATAGTTATTTGTTTTTAATTTGTCGTGTAGTTTGTAGTGCCAAGCTTTTTAAAATGCTAAATTGTTGGACCTTGACTTGATTAATTAATAGATAATTCATTAGGTTCCTTTGAAGGAATATTGCGTTTAGTTTGCGATTTGATTTGTATGTTTAACTTATTGCCATCGGTGGGCAGTGGCCACTCCAAATTGATATCCAATTTTTCCTCATCAATATCATTCCACTTTTTGATTGGCGGCTTCTTGTCGAACAAGGAGAGAACATTTTTGGCGGCCACCACGTTCTCTTTGGCCGTCTGACTGTTGCGTTTGATTGGCGCAACGATCCCGAAAGATTGAATGAAGCCCCGTGAACGACTGCGTCCCTGACGACGCTTTGCCTTCGAATTCGGTGACATCGAGGCGATATAATTCTGAGCAGCAGTGTTAGCTGCATCTGTCAACTCTGCATTCTGTTGGCTCTTATTTTTAGAGGGCATGGCGTCGTGGCCCAATGGATTGTCCTTTGGAACATAGTCGCCTAACTTGTTCATACGTTGCAACTGAAACTGTGCATGGGCACCCTGATAATGCGGCATATCTTGTAGAAAAGGCGCTGACGGCTTCGGAGAGGGCTCAGGATTGTCATTGGCATTGGAATTGATCTTGTTCTTTGTGAAACGTTTTGGTATGGCGCCCTCTGGTCCGTTATTTGGATTATAGAAGCGAATGCCATAAACCGATGGCAATGTCTGTAATACATGTAGAGATATGCGTGATATACAACTGTGACAGTCTTCGATACTTACATCGTCCAATGGATCGTAGTCCTCATCCTCAAAGTCATCTTCCTCAAAATCCAGGTCTGGCATAAAGTGCTGTGCTGGGTATTCCGGTTCGCCAGCGCGGAATTTGCCAAGTTGGGGCTCCAGCAGTTCGGTGTTATAAAGAGCGCCGTTAACATAGATATGTTTCTTATTGGGCTGGGATTGGACATTGGCCAAGGGTACGTTGAAACCTGGCAAGTTGTCGGCCTGGCCATTGGCACTGTGTTCATTACGCAGTGGATTGAAAACTGGCTTATCGGACTGATGTAGTTGACCACACGGCGGCGGTATAAAGTTCATGCAATGGGGCATCTGGGAATACGGCTGCTGCATTTGACCGCACTGTGGCGGCATGTAAGCCATGTTCTGTGCATGCGTTTGGCCATGCGGCTGTTGCATTTGGCCGCACTGGGGCATATTATTAAATATATTATAGTTATATGGCTGCTGCATTTTGCCGCACTGCGGCGGAACAAAGCTTGTGTTAGGCTGCCCAATATTATATGGTAGCTGCTGGTGCTGCGGGTGCCCGCACTGCGGCGGAATATTTTGCATTACGCTCTGAGCATGGTTATATAGCTGCTTTTATGCCGCCGCCGGGCTGCGGATTAAATTGGTTAAACGGCTGCTGTAGGGGCCCGTTCTGCGGTGGAATAAAGTAGTTCACGTTGTGCTGAGCGCAGTTAAACGGCTGCTGCACAGAGGTATTACCGCAAGAAGCTTGCAAATTGGGCATATTTTGCTGCGCATGCGTATATAGCCAATGAAGAGCATGCAACTGCAATAGATTAACTGATTTTGGCTGTTGTGAAGTTGGGGGTAGTGGGAATTGCGCTTGCATGATATTAATTTTATGCTTCTGTGCACAAACTCAAAAACTTCTCGCACTTTACGCTGGGTATTTAAGGTTAGGTTCGAAAAAAATATGTATAAATTTTTCTTTGTAATAGAAATACAACGAAATACTTCTGTACTTACTTGTATTTAAGGAGAGCTATGTGAATATATCCTGCCTTATGTTGCAAACCAACAATTCAACACGAGATCTTCGAATACAAATTAATAACTTTTCCGTACTCGCCTACTTCAAAGGCCTGCCGTTTCATTCAAACAGAAGAAACTTGACAGCGGGACTGTATCCATCCCTATTGTAATCGATTTACATGGTGGCAACACAACGATCATCATTCTGTGGCAGATTCGCCACAAACCAGACGGAACTAGTGCCGAAAGTTTAAAAGTCGTTATAGTAAGGATATTTTCAATTAATATTGTAATCTACATTTGAAACTTCAATTCAAAGGAAATTTGTATTTACTATACATTTGACATCAGTTGAAATTAATATTTACTGTTATTGATTATTTTATGTATTTTTAGTTTTGTATTTGCTCAAAAACTACTAAGAAAACAAATACAACACGTTTCATTGTTTTAAACAACAAACTTACGTCTTAATATTGCAAATTAATTTGTATCCGATTTTACTGGTTTAAAATTGTTGAATCTTTGAAACCTAAATAAAAATGTATGAAAAAAAGTTTCAGGAATTTTGCTCTCGCGAAACAAAACGAGAGTTTAAAACTGTAATTACCGATTTCTGCAACGAATTCATTTTCAAAGAAAAGCGGAATTGAAACAGATATATCGATATATCGAATTACGCATCGAGCTGAAAACATCGATATTTCTGATATGAATTGATACTAAGGAAAAACAGGAATAAAAGAATTGCTGCTCAGAGAGAACTGCTTGCAAAATTCCATTGAAGGACAAGCAAGGTATTCGGCAAACAAAACAAGGACACGGCTGAAAAGAACCACACAAGCGCCAGGCCAGTAGCACGGGCAACAGCTCAGCTGCTGGAATAAAATCAATACTGGGCATCGCCGTGGCGCAATGGGTGCCGAGCATTCGCAGCAGCGCGTGGAGGCTGATGGCCATGAGATCTTTGAGCGACGCGACCCGATACTGGTCGCGGGCCAAGCGACCAGTGCAGCGTCCGCTGTGCGAATGAGCGATGGCAGTGCGATGGCATTGGCAGCAGCTGCTGCGGCGGCCACAAACAAACGTCGTGGCGGCGCCGTGCATCAGAGACATCAGCAGCAAGCGTTGCCGCATGGAGCCAATGGCAGTGGACCGGCCAGCATTGTGATTGCTAGCAAACAAATCATTTCGGATACCGCCTCGCCCACTAGCTCCGAGCTGAGCCGCCCGCCTTCGCCGCCGCTGAGTGTCTGCTCGGATCTGCCGTACGTCTCCTACACGGATCGACCCATCGGGGACTCGCCCAAAATACGCAACAGGCCCGCCCATATGCTGCAACAGAGCAGCGCCAGTCGCGCTGCTGCACGAAAGTCACATCCTGGCGGTATCACTACCACTGTCAAACCGAAGCGGCCACAGTCGACGGCCTCCAGTCACAATATTGTGATTGTGAAGCCAGGCACACGTGATATTCACGACGATATCGATCCGGATTTGGCGCGTATGCGTAGCATACCGCAGTTTTTGCCCGTGCTGCGAGAGTCGATCAGCTCGGCAACCTATACCCGGGACGCCGAGATCCTGGACCGTTTACACTCGCAGCATCTGCTCAATATATGCGGTCGAATGCAGACGCATTTAAATCTCTGCGCCAGTCATGTGGCCAGCGAACAGAATCATCTTGTCGAGCGGACCAAGGTCGTTAGCAACTCGATAACGACGCTCTTCGCCAGCTTTGTGGATATGCAAAAGACGTACGCCTCGTACGCAGAGCAGTTTGCCAAAATACGCGGCGTCTCGCAGCAGCTGAGCCGCTGCAATTCGCTGCTGCATGAGAACATTGCCAGTCTGGAGGCAATCAATAATTTTCTCGATGACGAGGATCGCCTGGAGCCGTTCGTCTGGCGCACCGATGACAACAAGCTGCGCGGCGAAGCGGAGGGCGCTGCCGGCGGTAACAGCAGCCGCCTGTGGCGTCTCTAGGTGCGCCAGTCTCGCTTCCAAAGACACCTAATATGTTATTAGTCTAACTCTTAACTTTATTCATGTATTTATTGTGTATATTAACTTTATATGTATATGGTGAAGCCACCTGCGCGTGTTGATTTTTATTTTTAAGGCTTATTCCGATTTGTTGTTGGTATTTGTACTCTCAGCCGATCTCGTGCATTCGCGCAGGCCACTCCTAATAATAGTCTGTTCTATTCGGAACTGAAACCACTTTATGTATGTATATATAATCAATATATATTAATAAAATTATTTATCAATATGTAATATATAAAGAGTATTTATTGTTAATTTCTATTCCTCGTACTCACAAACATTTAAATATTTTATTTAATTCCCAATTGCAAATACTTGATTAATGATAAAATCAATAGATTTTCACACCTATAAAGCCCTAAATATTGGGCGAATCTGGTAATTAAATATATTCCAATCACTATGTAATTACTCATGCGTCGTTACAATACTTCAATCAAAAAAAAAAGTTCGAAGCAATTTTTCAGGTTTCTTATTGTATGTAATTATAGATTTCACTTGAGCAATTACACTCTCCTAGGGAGAAATCCAATAGTTATTGAATTTAATTTATTATTCCTTAGATCAGTAAGTTTATCAAGTTGTAAATCTAAAGGTTTTAAACAAAAGTAATTACAATTTCAACACAATTAATTGAACTTAAGTTGTTTTTCATGCCAAATACTAAAGTAATTACAATTCGTACAACAATTATTTAAGCAATTAAGCTTTTATAGCTCCCCATTTCAGTTGCAAACCGTCGTCATGAAGAAAAAACGCGTAGGAATATACCACAACTAAGCACATTTATTACACATGCATTTAATTAGCTAGAGTTTCATAGTCTATATAAAACTAGATAGTACACAGACTATAGTATATTAACACACATGCACGCATGCTAAATGCATGTCTTGCTTCTAAATATTTGTAACATTTAAGTGTTTAGCAGAGCTACACTTTACTTATCTAATATACACATATACATACATACAACATATACATTCGTTCAATTATTTGGTGACTCGCCTAAAGAAGGCAGATTTCGAGGCTTGCAGAAACCGTTTCGCATATGAATGTTGTCAAATGAATACAAATCATGCAAATGACAAGATGGAAAAAGAAAGAGATAGAGAGAGGTAAACAGACGGATAGATAAAATACGATGTATGATTTCAATTCATTGTCGCCTTCTCTTTCCTGCATTTGCTCGCAATTGGGAACGTCTATGTCTTCTTCGCCTGCGTTGTTTCCGTCGGACGACTAAGAGCAGCGTCTTGTATAGGGACCAGCAGCAGAGCAGCTGATTGAAAAGCAGACAGAGCATTATAAACCCTTTGGAGCAGTACATTGCCAATGAGTAGACGAAGCTACCCTTCAGCCAGAAGAGAAAAGCATTGGCTAACTGTTAACGCTGCGCATAGTTGCTCCAATAGACAAGGAGCATGAGCAATACGTTAGCACAACTTATATTCTAGAAGAGCTTTTGCATATGGATGCGATCCTGAACGTTGCGCTCATGCTGCTGCTCCTCGATGGCCTTCAGCTCCCGCGTGACAGTTGTCTTGAGCGTTGCATCCAGTCCCAACGCATCGATAAAGTCGCGACGCGCCAGCGCCGGATTCCATGCGCCTGCATGTGCCTTAGCACGCCGAAATAGCGCCTTCACATTGCGAGGATCCAGTGTCAGCACTTCGTTACAGTGCTCAATGACGGCGTAATAATCACCGGCAATTAGACGGCACTGGGCATAGTTGAGCAGCAGTGGAGTCTTAATGCTAGCCAGCTCCTGCCACTCGGCATCGTGAGGCTTCTCCTTAAGCATTAGCTGCTCGACCATGCCAACGGCATCGCGATAGCATATCTCCGCCTCGGTATACTCATGCGCCTTGTAGTGTCGGTTGCCGCGTTCCCGCAATGTGTGGGTTGCTATCATCTTCTCATCATCGGACATTTGCCAGCGTTCCTTCTCGTACTGTTCGGGCAATTCAATGGATATAAGCTCGATAATGAACTCCAGATCGATGGGCCTTTGTAGCAGCTCGTCCAGATCCTCGTAGCCCACGCCCTCGTTCTGTAACGTCATTCCGCAGCAGTGACGACGCTCCTCCGGTTTCTTGCCAATGTCGCGCAGCGTTTTCGATATGAACGGATACTGCGCACAGAGCTGTGCAATAAGTGAAATAAATATTAATTAACATACAATCGCATTATTGCCAGCAAGAATATTGAATGAATGGCTACAGGTGTCCACATCTGAATGGATTTTTATGCTTACCGATTTGTGTACTGTAAATTTGGCCACCTCGTTGAGTGACATTTTCTGCACAATTACCTCCCACACCTCTAATTTAAATTTCTTGCCCAGCACCAGCTCCATGGGCTTGTTCATTTTCTTACTATCGTCGACAACGCGCACATCGTTGGCTCGACGCGTTTGAAAATGGAACTTTACCTGCAAATTGAAATTGTGTCATTAGCCGCGTCAGGCCTGTGTTGGCCTTGGCCCAGTTTTTGCCCAGGAAATGTTAGAAGCCCAACTGTTGCCTCCTCTTGTTTGCTTACCCTTGTGCCTGGTTTCAGTTCGATGTATTTGTTACCAGGATTTAAAATTTCCTTGCGTATGGGCTTTGCATTAATATCTGTCTCCAATTGATTCTCCATTTTCGTTTATTTTTTTTTCCAAGTGACCTCGCTATTAAATTTTTGCAGATGCGCAAATGCTCCTATTCTTGTCTAATAAGGGACAACAAACTCCACTAAAAACAAAATGCAAATGTTCTAGAACTGATTAGGGATGAGCAGCTGTTTAGTTATTATCAGAGTGGCTCGATAAACTGAGCTATCGAATCGATTTTTGTTTCCATTAACGATTTTTGGTTATTATTGTAAATTGTTATTTGTGACGGCTTCACATCGCAGTACATTTATCGATTTGACGGCAAGCCAGCGGTTTACTCAGGGCCGCTTAACATTATTTATATTTTTCGATATCGAATTTCGGACTTGCGCGGGTAACTTTGAAAACGGACAGACACTAAGAAAAATCTTTAGGTAAACAGCTGTTGTCGTTTACCTGGATGATGCCCTCCCGCCTTGAGTTGGCTATATGAGTACCTTATACCATAATTTCTTCATATAAATGCTCAACAATAAACATTTATTGGCCTATTAACAAATATTTTTAACGGTACTGAAATTATTACTAAAACAGAAAATGCATCCTTTTTCTCCCCCAGGGCACGGCGAATAGCAATCGCGAAAACAACGGGACAATCACGCCTAGTCAACGTACTGCGACACCTAATACTCGAGTATATGGGCGGGAACAGCAAGCTCACAAACGGGTCCAAAAAAATAATTAATTAAGTTCGCTTGCGCGGGGCCACTGGAACGTTTAACAACAGTTTTTAAAATTAATTAAGAATTAAGTTTAAATTAAAGATTTTTTAGAAAGAAATAAATATATACATTAATCTAGATGAATATATATTTTTTAATTGTTAATTGAAATATGTGGTTGGTACATTTAAATGAGAGGGTGCTTTCAATATGCGAAAATGATTTTTAAGGTAAATGCATGTGTGTATGTGTCAACTTGACATTTAACCAATTATTAATTAGTCACGGGTGCAGTGGGGTTTAATTTTAAGAAGTTATGGTTTTTCTAGGTGTGCAGAATGTTAATGTTAATGCTTGAAAGTTGTGTGCTTGTACATATGTGTGAATGCAAAAAAATAAGGAAACGAGCAACACTCCATTATCGATTGTAATAGTTTTATTTAAATTCTGCAGCACATGGAGAAAAGCGGCGGGCGAGGCCCGAAATTGTGTCAATCGGCGTCGGATCACGCTGCACGTCGTGCGTTTAGCGCCTGGCAAGACGGGCCGTGTCGGCTATAAAAACCTGGAGCGGTGCCCAATCCTCCTCCTGATCCCGATCCTCCGCTTGGCTGCTTCTCTGCTGACTGGCTGTTGGTCGGCGGCGTCCGTGATGTCACAGTCAAGGCGGGGGTCGTCTCCTCTCCGTGGGTCGCCTCTCCTTCTCTCTATCCTTCTCCCGGGTGCACAGAGCTGCTGTTCGAGCACTTGCCAACATCTGGTGTCTTCGGACTGCGATGTCCGAAACTAGCCACGGTCACTTGGTCGGTGTGGCTCTCGGCGAGCCTCGTGGTCTCCTCCTCTTTTTCCTTTTCTTTTTTCTTGTTCTCTTCACGTGGTAAGCTTTTCTCTTCTTTTTTCCTTCTTTTCCCTCTTTCTACTCTCCTCCTTTACCTTCTCGCTTCGACCTTTTTTTTCGGTCGGAGTCCCTCCTCTCTCTCTATCGGGATTGGTCCGCTGCTATCGCCCCCACCGATGTATATCGTACATATGCTGCCCGTAACAGCACACTCCGGTTAGCCGGTCCTGTACCAAGAACGGGAGTGGAAAGCGGGCACTTTAATGTTGTCCCCATCAACTACGGTGCCAACGTAGGCTACGCCCACGTCCTGAGATTAAGGGTCACATGCTCTAGCGATTGAGTAAGCCGGGCACTAGCTGCGCCTCATTGCTTTAGGTCTTTCGCGTGGAACACTCCGATTGGGGTTCCGTGTAGTGCCTTTAACAAATATATGCTGTTCCCGATGGGCTTAACGACTCTGCATTTACGGTATTTGCGACAGAACATTTACATTTACAGAGCATTTACGTTCCTCTTGAAGTCGCTGATCACAAAGTTCGTGTTGTACACCTCTTGACCGGGTAGATATTGTACGTTCCGTGACTTCAAGTTGTATCGTCTCTCCGCCTTCTCGTAGGCTCAGTGTAGAGTCTTTTGTACGCGCTCCTGGTAGATCTGTTGTTTGTCGTACCTGTGCAATAGTTGTATAGTAGCGTCATTTATGGCTCCTAGTTTCCGGCCCAGGCGATAGTCGCTGCTATGGAAAACATGTGCTGGCCGAATAGCGCAAAGTATGGGGAGACTCCAGTTTCAGTGTATACTGCGCTGCACAAGGCGGCCTGTATTGCCGCCAGCTTCTCGTCTCACATTGTCTGGTCGATGCTCACATAGGTGCGGATCGCCGCTAAGACGGACTGATTAACTCGAGGCATTCGCCTGGGGCGCATAGTTTCCAGTCTTCAGATGCGTGATTCCATAGTGCTGTATGAGTCCCTGGAATTCCTGCGAAGTGTACTGTTTCCCATTGTCCGTATGCACGACCTCTGGTACTCCAAAAATCGCAAAGATGTCATCTCTCAGCATCTTGATTACCGCTGTCGCTGTTGCCTGTGGCATGGCCTTGAGCCATACGAATTAGGTCAGGTGGTCTAACACGATGAAGATGTAGGCGTTACCGTGTCGTGAACGGGGATACTTTCCGAGAAAATCCAAGTACAATTTCTGTAAAGGCCGATCGGTATGTACTTCATTGGCCATACGAGGTCTGTTTATTTGAGTGCTGTGCTACGTTTCCTTACAAGTTTCACAGCCCTTCACATACTCTGGGGCCTGCACCGCCATTCTTGGCCAGTAATAAAACTGCCTTACTTTCGCTAACTTCTTCGCCATGCATTCTCTTCGCGCCCTCGTGTGCCTGTTGTATTCGGGTACGCGAGGGAGTTTCGGGCACCCACAGCTTCCAAGAAAATTCCTTCTGGTCCTCGCGAGCAAAGAGGGTGCGCTTAAACAGCAGGCCCTCTTCAACCCTCAACTCAGGGAAGCTCTCCTTTTGTTCCGCCACTAGCTTGATCCACTCCAGGTACTCCTCGAAGGCTTGCAATGCCAACGACCACTTCCCCAACCTGCCACTTAGGTCTTTGAGTGTCATAAGCCATTGTAAACTGGCATGGTCTGTGATGACTGTGAAAGGCATCAGTTCGACGTATGAACGGAATCGCTCGATGGCTTTAACTGCGGCTAAACATTCCTTCTCAGTCACGCTGTAGTTCAGCTGAGCCTCTCGTAGTTTGGCTGAGATGAAAGCAATGGGTCTGTGTGCGCCTTCATCGTCCCTCTGGAACAGAACTGCTCCGATCCCCAGGTGGTTTGCGTCGCACTGGATGAAGTAGTGCCTCTTAAAATCTTGATGGATTTGTTAAAGGAGGTGATTGCTTCATCGGTCAACTTGAATTTTGCACCGTTTTTCAGGCAATCCATTTTGCGAGGATCGGTACGTAGTGACCCTGCTCCGATGACGTATCCTAGATACCTTAAATATTTGAAGCAGAATTTGGACTTCTGCAAGCCTATGGTGAGATTAGCGGCGTTCAGATTCTTGGCCACTTCTGCCAAAAGTTCCAAGTGCTCTTCATAGGTAGTAAATCGTCCAGATACGCAAAAACCTTGCTCCGGAAACGTTGGGGTATCACCCGGTCCATCAATCGGCATAGTCGTTAGGCGGCATTGCACTGTCCAAACGGCATCATGCGGAATTGGTATCGCGGACGACCAGGGATGGTGATCGCGGTGTACTCCCTGCTTTTCGGCTCCAGCTCGAACGCATGCTTCAGGTAGACGCTACTGATGAAGACAGTATCTTCAAGGCTGGTGTGCATGGGATATATAATCCGCGAGACTGCGTCCTTAACGTTCATTTTTATTACTTTAATGAAGTCATAGTCCGTGAACGGAGTCGCAAGTCGTGAGCGCAATCCCATCATCGTGGCTTCTCCGTGCTCCTGCCTCTCGGTCGTGCAACTCCAGTTTCAGTTCAAAATTGGATCTCCTTGTCTGGAATTGCTGCAACAGCGCGTACCTCAAATTGGGCCAGTCGGGGACTGCGGATGTTGGCAGATGCATCCAGTATCCTTTCTTCGCTAGACCCTCTATCCTCTATCCACTAGCACGTGGAAATCTACCTCCGTCTTTGGCTGAAAATCGAGATTGCGGTGGCCCGTCGGCTGGTTCAGTTCGGGCTTCGTGGAATGCTCCACCCAACCAATCCACTGGATTCACCTGTGCCCATTGGGCTGCTTCCTAAAGCCAGTGGTCAAAGGCTTTGGATGGATGTAACGTTCACCACTGCTGAGGCGGGATTCGGGCAACTGCTGGAGCGGTGGACCCCCTGCGGCGGAACGAGGTGGCGCTTCTTCGCGCTTTAATTGTTCCACATCCTTCCAAAGGTCACATACGCAGTCGTTTATTTGGCGCATGAATTGCATCATATCCTCCTACATCTGCTTCTGGAGTGCTGTAATCTCCGTGGACATGACCTTCCGGTAGGTCTCTTCGGCCTGAAACAGAGCCACGTTTATGGCAGAAGCGAGGTCGCTGGGAATCGCTTGGGTTGTCGGCCGTATAGGCGCTGCTGCTGCTGAGGTGGTAGGCCTGCTCATATCTACTATTGCTGACGATGTGGGATCGATTGTCTGGTGTAGGGTCTCGTCCATGTTTGCCTGTGTCCCAGATGTGTTGTTCGTATCCCGCCTGTGTTTTTCGAGATTGTGCGCGGGTTATCGGGGACATAAGCTCGGATCCTTTACCCAGAATATACTGATGCTCCGCCGAAAAGAATGATTAAGAGTATGTTTTTCCCGAGCTTGCTTCGGCATTACCAATTTTCTTTCCTTTTGCTTTTATATTTTCTTTATTTTTTTATTGTTATTTATTTATTTATTTTTTTATTTATTTTTATTTATTTATTTAATTTTTTAGTCTTTTATTTTGTTATTGCAGCTCAACAAACCTTCATAAACATATATGCGTGAGACAAACACTATAACACGGATGCTAATCGGTATTCTTCCTAATAAAAAAACGATTTTTTTTTGCTTTTATCCTTTCTCATTCTTCGTCTTGCCTACCTGCTGAGCTATGGCAATTTAGTTTGCTATTAAGCTGCTTTCTTGACCGGACAACGGTGCATTGACACTTATAAGCGGCCAATTGCACGGCCCACAGTCTAATGGATTTTACGGTATGTATTCTTTTTATTTATGGATAAAACTGGACATTTTCTTTATCCTCCGCAGTCTACGAACGGCAACGCAAAAGTGGTTTTAAACTAGTCACTCTGGGCCCAGCCCATGAAAGTGCTTCGGGTTCAGAAAATCTTGGCCTCGCTTTACTTCTTTGCTATTCGGGATGATGACAGTTGTGGCAGCGACAAGTGAGGCTTGGCGAGCCTCCCCACGGTCCAACCCCTGTCTATTGACGAATAGTTGCAAGTTCCATCGAATTAAACTAACACACACAAAAAAATTTATGAATTGCTACTCCAAGTCTCTACTTTTCGATTGGGCGCCATTTGATATTTGTAACGGTTTCACAACGCAGTAAATTTATCGATTTGCCGGCAAACCATCGGTTTACTTAGGGATGAGTTTAACCCTCGATAAGTGCACGAGCCGCTTAACATTATTTATATTTTTCGATATCGAATTTCGGACTTGCGCGGGTAACTTTGAAATCGGACAGACACTAAGAAAAATCTTTAGGCGAACAGCTGTTGTCGTTTACCTGGATGATGCCCTCCCCGCCTTGAGTTGGCTATATGAGTACCTTATACCATCATTTCTTCATATAAATGCTCAAAAATAAACATGTATTGGCCTATTAACAAATATTTTTAACGGTACTGAAATTATTACTAAAACAGAAAATGCATCCTTTTTCTCCCCCAGGGCACGGCGAATAGCAATCGCGAAAACAACGGGACAATCACGCCTAGTCAACGTACTGCGACACCTAATACTCGAGTATATGGGCGGGAACAGCAAGCTCACAAACGGGTCCAAAAAAATAATTAATTAAGTTCGCTTGCGCGGGGCCACTGGAACGTTTAACAACAGTTTTTAAAATTAATTAAGAATTAAGTTTAAATTAAAGATTTTTTAGAAAGAAATAAATATATACATTAATCTAGATGAATATATATTTTTTAATTGTTAATTGAAATATGTGGTTGGTACATTTAAATGAGAGGGTGCTTTCAATATGCGAAAATGATTTTTAAGGTAAATGCATGTGTGTATGTGTCAACTTGACATTTAATCAATTATTAATTAGTCACGGGTGCAGTGGGGTTTAATTTTAAGAAGTTATGGTTTTTCTAGGTGTGCAGAATGTTAATGTGTGCTTGAAAGTTGTGTGCTTGTACATATGTGTGAATGCAAAAATAAGGAAACAAGCAACACTCCACTATCGATTGTAATAGTTTTATTTAAATTCTGCAGCACATGGAGAAAAGCGGCGGGCGAGGCCCGAAATTGTGTCAATCGGCGTCGGATCACGCTGCACGTCGTGCGTTTAGCGCCTGGCAAGACGGGCCGTGTCGGCTATAAAAACCTGGAGCGGTGCCCAATCGTCCTCCTGATCCCGATCCTCCGCTGGCTGGCTGATGGTCGGCGGCGTCCGTGATGTCACAGTCAAGGCGGGGGTCGTCTCCTCTCCGTGGGTCGCCTCTCTCCTTCTCTCTATCCTTCTCCCGGGTGCACAGAGCTGCTGTTCGAGCACTTGCCAACTTCTGGTGTCTTCGGACTGCGATGTCCGAAACTAGCCACGGTCACTTAGTCGGTGTGGCTCGCGTCGTGCCTCGTGGTCTCCTCCTTTTTTTCGTTTTTCTTGTTCTCCTCACGTGGTCAGCTTTTTTGCTCCTGTCTTTTTTCTTTATTTAAAAAACTCTCCTTCTCTCCTAGCATCGACCATCCTCCTCTTTTTATCGTCTCTCTGTATCGGGATTGAACTCTTTTGAATATGAAGCGATAGTATCGATATCTTGCACAAGCACTAGCCAACACTGGATATAGAGGTGGACGCATACTGGCTGGGCCACAACATACGTGTTTTTGTACTTTCGTGCCTTAGTTTGGCACGAGCCCGGCACGAGTCCGAGGCCGAAGGCCCATGAACCACAAGGCACGGCACGACTCGTGCTCACCTCTAACTGTCAGCAAGAAAAGCGAACCATATGAACTAAGTTCTTCGGAAGTCATTCAGTCGTTCAGCGAGACTTGAGAGTTGTGTGTCCGCACTCTTTCTCATTTTCTGCGTCGCTCGTTTGCTCCAGAGAAATTTAAAAAAAAACCGTTACGAACAATTTGAGATTTTAAAATTGTTAGTATATTGTTATATATGAGAATAAATATATATTTTTTTTCGTGTGTGTGTGTGTGTGTGTGTGTGTGCTAGTGTGCAAGTGTAAAATTGATAATAAACACCACAACAATGCATATAAATTACAATCACAACGACCGCATTACAATGAATTGCTTTTGCTGCAACAGCTGCTCTCAATTTGATCAATAAGTTTTGCAATTTAAACTGTCAAAGCGCGTCGAGCCCAACTTACATCCAGGAGAGGAATCACACAACTGGAGGTGGACTCGGGTCGTGCCGGGCTTCGTGGTCTATGGGCCTTTATGAAAAATCGTCGGGCTCGTCTCAAAATCTCATTTCGGTTCGAATCGGGCCGAACTTGGGCCGGGCACGAAAGCACGAAATGAAACAAAAGTCCCCGATATATATATAATAATATAACGAAATAATATTACAAACGAATCGTTCGCAATTTTCAACACATTTAAATATATTAAATAATAATTAATAATCAGTAAAACATACATTTTTTTTGGAAATTTGTGTTGGATCGGATCAGCGTTTCACAAAAAAGCGTTTTACGTGTTCTTCCTTTTTGAATCGTGAAGTTGAATCGTGAGGATCGCGCCCACCTCTACACCCAACCCCTTATCACATTCTTATAAAAATACGCAAATAATTGGACTCGTCTATGCAAAAATGACGCAAGAAGAATTTATATTGAAATGACTCTTGTTGTTGGTGCTTTTAACTGCGGATCCAATTCAATTGCTTTTCTAAAAAATTATATTTGTGTGGGCATACGTTGCGTATGCTTAGAATTGTATGTAAATATATAATTGCGAACTGAACTTGGAGAAACACGTAAAACGTATTCAAAAATCTAAAGATTTTGATGCTGTTTCATACCACCTGAGAATGTTTTGGGCAAGCGTGGGCGTGCTCTATATGCTCTATATATAAATTATATATATCGTGCATGATTTATAGAAAAATGACACATCAACACAGTTTTGTCTTTTTATTGTTTTTTTTTTTGTGAAATAAAACGCACACACATCTTTTTCTAACGTAAGCTACATTCAAATCGTGGCTGCCTACTCAATATAGAGAGAGGCAATCTTAACAAAACATATGTATATATGCAGCCCACACAGCAGCCCAAAAAATATACAAACAAAAACACACACAAAAATATACCAATCTGCTAGTTAATGAAACTTTGGCTTTTGCTATCAATGCCTTCGCTGCGATCTTGGTGCTCGTTTTCTCTGTTCTCTATTCTCTTCATGTTTTTTGAGTAGGCGATGTTGTTGGTGGTGTTCGCAGGTACAACAGCCAGCGGAAACTATACTCACCTCTACACAGATACAGATAGAAATACATTGAGACACATCTAATAGATACATTGGCAAGTTAGCAGAAGTTTTGTGCTCTTTGGCTACTTTGAACATTTTTAGCTTGCTCACAGTTGTTGCTGCGAAAATTATGGCGAGAGGAAGAATGCTGTTTTGCAAAGTGATCGACTAGAAGGTACCCCTTTTGAGCGCAGTAATAAGTACCATTTTTACCATTTTAAATTCTTTACCAAACTTTGAACCGAGCCAGTTGTACTAAAACATCAGTCGAACTTGAACCCGAACCGAATCATATTTGATATTTTTCAGCCATGCTGAAAAGAAAAAGCAAAACAAGGCAAATGTCAAAATGGAAAAATACGGAAAATAAAAAGTGGAAAAACAGGGAAAATAACTTGTTTTGAATATACTTTTAATCTAAACTAATGTGTGCTTTATTTCCTTTACCATTTATAATGGTTACAGGGTATAATTGGTTAACAATTTAGAATTTTTTTTCGCTTTAACCTTTACACACACACACACACGTGCGAGAGAATTAGCTGATAATTATGAGTGATATTTAACCATATATATAGAATTAATAAAAATACATTTTTTGTATGTAATTGTTTGAAGGGTAAATTTGTTGTCTCAGCTGTTTGGGTGTGCCTTGCACATTTTCGAGTTTGTTTTAGAAATGTTTCTTCTTAAAATAGTTTCGATCTAAGGTATATGTCTGCATATGCGTACTATATATACACACGCACACATACACATGCCATGGGACAAACACATGAATATCTTTACTGGGAGTAAATTTTCGTGTAATTTTTCGAATGTGCTCTCTCTCTCTTAACCTCAGTCGCAATTTATTTTTAGAAATATTGACTTGTGCATGTACATACATATGTGTTTTTGTCTGTACAAAAAGATCAGCTAACAGAAAAGAGCACAAAAGTTGCAATTCTAGATTCCGCTTTTTTTATTAGCAAAATCAGCATCGGGATTGAGAGATCCAAAGCGTTTTTCCGAATTTTTAAGAGTGTAACGTTACAGTTTCGAATTGTTCACTGTTTACATTGCATTAATATTGACAGGCGTTTTACTTTTTAACTTAATGGAATCCAGATCCAGCTCTACTCCGATGTTTACAAGTTTTTGGTCTACATTGGGTATACAATCAACCCCGAAATTTGTTATCTTGAGCAAAATATCTTGAAAACATTTTTATTCCTTATTATTATGCCCATGGGTGCTATTGGATATAGTGGTCCAATTTCGATCGATGCCAAGTTTCATTAAAATAACGTCAAATGCGAAGAGCGCAGAATTCTAAGTAAATTAAAAACAATTCTAAAAATCTAGTGTCGAAAGCTTATTCAAGCCCACAAATTTGTGATATTAAATTTCGTGACGAAGGATATTCAATTTAATTTATGAATACTGTCAATATATAAAAATCTTTGGGCAGTTTACGCTAAAAGCTCCAGCTTCTTTGTGCCTAAAAATAAAATTTTTTGGAACATGTATAACATAACTGTATCTTCTGTGGTTTGCACACTGTTTTCCCGCCAATCTAGCGTTTTTTTCCCAAAAGTCGTAAAATTAAAGTTTATTGGTTCATGTTAAGAAACAAGTGCAGAAGTTTCGAAAAGACTCAAAATATTGACTTTCTTAACTTTTGAACGAGATATCGGATTGGAATAAATGAAGTTTTTCTCGTAGTTTAAACGAAGCCTTTCAGACTGAATCGTGGCCCGGCATATTAATATCGAATATATACATATATACATATGTATGTATGCGTGCTCAATCGAATATAGTTGGCCATATGGCGCGTTTACCGCAATTTAATTTAATTTTTCACAACAGTACACGTTTTTTGTATGTGTTTCGACCACTCAATGAATGGCAACCACCATCAATGAGCTTAAAATTGTCGTGGCGCCCACACACACACACACACGCACACACACACACACACACACACAAACATGTGCACGATGCCCACTCCGCTGCAGCGCCAAACACCAACGACAAACGTCAACGCCGACGCCGCCTGTGGGCGGCATATATTGCATCTATGCAATTTGCACTGCTTGGTTGCCAGCCGTCTAAAGGGCGTTCGTCATTTGATTTTTGGCAACCTGTTCATTTCGCTGTTTACCTGTTTACCTATGTGCGTTACGTCAGCAACAGCGACGTTTGCTGCGGAGAGCAACTGTTGCTGTGGTGGCAGCAGCGGAGAGCGCGACGATGAAAGAATCAAATACGGCGACTGCGAAGCGATGCACAAACAACATGCCAAAAAAATCCAAAAACTTGATTTTCAATTATGTCACGCGTGTGTGTGTGTGTGTGTGTATGTGTCTGTTTTTTGTCTCAATTCTTACCACTGGCGGCTGATTTTAATATTGCTGAGTTGAGCGGTTTCTCAAGTGTTGTTGCCCAAGGTTGCAGACAAGCGACAACTTGAGATCATAAAATAAATAAAGCTTGTCTATGTAGTGTGTATGTGGGTGCGCGCGCGCGTGTGTGTGTGTGTGTGTGTGTGTGTTTGTATCGACCATATGCGAGAATTGCAACCTTAAATATTCAACTCATTGCAACAGTTGAAACAACAATCAAGCCCAAAATCAACAATAGCAACGAAAATGAAATAAAAGTGCCGAAAAACAGAAATAACAACGAAAAGAAAACATCCACAAGAAGCATAACAACGAAACAAAAAGTGCGAGTACAACAAGCTTGAGCATGATCAGCAGTTGGAGGAGCTTTCAGGCGCTGCTGCTGCTGCTCGTGGTAATGACAGACGCCTACAACATCGACCTGCCCAGCTACGTGAGACATCGACATGCCAGCAATTCCATGTTCGGTTTCAGCATTGCGTTCCATAAGCCCCGAAATGACTATACCAACTTCAATTCGTAAGTACCTAGCTATATATCAGTTACGGCCAAGCCACCTAGTTTTAAAATTTGATATTAACCGGTCGTTTGTCAGCGTTACTAATTTTGATAGAACTTTTGTTTTTAGATGGGAACTTAAGAATAAAACATACTTTGTTCTACGATTTTGCTATTTTATTTTAAAATTCTTCTACTGATGCCACTTTTTTTAATACTCCAATTTGTTTATAACAAATATTAGTACCGTAGAAGACCAAATTACATTTTGCTCCAGCAAATATAATAATAGGTTAAAAAACCATGATAATCGCTGGGCACGAAGTCTAGTGAACTCCGTTCCTATCAAAAGACGGCAAAGATGATACTTCGGTCAGATCTTACCCGCCCCATAGTTCAACTAGCATCCGCACAAAGACGACACCACTAACCATGGACTTGGAGAATATCCACAAAAGATACAAACTCTGTAGCTTGTTCGAGTTATCAAAGATCTAATAAAGACTTTAAATTAAAAAAATAAAGTAAAAACAAATATTAGTCGACGAAGCAAGCAAGGTTCAAATATAAATCTGGGTTGAGTAAAACAACAGATTCACAAACTTCGTCTTAGACGAGGCGTTAGTTCGAATTTGTACTGTATACAAAAGTACTTATGTAAATCGAACGAACGACCTTCTGACATCCAATACAGACAACGGCGAGACTGACAGTGACATATGTGACATTTGCCACAGTGCGCATGCGCGCCGGAAACAATCAGGCATGACAAACAAAAAAGAAACGAAAGAAGTATCTTTTACTTAATAGCCCCCCAAAAAAGATGCACACAACGAGAACATTTGTCGCTTGACTCAACAACGCACATGCATAAATGTACATGTATATTGTTCTTTTTGGACAGTACAGTTATCGTATGTATTTTTCGTCGATTTGTCCAGCGCGTAACTGTAGTTGGAAGGCCAGTGTAATCGCAAGTGACTTTTATCACTTTGCAACTGCCGCAGCCGTTGCCCCCAAACAGCATCCCAGCCGGCAGTTACTAAAGCGATTTCTTAATCTGAGACATTTGAAATGTATATTTATATGTACATAAATATTATTCATTAACTTGCTGATATGAAAGTTTCAATAAAAGAAATAACCAAAGAAAGTGCTGCAAGCATCTCCATTTTGTGTGTCAAAACCAATATATTCACACATTTGATTCACAGAAAAATTAAAAAATAAAAAATGATCTAAATTTAAAGACTATCCGGCGCATTTAAGATACAAATTTTTTAAAATTTGTATTCCCTAAATAGTTTTTTGATTTTAAAAGAACAGTCCGATTGGATGTTATGTTTCATTTAATGCCATAAATGTCTGATGTCTTGTGTCAACACCATAAAGATCCTAAATGCCATTAATTTCAATCAGAGCCCGAGGTGCGCAAGCGACGCAATCAAAATTTATGGCAGGCAGCGTGTCCTATTGCACTAAATAGGAGAGTATATAAATATACTCCAGTCCCAAAAGGGCTATGAATATATGTATGTATGTTTAACATGATGCTGGGGCGCGTGGCGTATGGGAAATTGGCCATTTTGGCTTTGAACCCAAACGTTATTAGCCGAATGCAGCTGACCCATGGCAAATGTGGAAAAGAGATTCCCTCGTACGACTTAAGGCCAGCCCTCATATACTTGCTTTCGTTTTAACGTACTCACACATTCACATTCACATTCGCATTCTCAAGTGGCCGATAGCCTATTGATCTTTGAAAGTTCGTCAACGGGAACGAGGCGTTCGTGGAGCGTGTTAATCAACCGGCAACAGCACAGCGCAGAGCGTCCAGTGCCCTTTGCTCAGATGCAAAGATGCCTCCTCCAGACATTTGACTTTTCGCACGTTCACTAGCCGAGCCAGAAGACGGCGAACTGAGATACGAGCCACGGATAGAGCCGACGGCAAAGAGCTCCAAGTCGCAAGCTCTTAGATTTCTAGCTAGAAATAAAGTTGCATCCAGAGAAATGGGAGGCGCGACAGACAGAAAGAAAGCCAAAGCTATCATCGCAGTGAACGTGTGTGGAAAACTGCAATTAACTGCAGTAGATCCGATAGATATTGTTATACTCTATAATTTGTATAAAACAGAACGAGTATGACAGCAAATGTCATTCGCGTTGCATGATCTCTCGCAAATAAGATCTTTTGAATTGTTTAGAAATTAGTTTCATTCGATGCAATCCAATATAAAATCGTTTTTTTCTTCTTCAATCGATCCATAGACAACCACTTAATATAAAATGTTGCATTTAATTAAAAAAATACATTCGTTTTCCAGTTTTGATGTGAAACAAATGCGCCTTCACAATTGAAATTTTTTTGCAAATTAGAGAAAACATTAATTAGAAAGAGATCAATATAATTGATTCAACATAATGAGTACCACAATCATACAACATTTATTTTAGCATTTGAGTAATTGGTTTATATACTTATCGAAATTTTGTAGTTTCTCAATTTAGCTATGATTTTCAAACAATAGATGGTCTTACTATTTATTTTGTAAAATAACCTGGACTGAACCTATGAAAATAGTTTTTTTTTATGAAATCTTGATCTTTGTGCACATTTCTTATGAACCAAAATCACAAACAAAAAATTGAAAAATAGAGTGCACTTAAATAGTTACCAATGCTTTTACACACAGATTTACACTAAAAACAAAAGCGAGAGGAAAGCAAATATTAACGTTGCAGTCGGGTGTAACCGATACTCGCAATACGCGTTCACAATAATAGTTTAAAACTGTCGAAAACGGCCTTTTTAATATTGTTGTTTTGGAATAATATAGATAATAATTATTATGGATTTGATCGATTTATCACAAAAAAACGTAATATTTTGTCTGAAACCCAATATACTCTTTTCACTTCGTGAACGAGTGTTAAAAGTAAAAAACGCACTTTTTTAATGCTGCGTTAAAATGTTTACAGTACAATAAAGAGACGCTAATAAATGCAGAGCTCAAAAAGCCAGATGTGTGCGTGCTTGGAAGGCCTTCAAGCTTCCATATACAGATACAGTTACAGATACAGATTGCTATACGAATATCTACTACAGCTGTTTAAGGTTGCAATTCACATGCGCATCAAAACTTGAATACTCTATAAGCAATAAGTCTATATGGGGATTTGGTTGGACTTCGTTTTTATTGCAGTTTATTCTAATATAAAAATAATACCCACCAATGCTTAATATCACAACACTAAACATTTAAATATAGCAGCCGGAAACCTGATTAAAATAGTTTTTCAGTATAAAATAATGACAATGACGCATTACTTGCTATTATTTTATAGATTTTTATTATTACTATAGCCTTAGCGACAGGAGTTAAAAAGAAACACAGATGCGTGTTCGAGTGTTCCAAAAAAAAAAATGTTTGTGCTAATTGATTGATTGTTTGGTATTAGCTAGGTGGCTTAACTTTATCAGTAGCTATATATTTGAACACTAAGACAGAACTTTAAAAAATCCACCGGCAAGGGTGAGCAAAATAATGTACACAAGTACACCTAATTCTCTTTTTACACGATAGATACGTTCCCGAAAAAATCGTGTAAAAACGAAATTGGCTATATAGAAAAATAGTAATTTAGTTGCAGACCTAAAAAAGCAACTTAAAAGTACAATAAACAATATGCAAAAATGCTCGTTAGAGTTAACTTGATAATTTATTTTCCGTGCCTAATCATTTTAACTCATTTAATATATTATAAAAAATAAAAATGAAATGTATTAATATAAGAAAAGTAAAGCTAATATAAACATACCAACATTTTATGTGTTTTCTGACAAGAAACTCATATTTTGGCGCAAGAGTCCAATATCACTTGAATTATTTTGTTCATAATTTTTGAAAATAAAAAATTGTCCTATTATTTTCTCTATTTAATGCGAATAATATTAAAATGCATAATTTGTAAAAAGAAATTTCACAGAATATTTAAAATCGTGTTGAGGTAAATTAATAAATAAATTCGCAACTTTTTAAAGCGCGTTAAAGGGAATTAGGTGCATACCGCAAGTTATATTTATTATTGCCCATAGTTGTAGGGCATACTTCAAGATCTGTAACATACTACATAGAGCTAATGGCCATTGTTATTGTTCTTTTTTTTCGGTTTGTCTTATAATTAACACAGATGCTTCCTTAAGCTCAGGGCTGTGTTTGTTGAGTGATACTTAGCGTCAAAGGGCAAACAGTGACTGCCCCGGGGGCCCCGGCCCCCCGGCCCTGACAGATCTGAAGTGCACTTAAAGCTGAAAATTACCTGACTCCATTTGCTGCTTCACAACATAATTGTGTGTTAAATGCGCGCAAACAAAGCCGGAGGCTGTAAACAGCTCGGGAGTCTGGTGTCTGGTGGGGGAGGGGTGGGGTATTTCCATCTCGTGGTTCTGTAAGTTGTTGTGGTAATTGTCAATAAGGCAAGCCATTGGCCAATGTGGTTTGCCCTGAAGCGTTGTTGGCGGCAATTAATACACACATATCCAGTATCGTGATGCAGGGTAACAGCGAATGTATCTGAATCTGTGTCTGTATCTGTATCGGTATCTGTGGCTGACACAGTTAAAGCTCTGCGTGCGCTATTTACGGTCAAGTGTTCGGCACAAGGTTGGCCAACGCCATCCGTCCGCTTCACCCAATTGGCCAAATAAGTCATCATCGGCCGCTCTCGACCGTTAGGATCGCCACATGTGCAGGTGGCTGCCGTCGCTTGTTGAGATGCGCAGGTTTCCTTATACACTGCCAGTTCGCTCATTAGCCCGGCCTCGTTCACATTGCGTAGTGGCCAGAGCCAAAAGTGGGTTACTGCTATGCATATAGGGTGCGTCAAGAGATCCGTGAATACAACGGGGGCACCGCCTGCGCTTTGCTAATCTATGTCCGCATGGATTTATGTTTGTAAATCCAAAAACAAATTTCGCCAGATGATGATAAGATAAGACTAGAAAAGAGAATACTCGATATGAATAATTCTTAAGCCAACAGAAGAGATTTTGTGTGCTATAAATAGCGCACACTCTTCTTTAAATCTGAAAAATGTTGTGCAGTTTATATATTATAACCTTTTTTAGTGCTTTTCTACAATAGTTTTCTACAGTAGTATACGAAACACGATTAAATTCTACACATTGTTGGAAACAAGTAAGAATATTGCAGTAGCGGACAATCCGCGTTCACAATGCAATAACCAAATTATATTTTTAGAAAAATAATGTATCTATTTTAAATACAGAATCAATATAGAGAACATATGAAGACTAAAATGCCATCAAACATGAAAATGGATTTAGTTTTGACTTAGTTATCTTATTTTGGAAGTATAGGATATAGTGGTTATACACTATGAACCCAACTATTTTTAAATAGCACTGGCTGCTGTGACCTTTATTTATTTTAAAATATTAACACTTTAACGGACGCGGGTATACACGATTATAGTATATTCTAAGTTTCAACTCTAATAAACATTGCAAATTGCACAAACCCAATATATGCTTTTCAGTTCGTAAACTAGTGTACAAAAATATCCAAATAATAGGTATAGTATTTGCAGATCCCAGGCGCCCATTGCTGGTTTTTGGTTACGAAAATTGTGTAGCTGCAACCGAAATGTTTGCAATGATCGCTTCCAGGAGCTGCACAAATTTCCTGGCCCTGGTCGCCCATTAACCTCGTTCTCAGTCTATCTCTGTCTTATAAAAATGAACTCCCAACGAGAGAGGCAGCTGTTGTGGTTACGAAATTGCAAACAGCAGCAGCAACGGCAGCAGCAGCGGCAGCAATAGACAATGAAATGTAATTGATTTCAATATTTACTGTACTTTTGTACACTATGGCATTTGGCTGCCAGTTGCCAGTTGATAGTCTGGCTGCCTGTATGCCCAGTCGATCTCTTTGGCATTTAATTGATTGCCGCTTGATTGCGGAGTCGAGTGGCGGCGATCAAGATAAAGATCGGATCGCAACGATGTGGGCAGGCCAGGCTTATAGATACACAGATAGACCACATAGCTACTGGGCCAGCGTGCATCCTGTGTCCCAGTCATTTGTACGGAAGTGTCAATGTGTAGAAAAGGTGTTGGAAAAACAGACACACACACACACACACACACACTTACAGAAGAGCGCATTAATGGCTCAATGAGCGCGGCCGCACAGGCAACAACAAAAACGTCTAGGCAAAACGGGGCGCGACGAGGGTCGCACTTTGAGCGCCGGCGCAGCGCGAAGTCACGTGTGAACAGTTACTTTTCCCAGCCGTAGTTTGGCTGCCTCTCTGTCGCGCTCTATCGCTATCTCTGCCAGCGTGAGAGCTCAGAAATGAGGCGCGCACATGTTTAGCGCCGAAACGCCCTCGCGTTTGCCTTTTCCAAAAGAAAATGAAGAAGTAAAAACCCTCGATCGAGCCTCGGCAGCCTCAATCTCTCTCCCTCTCCCTCTCCCTCTCCCTCTCCCTCTCTCACTCCGAACTGACTTCAAAATGACTTAGCGATTTTGGTAAATTAAATGTGCCCCTTTCTTATTCATGTACTCGTATTTGCGTTGTGCATTACCAAAACGTTTCTGGGTACAGTGCGTGCCGAAAGTAAACTTCATCCGGCTGCGATGCCAGTTTCGTCTTATATACCACTTTACAGATAAGCATGCTGCATAAGATTAAATATTATATATACTATATACACTCTTGAGATAGTTAAAGGTTCCACAGATAAGCTACAATCGCGTGATATGTCGCTTAGTGAAAGTGTCGCTTACGTGATCGTTTAAAGATTGATAGTTGCTTTCGAAATATCTTAAGTATTTATTTGGTTGAGATATAATATTATATTTCATTACTTTTTAAACATTGAATGTACGTACATTACACTAATGACTTACATACATACTATGGGTGATGGATTTTATTTCTTGGTGCGTAAGGGACTTTATGGTTAATGAACAAACAATGTTTAAGTTATAAGTGAGTTCTAAATTAATTTTAATTGGATTTGTAGACCTCAAATTGATTAGTTTTCGTAATATTTTGTTAAAACTTCCATACATTTCTCTATTTAAACTAGGTTCATTTTAATAGTTTGTAACTGTAATCTGATAAAACCACAGTAATAATAATGATAATAATTATAATTATAATAATTATTATAATAATAATTAAAAACAAAACGAAAACCAATTGGGTTGTACATACATTGACACATATTTGCTTATTATTATATTACCACTTAGTGTACGTAATTGCATGATTCACACTTGATGAATCAAAAACCTTTTAGATTGTTAGATTGCCGACTGAGGTACAAATGACTAAAAGCACGGCAGAGAGATGAGCTCATCTAGGTAGATCACCGTCGATTCCTGCTTATCAATGAGATCAATTTGTATATAGCATACAGTTGGAAACCAGTGTTCACGTGGCAGACAGAGGCGGGCACAGGCAAAGAGTCGTTCAGTCAGGCAGTCCGTCAGTCCGTCAGTCCGTCAGTCCGTCAGGCACCGAGTCACAGGCAGGAAGCATGCGCAGCTTCACACGCGGCGTATCCGCACGCGTTAGGGTATTCAAGCACCGTAGGGCGGCCCGTGCTGTCCTGGAGAACGGATGTTGTGCATGTGTTTGCCGCTCTCCTGCGGCTGTCGATGTCAGAGTCAAAGGCGCAGCCAAAGACAGAGACGCCGAGGAGCGTACACACACTATTTCGAAAAAATAAGTTTATTTTTAACATACGTAATTTTTATTGCACGCGACGAACTCCGAACATCAATTGATGGCGATTTGGTATTCAATGCGCGATGCGGCTCAAAGACGGGGCGAAGGTTTTTCATTTTCTTCGATTTTATTTAACTTCTTTTTTTTTGTTGTGTCTGGTCCTTTGCAGTTCCAGTTAAATTGCTTTTCCTTATGGCTTCGTCTTAAATTTCCCCTAAATATGTATGATATTATGTGGCCAGCCATGTGTGCGGAAAATTGTTCGATTTGGAATGCATTGTGTTTGGCTTTGTGGCCCATTTCTGGCTATTGGCCACTCGTAATTGAGACATTGCCCAAGTTTCAAAACAATTGAAACCAATTTTCATGACGCTCTAGACACGCGCGTTTTTGAACATTTGTTTTTTGGCGCCTTCGTCGCTGTTCTTCTTTTTTCATTATTCATTATTCATGATGCTTTTTATTCCGTTTCTAATTTTGTTTTTCTTTTTTAGTTTTTTTTTTAGTTGTCAATTTTTAATTGAAGCGCATTGATTTTGATTACTTTTGTGCACTCTTCTCTATAAGGCCCATTGTGACTGCGTATGTGTGTGTGTGCGATTGTGCGATTGTGTGTGTTTATGGTTTCGGTTCATTGCATATACAAAACTGACGCGTGCTGTTTAATTCAAAAATTGAGCCAGCCACGCTCCCCAAGTGTTCCCAATAGCTAACTAATGCTTAATTCTATTTGCTGCGATTTACAGATCTTTTGTTAGCGATTTACACAGATTATATACAGTTATATTAAAATATTTGATTAATTCGTTTGAAACTTACCCGCTCTCAAATAGTTATATATGAACATATCTATAATATATCTGAAGTATTCAATATTATGCTTCTCCCCCTGTTTGTTTAAGGAATGCAGATACACTTCTAGTATCCAGCATTACTCAACTTCGTCAGAATTGCCTAGAAGAGGTATCATAATCATTATAATCATGTAATTTAAATCCGACACCTGATTGCTTAGTTTTCTAAATGACTTGATTTTATTCGTTCTACCAAATAAAAACATTTCTTTATGAGGTCACATTTGAAATATATTTAAGCCCAAAATTAAATTAAATATATGAACCGTTCCAACTTATATAAATGTTTTGGCATTCCGTGCTTTAGGCAAAAAGCTCAAGTTCCTTACCTAAAAATAAAATTTTGCGATGTGTCGATTTTCCCAGATCAGCGCCATAAACCAAAAGTTGCGAAATTTCAATGGCTACGATATTTTTCAAAATCGGTGGAGCTGTTTTCTTTTTCACAACGTGTAATTTAAACCAATATTAGCGGACTTTAGAAAAGTCGTAGTTGTTTCTGGGTACAAAAAAAAAACAAGACTTAATCTCATTTTCGGAAAGAAGCAAAAATTTAATTTACTAATAACTTTTGAATGCCGCGTATTCGAAGTACAAATTTTGATCTGTCTGAACGAATTCCTGAAAGCCTCCAATGGGGTCATCAACTTATTTTTGCACACAACGGATATTATTGTTAAAAATTATATTGCAAATATTTGTACAAACCGCGTCCACGAAATGTTGTCGATCTCGTTGTACCAACTGTTTAAAATTAGTCATAATTACTTTTGTTTGGGTATTTGGTAATGGAAGACATATTTTTAAGTTATATTCAAACTTTCGTTTGAGTGACGCATTTCATTCGGAAAATATTAATGAGTTGTATGGAAGATGATGACATTTGAAACAAACAACTAATATTGTGATTGGGTCAAAATGATTGGAATAGCGGATCGCGGTGAAATGAATGAAACCTGTTTGCTTTGGCGCCGCAAATCGTTATTAATTATACATATATGTATATACAGCGAGAATGAACGAATAGTGACTCAATGGTCTGCCATGATGTCAGCGCTCGAGATCAATCGATCGCGTAGAGAGGCAGATAAACAGAACTCATAGTGATGGTGTATATAATTTCAGTTGCGTGATAAGATCAAATTTTCATTCAGCCCAACGATTGACCTTGGAATGGACTAGTTTTTCAAATCCATTTAAAAATTCCACGTGGAAATCGGTTTAGTGCCAAACTTTATCAAGATTTCAATAACTGTTTTAAACTAAATTTAATGTTTTTACTTTAGCATTGAATACAAATGAGACAAAAGAGAATTCCTAAAATATAAATTTAAAAATATGCAATTTCACAAAAGTATTATATTTAATTGTTAAACCAATTAAGGCGAATTGCAAAGAGTGGTTTCGGTCGCCGTCTCCCTACGTCTTTTCATGATGGTGCTAAAGGTGGTTGCCCAATGCGGCGAGAAGCGTGCGCGCACCCTCGATCAGAAGGAGTTCTCCCCTTGCACTGGGTAGTAGTAGTAATAGTAGTACATCATGGCACGCACATTGACAGCTGTCATTAGCATTCATTGCGGAAGCGCGGCAAAACCCATTAAAGGGCCTGACCGGGCCTGGTCGGTGCTGGCTGCTGGGGTGCAGTAAATGGGCTTTCATTGAAAATAATAAAACTGAAAATAAATATAAGCAGTGAACAACTGGCGGCCGCAACGGCAAAATCAAACACTTGAAAGAGTTCATCAAAAACGGCCCCGCCGCTGAGTCTGCCCCACTCCTGACTGCCCACATGCAACAATTTGACGTTTGACTAAAGTAAAATCCGCACAGATGCGTGCAGCATACATACAGCAAATGTGAACGTTGCAGTCGGGTGTTACCGACTCCGGAGTACTCGTTCACAGTATAAAAACAGTTTAAAACAGACACTAGCCATGAAGACGTTTGTGGGGTCTTTAAAGGATTTTCAATCTGCAAAATTGAAAACTGAGCATATATATACATATTTAATGAAATAAATAGATTTTATCGAACAAATTTTAGCAGAGAGCCAATATGCTCTTTTCACTTCGTGAACTAGTACAGAAAGGGCGGGCTTAGGCGCTATGAATGAATAAATGTTGCTCTCAATCAAAGTGAATGCAGCGTGAATAGTCTGTTAATGGGTTCGGAATGGTGTACTCGAATGCTGCCATAGGTCAATTGCTTTGATCTTTATACCATATATACAGCATTGACAATCTAGGCAATACGTAATCGCATAATTTATTATGTAATGAAAATATAATATGTCACGCTAAACTACGTGTAATAAATAGCACGAAATTAAATATTGTGTATCAATTTGTATCATTTATATATCGCAAAATTATGAAAGATATTAAATTTAAAAAACTACCCAAAATCATTTATAATGCTGTTCTTTGTAATAATTTATTAAACAGCTCTTATCAATCAATTATTGAAAGTTTAGATATATGTAAATTCAATATTTACTCGGTGGTATTTAAGAAAAATCAGATACATTATCAAAATAAGTTAGTAATATTAGCTATCTAACAAGTTAGCAGCCACAGAGATTATATTTAATGCATAATGAATATAAGATAACTGTAACATACTACAATTTAAACTATTATCTTAATATTTTTTTCTTATTTACAGATTAGTTGTGGGCGCGCCCAAGTTCGATACATCCACATACCAGGAGGGCGTGATGGAGGCTGGCGCCGTCTTCAAATGTACGATGAACGATGATGACTGCCAGTTGGTAACATTCGATTCGAAAGGTAAGTAGGTGCCATAAGTCCGCATTTAACTGTTGATCTGTTGCTCAACTGGGTGCGAACCGAGTCGGGGCTTAAGCTTGGGATTGAGCCTGGCGCCAGTTTAGAGACCAAGCCCTCACTTTCCCCACAAAACGTCCAGTCTCAGTGTCTCCGAATCTCCCAGTCGCAGTGGGTCTGTATTGGCGCCAGTGACAACAGCCAATTAGTTATTTATGGCTCATACGCATGCGCAGCGTTTTAGTATGCAAAATGCAAAAATGCAAAAGAGATAAAAAAAAACCTTGAAAATATTATAAACTGCAAAAATTGCGCACGGCTGCAGTTTATTATTGTTTAACTTCCTTAAGCGGAAACGGAAATGATAAACAGATTTTCTCTTTTTAAATATTTATTGTAATGATTTGACATCCTGTTATGGTATGCCAGCAACTTTTATTAAAGAAAAAAGTTCATGTCTTAGTAATAATTGTGGACTTACAATTAGCTTATCAGATAAGACATTAATGCATATATACAGGCACATATATTGTTAGTTGTTGTTTGTTAAACGTTCGACTAGGTCTGCTGCCTGGGTCATTTTAAGTCACCTTCTTCTTCGCCTCCTTAGCGGGTTCCTTGCCAGGAAACAAAACAAAACTACCCACCTGCTTATCCATCCTCTCGACAATCCGCATCGTCTCCACGATTTACAGCAACGGATGCGCGAATAAAAATTACGATGTTGATGACAATGAGGAGGCAATATGAATGGAGTGAACTCTACTTAAGTGCAGTGCTAGGGTGCAGTATGATGGTACAGGCCAACTTCTCTATAACGGACTAGAGCATACATTTAGTTCGGTGAAAAAATTTTAATCTTTGTTCAATTTACTATTTAGAATAATAAAAAATCTCCGAAAAGTAGTAAAGAAAAAGAGCAATACAGACAAAATAATCAATAAATAAAACAAAGGATTTTCATCCTAATATAATTTGTAACGAAAAGCAATTTGTGATAGCGGCGTTCGTTATAGTTAAGTTCGTCTGTAGTGCGTACAAAAAATTGCGAAAAAATTAACATTAATTGTAGTATTCTTTATTCTTTAGAAGTTCTTGCCTTTAAATTTTAAGAACAAATTGTGTTGCAATTCAAAAAAATTACTATAAATACATTCATTATAGTTAAATTCAATTTTATAATAAAGAGCGTTTTATGTTTGTCTCTACACCAAAATCGGTTCAAAAAATTTCCCTTTAGAGTGTTTTATCCTAGTTAAGTTTGAACATAAATTTGATTTTTTAAAAACAAAAACAAAACAAAAACGCAATGTTCGAAATCAAAATTGAGTAGATTTGCACAGAAACGTTCGTTATTGTGAAGTACGTCTGTAATTGGTATATAGGTATGAGAGGTATATAGGTAAGCGGCATATGCAACCGAAACACCCGCCATAAATATGCACCGTCTTTTTGCTGCTGCTGCTGTTGCTGCCAACACCTCAAAACTTAAATTGTTTACGCGTGCCAAGTCGGCAACTGGGAGTGGGCAACTGCATCTGGTGACTGGCGATGATGGGCAGATGGGTCCAGAGTGAGATGCATAAATTGGTCGGCTAAGTGCTGGTTAGCTTAGTAATAAAACGCCCATCCTTTATAAAGAAAATATTTTTAATGCTCGCCCCTTATATTTATATCGTATGCTCGCTAAAAAAAAAACAAAAAATTAAACAAAAGGAGTCAACCGGTGCTTCATTCAGCTCGCAGGTTGGTTTGTTCATCAGTCATCCGCCGCATTTATTCGACTACATACACATTATAAATAATCTAGCATTACTCAATAAAATATTTATTTGAAACGCATCTGATTCATGGCAAAAATTATTACTCATCTGCAGATATGTTTCCTATAACAGTTCATTCAGAGTTTTTTCTTTACCATAATACTCAGTATACATTTTCTATTATAACCACGCAAGCACAAAAATGGAAAAAATTAGTTATCGGTTCAGTTGAATTTTTGCTTAAGTCATTTATATTCAAGTCAAATAAGTTTATTTGATATTTATTCGGTCGTCCCCAATTCATGCTTTAATTGCTTAGATGTGCAAATTCTCCACAACTGGACTTTGAGTTTTATCTTACATAAGATGGCAATTTAATTTTTGATCTTTTAATGAATCTATAGGCTCTTTAATTGTCTTAATAATGTATACATTTCTCATTCGTAGTCTTACATTTATGATGAGTTATGATATATTTTTGCAAACATTATTGAATATTTTACTTGTTTTCTTAATTTTAATTTGTTATTCAATTATGAATACTTCAATTAACTCAACTTCTTAAAGCCATTTGATTCCATTCATACTGGTACAATGAGAATCCATCATATCTTTTAAAATTCTATCAGTCATCAGCGTTTACTTAACCTACACATTATTCTTCATCATTTATACAATTTGTGTCTCCCTCATTCAATCGTCATTCAATCAAATTATGTAAGTACTTCAATCATCGCTTCATGTGTAACTCATGTGTACAGTAAACACCCCATAGGCAACGTGCTCGTGTACCGCCCTGCACCAAGCGTATTTTTTGTCAACCCTCAGTAATGTTGTGCCGTAATAAATCATTGCCAAATATCAACGGAAGTGGCCATTATGCTGTTATTTGCCAAGTGCCTTGTTTAGAGCAACTTAATTAGTTTGCTTTTGTTTTCTTTTTTTTCTGTCGTCTTATGTCCGTGCACCACTCGCACCACTTTAAAATCCATCTGTTTTCATTTCGGCAAATTTTTTGCTTCCGTCGTTCTTTCTTTCGGTTTTGGTGATTTTTTTTTGTCTCCTCCCCGTTTAATGCGAGACACTTATATTTTTCAAGCACATTAATATTTTTCATATTTTTGCGACGTTTTTAATATTTATAATCCTCCCTTATCATAGGTAACAACCGCAATACAATTGGCGAAGTTATCGATCGCAAGTCTTATCAGTGGCTTGGTGCCACTGTAGCCACCGGACGGGATAGCGACTTGGTTGTGGTAAGCATTTAATTATCTATTATATCTATAAGTACAGTTTCTGAAAGACAATTCTGACTTCTGTACGAAACCTACAAAAAAATTAAAAAATTATTTAAAATAATTTGCTGGCCCTTTTCATGGGCTATTTTAGTTTTTAAAGACTTGCTAAAGTGCTTTGGTCAATATTTAATATATATGTGAGATAGTCTAGGAAGAAAGAGAGATTTCTAATAATCATAATCCATAAAATTTTGAAGAGTTTGAAGAGCATAGTATATTGCCAAGGGTAAAGAGGTAAACTGAGAGAGAAACATGGAAACTTAGGAATTTATTGCCGTAGGAGATTCAATGACTTAAGCATTTTAAAAAGCATCCGCTTTAATTGTCCAATAGATTTTTGAAGAGCATTACAGAAGAGATTTTCTTGCGTTATAGAACGCAAGAGAAAAACAACAAATATATCCTCTAATCTAAAATGTTTTGTTGTTCTCGTAATCAATCTTAAAAGTAAATGCTTAATTAGTATTTGACTTGGTTTACTCTCATATACTGTGTTAGTAATGTTCTTTTGTTAATCCAGTCCCATGGTTCGGCCGAATAATAAAAAATGACCATCAACCCACATAGAAATTGCATCGTTTATTGCTTCTCAATGCAGTAAAGCCAAAGTTAATGTGACATCAATCGGCCGACCACCCAGTTTACTGACCCACTGACTGACTGCCCTCGAACGCCTCTGCTCTTCGAGGCGTCCACCTGCTCTTCACCACTTCTCCCCTGGCTGATTGTTTGATTTTAATGCGCATTGATGGCATCATCGAGGAACGCGATAGCCCGTTAAATGGCCAGCGGGTTCTTATTAACGCCGTTCAAGGGAAGCATTGAAAGTGCAAGCGCAACCAGCCGGGAGATGCCATCAAAACAGGTGGGCGTTAATCCACACTATAGCGTCGAAGCTGGGCGACTGAAACTGAAACTTTCAGCTTAAAAGAAAAAAACACCTAAAATGACATTTTTTATTACATGCTGTACGCGAGATTCGTTTTTGATGTCAGTTGCGGTGGGTGTACAATGCCGTTATACCACTGTGCACGTGTGTGTGTATATCTTTTTTATCTCTATTTATCCATTGTAGCTGTGGCTTTTTAAACATACATGTATACCCTGTAATCTTAAAGGTGTGTAATCATGTTGTACACACACATGAATCGGAGTGTAGTGGGCAGCATTTACACTGCGGAGTATATGTGTATATTCATCCCAATATTTGTGATATGTAAACGTACAAATATTTTGTTCTTACAAATAACTATTATGATAAACAAATTTGAATTAAACTGCATGGAAATTTACTACCATATAATATTGCTGATATAGGAGTAAAATATTCAATATTGAATTTCAAAAGATTAATAAAAAGACAGTACAATGCCTTTATATTTATGCAGTGGGTGCAATATTTTTGAGATAAATATAAAATAAAGAAAAATGTTAGTGTTTTCCACCTCTTTGTGGAAATTTAAAAGTTATTTTTGTTTATGTTGCAAAATAAGAAAACATTAAATATTGGTTTGAATCGTTTTTATGAATTTTGCATTATATATTATACTGAATTATGAACAATGAGAAATAGAGATAATAATACAGAAATAATTTTGCAAAATGGTGAACAAAATATTTCCAGTGATAGCAGTGATGTTGCGTCTTATAAATTTATAAATTATAAATAAAAATAAAATTATGTTATATTAGTTTTACTTTTTAAAGAATTTGTGATATTATATTTTTTTTCTCAAATCAGAATTTGTATAATATATTTAATAATTTAAAATGTGTAAGCATAGAAAAGAAATGTTTTTTATTTTTTGGGAACGTATATATAGTGTTGAGCAGAGCAGAGGACAACAGGTTTCTTTTCAATACTGGGCATCTTAAGGTCGAGCATTCTCAACCATTCTTCATACATATGTATATGTTTTGATTTGTTGTTCGGTCTTGGGAACAACAACAGCAACAACAAAAGCGACAATACACACAGCGTCGTAGCAAAATTCTGAATGCGTTTTGATTTTGCTTTCAATGTGTGCTGTGTTATGTTATTGTCATCTTGGTGACCGCAGTGAACGTGGTTGTTTCTTGGATTGCGTCAAGTAAGCCACACAAACACACACAGACACACACACACAGACACAAACTGTTTAAGGTGCGCCCCAGTCACAACTTTGGTTAATTGCGTTGGCGTCGTTGGCCAAGCCAACGCAACCACCCACCCAACTGGCCACGAAAGAAGCGGCAACATTTGATTTTCACTTTAGTTCTCAATTAACTTTGATTTGGCCCATTTGATTTGGCCAAGCATACGAGCCGTTAACATTGATGGCTAGCCACGGAGCCCGTTGTTACAGTTATTGTTGGCCGCTATTGCTGCTGCTGTTGTTGTTGCATTTACCTTTGTTAGCCATCCATGTCCAGGTCACTTCCGCCACGCGCGCACCCAGCGTTGACCTGGCCTTCAAATGCCCATTAACAGGCCATCGATTTATGTTTGCACCAAGTGCGCAACGGGACTTGAGCTACATCATCCCAGGAGGCCCTTAGCAACAACAACAACAGCATTGTGCCATAACTGAGGCATATTAAAGAACTCATAGGTGTGCTTTATATCAGTACATCTGCACATAGAAGTCCTACAATATAATAGTTAAGCTTTCAAAGCTACTCTTACGAAGTAAAAATAAAATTTTAAGTTATCTTCGAGCGTTGGAAAATATAATTATGTAAAAAAGAATTCAAATTTGTCCTTAATAATACATAAGTCGAAAAGAGCGCTTCAAGATGCTATTTTAAACAATTCAAATTAAATCAATTTAAATGATTTAAATATTGGTATGTAGAGTTTTTCAGCGGTATATCAGCCATATTGATCAAATAGTTAGTAGTTATTCTGATAATAAATTTGATCGAATTAAATTTGGCTGGCAATGATGCGAACCTAATTATATATATGTATATCTTATTTAATTTGATACAAAAAATGTAAATGGGGTTCATTTTTTCTTAGTTTAAGTTTTAGTAATATTTGACTGCAATTGATTTTAAAATGCACAGTATTTTAATAGGTACCCAAAAGATTTGTCATTGGTGTCATTTTAAAATGAATTACAAAACAATAATGGGAAGAATCCTAAATTAAGAGACAGACATATTATCAGGCCAGATTTTATGAACAAAATTTTCAAGACTTCAATGCCAAATAGTTGGGAATATATTTCGAAAAAAGGGCGAACTGCAAATAAAATATTTGATGCAGATATACCTATAGTGATATGGAAATATTCGATTAATGGACTTGCTTTCATATTTTATTGAAGGCAGTTTTAATGGATATCTCTCAAATAGAAGCTTGCCGTGAACATTAACAGATTTCTTGTGCGAGCTGATGAATAGAGGCATCTGAGCCAAATGCGAAGCAAGGTGACATCGTTGAGAGCCCGATCGACAATTGGCGATTGGATGGTGTTGTTGGGAGTGAACGCGGTACGTTGTGCTCGGAACGTTGTACGAGTGGACTGTGGCCTTGTTGCCCTGTGGCAGCGTGGCTTTGGGGCATGTGCCGTATGTGCCGCATGTCGTGCGGTCTCGTTTCATTTTTGTTTGTTGTTGCGATTGCGACATGATCATCGACACGATCTGTGAAATTGCCAGCGCTATTGAACTCGGCTCAAATATGGCCAGGCACACGGGCACTTGGGCAGCCACAGGCCACGGCTCAGGTCGGTCCGATCTGCGATCCTTGCAAAAATTTTGCATTCGCAATGATAACGTCTGCATGTCGACCATGTCAAACGTGTTGACTTTTGACTTTAGCTGTTGTTCGGGGCACCAACGGCAACATCGTTACGTTCTCCTGCCGACTGCGAAAGTGCAGTTTAATGTCTCAAAAATTTATCGCTGGCATTTCGGTATGCGCTCTGTGCCCAACATGGACAATAAACCACAATGCAGCAATAGGCTAAGAGGTAAACAAAATATAAAAAAAGAACCAAATGAATAATATGAAATCCATTCATAATAGGTTTGAAAGTATCTTTCTAAAATTTGTTGGTTTCTCATAAGATTTCCATTGAAGGCATATGACAGTTCTAAGTATGGATATTTCGTTGCAGTTTAGCAAAGCTGCTTAAAACTCAAAGCATCTATCTTAATGGCGCCCAACGTGGGGCAATGTATTAATAGGCTGAGTTCAATTTTTATTCAAAACTGCACGTGATCCATGCCAAAATACTGGGAGAATATGTTGAAAATCTCCAGACTGTTTGGAGCAATATTTGGAATTGCATTTGCATATTGTGTAAGGTTCTACCGCCAATTAAAGGCATTGATGGTATTCCACTGAACGCAGTTGCAATGCAAGTCAAATACATATCAACGTATTTCCAGGTACATTGCGGCAGTACACAAAAAAAAAAAACAAAACAAATAGCTTGGCTTGCTTTTAAAATTGAGAATAAATCAGATTTCAAAAAAAAACTCACGATCTTCGATTGCAATTCTACGATATATCCTACATATCATGATATATATGTATGCACAAACCATCTCTGTTAATCTGTTTTGTACTTATGTTTCTTTTAAATTAAAACAAAAAGCAGACATGCATATGCTTATATTATATTCTGATAATTGATAACAGAGAGCCGAGCTTCTCTTTGCAAAATAGAGATAACCAATCTGAAAAAGCAAGTACTATCTCTCTTTATATGGGTATCACGCTGTGCACTGCACACGTAGGTTAAATGTATTAGTATACTTAAACACCAATCTGTGGGCGCTGTTTAAATGAAGTAGTAAATCTTTTTAAAACAATATATAAGTGCAACTTTTCATTTTTTCTTGCATTCGCGTACTTCAAATACTCGTAAGATCCTGTGGTAAAAATCTTGTGTTAATTGAAATTGTTTTACAGTTCTGAAAGAAGAAACAAACATTTGTATGGGATTTGCTTAGCCTATTAATATATATATATATATATATTATATATTATATATAATATATATATATATATATATAATATATAATATATATATATATATATATATTAATATTAATATTAATATATAGATTTTAAGTTTAAGTTAGTCAATGATCTTATAACCTTTTAGTTAAAACAAATAAAAGAGCCTTTAGATAATAAATTACAAATTAAGAAATTAAGCATAAGCTAAGTTCAGTTAAAAATTTGCACTAACTACACTGGCCAACTTGGGCATATTTCTGTCTCAATGGCACTCAACGTGGAGCAAGGCATTTTTTCTCGGTTTCGCTCTGCGTCCAGCAGCCTGTCCTCTATTCGACTTCAAGCTATTTGCATATCTAACTATCTTACTGCGAAAACAGCTCGCGAGCAAAACTCAAAACTAAGTTAAGTCTCATGGATTTTTTACTGAATGCGGCGCTGATAATAAAGTTTTTAATAGGAAAATGCTATTAACTTATTGGTCGCACGGTGGGCCCTGGTCAATGGGGCCAGTCTGTAAACGTTGCCGTTGGACAATGAAGTTGCTGTTGCACATTATGAATTCAATTGAATTGTTCAATGGCCTGGACCTCGGCCTGCGGCGAGCTGATTGTCTTTATTTTGATTTTATGGGCGGACTGAGTGCACCTGAGGCGCTCCAAACAGCGATATGAATACTATGCAGATGTATATGTGACGGGGCTGCCTCCAAACAGGACTGAACTACACTGTAAATAAAGCAAGAGCATATGGCATGCTATTCAGTATGTTGTGATGGAAATTAAAATGCAACAAAGTAATTCTGCAGTACATTTTATTTTCCTTGCACTCTACATCCAAAATTATAATACTTTCGATTGAAGGAAATATTTATACAAAATTTATATCAAGGTGCATTCGTAAAATATTCTTAATTTTGTCAAATGCCAAAAATTTCCTCACTCTAAATAAAGAAATTTTTTTTAAAAAAATGCTAGTTCATAGAAAAGTATTTTTCACATATGAGATTTTTATTTCAATTCAGGCAATTGCGTTTATAGAAAACAAATTTTAATAAAAAGAATTACCAATGATCGGTAGGAATTTTTAGCCTGTTCTATGATATGGGAAATATTTTTTTTGGATATTTAAACTGTCGAATATTCGAAGAATAGTCATATCTTAAAAAGGACGGGTATGGAAACAACGATTGCTTATTTAATTAGAGCAAATGTATACAATATTGTTCAGATTTATATATTTAACAACGTTATTATTCTTAATTTTGATAAATTTCAAAAATCTCTGCACTGAAAAAAAAAAAATTTAAAAAAAAAATAATGATTTATTTTTCGTTTATTGAGACTTTTCATTTCAATTGAAACAATTGCGATTATAGAAAATAAGTTTTATACCCTGTTCGAAGATTTTTTCGGAAGTTTTGCTTAGGATTATTTAAAGGAATAGTCATATATAGAAAAGATCGGGTATGGAACTATTTCTAATTTTATTTTATTGAAGAGCAAATGTATTCTATATAGTTTCCACATTTGAAAATGTTGTAATGCGCGTCCCTGGTCTGGCCACTGGAACTGTGATTTGGAGTCGTCGCTTGCATAATGCGAGCGCATAGATTTCTAATTCAATGGGTATTTGAATGGGTTGGGCGTGGCTGCAGCACCAGACTTGGAGCGGCGATGATGTGATCAGCATGCATTTTTGGTGATCGCGCGTCATTTTGGAGTTTATGTCAGAGGCAGAGGTGTGCGAGGCATAGAGTCGTATGGAGTGGGGGAGGAGGGATGTCGGCGCGGCAGGCGAGCAGAAGCAAGTCAATAGAGCTGCTGGGTTTGCGATCCTGCCACATTGGCAATACCATAAAAAGCACAATATGTATAAATTTGTAAAGTTAATTGCAGGCACAGAGCGGGCATCAAACAATGCCAGTCCGATGCTCGCCTCGCCAACTCGGGCCAACTGCATTAAAGCCATATTTGGCATGGGCCATAGGCCCAAGTATTGCCGTTTGTGAGCAGCGCCGGCAGCGTGCGTGTTTTATGTTCAACTGCCAGCCATTTATACATTATATATACTATATATACAGGCGGACAGACAGACAGACAAAGAGACTGACAGACAGACAGGCAGGCCAATGGAGATGGAGACGCAGCTCCAGGGTCGCACCGTAACACACTTCGCCAGAAGATCTACCGTACCGCTCCAAGCCGTTCCGTTCCGTTCCGTTTTCGTCTCGTCTCGTAATTCGCCATGGCCATTTTTGGTTTGCAGCATTTCATGATCTGCTTGATGCTGCCATTGTTTCGCATTTTCACAACTTCACAAACGTGGCATTTGCCGCTGCCTCCGAAAGCAAAATAATTCTCATATTGTTTTTTGTGTTTCTCCCCTTCAACCTCTCCCTCTCTTTGCAGGCCTGCGCACCGCGCTATGTCTTCCACACGATGACGCCATCGAGGGCGCTGCGCTATGATCCGGTCGGCACCTGCTTCACCTCGCACAACTTCAAGCAGTTCCATGAGATATCGCCGTGTCGCACAAGTAAGTGGGTCACCCAGAATTAGACCAGACGAGTCCAAATCACCTGCACCTCGTCTGATTTGCGCTTTACAGTAATTTGAGCTTCGCGCAACGACCAGGGAATCCCTTTAAACGCAAAATTACACAAGCTACAAGAAAAAACCAAAAAAAGAAATAAAAACCAACAACAACAAAAAAAATACATTGAAACTGACGCTGAAACTGAGCTGGGGAGGCGTACCACATAGAAAGCCAAGGCCAGGACAAAGCAATGGTGTCAGATAACCATTAAAGCGAGCATTTCGTGTCAATCCTTAATGGCTTATAGTACTTTGAGGTGATTCCGCAGCTTAATTTCATTTAATTTCGATTCATATTAATCGAAATAAAAGCAATCACGGATATTTTCCTTATGGAACAATTTAATTTAATAATAAAAGAGCTATTATGAAATAAAATTGAAAAACCATTTTAGAATCTCTATTTTGCAATCTCAAATATACCAAAATAGTATAATGAGTACATAGAATTGGTATATGCTTTTTTCTTGATTTAAACTGTCTTATTTGAATTTGTCTCTAAGGCCACTTTCGCCGTTGGTAAAAATTATAAATTATTTAGTTAAAAATCTTTGTGAACTTTCGGGAACTTTCAAAAACTCTACATTCTTCTGAACTTCAATAGAATCTCTTGTTATTACAAAAAATCTTCTTCGACAACGTGAAGAAAGATTTATAGCTCTCAACAGTTCCCGACTTGCAACAAATATGTATTCCATACAAACATGTCTATTAGTGTATTTTTATGTCGTGAAAGTGGCTACAAAATATTTTACATATGATGCTCAAAGGAAAACATTCTAAACTGCATTACGTCTGATATTTTTTTAAATTCGGAACTGCCTGCCAATTTGTTTGCTTAGTCATATGTAGAGTCTATATATATATCTTCACATATATGCAGGCACACATGGCACATGGCATGACCACGAGCTTATTTTTAGCATGGACAAGAGATGCAAAGCATATACACCCTTATTCTGTAGACGAATCAAATATACGTATACGAATATATAAATAAAACACATACGTACATGGTATGTTTATGCAGCATCTATATGTAGTTCTGATCTGCAGATTCAATATTATTGTGAGCCAACTAATCAAGTTGTCCTAATGCTCCTAATGATTATTTTTAGTATTATGGTCATAGCTATACATAATGCTTGTTTGTTTTTTATTACATTGAGGTTCTTTGAATGAAATATGCGTTGTCTTAAAATCTGGTTAAGATCTGTCGGTCTACCTACTGCAGCTCAGCAAAATTAATTTTTCTAAATATTCATTTGGTTTTCGATTCGAGCATTATATAAATGTATATGAGTTCAATTTGATCAGTTGATTGCAGTTTCTTAGCTTCATAAAAATGTTTTTGTGTTGAGTTTTTAGTATACGAGTTTCATTTTGTAATATAATAATAAACAAGTAAGAACGTTGCAGTCGGACGTAACCGACTGCGTATACTCGTTCACAGTACATAGAAGTTATTATTGTTATTTTAGAAAAATTTTGAAAATTTCGTAGGGGCTGAGGGAGGTTCTTTGTGTGTCCAATATTTTTTGACTCGATCTTAAGAGGAGGTCACCCAAACACTGTCTGCCTAATTTGGTGAATCTAGCTCCAAGATTGTGGGAGATAAAGATTATCGCGGTTTGTGGGGGTGGGAGTGGGCGTGGCTGGGAAATTTTCTTAACGAGCTTTAAAATGAGTGAGCTATCTACCATTAAAAATTTCGTAACTCTACCTCCAAAATTGTGACATATAAAGCTTTTTGGGATTTGCGGGGGCGGGGTGGGATTGGGGGTGGGCGTGGCCAGAAATTTGTTTTCGATTTTTAAAGGGGGTGACCAGTTATCTACGTTTAAAATTTTGTGACTCTAGCTCTAGTGGGATACATAGCTTTTTGAGATTTTCGGCGGCGAAGGTGGGCCACGAAATTATTTTACGATCTTTAAAGTGCGTTACCAGCCATCTATCTTGAAAATTTGGTGATTCTAGCTTTAAAACTGTGGGAGATATAAGCTTTCGCACTTTGCGGGGGCGGGAGTGGGCGGGGGTTGGCGTGGGTGGGAAATTTGTATACCCGTATTTAAAGGGAGTGACCACTAATTTACCTTTAAAATTTGGTGAGTCTAGCTCAAAAACTGTAGGAAATATAGCCGTTTCCGGTTTTTTAAGGCGGGCTGGCTGGGGTTCGTTCCAGTAGGCGTGGCCGGGACATCATGATCACAATCTTTTGGTGAGGTCACCCGCAATCTACATACCAAGCTTGGTGTCTCTAGCTTTAAGATTGTGTGAATTACACAAATATTACCGTTTTGAGCTTTCAAATATATCGATTTTAGCGATTACGGAGGCAGAAGGGGGCGTGGCCGGAAAACTTTTTCTGTGATGTTTGGGGGAACTTTCCAGTATTATATATTCCAAATATGGAAAAAAACTGTGGGCGATATAGTCACTTCAGATTTTTAAAGGCGGGGGCGCTAGGGGGCGTGGACGCGCAAGCAAGGTCGCAATTTTTGGAGGAGGTCACCTGCAATCTTCATACCAAATTTGGTAACTAACTTTAATATTGTGGGAAATATTGAGTTTCTATCGAATTGCGATTTGAGGTGTATCGACATGTTACCGATTTGCCAGCCTCCCAGTAGGCGTGGCACAAAAATCTTAATACTTTGTCCGAAGCAGACAACTACAAGTATATATCCAAAATTTCAAGTCTTTATCTTCAATAGCGCCGAAAAATATTGCGTTCATCCGGACAGACGGTCAGATGTACGGACAGCATGACGGACATTCCATAAAACCAATAAACTAGTTTCACTTCCTGAGCGAGTATTAAAAAATCAATTTTCCATAATAATAAATATAATTTAGATCGTTTTCGACTGTTTTAAGTTGTTATTATACTGTGAACGAGTATTCCACAGTCGGTTACATCCGACCGTAACGTTCTGCCTTTTTTTGAGATATAATATCTACCTACCTCGAAATCCATTAACTGTTCCAGTCAAGTGAATTTCAGTACAAGAACAACACACTATATGTTGGAGAATTCTTAGAAACAGATTTGATATTGAATAGGTTGCGTTGAAATGAAAGCGCTGCTAGCCGATTTCTGGGCATATTGCTCTGCACAAGCCCAAAGCGATTGAACGCGATTGCTCAATTGTTGTGTTGCCAGTGATCGATCCAAGGCCAATTTAATGATTCTAAACGCATTGCCCGGCGCTGTTTGATTCCCCTTGGTGATGTTGTTGTTGTTGTTATTGTTGCTGTTGCGTTATTAATGCTGCTGTTGCTGTTGTTGTGAAATGATTAGCAGCAGCGACAGCCGCTACTCTTCACATGCCAGTTGGCCCAGCACATTCCGACATCACTGAAAGCAATAAATACCAACTTAGCGCACAAAATGCCAAACTAATAGTTAAGACGAATAAAGTAAGGGAACAACAACAACTAAAATACCCACAGAATAAATGAGAAGAAATAAAAAAGGGTAAACATTCAAACAACACGCGGCTACAAAAAGCTGCCCGAGAGAGCGACAATCGTTGAGAAGATACGGCCAAGTGGCCGACAGTTGAGCGCTGAGCTGGTGTCCACCAAGCCCAAGTCCGATTCTGATACGACTTCTTTTGCCCTTGCCAACACTAATTGTAATTCAAGACGGGGCGATTTTATTATGGGAATTACTACAACTGCAACGCACAATGCCCGGGCCATGTTGCTGTCTCTCTCAGTATGTGTGTGTGTGTGTGTGTGTGTCAACTGTGCCTTAAAAGTTGACTTATGCGAGAAGGTTGCTGCGCTCGCCACGGCAACCACACGCCAGCAACATGCTGCTGCTGCCGTTGTTGTTGTTGCTGTTGTCGCTGAACGTTCAAATTGAAACACTTCGGAGACAAATTGTTATCGTTTAATTTGATCAAACGCACGATCTGGCTGTTGATTTTGTGCTCAGCTGCAAAAGAAGAAAAAAAAATTGTTGCCGGCAGCAACAGCGACATGTTGCTGTTGTGACGGCTGCTGCTGCTGCTGCTGTTGTTGCCGCAAGCATTGCGTGATTTTTATTTGGTAGCAAACATTTGCGGACAGTTGGCAGACAAAAGCACAAACAAAGACGGCCAACAAAAGGATGTGGGGCTTGTGGTCACCAGTTTGGACGTGAACGCAAACTCATTGGGTTTGGTTTGCCTTTTGTTGTTGCTCCTGTTGTTGTTGCTGTGGCCTTTGGGTCGCCTGTCTGCAGGCTTTTGTTTGCCGATCTGCCGCTGTAGTTTATTGTATTTTCATTTCAATGTCCAACGTCTGGCAGTTGGCAGTTGCCAGGCCCCATTTGCTGCCCCCAAGGCGCGCGCGCGCTCTAATCCTTTTAAGTTGTTGCCTGTTGCCTGTTGCCCCATCGCCTGACAAATCACTGCCGCAATTTATTGCATTGCCCCGATAATTATTTGCAATTTGTTGCTCCGCTCTGCGCCCCGCCCGCAGCACTAGCAACATTTTATAATAAAATTGCAAAACATACTCGTATAATAAGTATTTGCCTTAAAAATGAAACTATTTCAAACTGTAACTCTCTAAATCGTTTTTGTTTTGCAGACAATTGGGGATATCATCGACAAGGCTCGTGTCAAGCTGGCTTCAGTGCGGCTGTCAACAGCGTAAGTAACATTTCACTGGGTATATCAGCTATTGCCGTGAGTTTGTCATAGATTGAAGCACGTACGAAGATAAACAGTTCAGAGTTTATACATATATATTTAGGGATCGCAATATTAACCAAAATAAGTTTCCAATAGGAGTGGCATATAATGCAGTATATGATAGTCTATGAATATAGCGTTAGTAAATGTTATTTGTTTAGAAATATATATCACTTTATAATGAGTTATTAAACTTATTAAAATTGTTTTTGAATATGCTCTCCATGATAAATATTGAATATTTTCTAAGTTCAAAAATATGAATATATCAATGGAAGTCGTACAATAATAGGTTTTAAAAATAAGAAATTAAATACCTACATAAATATTCAGATAATAGCAGTATTTCCCCCAGGAAATTAAAAAGATGTATAGTATTCAAGTGACTCTTTGCGTGATTTAAGTATTGATTTTTTCGCTTTTATAGCCGTTCATATTTGTCCCGAAATATGTAACGCATTCTAAAAAATATATCATGGGTCCAAATTTGTGTACTTACCTAAAACAACGTTTGTAGCTTTCACAATATTTCAAAGTTCTTACTAAGTAGAAATATCTTAGCTTAAGTCTCCAGTTTCGTGCATTATGGTGTTTCAAATAGAAACTGTTTAACATAGATCATTCCTCATTATATTGAAATAATTCGTTTAAAAAGTTTTTGTCTGTATGAGTGCAGCGATCTCGGAAACTTCTCCTATAGCATACGCAGAACTAGTTTATCATTTTTTTTCGATATCTTACCTTATTCCCTTAATATCGATAAATAGGCCATGTGTTTATGGTAATGGTATGTTCTCGTAAAGCATATCAATATTTAAATATATTTAAATTTTTGGATACCTCCCCTCACTCGTCCCAAAAAATAAGTAATACAAGCCTTGCAATTTGGTTTGTACATAGATTTTGATGCTCTTGTCCTAAAAAGCACATAAAGATCATACTTTTAGTTTAGAAGTTAGTTCTCTTATCTGATTTTGTGTATATATGAATGAATGCAAAGGGGCTAAAATGTGTGTAACAGCTTGCAGCTATGTTCAGGGTATCTTCTAGTCAAGCACTCCCGACTAGAGCACTTTAGATGTTTTTTTATTTATGTTTATTATTTTTTGGGCGCATTGAGTTATTATATGCATGCCATGGTCATGGGCATAGGTTTTTGGCTTGTATATGGGCTTGGGTTTTGATTTTAGGTTTGGCTTTCGTATTGGTTTTGGGCTTGGGGTCTTGGGCGTTTGTTGCTTTTATTCGGCGTGGGCACGTTTAGTTGGCACCTTGTTGCGATCGTGGCATAACATTTGCATACACAATCTGAAGTTTTCGCATTTCGCATTTGCAGAATGGATCGCGTTTGTTCATTGGCGCACCTGGCAGTTGGTACTGGCAAGGTAAGTGCACGTTTTTTTTATTACATATACCGTATGGCGAGTAGCGTGTACCCGGTAGCGTGTACCGTTAACGTTTATTATAAATCGAGATGAAATAAATATACTTATAACGTGCAGTTTTATGTTTACTGTATGTATTCGTACCACCTATAAATACAACAGCTAATTATCCACTGTATTTAGTAATAGTTAGTCATTTAAGTATTATCCTCAGCCCAAAGAGCCCTGAAACTCCTGCCCCGATCCCATTACAAATAATGTTCGTAGTCCCGTAGTTCTTGGATTGATTTATTTATTACAATTTTACTTTCCTATTTTGATATATCTGCAAAATTTTGCCTTGATTTTGCATTAGTTCTTTCCGTCCCCCTATCCAATAAACTAGACCCCGATATTATAGTTTACCCCTTAAAATGAATTTTGCATACAAAACTCTGGAACCTTTGTGTTAATTTTATTTTCAGTTGTGTTTAATTTTGAGCATCTTTAGAATTTAGAACGTCCCTAACCTCACACAAAAAAAAAAACAAAAACGAATAACCCACAGATATAATTAAACCTCTGGGCAAGCTTAATCCTAACCTTTAGGATGAAACCAACTGTTTATTATGAAACTGTACCTAGAATGTGTGCCAAACTGCTTGCAAATAAGATAGTGTATTGTCCTTAAGATTACCGTGTAGCTAACCCAGATTCCTTGAACTCAAGGTAAATGACATTCTTATCGATCGGAATGTAAAGTTAGAGTAAAAACTTATAAATATGGGAAGAGCTTGAAAACAATCGATAGCACAGATCGATAACAATTTTAATGGAATTTTTTAATCATAATTAATTTAATTTTAAATTGTATCGATTGCTTTCTAGCTCTAATATATTGTGTACCTCCTAGGTACATTTTAAACTAAACCTAGATGGTTAAGCTATGAACTGCACAAATGCAATTAAATTTAGGTCATGAGTTTCTTAGCGTTGTCGAGTTGTTGTTGATCCAAATTCATTACACAATTGGACTATATGTCGTTTATTGTCGTCGCTGCTTGAAAAAAAGAAACAAAAACAAAATTTTACCAAAATTGTTTAACCAAACCCATTCTGCTAACTATACCATCTACAACTCGACAGCAAGTGCCGCAGACAACTAACCACATGTTAAGTTTATCGTGTAGTCAGTTTAATTCTTGATTATTGATTATTGATTATTGTAATGTACCGTAATTTAACCGAAACGAGTTTTTAGCTGCATTTACCGTACCGTATTTATTTATTACCGTAAATGTAATAGTAATCGTGATTGTAATCGTAACTATAACTATAACTGTACCTGTACCTGTACCGTATAACGCGTCATGACTTCCTACTTAAATTTTTAGTCAACTTTTTGTTGTCTCATTGATTAATATGTAATATGTATTTTCTTTTATTCTCTCTCTCTCTTTTTGCTCCCATTCACACTTTGCCTCGGCGCAAAATGCATGCAATTTTGAAATCATTCGAATAAAAAACAAAACAAAAAAAAACGAAAACAAAAAAATGCATTCTGCACCGAACGCCATGACCTGTGTCTGTTGTTCAACCCAACCACAATCGAAACCACAACCGAAACCGAACATAAAATACACATCAAAACTTTTCAACTCGATTACCAACTCGAACCAAACTTCTGCTATTATAATCCAAAACACTGAATACTTAAAAACAAAACAAAAAAGGACAAACCTACTCAATACCGCCCGATGCCGAGTTTCCATTTAAGCCGCCTTATTATCAGCCCTTCGGCACTGGAGGTAATAATAATAATACGCAAATACGCTTCTCACACCGCAATCTCAGCAAAATTGTATCTACAACATTGATCAACATTAACCCTACAACCAAGTGCCTTAAGAAAATAAAACGATACAAATTGTACAAATTACATAAATATTAAGAAAATGGCGCAAGCCGAAATCGCTCTTTCAACCTTCCCTACATTATGGTGTGTGATAATATTATGTATATTCAAATAAAACTCATCACCTGGCGCAAAGGCTGTCAAGTCGGATCAGAAAGTCCCGTTAACGCAACTTTGCCACTGTCCACGATTTGACAGCGATCGCCTAAATTTGCTGACCCCTCCCCGCCTCAGGCCACACCCGAATCGAACGCTTTGCTAACAACGAGTGCAACGAGGGCAACGAAAAACACACAAACGTACCACAATGCCCGAGTGCCTCGACACGCCCTCTGGCTGGTTGTTGTCTGCACTAAGTAATGCTCATAAATAGTACATAGTGCATAGTACCTGGTATATAGTACACAGTACCTTGTACATAGTCATATAGGTAGCAAAAGCATATATCATTCTTAAACAAAACATATGAACTACTTACGCGCACGGTTAAAGCAAGAAATGATGACTCTGCAGCGAAGCGCAGCCAACTTAACAAGCACTAATAAAATTGGCTTGTGCTACCAGATCACAAGAGCTACATTTTTATCAGAATACAACACTCGTTTTCTTTTCAAAGCTACTGTTCGTTGAAAATAAGCCGAATTGTGTTCTGTTTTGCCAAACGTTTGTCAAGCAAATTTTAAAACTATACTTTTCTGATAATTCCATTTTGCTTTCTTAATTTGTTAAAATAGAGTTAAATATTTTTCAAACATACAGCACTGTTTTTCAAGTTGTTGATCGCAAAAACTAAGTAAAACTGGAATTTTTCTTGTCATTCGTATTTTCAACACCTCAGCGACGAGATGCCTAAGCGATTTTATAAATTACATGTTGCCACTATTCAGAACACTACAAGGTGACAACGCAAAGCAATTTAAGATCCTGTTAACAAGATTGTTGGCAATAGAGCAAATGCAGAAGCTACAAATATTTTCAGAAGTTTTTGCATAAAGGCAGGCAGAGAGGTAATTCGTATTCTATCTCTCTCTCTCTTTCCCTCTCCCGCCGGGTAAGCCTCTCTTGCTTTAACCGGTCATCATCATCACGATTGAGAGAGCCACAGGTTATGCAAAGAATTTTGTGCTCTTAAAACTGTAACGTCACAATATCGGTTTTGCTCTTAAAGTAGTATAAAAACTAAAATAATCAATCTATCTGAATGAAACTTTGCATAGATCCGTATTATTATATCATATAGCTCTCTTAGGAATAGTCGGATTAAAACTCAACTGTGTTGCTTTTGAAGTTGTTTTGATATATCAATGTGAACAAAGCAAAAACGGATATTGTCACGTCACGCTCTCTCTCAAATCGCGGTCTTTTGTAAAGGAATTATTCTTTGTGCAACCTTTAGATCTCTCAATCGTGCCACGAACTACATTAAGCTTTAGTTTAAGAACTTAAAGCTGCTAAAGCGCTTTTTTTGGGTTTGGGTATTGGCTGTTAAGCTGTTACTAACCGGTTTCATTGGCTTGAGGTGGCTGTCAACTAAAATGCATCGCATGCCGCACCTGGAACCAAATCTAATCCTTGTTTAGCGGTAGTACAAATTGTTGCATGTTGTGGTTATCTAGTAATCACTGTAGATTTTGAGTATTTTAATTTGTCCTGTCTTGTTACTGTTGTTATTTGATATTGCCTGTTATTGCTTATAGATATAGTTTGTTGTTGTTGTTGTTGTTATTATTGTCATCGAGCATGCCGCAATAATCGTAGCTAAAACAAACACATCTCACCCAACTGATCTAAAATCGATCTGCCTAACCGAACGGAACCGCACTAACCCAGTTAACCACAATATTCACAGGTCAGGCGACATCGCAGGATGTGACCAAGCCGGAGAATCAAGTGTTCTCCACGGCGGAAAGCACATCGGCCAATGATGATTCCTATCTGGGCTACTCAATGGTCGCGGGTGACTTTGATGGTGATCGCAGCGAGGATATAGCTATTGGGATGCCACGTGGCGCCAATCTCTACGGTAAGATCGTTGTCAATCGCTGGACTATGGCAAACATTTTCAACATAACGGGTCGCCAGATCGGTGAATATTTTGGCTATTGCCTGGCCACCAGCGATTTGGATGGCGATGGCCTCGATGATTTGATCATCGGTGCGCCCATGTACACGGAGCCCGGCAATGTTGAGGGCAAGTACGATGTGGGCCGTGTCTACGTGCTGCTCCAGGGCGGCCCAACACCAGTAAGTGACCACATCCCATAGACTGGGGCTTATGTATGTTGACATCTTGGCTGCTTTACAGTCGGAGCACTGGACGAGGGAGCACATACGCGACGGGTTTCATACCAAGAGTCGCTTTGGCCTGGCGCTGACCACGTTGGGCGATGTGAATGGCGATGGCTTTGGTGACTTCGCTGTGGGCGCGCCCTATGATGGACCCGAGGGCCGTGGTGTGGTCTACGTCTATCATGGATCCGCATTGGGTCCGCTGGCGAAACCCTCGCAGACGATTAAAGCCGAGCAGCTGGTGGAGGCGGCACCTTATCCGCGCACCTTTGGCTTTGCGCTATCCGGCGGCGTAGATATGGATGGCAATACTTATCCGGATTTGGCCGTTGGTGCCTATGCCTCCGATCAGGTGTACATCTTCAAGTCGCGCCCCGTGGCGGCTGTCAATGCGGAAACGGTCTTTGCCAGCTCCTCGAAGCTGATCAACCTGGAGGATCGCAGCTGCCAGTTGCAACGTGACCACAAGAAGGTGCCCTGCATGCCACTAAGCACATGCTGGAGCTACACCGGCCGCTATTTGCCCGATCTGCTGGACTTCGAGGTCTCATGGCTGCTGGACGCCAAGAAGACGCGCAATCCACGCATGTTCTTCCTGCGCGATGAGGGCAAGAATATACGCAACCAGACGATACGCCTCCGCTACGGCCAGAGATACTGCCTCAATGAGACCGTCTACCTCATGGACGGTGTCCAGGACAAGCTAACGCCCCTGGAGGTCGAAGCACGCTACAATCTGCGCAACAGTCGTCCAATCGAGTCCCTGGTGCGACGCCGTCGCGAGGCCCTCGAGCCGGTCATCGATCAGAATCGTGAGATCATTCTGCGCGATGCGATCAACATACAGAAGAACTGTGGACCGGACAACATCTGTGAACCAGATCTCGCGCTGACCGTCACGTAAGTATTCTCAAAGAAAATCAAGTGAGATGTACTCGTTCACAGCTTTAAACAGTCGAAAACGGTCTTAATTACTTAGTTACCAATTTTTTCGGCTCGATATTGCGATGTGTATTCAGATTCACGACAAAGACTGACTTTATTCATGGTCGCTAGATCGGCGATCGGTAAAAGGGTATAATGGTTTTGTGCATATGCATGTAACAGGCAGGACGAGGAATATCCGACCCCAAAACCCCAAACCCCAAAAGAAAGCTGAACTTGGAGAATGCATTCGATTATACAACACATGTTCTTCTATAGATACAAAAAAATAACTCCATATTTTTTTATATATATGTACATATACTTCGTACTTGCTGTTTCTTGACTATTTCTTCAGTTTTCAATGTGTAGAAATTCTTGGATTCATCGTTTTCTTATTAAGAGTGCAAATAAGCAAGTTATTTTTCTTTCAATAAGATAAACGATTTATCGCTCTCGGGGTTATACTAGATCTCAATGAAAGCGAACAGATAAGCACTGTTTTTCTCTTGCGGCTCAGCGTTTAGCTCGCAATCTCTCTCTCTCTGGTTGTTAAAAGAGAGCATGCGTTTTGGGAAGGCACGAGCACGGACATTTTTGCAATCACTTTTTTGTCGATTTGACGACACTTTTTTGAGAAACAGCTATGTCACCATTTTGCGCAAGGTTTTCCCAAATATTTAATTCGTCACTTGGATTTTTTGTATTTCTTGTGCTTTACAACATTTATTTTTCTTGTCAGCATGTTCATTAATTCGACTGTTGTTTTTGTCCGGTGATTTGCACACCAAAAAGTTGGCAAATTTTCATTAATTAATTTTTGCCTTTGCTCTCATTCATTTTGATTTTCGTTTCTTTTTGTGCGTATTTAGCACAAAGCAACAAGTTAATATGTGTACTTTTTATTTAATTTCATTTTTTCGCACGCAGCTACACGTCCGATGTAATGTTTATCGCGACATAGATTATATTTATTCAGTTCAAGTTAAGAAGTTCTTATTCTAGTTCCATTGAACAATTGGTTTACACGCTAGTAAGTTATCGATCAATATTATAATGTATACCTAACTAGCGTAGTACATACGACTACAATATTTAGAGTAGGTGAAAGATATGAATTTTCGCGGCTTACTCGCCCCAAGATATATAGATGTATTTGTAATCTCTGAAAAAATTGCTCCTATCTAAATTTAAAACTGAGGAAGATATATAGATTAAATCGAAAGCTGTGAAAGCTTTATCGGACACAGGTATACACGAGTATATATTCCAAGTTGCAAGTCTCTAGCTTCAATAGTAACGAAAAACTTACCTTTACACGGCATTTTTCTTAACAGTTTCAACAAGTGGAAAATTGTCAATTTAGCAAGTTATACCAATGTGGAAGAATTTGGGATTTCTTAAGCTTAACAGTCAATTATGTAGCGCTCACACGGACAGTCGGATATTGCACAAACCCAAGATACTCGTTTACGACGTGAAACGAGTATTTAAATTCAAATTAAATTCAATTCCAAAGCATTTTTGATCAAACATGGTTCGGCTTGGTTCTTTTTGAGCAACTGGTTCCGATCAAGGGTCGGTTCATATGCAAACATGATTGCGGTCCCGATTCGTGTTTGAGCCATGTTGCAGCCCTGGTCGCTGTTTCAAATGTTTCTAACGGGCAAACCTTTCTCTTGCTTTTCTCGCTTAGGGCTGTGGATAAGTATTTGTTTGTTTCGGGCCAACCGCTGGTCATTGAGGTACTGATCAAGAACAACAACGAGGATGCCTTTGAGGCCGCTTTCTACATGATGACGCCCAAGGACCTGCAGTTCACCAAGCTCCAACAGCTGGGCGAGAAAATAGACATGCCCATCACCTGTTCGGCGCCCGATGGCAGCAACAACTACACCCTCAAGTGCGACATTGGAAATCCGCTTAAGGGCGGCAATATGGTAAGTGCTTGGGACTTGCTCTGTGATTCGATTGGGTGCCTAATCATTGACCATTGGCAGACACACTTTGCGGTTAGCTTTGTGCCAGCGGAGAAGCACACGAAGACGTCCAGCTACGATTTCTATTGGGTGGCCAATTCGACAAATGTGGAGCGCAAGAATTCCGAGTTCGACAACGTTGGCAGCAAGAGCATTGGCGTCTGGGTGGAAACCGATCTGACCATCAAGGGCACCGCGCTGCCCGACTACCAGGTGTACGAGGCCAGTGACTACAAGGCGCCGGGCAATGCCACCACGGAGGATGAACTGGGCCCACAGGTTGTCCATCTCTACGAGTTCCGCAACAATTACAGATCGTACATCGAGGGCGCCACCGTCGACTTCTATATTCCCTACGAGACCGAAGCCGGTGATCCGCTTATGTATGTGGTCAATCAGCCGGAGACGGGCGGCAATATACGCTGCGATATGTTCGAGGTCAACGAGCTGGGCCTCAAGCTGAACGAGAAGCAGAAGAACAAGTCCTATCTGCATGCTCAGGGCGCGATAAGCAATGCGGTGCCGTTGGACGGCCAGGCTGGGGGCGATGCGGCCGGTGGCCATTTGGAGATATCGCATGGCGTTCAAGCTGGCCAGACCGTGGGCGTTACTGTGGGCAACGACAATCAGCGCAGCCTGACGCCCAAGCAGAAGGAGCTGCTGGAGCGCGAGGACGCCCAAGACGCGACCGGCGATGCCTCCTACGTGCATTTGGATCGTGCCAACCAGGCGGATGCCGAGCAGGAGGCAAACGTCAATCAGACCACCTTCCTCATTGGCCAGCCCAACGCCGAGCTGCGCGGCCACAGCACACTGGGCCACATACAAATGGCATCGCCACAGCAGGTCTCCAGCTCCAGTTCCAGCTACCAGATGCGGCCGCAACAGCAGGTCTACGTGGCGGGTGGCGGATACGGCGGGCCGTCGGATAAGTCCATCTATGGCGGACGCAGCGGCAACTTCCATGCGGGCACTCTCGATTTGGGCAGCCTCAATCGTGGCAATGTGGACAACGAGCTGCACAACAGCCAGATGCAGTTCGGGCAGCCCGCCGTGCAGCACCACGTGGTGTACAGCTCCGGCAGCAAGCCGTACTATGGCCGCGAGAACGAGGACTTTTACGACGAGGACAATCAGCAGCAGAAGGCCTTGGGTCAGGGCCAGCGCGGCCAGTGGAGCAGCTCCAGTTCGAGCTCATCGCAGCGGCGCTTCAGGCGCGATGTGCCCACAACGATAGAGATGCGGCTGGCGAACGGCACTTCTCCTTGCCTGGGCGTCCAGTGCCGCCGGCTGCGCTGCTATGTCCAGAATCTCGGCTATGAGGATGCTGACGCCGCGTTTGTTGCCATACGCGCTCGGATGGTGGCCACCACCATGGCGAAGCTGGCCCCCAATGTGGCACTGAATGTGTCCACGCTGGCGGTGGCCAATGTCACAAGTCTGCCTTTCATTGGCAAGCCTAAGGAGAGCATTGTCAAGACGCACGAGATTTTCTACAAGGCGCAGCCGGCGCCCCTTCAGGTGCCCGACGTGGTGCCTCTGTGGGTGTGGGTGTTGGCTGCCTGTGCGGGCACCCTCCTCTTGCTGCTGCTCGTGCTGCTGCTCTATAAGGTAAGTTTGAGATTCAGATATCTAAAGGTTGCACAACGAACGGTTCTGTTACAAAAGATCATGATTAAGGAGAGTGTGACGTCACAATATTCATTTTTGCTTTGTTCACATTACGCTTGATCCATACAATAATGCCCACAATTTGTAATTAGATCAGAACATCTCCTATGGAAGCTATAGGATATGTGCACTAATAATACGGATCTATGTCAAGTTGCATTTAGATAGCTTGCTTATTTTATTCGTTATACTACTTTAAACGGTAAATTCTCATTATTTTTATACCGATATTGTGACGTCACACAAAGCTCTCAATTCCTTGCATAATCCGTGGCTCGCATAATCGTGACTTTTAGCTCTTTCAATCGAGTGCACAAACCTAACCATTAACGAACCCGTTAAGCTAATGCACAAACCAATTATGTTGTACTCTCGTTTGCAGTGCGGTTTCTTCAAGCGCAATCGGCCCGCGGATCATTCACAGGAGCGCCAACCGTTGCGCAACGGCTACCATGGCGATGAGCATCTGTAAGGCCTTTGCCGCCACATTAACGGAATTAACAAACACACTTACGAACAATTAACACCGCACTAAACAACGTATTAGAACGCAGTCAAATGCAGTCAAGAAACGGTTCTAAAACACATAGTAACCAACGAACGCGCTTAGCCAAGTTTCAAATCACGATCGCGCGTTTTTAAAACGCGCGCCAACTACAGCAGAGAAAGCAAAAGTAAATTATATGAAAAAACCCAAAAAAAAATAATCATAATAATAACGTTAAACTTGCCTAGTCACGAAATTAAGAACTTTCTAAAGCGAAAAGATTTAATTGTTTAATTTTTGTTTTTTTTTTATTATTTGTATTTCTTCAATGAAACTTGCAAATTTGATGGGAGGAGTTACAAGTGCTATATTAATCTCTACTAATTATAACTACGTTAAGGAGGTCCGAATGTTCGTGCATACGCATACGTACGTGGGAGGTTTTTTTTTAAGTTTTAGCTATTATTGGCAGGAAGACCACAATAAAATATAAATAAATTATTATTTTTAAAAACAATTCAATGCCGCCCGCAGAGAAGCTTCGAGAGGTGTCATACTGCCACGCCCACTGGCACAATCAGCCAGCAGTAGCATAAATAAGCGAAAAATTAGGTGCTACTTTTAAGTTCTTGTTCTCCTAAAATTACAATTTACTGAACGTTCTCAGACAGTTGCCAAGTACGGTATTTCAAGTACGTTTAAGAGTGAATATATTATACATATACTTGTTTTATTCCTCTTTTCCAATTTGTTTGCCAAAGTCTAATTTTGCCAATTGATGCAAATGCGAAATGTGCAAAAATTATTAACTGACTACACTGTAATGTGTTTTTTTTTCGTAATTGTAGAATTCTTTGTGTATATACTAAAAACAAAAAAAAATTATTAAGGCGTTTATGTAATTAATATGCATTTATTTCCATACTACACCGCAAGAAGCGCAGACCGACTTCTTTTGGTGTACTCTCGAAATAAACTAAGGGTAGTATTTCCACGTAACTTGTTACCCTCTCCTTTTACCAATTATTTAAACACAACTCGCTATTGTTTAATTTATTAACTGTACTTATAAATGCGTGTTTTATTTTTCGCTAATTTTGAATTTTATTTTTATATAAAATTATAATAAAATGACAGTTGAATTGTAAAAAAAAAAATTAACTTTAAAATGGAATTTATTTGGGAACAAAATATTCACACTATAAACATTTACAGAGAAATTAAATAAAGCGGCCGTCGCAATATCAATCAGCTTTTGTCAGCTTTGGCTCAGATTGGCACTGTTAAACCCAAGATAATTATCGTTCGATAACATTGCTCAAATTGCGTTACGTTGTTCCTATTGCGCTTACAGTACTGCTCACTGTGGTTCATGCATTGACTAAGCTGCGCGCCTGAAACTGTAACAAATTTTATTCGAAATTTACGTGGTTTTATTTTTCTTTTTGTCATTTTTTATCTAATTAAAACCATTAATTATGCGTCCCACATATATTGCACAAATAAAGTCCGCACGCGCCATGCCTACCTGTAGGCGACACCAGCAGCACGTAACTGCATTTGAAAATCGAATACGTCACACGATTCATGGAACGGTAATTGCGGCCTTCATTTTGTTCTACATTTCTCTTTAGTACTCATTGAGAAAGCAACGTTGCGCGACGTGTGCTGCGTAGTTGACGGACGTTTGTTGTTGCTCTGCCTGCCAGTGTGCGCGTAAAACTGCAACTGTTTCTCTATTCGAATAAAATCGAGTATTACATTTTTATTTTAATTTTTTGTACAATGGTAGTGTGTCCAAAAAGTGCAAGGTGGTCTAACTGAGGGTTCGACCTAAGGCTGTGACAGCGCCTAATAAAGTGTGCGAAAATTTCGAGAAGGCAGCAATAAAGGCAAAGCGAAATTTTAGCGTGTATTTAAAGTGCGTCGTGTGAATATGTTAAATGTTGCTAAGTGATTGCTGATAACTTGATTTTTTTTTAAAACAAATATAATTAACGAGAGACGTGTGAGTAACAGCAGCAACAATAAAAAAATACTGAAAGGTAAAAGCAAAATTATTTAAGCTGCGCTTTCAGGTGGGCTCTAAACGCGTGTGTGTGCGTCTGTGTGTGTTATGGAATGCAAGAAACAGCAATATCTACAAATATGGAGCGAGTACATTCGTTTTAAAGCGAAGAGAGCGCAATTCCAAGCCGTAGTTAAAAGTCAAAAAGTGTCCCTGTGTTTGTGCCTGCATGTGTGTGTTTGTATATGTGTTTTTTGTGAGAAATGCCGGCACAACCGGTTCGTCAAGTCACCAAACCAAGACCAACAACAACAACAACAGCAGCAGCAGCAACAAAAAGAAGAATAAGAAGAGAGCCAATGTCAATGATGCGCAGACAGCAACGGCTTCGACTGCGGCTGCGGCGACAGCGTCGCTGTCTCGATCCCATTGCTTTTGGATGCTGCAATGCATTCTCTTTTTTAATTTTAATTTTTTGTATTTTGTGTAGTGCTTGTTGTTGCTGTTACACCCACACACCCACACCCCGAAAAAATGCCCATAATTAATGCGTAACAACGTCGATGTCGCCGACGCGTCGGCAGCAGCTGCGTCGCCAGCGATCAGGGATACGCAATATATGAAAACCCTAGTCGAGACATGCACGCATATAAGTGTGTCTGTGCACATGTGCATACGGATCTTAGCTCAGAGCTGCGAGCGGCGACGTTTCCGCTTCTTTCACTGCTGCTTCACTTACGCGCTTTGGAATACCGTTAGGTTGTTTTTTTCTCCTGCTGGGCATGTGCAAGTGCTGCTTGTTGTTGTGTTTGTGGCTGCTTTTGTCTTTGCTTTTGCGCATTGTGGCGCTCACGCACGACTTGAGCCCGTCGGCTTCCACCTCCCCCTACCCGACGGCTCGTACTGGTTACCTTTTGCCCGCATCATTGCATCGTTAGCCGCTTTTGTTTATACCCTGCCATAGAGAGCAATAAATAATTATTACAAAATGTGCGGCACATAAATATTTTATGTACATACATATACACATATGTATGTTAACGTCAAAACATAATATATAGCATATATAGGGTATATTTTAATATTATAGAGTATTTAAATTCTTGTTCAATCTGTTATTTGACTGATTTTAATTTTAAAACGTTTTCATAGCACTGGTCGAACATACCTAACTTTTTAGAGCAGATCAAAAGTAATTTTTGAGTCGGTCACTTTCGATTTATTTTTACATCCTGAATCCATTAAAAATGGGTAAAAAGGGTATACTGGTTTTGTGAAAATGTATATAATAGGCTGGTAGGAGGCATCTCTGACCCTATAAGGTATATATATTCTTGATCAGGGTGTCGAGCTGAGTTGATTTAGCCCTGTCTGACTCTCTATCCGCTGTATGAACGCAGCGATCTCGGAAACTACAAAAGCTAGAGACAAACTTTTCGACTATAGACTTTGTAATACCGTAGATTTGAATACTCTTATTACGTACTTAGTTTAAGTTATTCACGAATTTAGTTTCCATAGTGGGGGCCATGCGCAACGGCTGAGGAAAACGCGCAGGTTGCGGTGTGAATTTGTGTGTGGGATTTTATGTATGTGAGTATGAAGGGGGTTGAAATGTGTGTAAAGACAAGGTTCAGGGTATTCCTTGGTCGGTCGCTCCTGACTAGAGCCCCTTGTTATATATATTTACGTATATAACATTTTTCTTTTATTTTATAATATGTTGTACCTCTGTAAGCGAGCCTCACGCTGCGTCTAGTGTTAATGTGTGTGCACATAGTACATACGTACTTATATAGGTATGAACATGTGTGTACTTATGTACATAAATATGGCAACTAACCGCACCTTTTTCCGTTTTAAACATTTTAACTTCTGATTTACGCTTGAGCTAACACTCACGCAGTCGCTGTGGGGTTATCGGTTAAATATATATATATTTACAGGAGCATCCAATCGTCCGATTTCACACATATTTTTTATTTATTTAGAAGCCCTCTTTATAAAATACTGCTTAAATTTAAGCAATATCTTATTTGGTTCGGCATTTGTGACCTGCAAAAAAAAGCCAGATGTGATGAACGGGCAGTTGTATTATTTTAATGTTTATGTTTTTGTAGACATCCAGTGAAAGGAAGGGTATAATGGTTTGGGCAAATGCATGTAACAGCAGACGGTTCTCTGACCCCATAAGGTATTAAATATATTTTTGGTGATAATCACTAGCCAAGTCGATTTAGCCATGTGTCTCTATGAACGCGTCGATCTCAGAGACTATATATATTTATATATCTGCTAATACGGCAGTCAAAAAAAGTCCTATATTAAGTCCTTTCTTAGAGCCTCCTTTGATGGAAATGGGTTTTTTTTGACTGCCGTATTAGCAGATTGCCAAATTTTTCCAATGTTTCTCGCTTTCTGTCTCCTTTTTCTTGTTTTAATTTGAAATGGATAAGGGAAATTTTTTTTTTTTGGAGCATTGTATTATTTTTACAATTTCAGCTAAGGTTTTGCAATCACTTTTGAGTTTTCTGATTACTCCTTTCCAAATCGGTCCAATCTGCCGATCGACCCATTCTGAATCCAATAACAATGCTTAAATGAGAACTTTGCAGAAATTGGTATGCCAACACATTTCTTTATGAAAAATTGTCAAATAGTACCGCATTTTCACTATTTCACGCCTTTCAATACGATGGTACGACAAAATGTAAACACGCCTACGCAGCTAATATTTGTGCAAATATGTGCGCAAAAGAATAACTAAAATAAAGTACCATAGTCAACTAAGAATGTACAGTGAGTTTCATGTATAAAATTTGCTCACAAAGTTAACAATATGGGTTGAACCGAAAAAATGCATGCCGTTTCTATTATTTTTTCCATCACTGTATATATATAATATATAATATAAATATACATAATAATAATTGCATATAAGCAACATATTTATTAATGCGGTAATCTGGTAATTTCCTATAAAATACACCTGTCAAGCACTGTATATGTACTGTATGTGAAGATATTTTGTGTAGATATTTTAGTCAACTTCCATTAATGTTTTGTGGGTTCTTGGTAGTTGTCTGGATTGACTTGAACATTTTAATAATAATAAAATAATATTAAAATAAATCTATTATCCTATTGCCTTGTACCTTCAAATTGATTAATAACTAAGGAACTCGCATGTTGAGATTTTCTACTTTACCCAAACAAATGCTGTATTTTGAAGTGTTTAAAATCTTCAAGCAAACTGTGCGCAGACTGTGTACTTCAGTACATCAGATGGTAGATGTGTTTTGTAAGAACACAGAGTGTTCTTGCGATATTTGAAGTCTGTATAAACCAACACACACACACAGAAAACACAGTAAATACTTTTTTTAAACTTTTTTTGTATACCTTTAAGTTAGTACATCAAACCGAAAGTTGACTGTACGTGTGCAAATGTAAGTATGTTCAATAGAAAAACAAGTAAGAACGTTGCAGTCGGACGTAACCGATTGAGTAATACTCGTTATTTTGGAAAAATATAAAATTTTTAGATTTCGTAGGGAGGGGGTCGAAGGCAAACATTATTCGGTTCGATCTTAAAAGGAGGTCGCCCAAACACTCTCTGAGATTTGCGGGGGCGGAAATTGGCGTGGGTGGGAAATTTATTACCGATCTTTAAAGGGGGTTACCAACCATCTACCTTTAAAATGTTGTGGTTCTAGATTTAAAGCTGTGGGAGATATAGATTTTCGCAATTCGTGGGGGCATTCTAGTGGGCGGGGTCGTAATATTTTGGGGAGGTCACCAGCAGTATACATGCTAAGTTTGGTGTTTCTAGTTTTAAAACTGTAAGAATTATACACATGTTATCAGTTTGCGAATTGAGGTGTATCGACATGTTTTCGATTTGCCAGCCTCCCAGAGGGCGTGGCACAAAAACACTTTGTCTAAAGCCGATATCTACAAGTATATGTATATCCAAAATTTCAATTCTCTATCTTCAATAGCGCCAAAAAAAATGTTGCGTTCATCCGGATAGACAGACGGACAGTGCACAAAAGCAATAAACTGTTTTATATACGAGTATAAAAAAATTAGCTGCATATTCTTTTATCAGTTGGTGCTGATCGAACATTTTGCCTTGTGCACAGCTGAGCGTAAACAGCGCTGTCGCAGTCGCAGTCACTGCTTGCGTCGCTGCTTAGTAACTACAACTAGGCGGACAAATTGTTGACACATTTATTTCAACGTCAACAACTACACCGGCAGTTCAGAGCTCTGATTGTTGTAGTTGCGGCTGATGTTGTGCAAGACGAGCTGACGACAAGGTTATCAGCAGGCAGAGCTGCCCAATGGAAACGTCTGTTCATACCCTTCACCCATTGAAAGTGGGTAAAAAGAATGTATGCACAGTTGTGTAAATCAATGTAATAGTTGGATGTAGCCATATCCCGAACCTTAAGGTTTATATATATACTTTTGATTTGCATCAATAGCCGAGTCGATTTACCCATCTCCGTTTCAGACTTTGGAGTACGGGGTATGTGCAAGTCGCAACTATAGAACTTTGCTTTTTCTTCGCTTTTTTCCAAGTATCTCTACAACACTTTAATAATGAACGACGGTGTTCGGCGTGCCATTAAGCCAAATTAAATGTCAATAGCAACAACATGAACATGAACAACAATGACAATGAAGCCAACTACATGGTACAGCAACAAATGAAATTTAAACGACAATACAATTGGTAAGACAATAATACACAGGTTTCTGCAACTATCCCGAAGACCAAATACCCTTTCAGAAATGATTTTGAGGAAATGTAGAATTAAAATCACAAATCAAATCAAAATTCAACAAATATGAGAGCAGATATGGGCTATGTGAATTCCAAAATGAACTAAGAACAAAGTGAAACCAGAGAGAGGCTCTACAATCAGACAAATAGAAAAATAAAAGGCAAATAAAATGGGCTATGCGTTACACATCTCGTCACAAATTTATAATACCCTCTGAAAGAGTTTATAATGACAATTAAGCGCAACAGATGGACAGCTCGAGAGGTGCACAAATTTTGACAGCCAATTACGCACGCCGTCAAATTCAATTTCCATGCGGTTAATTTGTATTATGTTTAAAGCTAAAAATGTGAATTATTGAATTTTGAATGGTGAATGTTATGCATGTTAAATCAGCGTGTGGGCAGCGTGATTATTCAATTGATGTGTGTCAAATTTGGTGTCTATTTCGATGGTTTTTATTAATATATTTATTTATTTGGTGCGGCCTCTGTGACCGCCAGTAATTTGACATAATTATAAAAGTATTGTCGGCTTCGACTGAAGCTCTACGTGCGACTCCCTATATGGTAGGGAAAAGCGAATGCCAAGTGGGCGTGTGTGCCAGTCGGACAGAGTGTGGGCTGTGTGTGTTTAAAGCTCGAAATATTTAAATACAAAATTACAAAAATGCAATAAATCCAGCCCAAAATAAATGCCATCTTAAGGTAACTTGGATGATGGATTACAAATGAAAAAAATTAGTTTTACACCCTAAACCCATGGAAAATTTATATATTAAGATAAATAAATTCTTCATTATCTAATCGATTTAGTCATATCCGTCTGTATAAACGCAGCAATCTCGTAAACTATATGAGCCAGAGTCCTGAATATAATATAATAAAAAAATGTTTACAAAGGCGTATGAATTCCATTTGTAACTTTAAGAATTATGAGTTGGATGCAGAAGACACTTCAAGAATTAGGAAACGAAAAATATTCATTATTATGTTTAACGTTTTTAACATATTTAAGGAATTTTATGAAAAATTTAATAAAAGGACAAAAAAATGGCAGCACTTTTCAAATATAGAAATAAAATCAAGAATATATCACGTTTTGGATACCTCTCCCACACCTTTTAAAAATAAAGCCTTGCGTTTTCATAAAGATCGAACAATAAACTTAGAAGTTATTCAAGAATGAACTTCCTGTACTGGGGACTAAGAAAAGAAAAAGCAACTTGCAAAGTGTGTGTGTGTGTGTACATATGATTTTGTGTGTCGATTAATGCAAAGAAGTTTGAATGTATGCTTCGGCAGTTCGCAGCTGGGTACAGGGTATCTCCGACTGAGAACAGAGTATTGCGCAGTAGGTTGCACATCATTATTCTTAATAGTTCTTTATTTCACGAGCTTTAAATTTAGGAGTAATTGCGTTCAGCAAATGATTAGTATAATTATGCAGTACGCATTGGAAGTACACATATGTTAGTTAAAATAGTTCTTCTTAAACACAGCTCTGCGTCCGTCTGTGGCCTCCTCCCCCATCGAATCTCGAATTGCGTCACAAGGCATCAAGTGTAAGGAACCACCCCCTCTGAAAAGCAGAAGAAAACAAACTGCGCAGCGGTCGATGGGAATTGTGCAGTTATGGGGCAGATAGTGTTGCAAGCTGTGTGTTGCGTCAAACAAGACAATGGAAAAGAAAAAAAAATAAATATAAGCTAAGCCAAGCAAATCAAATCGAAGCAGGAAGTCGCCTAAAAATGGGTCTAACCCGTTTCGCATAATGCGAAATAAGCATTTTGGTTGGAACACTTGCACGGTTTACCGTTAAAACTTCAATACAAGCCATACACAATAATGCAGCGGATTCTCTATGTCTGAGCCACTGTGCGTGTGATTGTGATTGTGACTATATGGTTAAACTTGTATTGGAGCGTGTGCCCATTGAAAAAGTGCCGCTGCGGCACTTTGGCTTTGATGAACGGCGGCGTCATCGCTGCGACCCATTAAAAACCATCTTGCATTTGCATTTTTTTTATTTTATTTTTTTATTTTAAATTTCTGCTTTGGTCAGCTCAAGGCGCAAAGTGCGAAAAGAAAAACAATAATAAACAAATGCAAAATTGACATAAAAAACGCGGAAATTAATAATATGACAAATCATAGCGCAAATATGATTGCTAATGAGTTTCGTAGCAAGCAGCTATGCTCGCATAAATCCGATAAATCATCGAGCTTTTGCAGTTGCATAAGGTTAATTAACTTTTATTGAAAGCATAAATCTCATTATTTAGCAGCTTTTACATGCGCAATTGGCTTAAAGTGCATTGTGACTGTGTAACCAAATAATCTGAGAACCAAGTCAGGCATCAACAAAATGTGTTTTTGTGTCACTTGTCAATAACAAAAGACGGTTATGTTTTTGATGCCCTTGCAAAGAGTAATGCATACTGGGAGTGAAAATATAAACAATCCTTATAATTTTAAATAATAAAATAGACGATGACATATGCGGTTTTGTTGCACAAAAACACCGTTGTGGGGTAACTGTAGACATATAGACAATGGTATTTATACATCTCAAATCCATCCCAAATATATAAATGTTTTTACTTGTTTCTCGTTTTTTCTCGCATGGATTCAGATTTTGCGAATCAAACTAATCTTAATCGTAACATTTAGCCAGAACAATTAGTTTGATATCACTCAGCTTTGCTTATGTCCATAAGAGACGTATGAACATGATCTCATATTCAAAACAAATGCTTACGATTGTGTCTGTATGTTCAGATGCATATTTACTTTAGACTCTTAACTGACTAACTACAATAGCTTATCTGACTGTTACTCAACTGCCTTACGTTCCACTGTGTCAGCGTCTTTTGGCATTTTGAAGTGGCCCTTGGATCAGAGAGATAGTTAATGGGCTAGGGTTTCAGTACAAAACCCTCACAAAAATATTATGTATGCACATTGCTTCTTTTTTTAATTAAATAAACGAAAAGAAACTTCCTCACCTATTTACTTTGTTCGTTGCGAGCTTGAAAATTTATTCATTTCATTTGGTGTGGCCATAAAGTTATCTGAGATTGTCGCATACTCACGCCGAGATAGAGGCATTCTTTATTGCTTAGTGCCAATGAGTAAAATTGGACTTGAATTAAGCAATAATCACTCTGCCGATAAGATAGGAGCCTTTTTAGTGCTTCCCTTTACTTGGTTGCTTTTCTGGGCCGCGACTTTCGTTAGCTCCAGCCAAGAACACTGCGTAATCCAGCCGTATGTTTCACACTGACCAGCAGTTACCGCGATTACAGAAGCTTAACTGGATTTGCGTCGATATGATAAATCATCCAAGTCAAGAACAGTCCCTGGTGGTCACCGATTCCGTTTGTTAGTAGCTGGCCTTATTGTTGGTGTTCCATTAATATAAATATGTATGTATATACCCTCTAGCTAAAAAAATTTTTAAAAGGGTAGGATTGTAATATAAACCAGATATAAGAAGACATAAAGTGTAAAGTGTATATATTGTTAGTCAGTATGATCACAGTAAGAGTTCTCTCATAAATCGCTAGTAAATATTTGATGCATATTAATTTCTAACCGATATTTTTATACTCGTTCATGAAGTGAAAAGAGTATATTGGGTTTGTGCAAAGTCCGTCATGCTGTCCGTCCGTCTCTCTGGATGAACGCAGCTTGAAATTTTGGATATATACTTGTAGTTATCTGCTTTAGACAAAGTGTAAAGATTTTTGAGCGACCTCCACTAGGAGGCTGGCAAATCGATAACATGTCGATACAACTCAAATCGTAAATCGATAAAATGTGAATGTATTCCACAATATTAAAGTTAGAGTCACCAAATTTGGTATTTGATTGCTAGTGACCTCCCCCAAAAGTTGCGACCTTGATATTCCGGCCACGCACCGCAGCGTCCCCGCCTTCAAAAATCGGAAATGGGCATATCTCCCGCATTTTTTGAGCTAGATAGATATATTTGGAATATATATCACTGGAAAGCTCCCTCCCACATCACAGAAAAAAATGTTCGGTCCCGCCCCCTCCCGCCTCCGTAATTGCTAAAATCGATGTACCTGAAAACTCACAACGATCACATGTGTATAATTCACACAACTTTAAAACTAGAGACGTCAAACTTGGCGTGTAGATTGCTGTAGATTCCCCAAGAGATTCCTTGATATCCCAGCCACGCCCTCTATAACGCCCCCAGCCACCCCGCCACCCCGCCACCACGAATCGCGAATGCCTATATCTCCCACAGTTTTTGAACTAGTCACCAAATTTTAAAAGAAGATTAGTAGTCACCCCCTTAATAATAAAGGTACAAACATTTTCCGCCCAAATAAACAAGCAAACATTGACGTTCTCTTAAGATCGAGCAGAAAAATGTAGGCCACGCTCACCCCCACACCTACGAAATATAAAAATTCTATATTTTTCCAAAATAAGAATAATAATTTCTGTGTACTGTGAACGAGTATTACGCGGTCGGTTACGTCCGACTGCACCGTTCTTACTTGTTTTCAATAGATAGGTTCGTACTGATTAGCTTTATTTAAAATGCAATTTTTTTAAGAGTACAGGGTAACTGACGAGTTTAGTCATTGGATACAATTATTAAGAAATGGAAAAGTGCTGTATCCACTCAAATTTTTAAAAATAGACTGAAATGTGATACTCGTAAATACAGGAGCATTGCAAAATTAACATATTCCCCAGTTTACCAACTTCGCCCCAATCTGTCAGTTTCTAGCTGACGTTGTGGGTGGTTGTCCGCTCCCAGATTATATGACAAACTGGTTATAAAATTACAGATTGTAAACTATTTTAAGCGCAGCGCAGCTGCCCAACGAAGCGGAAGGCGTCGCTTCCACAAAAGACGTGGCAACAATAGGATCTGCTTTGGGGGTAGGAGATTCGGCACGTTAACATACATGATCTGGATACGTGCACCTTTAGCGTGTAAACTTATCTAGTGGACGGGGTATGGCGAGATTCGTTTGTTAATCAATTGAATATGGATTAGGATTATTAAACAATCGATCATTGTGGAATTCTATGTCAATAGGCAATTATAATTTTTACTATTCTCATCTTAAGCACATATTTTTGCATTTTTAATTACTTGCACTTCTGGTTGCTAATTTTTCAATTAAAATTTATGCACATTTGCGACTAGAACAAAGCCCAAATCCGCTTTATATATATATAAATGAAGAGATCAAGAGACTTTCAACCGGGAATCTCGAAAAGAAACAAAGACTGTGTCGCCTGAGTTGGTTTTGCAAATTGGCAGCAATTGTTGTCAATTTAAAATTGAAAAGAAGTCAAATGTTGACGGGAATGCACACTATATATGTATGTAATGCGTACAGTTATATAGGAACTTATGTATATATAGATATGTATATGTAGACTGAGATCTTTATAGCACACAGCGTATACACGTTTATTTAGTCCGCTGAGTGGGCGCTATCATTTGCGATTTGTACTTATCTGCGATGCTCTATATAGTTTTCGCGTGTGTTTGTGTGTGTGACTTGTATATCATGTCTCAAGGTAATCTTTTGATAATCAAATGTTACGTTATCCGCTCTACATATACTGATAAAGTCCCAACAACCAACTGACTGAGCAACTACTCATATTTATGACTATCAATTGCTATATTCATATATAATATACAAACACACATTGGTCCGCTGGCCAATTAATAAGTGTTTGAGATTTAAAATGATTTATTTGTATGTTTTATGTTTCTTTTTTTTTGTAGTAATCCTAAAATGTGCTTAAAATAGCGCAACAGCTCAACAGCTATCGTGAAGTCATCTTTAATCAACAGACAGCATGGCCCTAAATCAGGGCAAGTATAAGCCAACAATCTGTGCCATCGATGAAGTGGATGATCGCAGCTATAAGATGCACACGGGCCAGGAAGAGGAACGTATTGGCCATGGCAGCAAGCAGCAGATCGAAGGCAGCGAAACGGCGCCATTGACAACTAACCAGCAGAAGCTTCATATGGATGATGCTGGACTGACGCCCAAGGAACTCGAGGCAGCACGCAAGGAGGCGCTAAGTGATGTCGGCACGGTGGGCGGTGTTACGCCCACGGCAAATACACCAAACTCTACGCATGCATCAGCAAATGGACTGAGAGGTAAGGTAGCGATTGGAGGAGAGAAAGAGGAGGCTGAAACAAAGATTTGTTATTGCGATTTTCGATTTTAACTGGGCCTACTCATTCTATACAAATATAAAATGCCGTCATCTAGTATTAAATAGCTAATGAATTAGCTATTTGAATCACTTCTGCACCTAAAATGTGTTATATCCAATACATAGCTCTAAACCCATTCACATACAAACTTCATCTGTATATAGCACTGCACACACCTTCGCTGAGAATAAACTTAAGGTCTATTTTGATCCATTAAAATGTTTTTGTCATTCAATGTCGATGAGTTGTCTAAGTGTTTGAAAATAAATATCTGCAGCTATATACATACCTGACTACTATGTGTATATATATTTAATTTCTGATAACACCTGGGGGCTATAACCTTTTTGTAGATTAGGGGCTAGTAAGAAACTGTTCGGCACTTATAGCAGGAGACGTACTGACGAGTGTTTAAATATGAGCAAAAACTCATTTCGAATTATCACAGGCTTCTGACAAAGACTAAAGATTGTGGAGAATAATACTTGCAGACGTTGCCTCGAGGGAGACGAAACAACGGAACACATATTTGAGAACTGTTCAGAGGTATTCAGGTCGAGGCTGTCTCAGCTGGGGTGCGAGACTTTTAGTACTGCAGAAATTAGGGCTCGTAAACTCGGGTAAATCATTGCAATTAAAAGGACAATTTAATAATAATATTAACACCTTCCAATACATACATTACAGTAAAAACATCAGTGCATCCATTCTAATCACAATCACATTTCATGCACATCTCATCTTTTCATGTAACAATTGCTGGCATATTATAGCCTTGCTGCTTCCAGGACGACGCTCCTTTGATGCGCTAATGAGGCTGTCGCGCAAACGGCGCATACTTTATGTGACCACCGCCTGCCTGTGCGCCCTGCTCACGGTGATCATCATCATGCTGCTGGCCTTTTGGCCCGAGGTGCCCTTCCACATGCGTGCGCCGCTCTGCCTGCAGCGGGAGTGCGTCGAAAGCAGCCGTCAGCTACTGCTCTGGGCCAACACGACGAAGAGCGCCTGCCACGAGACCTATGAGTGGGCGTGCGGCAACTTTGCCCGTGAATACGATGACGGCGACTACTATGTGATCAAGAGCGGTGAATGGAACTACAAGACTTATAATGAGTATCAGGGTAAGCGCTGTGTGCTGCATGCCAAGCTGTGTTCCTCTAATACCTGTTTCGATCGCTTTACAGAACTCAACGAACTGAATCGCTTCATATCCATGCTGCCCAATGTCGCCGAGGGAGCCTACTCGGTGGAGTCTACCATTAGTAGCCTTTATCGCAACTGCCGCGACATCGATGCTTTAGACAAAAGTCAATCGGATCTGTTACTCAAGCAGGCTATCAAATCTGTGGGTAAGTTGCCCAGAAGACAACAGCAATTGCTTTTCAGATATGTCAAAAGTGAGCCCAAGAGGTGCTATGGTCTCAGTCGCTAAATCAAATTCTATCAATCTTGTATTAAAGATGTTCGGGCATGACTGTAATGACAGATCCTTAAACTATAGTTACAGTTTTAATCGAGTGCAAAAACTGCAAGCAATTTGATTGAAACCATCGAGTGTTTTCTCACTCTTTTAAAATTTAACAGCTTTAATTTGTTATTATTCAATGTATTATTTTTATTTAGTTTTTATTGCAACTGATTACAATTAGTCATAAATATGATTGCATAGGGTATTTTTATTTTTATTAATACAATGATTGTATTTTGGCATAAACAATATGCTAAATGCTTGAAATGCAGACGTAGATTGATTAGAAAATTTCGATCTGTAATTCTTAAGTGTTTTTAAAACTCCGTTCGTTTTTTTTTATTTCTTGTTCATCTGAGAGCAGTTTATTAAAGACCAGAAAAAAATTTAAATTTCAACTATTGTAGTAAAAAAAAAGTTGTATGTGCTGCTGAAGCGCATCTAATGGCTTGGCGGCAAATATGTGGAGCTCTGAGTACTTTTATGTACGGTGCCTAGGCCCAGGCTGCTGCCGCCGCCAGTGCTGCTGATGATGCCGTGGCTGCCACCGCTTCCGCTGCTGCTGATAACAGTTTGGCTGGCAGCAGAGCTGCTGCCAATGCCAATGCCGCCGGTTGATGAGCTAATGCCGCTGCTGCCGGCATCCAAAATGCCGACGACAGACTGGGCAGGTGCAACGCCGCCATCGGTGTGCTCCGAGGTGCCCTCGATGCGATCGTATTCGGCTGAGGGACGAACGTGTGTGAAGTGGGCATATGAAAATCACCAATCCAAATACTGCAACTTACCCTGAATCTGCTGCTGGGCATGAGACGCCTCTGCGTCGGTCTTATACTTGATGAAGAAGACCTCGGGCTTGCTGGGAATGGTGGGCGCGGGCGTTGCAATATCGTTGACCTCCAGCGTAGAGTCCTTCTTGCTGAGCACATAGATGACGGTCTTCTCTTCCTTGGGCGCGTACTCGGCCGACAGTTTGACGTTGGCGCTGCTCGACGAGGGCGCCTTGATGAAGACAACCCGGTAGTTCTTCTGAGGACGGCCAATTACCAGATGCTTGACACGCTCCAGATTCTCATGCTCATCGGGTGCAGCCACGGTTATGAACTGCTTGTGCACAATAGGCGCCTCAAATGCGACGCGCTGCTCCTCCTGCTGCTGTTGCTGATAGCTGGGCGCCTGGTAGCCAGCAAGGCCACCAAAGCCAATGTTGGGCGTGGGTCCAAAGCCGGTGAAGCCGCTGCTGGCACCGCCGAAATTGCCCGAGGCACTACCATAGCTGCCGCCCCCAAAACCACCACCAGAATATGAGTGGCCGCCACTGTAGCCGCCGCCGCCACCGCCGCTTTGCGTGTAAGTGGTGCCCACCGCTGGAGCAGCGCCACCGTAGTTGGAGGAGGAGCCGCCGCTATATCCAACTGTGCCGCCGTGACCGTGTCCCGAACCGGAGTTGCTGCTGCTCAGCAATGAGCCAACACTGGCGCCCTGAAATGCGCCTAGTGGTCCATAGGAAGCCACACTGTGGGTGTTGCTGGGTGCGCTGAGAAAGCCGCTTTGACCGCCACCCCCCGTTGTGGTCAGGGTTCCGGAGACACCGCTGCCATAATTGTAGCCCTGTGGCTTAGCCTGAGCCACGGCGAGGAGCGTGCAAAGAGTCTGTTACGTGTTCGAGAGGAAAGAAAAGATGGTTAGTTCGTATGAAAGGCAGATAGTTGGTAATCCTTGTGTTATCCGCACGCCTTACCACGAAGAGACGCATGTTAAAGTTAGACTTGGTTGGGTTTTAGTTGCTGATTAACTGCTGCTGCTCCTCGGTGCCGTTTGGGCTTTTATAGTCGGATATTTAGGCCCCAGAGCGATTCCCTCCTCAAAATACTCAATATTCAATATACAATATTCATATTTCTGTTGTTGTTGTTGTTGCTATCGTTGTTTCTGCGTTATTTCTTCTATAATATCGTGGCTAATTAATTGCTCAATTATTTGGCTATGCGAACCTCTGACATTTGACTTGATGCTCTGCTCAACGCTCGGCTCGAGCTCTCGCTCGCACTCGCAACGCTTCTCTTCTGGCTTCCTTTAATGTGACCTGTTGTCTGGCTGTCGATTTGGTTGTTGTCGTTGTTGTTGCCGCTCGTCGTGGCCATTAATCACAGCTTCAAGTGATCACAGTTTGCAGCTCTTCACTACCCATTGACAACGCATCAGCATTAGCTTAAACAAACGGACTGAACAATCAAAAAAAAAAATCTCTTTAGTTTCCGTTGCAGTTTTATCTTTGCAGCTAAATGCGAATTCCTTGAAATCGCCAAATGATCGATTGGCCAATTAATTAATATGCAGAATCCATTTGACGAAACCTATTCATAGCTAAAAGCTGATTTCGATTTGAACTTTTCGCTTCATTGCTTGCAATTTGTTGCCAGTTCAAGATTAAAGTGATTTTATGGGGGTTTTAGATAATATAGTGGCAAAACTAATTACGCCATCAGTCATATACGTCATTACGTCACACTAATATCTACCTTAATGGTAGAAAGTTTCCTAGCTCCAATTCAGATTATTACAGATAGTTCAAGAATTATATATTGTACATATATTTTCTATTTTTCGGAAACTTTAAAATGAATTTCAATAAACATACCAATTATTTTTTGAGTTAAGAAATATCTTAAACCTGGGCCACTAAATAATGTAGCTTTCATGAAAAATTTCGTTCGCAATGTCTGCTGTTTCAAGAACACATTTGTAAAGCTAAGATCAAAAGTATACACTAATCCTGCATCTGTCATTGGTTTGTTAAGGTATTTAATCCATTCCGTTTATATTATTATTAATTTTAAATTTAACTTTTCGATACTCTCACTCAAACTCTTCTCTTTGGTTCGATTGGTTATATTTTTTCTGATAATATAATTAATGAACGCAATTTGTCTGGTGTCTGGTAAAAAAAAACCAAAATACGTAATCAAAAGTCGTCAATATTCGAGTTGAAGAATGTTTGCTTATTTTTACCCCAAACTAATTCTCTGGGATTTTGTCTTGAAGATTATACGCACAGAACTTCCGCAATGGGATTTTGGTTTAATGTACTATGTTATTACTAATAAGTATTTAATTATATGTGAGCCCCAAAGCGAGAGTCAAATATTCGTAGAATATGTTTTCATTAATTGATTCTTAATTATATTGATTCTAGACTACTTCAATGACGCAGACAATTAGTCATATGAAACAAGAATGGACCCAAGTTTGATGTTTTTATTTAACGTTGGGTTTTCCCACCAGCACTCTTCTCTGTTTGTTTTAATACTCTGTGCTCATAAAAGTGAGAAACGAGAAAGAACAGTTATGTTTAAGGTGTCGATGATTAAATATCTCTGCACACATAAAAGTGCGCTATATTGGATTTCAATTGCCTAATATGGTTTTACCCAAAAATTCGGTCTACTCCGGCATATGTACTGCCTGCACCAAGAATGCGATCCAATGATAAGTTTAATGGCGATAGCCTGAAAATGAAGAGACAGACAGGCAAACGAATATGACTTTTTCGACTCGGGTGTTAATACTAATTAAGTATATGTATACTTAAGGGGGTCGGAAACGTCACCTTCTATGCCATACATATTTCGTTACAAAATTAAAATACACTCTGCAAGGGTATAAAAAGTGTATATTAAATAAATATAAATTATATAAAGTTTTTGTAAAATTGGTAAAGAAATTTACACACAAATAATACAGTAGACACAGAACAAGAATAATTCAATGTTACCTTTCCCAGTTTCCCCCAAAATTGAAGAAAAAACACATTTTAAGAGGAATATCATTGCGCATTGGTTTAAACCAGGGCGTAAGCCTATTAAAAATGGTGAGTGGTTTGTTTCACGCTTTGAACAAATTTATCTCTTTTATGTTTGCTTCCTGAACATTGTTTTTTACAGTAATGGTGCCATGCTTTGATTTGAAACTTGATTCGTGACTTTCTTTTAAATTAAAAGGAAATTTTTCTTCTTATTATTATTATATAAAGTTTAGGATATACTATCTTTCAATTTGATGACATCTGCTAATATGTCTGTAGGAATGCAGCGATCTTGGAAACTACAAAAGCTAGAGTCTTCAACTTTTTGACTAGATTCTCTCCTATATCACAAGCAGAACGGGTTAATATATTTTTTCTTGGTTTCTAGCCCCATTTCCTTAATATCGATATATATCGATATTAAGCCATTGTGTTTTAAGAGTTGGAGTTTTTTTTAGTAATCGTTGTTATCGTTATGAAATGTACTTCACATATTGAAAATAGTATATTGGATTTGTGCAATGTCTGTCAGGCTTTTGACTGGAAACTTTGAATATAACCGTGTGTATTCGCGTCAAATAAAGTGTTAAGTGTTTTCCTTACGACCATTGGCGACATGAAAAATCGAGATATTCTATATTTTTCTCAGTTTTAAAGCTAAATTCTAAATTGGATATTTTTCCAAAAAAAAAAAACGTTGAATGGGACTTTTAGGTTACAATACTCATTAAGATATTTTTCGTTTTCCTAACTGCAAATGCAATGCATAAAGAAGACAGATTTGAATCAAATGACCAAACTGATTGAGGGCCTGACAAAGGGATCTATCTGAGGCGTGTAACTTCAAATGTCAGATTTTTTAGTTGAAAGGTCGAGTTGGTTGAATACAATGCAATGAAGACATACTGGTCACACTTGTGTCTTTGGCTGAGTCTTACCAAATAGACAGGCTGACTATAGCTATTTGTAAATTGAAGCATTTCCATTTGATAAGAGCGGCCGGTGGCGGCACGCATCTAAACAAAAAGATGGCTCGATTATGTTGTGTCATTTGTATTTTTGGATAGCGGCTAAAAGCAAAAATTCCAAACGTCGTATTATTTTATTTATTTTGTATCTATTTATTTATTTATTATTGAAAAATTTCATTATAATTGGCATAATTTGAATGCGCTTTGGGGCGAGCTTTGTCGGTGGTTTGCGCGGCAGATCTGGCGTTTACTTAAGACCACATTTTATATGGCTTAAATGTTATGATTTATGCGCGCTAGGCACCTTGAAAAGCGCCGATTGAATACAACAATCCACCAAATACTTATTAGTCAGACGGCACCCTTTTTAAAATACTGAAGATATATATATATATATAAATATATATATATATATTATATATATATATATATATCGAGATCAATTATCAATTAAGCCAACTGTGTGGGTCAAGTGACACAGCCCGAACGAATGACTTAGAACACAAACTTTTGCACGGTCAATTAATGCAATGGCCTTGAATATCGTTGCATAACTTTTCCTATTTGGCTTCAAGTTTTTTTGTGTTTTTTATATTTCATTTATTTTTTTAATTTTTTTCTCGCATATTTGAAGATTAATAGCTGCCAACTTGTGCGACTCGGCTGCCAATCACAAAAAGGTCGCCCAGTTGATGTCCAGATATGGCCGCCGCTTCCAAAATCCCATTAATTAAATGCAAATGCAAATAAATCTACACGAGTTGCGAAGATGCCATATATATATATATATGCATATATAAAGATGCATTGACGTCTTGTTTTTTTTTCATTTAACTACTTGCAAAATTTATGTAAATTAGACTAAGTTCAGTGATTTAGAGCTTAGACGAACCACAAATCCCCTGATTATGATGTATTCGAATTCCATAAAGAATTTTAAAATATAAAATTTAGCAAGACAGTGGGTATCGGCTGACATTTAGACTGGTTTAAACCCAGGACCTTAGCCATTTCCTATGATGTAACAAAAAGCATTATAATCGTTCTTGGCGTCTTATTCAACATCTGAACAAAATTCGGTTCGATATTTCATTTATTTTGATGACACTTCGAAATATAAATAAAATAAACTTGAATTTATGGGTTTTATTTTTGCACATGTGATAAAAATAACTGTTTAATAAGCAAAGTTATAATATTCATTTAAAAATACACCTCAAATGTTTTCTCTAAATCTAGGCAATTATAATCCTATGCTCATTTGATTGTCCATATGCTCCGCACTGGCTTTATCCGCCAATCTCCCTCGTTTGGCACAGGGTCAAAGCACTTTGCAAAAAAAAGCCAAAAAAGCAAAAAAAAAAAAAAAAAACGCACAAAACATAAAAGTTTGCAAAAAGTGTGCGAAAAATAAAAAAAGAAACACTGTTGTTGAGACAAGCTTTTATATTTACGCGTTCGCTATCTTTTATGACGACTTAGTTGTTGTTGTGGATACTTTGGATTGGATTATTGGGGTTTTATTTTAATCGGTATTGTCTTCATTTTTAACACTTATCAATTTTATGCAAATTCTGCTACCCGGCAATGTTAATTAATTGAATACCTAGTGGTGCACGTGGGTCGATCGTTAAATCGACACCGCCCAAGCGCCAGCTGCACTTCACATTGCACGCTAATCCTTAGAAAAAACGCGCTGCGGGTCTCTGGTACTCGTAGCCATCAGCAGCTGGATATGGTGGAGCCATGGCCGCATCTAAGGCACCCACCACGGACTGCACGGGCGCCACATACGGCGCGGCATGTTCTGTATTGCCACCCAGCTCATCGTATTGCGTTTGAATCTCGCGCTGGGCAGCCGCTGCCTCTTCATTGGTCTTGTATCTGATGAAGAAGACGTCGGGCTTTGCTGTCGCCTGCTCCTGCTGCTTGGGCGGCTGTATGTCGTGCGCCTCCAGCTCCGGCTGTTTACGGCTCAGCACGTAAATGACCGTGCGCTCCTCTTGCGGCGCCAGCTCTGCAGTGTACTTTACAGCCTCGCTCTGTGCGCTGGGTGCACGAATGAAGATCACGCGATAGTTGCGCGTGGATCGGCCAATAAGCAGATGCTTGGTGCGCGGCTGCAGATCCTGTGAATCCTCAGCTGCCGACACGCTATAGAACTGTTTTGTAATAATCGGTGCCGGTGTTGGTGTACTTTCACTAGCCGCCGGCGGCAGGTAGAAACGTGACGGCACTTGAGCCTGGCTGAGGCCGACTAACGCTACCGAGCCGAGAAAGACAACTACGTTGATCATGTTGCTTGTGGATGCCACAAATGTGTGAGGCAGCTGACAGACCTGTGCCATTTTTATATATTTGTGTATCAGGGAGAACTTTACATTTTTGCACACATTTCTGACCCAATTAGTAGCTGCAAAACAAAAGACTTAGGCAACAAACTTGAGCGCAAATTAATTGTGCGTTTAATGTGGCCGTTGAAAGAAAACAAAAGAGCCAGTTAAAACTAAATTGTTACATCATTTACTGCTAAGATCTTCAGATAATTTTCGTAATTTGCATATGTATAATATTTAAGCAATCGCATAGATCAAATAGTCTTAATCCTGATGAGACTGAAAAAACAAAAAAAAAACAAAAAAACACAAAACTAATATTAAAAGTTAATCTGATTTAAACAAAGTTATTTCTGCCGCGTTAAGTAGAAATGCATATAGATAAGGTTTGCTTGGAAATTTTCAAACGTCATTTATTACAATAATAATATCTCGTCATGGATTTGCCTCATTTCAGGCATTTGGCACATTTATCTTTTATCGTTGACTCAAAATCTTTTAGCTATTGTCCACAGCTTATGCAGCATCATTCAACGCCCCCGCACAAGTTTTTGACTAATGAGCTTGTGCCCAGCTCTGATCTAATCTGCGCTTACGAACTGCTGAATTCACAGCGTTTGTCCAAAATTTTGAATTTTTTATTTGTTGTTGTTATTGTTTTTATTTGTAAATATTATTTTTGGTGCGTTGCTCAGCCTCGTAGCTGATTAGTAGATTAATTCGTTTTGGCTTGGCTGCGTTGTCAACAAGTCGAGACAATTAAAATATCAACGACGATATGTTTTTGAGAATTCAACTATACGGCGGCTCCCAGCAGCAGGCTTGACATAGATTTTGATTTCGATTTCGATTCAAGTCTCGATGCGCATCAATTTGCATAAATTGACGCGCAATTCCCACACTTTCATGTCGCATTTAGCAAAATGGTACAACTAATTTGATTTATGATTTGTTTTATTGAGAAAAATTGCTTCTATCGATAGATTGAACCGTGCATACTAATAAAGATGTATGTAGATTGTAAAGCAGCTCGTCTCACGAAGGTTGTTCATTTAGGCTAGTGTAGCGCACTAAATTTAGTGGATTATAACAGCTGAATAACCCAATATATCACCTGTTTCAATTCTTAAAGTTTTGATTACGACAAATTTGTATCATCGATCGATGAAAATGAAATAACAATTTTAAATGTTGCATTTTAAATGTAATTTCCTTTTTATTGTTTAAGTTTTTAAAAGAGAATGTATGCACAGAATAATTAATTAAATGTGATTTCTTTTTTATTGTTTAAGTGTTTAAAAGAGAATATATAGACAGATTAATCAACAAGAACATAAATTTCAAACAGTTAAATAATATAAAACATTTGAGTTGTGTACTTTATTTTTATATTATATCCATTTCAATTCTAAATATACTTCGAAATCTGTATATATAATTTTATTTTTATTTAAGCCCTTGCATTTACCTAGAAAAAATTTAAAGATATAAATAAATAAAAAATTTGGTGTCCAACAACGGTATATAGTTGTAAATCGATCTAGCTTTAGTTTTTTATCAATTCATGTTGCATTCATTTTGGCAAATTAAACCGTTAGTTTGCCTATTTATCTACTCTGCACAATATGCGAGTGCCAAGAAAATTTCCCAGGCACCTCAACTAATACATAATTATGCAGCTTGTTTTCTTCTCTCTTTGGTTCGTTTGCCTCGGCATTTACGACGAAGTCATATTTTGTCATGCGGCGTCAATTTAACGATCGGTCGAAGAAAAGATGTGCTGTTTGATTCAATTATAATTAAATTTGATGAGCTTATTTTGATTTCTCACTTCATTTAAGCTAATTTTGAGCTATTTCAGGCGCCGGTCGCTTTGTTGAGTGTCGAATTTTTGGACGTTTGAATTGTTGATTTGCATTTGAGTATTTTGCTTTGGGCCGCTTTGGACCTTTTTTATTAGCTGCTTTGCTTGATTTGAGCAACATTTCAATTTATTTATGGCATTTTTATTAATTTTTTAAATGACATTTTATAGCGCGGAAACTACGCGACCTTACAAAAGAAGCATCTCTTTAAAAACGTTGCATACTTTTTAAATATACAGTTCATTTATTTATATTTTTTTCTTTTAAAAACAAAAACTAAAACAAAAAATCTTGAAAAAAATTGTGCTTAAAACTAAACAACACATAACAAGTCAATAAAAGTAAAAGACTGAAGAGGCGATGTGGGGGCGAGATAATTTGAGTTGGGTCCTTGCGCGTTCTTAAAGCTTCAGCGCACTGGGCAGATACTGAGTGTTGGGATGGACGTTGGGGCGATTGATCTGGCGATAGTTGTAGCTGCCATCGGGATTGAGGCCATCGAGGCTACCCACAACGGAAGTAATGGGCGCATTGTTATCCTCCTGGAACTCATTGGTGCCGCCCAATTTGTCGTATTGTCCTTGAATCTCCTTCTGCGCCTGGTTCGCCTCATCGTCGGTCTTGTACTTGATGAAGAACACCTCCGGCTTGCTGGGCTGCGTGGGCGCTGGAGTTGCAATATCGCCGGCATCCAGATCGTTATCCTTCTTGCTCAGTACATAGATGACAGTCTTCTCCTCTTGTGGCGCAAACTCGGCAGAGTATTTCACATTGGCATTGTCGCCAGCCGGCGCCTTGATGAACACAACGCGATAGTTCTTCTGCGGCCTGCCGAGCACCAGATGCTTCACTTTGCCATCGTTGCTGCGATCCTCCGGCGCCGATACCAAATAGAACTTCTTATTGATTATGGGTGCTGGTGTGGTGCTGGCCGGTGGCAAATACTTGTCACCGCCGCGATGTGGCAGCGGCAGCTGACCCACAAGCTGCCCGCCATTGGGCAATCCCACGCCGCCAATGCCGCCGACAATCAAATCGCCAGCCTGTGGCTGCTCATAGCCGTACTGAGGACGCGCTTGTGCCACGGCCAGGAGTGTGGCCACACAGCCAAGCACTAGTTGAGTCGATATGGAACGCATTGTAAAATTATAATATAAATTATCCTTGGGTAATCCTTGTGTGCTGGCCAATGCAGGTACTGAGGCTAGGGTTGATATCGCGTCGCGTTCGAGTTGAGTTGAGTACGTTTTGGCTTGGATCGCTTTAGGGCAATGGTTGCATTTCTTGTCGCTCCACTTGACTTATATGCGGTGCCTCCCAGATGCTCGGATGCTCGGCGAATGCTGCTGGCAGCGCTGCCGGCGCAGTCATTTGGCCGCTTGTTGTTGTAATTTATGTAAATCGCCAGCGCTGCTTGGCCAGCTTGGCGCACAGCAATAACAATTTTTAACATTTAAGACTCAACATTCGAGATTCATAGGCCCAAGCACCAAATGCTACCAAAAATTTATTCAAATCTGTCAAATGCACAAATGTATCTCACAGATGCGCCGCCAGTTGACTCAGCCAGCTGCTAATGGGGCGTGGCCGATTCTTGTGTGCTGTGTAGCCATGGTTTACATTTTAAATAAAGCTCATAGATCTCTTTAACAATAGCTTGACTATATACATATTTTCGTATATGTGTATACATAGTATATGTTCGTACATCGTCCAAATGTATGTATATGTATCTTTTGGCAGCTTTGGCATTGAACTTGACTGTTGCGCTGGCCTCACAATAGAGAAGATTATTAATGGACTCATAGATTGTCCGACGATATACAGAAAATTTGCCAGGTTTGTAGGCTTGCTGGCTGTTTGCATCTAATTAAACGGCACCTCAGCGGAATCAGTCTTTGACTTTAGGCCTCTATTTTACCACAAACAATCGCCAAATTTGTAAAGCGAAACTAGTTTGCTGGGTTTTTCTTTGCCCCAGAGCAATGCTGGCCTACCCATCACATAGTTGATCGATTAACTTGCAAATTTGAAACAGTTAAAAGATGATTTCATGCATCTCAATATGAATGGCACGATCTGATTGAATACAAATCAAAATGCGACACATAACGTGAACATATCTGAGCCACATTAGGTAAACGCGCGTCAAATAATCTGAAAAAAGTGACTGCCAGTAATGGCTATTATGTATATAGAACTGTTCTTTATATACATTGACCTTTTCTACTATTATCCTTATCAGTCTCATATATGTATATAACTTAAGAGTTTATCGATTATATTTATATTCGTATATTTTACAGCTTATAATTTTAAATTATTCTTTATTGTATTTTAATAGTTATTTATTTAAAAAGTTAAGATGGATTCTAAAATGATAATGTTAGCTGTTGCCAAAATTGAAAAATGTTTTTATACTCATTCACAAAGAGAATGGCAAATCGATTAAAACTATATAACTCCTTCAGTTTTAAAGATGGAGCTACTAAATTTTTTAAGACATTTTTCTGATGACAAAAATCAATTTTTCTAAAATAATAATAATTAGTAGTGTTTTCGACTGTTTTAAGCTGTTATGTTCTGAACGTTCTTAATTAATTTTTTTTATTTCTAGAGCCTATTACAAATTGGTAAAAAGGATTTGTAGAAATGTATGTCACAGGCAAAAGGAGGCTTCTCCGGCCCCATAAAGTATATATATTCTTGGTCAGCATCACAAGACGAATGAATAGCCATGCTTATGTGTGTGTGCGTCTGGGCGTCTGTATGTTTTGAATGCTCTTTTTAAGTCCTGGAACTTTCATACAGATCAAACGCTTAGTTTAGAAGTTATTCAAGAATTCAATTTCCATAGTAAGGGGCAAGCGCAGCCGCTGAGTAAAGTGGGCGTGTGTTTGTGTGTGTGATTTTGCGTATGTATGTATGTAACCCTTAGATAGTTCATGCAACACCTTCCCAGTATCAATCTTTGCATTCGAAATGTGTTTATAATAGATCACATAAAATATTCCTCAGTTCAATTTACCATAGCAACTGTCGCATGCTAGCAAATATTAAGTTTTGTCTATTCCTCAACTGCTGTTGAACAATGCCTTATATGGTGGCCTCCTAAACCACTCAGCAACAACAATAGATACATAAAGCCGATGACTCAGCGCGTAGCGAGTGCAGAAACCCACGAAACATGCGACACATTCACCTAGCCTGGCTTGGAGGTCGCCACAAAGAGTCGCCATATAAACGCATAAAATATAATTTGGCCAAATGTGGAAGCTCAATCGATTTGCATATGGGCGAGAAGCGACTTATGAGCTCACTAGCTGACTGCATTGATTGATGATTGATAAGAGAACCTAAACCTAAAGTTGGCCCGGAACTGGGGTCTCCGTGAATGATAACTAAAAATCCATCAGCTGATCTACTAATTTAGTTATTAGTGGCTAAAGCTGCTGAATCAAAGGCGCACAAAACGATAATTATCAATTAGGCATTCCATATCCATAATTTCATGTCTTTTAGTCGCCGATGAAGCTCAAAAGCCTCTGCAAGAAATTTATGTAACTTTTTATGAACGCTGACAGTAAAAACCGAGGGACAAATGTTCGACCAGACGCGTCTCAACTCAATTCAACAACAGATCGTATCGTTTATTTAGTAGGTGTGATTATCTTTATGCAAAGATCGCGACGCATAAATATGCAGATGCTTTTAGATACAAGATATAGAGATGCAGATACCAAAACACAAATTCCAAATACCAGGTAGCATCTGCCAGCGTTGTAATCCATATATTGATCATAAATTTCTTGGCGTCGTCTATGGGGCGGTGCGCTACAGTTTGGGGCGTGGCTCATATCTAGCTTGTTTATACACATCTTTTTATGTATTTATATGTCTTTATATATATGTATATATATATATCTGTATTCATCTATTCACTTTAATACTTTCTGGTATTTTAATGCGTTGCATTGGCGAATCGACCTTGCAGCTCGTTGCTCTCCGATTTGATTTTGATTTGACTTTGTTTTTGTTTTTGTGTTTTCTATTTCTTTTTTTTTAAGACGCTAATTTATTTGCCATCGTTTTTGGTTGGTGGTCGCTCCAGCTCTCTAACTGTTGCTCAGTCAGTTTTCTATAGTTTTATTCGTCTGTTGTTGCAGTTCCAACAATTATGAAGAGCTTGCCAAATAGTTGAGTTGACTGGTAGGGAGGGAAGAGGTAGGGCTTTTGGGCACCTGCTTGTGCAAGGCACCAAGTTGAAGACCAAAATCAATTTCTATTTAACTGTTGTTATTTTGATATTATATGAAATACTTAAATACATCTTTAGATGTTCTATTTTCATATTCAATGTTATATCTTTAACTGCAAATTAAATCTCATGTTGACGGCAACACTTCACTCTGTTCAATCTGATCTTTTATTATCGATAGCTTTGTAATTAATATCTACTTAGCTCAGAAAAATATTTTTTAGTAATTAAATCAAATTTTCAATTAAGTAAAATCGACTTTCAATCTGATGTTGAACTATTTTCAATGTTATACACTGTCAAAAAAAGTTTCTACTGTTCATTGTAATTGTTTTTTCGACTTTTTCATTTAGTACAAAGGCTTAAAGGTTAAGCACTACTTTTTACTTACCTTACAACCCTAAAAAAAACTTCAAATCTTTTTTACATTTTTTGAATGCTTAAAGAAATCCTTATATTTTATTTAAAAAAAATGGAAAAAGTATTTTTTTGCATAGATCGCAAAAGATTCTAAAAAGAATATCGCAAAAATTACATTTAACAAATTCTAGCAAAATAATCGACGTGGATTATTCAATTAGAAGCAAGAATCGGGCGCATGTGTTTGTGTGTTGTGTCCAATCCCAGCTCTTGACTGGGTGGGTGGTTTTCTGGGTGGTAAACGTGCAGTTGGCAGGTGGCCCTTTTAGTACTTAACCGATCTGATTGGCTTGGCGGGCAGATAGGTGGTTTGGATAACATTGTTACCCACAATGCCACTGCCACCGGCCAGTTGGGATGCTTGAGTGTTGCTGCTGCTGCCGTTGACATCGATCTGGAGAGTGGCACCGGAGTTGCTGCCGCTGGAGACACCAGAATCGACAATTGGCACACCGCCAGTGCCAATAATGTTGACGCCACCGCTGCCATCGGCCAAAACGCCAGATGAGCCATTATCGCCCAGGCTGTTGATGACCGACGAGACGGGCACGATACCCTCATCAGTGAGCTGTGAGCTTCCGCCCAAAGCGTCATAGTTGGCTATAGAGAAATAGAGAGAGAGAGAGAGAGATAAAATGATTTGAAAGATTTCATATTAGGGGCTTCAAAAGCTGAACTTACCCTGAATGGTCTGCTGGGCATGGGCCGCCTCCTGGGGTGTCTTGTATTTGATGAAGAATACCTCGGGCTTGTGGTTGACGGGACGCTGTGTGACAACCTCGGCGCTGACATCCAGAGCGTTCGATTTCTTGGACAGCACATAGATGGCGGTCTTGTCCTCGACTGGCGCCACGTTGGCAATAATCTTGGCCTTGCTGGTGGTCGATGCTGGTGCATTGATGAACACCACGCGATAGTTCTTCTGCGGCCTGCCCACATTCACATAGCGCACAATCTGTTGGTCATCGTGATCCTCGGGTGCGGTGTGCAGATAGAAGTGCTTGCTAATAATCGGTGGCTGGAAGTTGGCCAAATGGCTGATGTACGCCTCCTGTTCCTTATAGTTGATAGTGGGACCCGGATGGATGCCAGTCAGTCCAATATTATCGTTCACAACGCCGCTGTTGCCGCTGCTGTAGGTGGTGCTGCCGCTGTACTGTGTTCCGCTGCCGCTGTACTGCGCGCCGACGTCGCTGTACTGCGTGCCGCTGATCTGCGTGGAGGGCACAAAGCCGGAGGTGCCCACAACTGACAGCTGACCCACAGAGGGTGCGTTGTTGAAGTAGGTGGTGCCCGACGCTGTCGGCTGGTACGAGGTGGTTGTGGTAATCACTGGTGTCGACACCACACCTGTGCTGATAACATTATCGTTCTGGCCAATGTCATAGCGGTAGGGCGGCTGACGGCTGAGATCAGGACGCGCCGTTGCCCAGCGGCTGCAGCCGAGCACTGCAAGGCAGGCCAAAAACTGCAAGAGCGCATTTCATCAGTTGAGATTCTTCGGGCTCTCGAGTTCTCACGTCTCTACTTACCATAAATTTGTTCATGCTGTTATACAATGGACGCGACTGGACTTGGTTGACGCTTAGCACTGGAGCTGTTGCACTGGATTGATGCCCCGTTTGGAGACAGCGCTCAGTTTTTATAGAGATGGCCGCGAGATGCCTTTAATTGAAGTTAATTAATTTGCTCGCATTGATTTGCAATAAATTGTTAAAATGAAATATAACTATAACACCACAAATCCGGCTAGCACGGACATGGGGAATTAGATTTAAGTTTTTCGCTTCGTAGGCGCTAATTAATACCGCAAACACAGCTGACACAATCAGTCCCAGTGTGTGTGTCCAATATCGTTCAAATGCCGCCATCAGCTGGCTGATGTCACTTGGCCATGCCCAAACCTGACGGAACCCAAATCCCTCAATTGGTGATCAAGACTTAGATTAGTGCTTGGAGCCACTCGAAAACGCCGTCAAGGGCAGTAAAGTTCTTTGCCAATACTCTAAATGAACCAAATGAATCAATTTAGGGCTGTTAAAATTGGTTAAAGTACCGGAGAAACTTGTGAAATATAAAAAAAAACTGAGTTATCTGAACATTTATTTCTTCTCATAGGTTACGTACAAAAAACTATCAACCAATATAAAAAAAATTGTAAATGACAATATATATATTATATTATATATTATTATTCTTATAATATTATTAAAACCAAACATTCACAGACATTAAATATAAAAAAGTGAAATGAAATGAATTAATACATAATTTAATTCAAAATATTATTTTTATTTGTTCTCTGATCATAATAAACAAAGAGGTTAAGGCTTAATTATATTATTATTATTATTGTGTTTTATAAATTAAATCACATTAAATTTTTTAAATTAAAAATAATATATTCGTAGAAAAATCTTTCCGTCCGTGGCCCGAAATAAATTAATAAACTTTGTGTGGAACTTGAAAAATATGTTTAGTCTTATAGATGGAAATTATTTTATACTTTGTCATTTACTTTATATTATGTCATTTACGCAGGCCTACACTTCATATATAAATACATAATTCGTTAAGGCATACAAAAGAGCATGTAAAGGTCGGTTATACGTATTGGGGGTTTAATTTTTTGGTTTTTTTTCTTTTGGATTTGTTTATGACTGCAAGACAGAAGTGATGGTCTGAAATTTCCAAGACGTTGCAGCCAAACATTTTAGCGCTTTTAATTGTTATAAACCCAGATATACACGCATACACATAGCCACATAGAAATGTATGCATAAGATATTTATATGGGTGATCGTAATACTCTAATATATATATGCATATGGTGCTGTCATAAGTTTTGCCAAATTTCATGTCTGTGCTTCTATGGAATTTCATTAGCGCCGCCCGATGTTGCCACTAACGAAGCGGCAGAAGCGCGATGGGTCATTCCTCCGCATACCGGATTACCGCATGATACTAATTGCCAGTCTTTGCTTCTGTTCCCCGTGCACTTTCAGGTGGTTGGCAAGCTTTGGCGGCTACAAATCGCTTGCAGAACTGGGAGTACAAGAGTGCCCTGAAGCATCTGCATGCCAAGTTTGGCATCTTTCCCTACTATCGCGTGAGCGTGGAGAACAGCTATAACATACCCTACGACTACATTATAACTCTGGACGAGGGCGAGCTGGGACTGCCGGACAAATTCTTCTACGGCCCCGATGCTGACGAGGAAGTGGTGCGTGGCTATAAGCTGCTCTTGCGCGACTTTGCCATCAACATGGGTAAATATGCCAATTCATATTCTATTCAGCCAATTCATGACTCAACTTGCAGGCATCGTTTCCCGCGAGGCGGATCTCTTTGCGGATGACATTTTCTACTACGAGCGCCGCATCGTCAAACACATTGAGGCCGCCAAGGCGGGCGGCGAGCGGCAGCAGAACAAACTGCTCCGTCTTGCCGAGCTCAAGAGCATCGCACCATCGGTAAGGCACAGTCACTGTGATTCCCCAATTACTGTAAAAACTAGTTCCAAATTAATTTAACATTGTACTAATTAATTTGTGAATATCACTTTGGCATATTAGAAAACAAATATCAGTTGCAGAAAGTTCTCTCAATTTGAAAAAAACTAGTTTAGAGCATAGTATTTATATATATTTTTGTATACTTTTACTGATAGAGCACATGATGGAGCAAAGCTTATGCCAGTTGTATTGATTTTTTGATTTTTTGCTTGATATGTATATTTTGCTTTAATGGTATATATTTAGTTTTTATATCATGCTTTCATTAAGCTACATAAGGCCAGTTGGTTTAAAATTGATTTTACATATCCAACTATATTATCGAGCGTTTCCTTGAAATAAACTATGCCATACTTTGATTTACCCTACAAAACATAGCATCTATTGTTAATTGCATCAGATTTAAAAGAATACCATCCTGAATATATACATATATACTGTGAACAACTTTGAATGCGTGTTTAGCGACACGGTTTAAATCAAATATTAAAAGGAAATAATATCGCATACACAAAGGCATAGTCTAAAAGTATTCAAGAAGGAGTTCTGATCTTTTTCGATTCACCATTCTCATTAACCGTATCGCAGAAAAACAAGTGAGAAGGCTCCAGTCGGAAGCGCCCGACTGCGGAATACCTGAACCCAGTTTTTTCATACATTTCAATCAATTCATACGCACATATGGGCATTTCCATAGAAGCATCCACCATGACCAAAAAATTTAAAGTTAATATAGAAACGTTATTTTCTGATATTATCTAAGAAGAATATTTAAATTTTATTAATTTAAACAATTAACACTTGGATTCATTTACAAAGGTGAGCAAACCGACTGCAAAGCTGCATAAAAGCTGATTCTCGTTTTGGTCATTTTTCAAAGCATTTTCTGTTTAATATTTACCTCTTTAAGAGAGATGATACATGATAACACTTGTTTCACAAAATCTCTCTTACAACAACAATTAACTAAAAGTAATGCAAAAAGATCAAACCATTCACGACTAACAGTACATTTTTAACTTTCTTTAGCTCATATTCTAATGTCCCGTTCGCTATCGAAAAACATAATTTGTTCTTATTACGAGATGGATAACAACAGTAACTGCGTTAAAATTGTTCTCTAAATAAAGTTTACTGCCTAATATTAAAAAAGCAAACGAGTGAAAGTAAATGAAATTTATATTTTTTTTAGAATTTATTGAATTGTGTCCCGTGTGCAATCGCAAGCCATAAATTGCATAGCATTTCTTATAAATGACATATTGCCAAAAAAGTTTTGTTTTTGGAGTTAAGTACTCATTCCTACTTTCTTTTTTAAAATTGATCACAACAATCATATTTGACAATAATTAATAACAATATTTTTTGTATGTTTAGGGAGCATAGTATAGGGTAACCCAAAAAGAAAACTTTTCGACCGATGGTTCCTATGAAAATTGTATGTATCTAGAACTGTGTCTAAAACTGACAGATGTACGAACAGCAAGACGGATATTGCATAAACCCAATTGTAAACAAGTATAAAAATAATCAGTAAAGTTCGATTGTCAACTAATCAAAAAGAATTTCTGAATACTGAATTCTGAAACTCTGTTTAATTTATATTTGACTATTAAAAGCGTTCTTGAAATTTAAATTCTTTCCACAACATCAGATGTTATTGCCAGTTTTAGCAACTTAAATACTAAACAATGATTGCGAAGAAAGAGAAATGAATATCTTGACTAGTTAATGGTAACTCGTTTAAATATACTCTATTATACGCTATATATATATATATATATATATATATATATATATATATATAAAGAATACATATTTATGTATATTTCTTAATTTTTGTGTTTCTATTCTTCTAATTGAGACAAATCGATTTTGTGTTTGCACAGCTGCCCATTCTGGAATCACTACAGGTCATCTTTCCGAACACGAGGATCAGTGAGGACACGGAGGTGCTGGTACGTGATGTGGAAGTTTTTCACGAGCTGTCCACGCTGATCTCAACATCGGACAAGAAGTGAGTTGTTAGTCGATTTAAAATATGCTATTAAATATTTCAGATACATATATAATAATAATTGTGTTTCTTTGCAGACCCATTAACAACTTTATAATCTGGTCGTTGGCGCGTGAAATGTTGCCGCATCTTTCCAAGGAGTATCGAACTCTGGCGGAGCACTTTGATCATTCCATCTATGGCCGGACGGCCAGCTATCCGCGCTGGCTCTTCTGCAGCAAGGTGGTGCGCGACTGGGTGCCATTTGCGGTGGATGCACTGCAACAGCAGCCGCCCAAGCAGCAGTTTGAAGCAGCTTCCCGCATTCGAATTAGCGATGCCGACGGCCTAAACAAGACCGTTGGCAATGAGAAGTTCCTGCAGCTAATGTTTTACAGTTTGCGTAATCAGCTGCAGGATTCGTTGGCCCAGGCCAGCTGGTTAGAGCCCACAGCCAGACAGTTTCTGCATAAGAAGCTGGCCGAGATGCGACTACAGTTTGGCATACCCGGCGAGGTGCTTGAGCAGCCCAACTACATTAGCAACTACTACAACGACCTGCTGCTGAGCAATTTGAACTTTGTGGAGCATTTGGAGTCCATTTGGACCTTTCGCCGATCGCGCATGGAGGACAAGCTAAAAACGTTGGGCATGCTGGATGTGTAAGTGTGAAACACTCCTCAACCGCTTGAGCGACAGATTGTAAACGCCATCGTTTCTTTCCCTTGAATTTCCTGCAGCATTGTGTCCGAGATGTACACGAGGGATCATCCACAGCCCATTGCCTACTCGAACAAGCTGAACATGCTGCTCATTTCGCGCGTGCTGGTCAATAACAACTACTACGACTATCGCTATCCCGTGTAGGTATACTTTGCTTCAAAGTCTGGATATCTGTCTTACATTCATGTACTGAAAAGAGTATATTGGGTTTGTCTATTGAAGGTAGAGACTTGATATTAGGAATATATACTCTAGTTTTAAAACTAGATACATACAGTTTGTTGCGACAGATTACTTACAAAAAGTCTTCTACCCACTGGGGTGTGGCAAATCGAAAATATCCATATATCTTTGGGGCGGTAATTTGGTAATCCGTCAAAAAAAAAGGAACAATTAGGACCGTTTTCGACTATTTTAAGCTGTTATTGTGCTGTGAATGAGTATTGCGCATTCGGTTACACACGACTGCAAAGTTCTTACATGTTTTATTTTCATTTGCAGCGCTGTGAATTTTGCTCGCATTGGAACAGACATTCTGGAGGCGTTGATAAACAACTTCTCCACCTTTCTGCTTCAGTTCAACGCCCAAAGCACGGATATAAGCGACGCTGTGCCGGAGATTGAATACGCGCAACCGGATGTGAATTGTCTGTCCGCCGGTCAGCACCCGCGCCTAGCACATGAGCTGCACGAGCTGTCGCTGGACGCGCTGAAGAGCTTCCATGTGACGCTGAGCGCGGCACGAACAGCAGCCCGAGCGCTGAGCAGTTTCGTGACGGCCATAGATGCTGGCAGCGCCATACAGGGCGCCGGCATCGATCAGGCGGTCACCTATGAGGCGCTAGGACTCACCCGGCGTCTGCGTGTGCCCGGCCTGCGTTCCTACAATGAGAACGAGCTCTTCACGCTGGCCTACATGCAGCAGCATTGCAGTACAACGATCGCGGACAAGGATTATGCACGCATCAAGCCGCATGTGGAGCGACAGCTCGCTGAGCGTTATCTGTGAGTGTTTTTGGGGCTAAGATGCTGGACAATTTTACTAATGACTCCTTCTCTTTTTCTCGCACTCCTTCTCTTTCGGCCTGATGCAGTTTCAACGCCACCTGGCAGCACATACAATTCCTGCCACGCTCCACGAACTGCGCCGCCTCGGAGGTCAGCTGCTCCAAGTTACTGTGAGGCAGCACTTGCCGCATGTCTCTGTGGACAAAGTGTACAATTCCTTAGTTCAGCTACATATTTATTGTACTTTTTTTTACATACAAGCACACACAACACACACACAGAAATCGCGCTAAACTTAGTTTGTAATTAAGCTATATGCATAGTTTATGTTTAATAGGTAGCATTACATTTAACGACATTTGTAAAACACAAATGACCAACCACTGTTGACATCACATACACATACACACACTCACAGACGCATGCATTGTGTACTCTTAAATCGCATGGAATTGGAATTGCGACAATTTGTTGTTTAATGTACAAGTTTAACTACACTTAAAATATGCGTGCACGTATTCGACGACATATTCCATAGTTCTTTAGTGTGTAATTTAGTCCTACTTAGTAACTAAGTGCATTTACACCCTGTATAAATTGAATTTAATTTCTATACGTTTTTCAAAACAATAAAACAAAAACGAATTTTTCATATGAGATACACAGTACGCAGTGCATACTTCAGGGGTGGCATAAATTTAAGCCAACTTAGCAAGCTTTTAGGAGTTTGATTTCTTGATCAGCATGACGATCGAAGACGATCGAATTTATATATAATAGTAAAACTAATTTATTGCAACAAATGGAAAGCTATAAGCTTCAGCTATCACTTATAATATAATTTATTTGTTATTGGTTTTTGGCCATCGATCGTCAACTCGATCAAATTTAGTTCTATAAATTTACATTCAATCAATCAGATTACTATAAATGTTTAAAATTAATTCATAATGATATAATTAATATTATATATTATATAATATTTAATATTATATACTATATATTATGTTATATTATAAATATTATTATACAATATTAGGTGTACGCCCTCCTGAGTTTAAGGCTCTACAAAAAATCCTATAACCAGTACGAATCCATAATTTTGTACGGATTTAGCAATTTATTCTCTGCTGGTTGGAGGGCACATTTTAAACAAAGTAAAACATACTCATCTAATATATTTTATTAGAATGAGTTTTTTTTTTACAATATTTTTAATGATGACAGGCTCAAATGTGTATAGATCTATATGTACATAGTTATGTATATTTGGTGCACGATCAATTTGTTGATTATTGAGGTCGAACTTATGGTGTCTAGTGTTTGGAAACCGAACCGAAGTTAATGGAAATCGATGTCAATTGGTCTGATTGGTCAAACGCGATTCATTCTCCACAAAGTCTTTTATAAAGCTGGCAATGCTTCGATGAAGTTCCGTGTCTATGTTCTCCGTTAGTTGTCCAATGAGAGTGATGGTAATGCTGCGTAGAAAAATGAGTTGGTTAGTTGACAGTAGGAAACAAGGGACGAGAGCCAGAGAGGAGGCAGTTACCTGGCAAACAAGGTCCAGGGTGTCATGCACTTTGGATTGCCGTATAGGCTGCTGCGCTGGCATTGTTCCTGGAACTGCATACGTTGCTTCAGCGAATCGCTAAGATCTTCATCATGTTCCTCAATGGGCTCTACATCAGGGGAGGGTCGCGGCGTCACATCATCGTCATCATCTTCGTCTTCGTCGACGTTCTGGGTATCGATAATTTTAAGGTTGAAGTCCATGTCTAGAAAGTCGTCAGTGTTTAGTTCATTGCCGAATTTCTGAACTTCGGTTTGGATAATATGAAAATCATTTCTTGGGCGTCTTCTCAGCTTTTTGGTTTCTTTAGGCATCTGCAACGCCCGCAGGTGCTGTTGTCGTGTGGCGTCCTTTGTTACCCGCTCCTTTTTCTGCTGCCTCAATTGTTTCGCCTTCTTCAGCATGCGCTTGGTCACCTGTGGCTCGGTCAGCTTGTGCTCGGCAATTTGGTGCAGGGTGCGCCACTCGCTCACTTGCTGCTTTTGTCGGTCCAGCTCGACACGCTCGTCCATTGCCTTCTGTCGACGCGCCCGCTGCTCTGGCAGCATTGCGGCTAGCTGGCCGCGCTGCAGTTCCGATTCTATAAAGTCGAGCACATGCTTCTCATCCTTGAGCTCCTCCTCGAGCGTCTTGGACAGAAAGAACTTGCCATTGGGTGCGCGCAGTATCTTGACCTCCTTGTAGCGCAGATCGTCCGGCTGGAGCTGCTGGTGCAGCCTCTGGCGCTGTTTCAGATAGCGATGACCCGCCCAGAATCGGTCGCGATACGGCGACTCTCCGGGCGTCAAGGCCAGCGGACTGCGGAGGGCGACAGGCGGACATTAGAATTGGCGCTAATAAATCAAACTTGTCGAAGTCCAAAATTTCAGCGCTTGCCATTTGGATGATTAGCACAACGCAAAAGCCGGCTAATTGCATCAGCCTGGCACGCTGCTAGCGTCATAGTAAACGGGCTTTATTGGGTTCCATATGGGCTGCCGACACGCAATTCCCCCTGAGAACTGCACACGCGTCCCACGCGAGTCTCAAGGCCAATGTCAAAAAATAGCATAGAGCTGGAATACCCTGCGCACGAGCTGGGACTTCCCGACTAGACCAACGAATTAACGGTGAATATATGTATTATGAATCGGTGTTATAATCGGCATTATCTTGCCAGTAGCCCAATTTTAATATCACATTGGAAAGCTTCAAACTGAACTTGAAGAAGTGGTCAATTTTAAACGAACTAACTTAAGCCAACTATTATCAGAGTTCAGATACTTTCTAGAGTAGTAACCTGAATAAATTTTAAGCTACTTTTACTTGCAATTTCTTTTAAATTTTTACTATTTTAGCTAGAATCTATTTTATGAATTAATTTTCTAGTCAACTTTGATTTATTTTGTTTCTAACGGAAAGATCAACCATGAGATTTAATGTGTCACTTAGTTAGTACTTAGCTGAAATCGATTTTAATAATTTATTAATCTCATTAGCTTAGTTATTCTTTTGGTGTATGCATATATTACATCTAGCAATGATCTTAACTCCAAGTGGAAACATTTAAATGATTTATTGCCAGAGATTGGTAAATAAATAGACTTTAACTGCCTGCTAGTGTATGTGGATTCCACTTGGCTTAGGGTTAGCGGGGTTAAGGCTGTCATGCTAATGGCAATCGAATCCCAGCGCCTCTGCCCCTGTTCCCAGCACCCCTGCCTGTGACGGCAGCTGCCCAGTGACATTGCACGCAAATAACATGACACAATCCCACTGGAAAATGGAGGAGCCGCAAACCGTTGAAGAGTTCATTAATAAACACAGCCGGTTGCGTCGAGCGTCGAGCGATGAGGCAACCTCAGGAACGGCCGTTAGTTTGGGGACGCTGATTGAGGGGCGCAAATTTATTGATCAAACAAATAAAGCGCAGCAACAACAACAAAAACGAGTAAGAACGTTACAGTCGGGTGTAAGCGACTGCCCACTACTCGTCCACCGTATATTAACAGCTTAAACAAGTGAGGGGGCTCTAGTCGGCTCTAGAGCGCCCGACTAGGGGATACCCTGAATCCTTGAATCCACATACGCAATTTCACATTAACATGCTGCTGCGCCCCCACAATGGAAACTAAATTCGTGAATAGCTTCTAAACTAATAGCATGATCTTAATGAAATGTTCTGAGTTGAACAAGAGCATTAAAATCTCAAAACGCAAGCCCGTAGTATATGAACTGTGTTTTTTTTTATATATGGGGCAAATGGGGGACGTATTCAAAATTGAAAATATTCTTAATCCGCGTCTGCTTCACGAGAATCAAATCAAAAACCCGATATTTTAAAATAAACCTGATCTGTGTATGGTATACACAAACTTAAAGAGTCCAAGTTCAGCTTTCTAGCTCTTATAACCTCCAAAATCGACAGACGGACATGGCTAGATCGACTCGGCTATTGGTGCCCAAAAAGAATATATATATATTTATATATGCCTCCTTCTGCCTTTTGCATACATTTGCACAAAACCATTAAACCCTTTTTTACCCATTTTCAATGGGTTTGGGATATAAATAGACGAAAATAGTACTAATCATGATTATTATTTTGGAATATAGATTGTTGTAATTTGAGGAGGCGGGAGTGGTATGGCCGAAATTTTTCAATCCGATAGAGGTCATCAGAGATTGTTTGCCAAATTTGGTGACTAGCTATAAATTGTGAGAGATATGGATTTTCGAGTTATACTAAGCCTCCAGTGGGCGTAGCCAAAAAAACCTTAACTTTATCTGACGCGGATATACACGAGTATATACATATTCCAAGTTTCAAGTGCCTAGCCTCAATAGCGGCGAAAACAATTGCCTTCATACCAAAAATAAACCCAATATACTCTCTTTACTGCGTGAACGAGTAACATACATAAAATAGTGACAAAGCCAAAGTATAGTCATCGGGTCCGGCACGTTAGCGAGTTCCAAGCCCAGGCCTGAGCTGGAACCCGGCCGGTTTTCGTTGTTTCTAAAGGGCAAAGCAAAGGCGGGAGACAACTGCCAGCAACAACAATCAAATGGTGTCGTAGTAAGGTTGCAGTAAGGTATTTTTGAGTTTGCAAATTTTATCTCAAAAAAACAAATATGTAGAAAAAGAGACGAAGAAAAAAGCAGCGCGAATTTCAATTGCAAACAGTTGTCGATTAGAGGTCGGCGTATTTGGTTACGAGAACTTTTAATATCAAGCGAACGCAACTGCAAAACAGTTGCCAAACGCCGCGTTGGTAAGTTCGGGAGTAGCGCGGGTTGGCCGAAACCTAGCTGGGACTGAGAAAACGAGACGGCTATACTGACAATGAGAATGCGCTTTAAGACTGCAAACGTATCGAGGATTCCATATATTTTATTTATACGATGCCAAGCTACGAAGCAATAGAAGCTGAAGTCCTACTATTCGCAGCTGAAGAATCATAAATTAATAAATATACATACCCGTGTTTATTGGTGCCTTAACCAATATAACCAACATACATTCCGCTCTAAAGTGTTTTTGATACTACCAAAGTTGATAGTGCAATACATTTAACCAATGATTTCATTTGGAATTGACTGCTAGTCAATTTGTATTTCTTGCAATTAACATGAACTCTGACAGCAACAAAAACCACAGAATCTCGACTTCAAGGAATTATAATATATAATCATAATTTGCTGAGTTCTTCAAGAGAAGTCACGAGTTAATCAAACCAAAGAATTAATTACTAATAATTATATAAATATTCGCGTAAAATTTCGCGTGGAAGCAGACGTCTCTGAAACAATAAAGTATATATATTCTTGATCAGTAATAACAGCCGAGTCGATATAGGCATGTCCATCTCTCTGTTTGTCCGTCTGTCTGTTTCCTTACAAAATAATCTCTCATTACGTCTTCCGGATCAGACTACTATATGATATAGCTTATATAATATGCTTCTAATATATCTGCAAAAAATAATATCGAACCACTATAGCAAACGGTCGAAGATTGTGTTTTTAGCGGATAAAATTGTTGGAATACGATCGCAATGTATAAAGTCTTTCTATTTTGTATATAGATATTCTACTAAAACATATGATGACTCCATAAGCTATATGTAGGCAGTATATTTATTATCAAAATGATGACTCGATAAAGCCTAAAGGTACTTTGTACTCGTTACCTCTACCAGCCTGGAGGTAGAGTCTCGATTTTGTAAGCCATATTAATGGAAGATTGATGTAGATAAAAAATATACAACTAAAACAACTGGATTGAAATATTATCTTTAAGATTTATAGCTGAGCTTCAAACTGTTATAAAGTAATGCTTGGTTGTTTTGAATGATATGGAGACCATTACGTCTACTATGTACCTAGAACCAAGTTTGAAAACATGCATATAGATAAGGTCAAAGACTTGGACGGTCAGACGTCGATTGATAAGTCAGGTGACCAACTAACCAACTGCGCCGAAAACCTGCAGTAAAATGGGCTCAAATAAGTTTGGATGTGCGAGTGTGTGTTTGTTCGTATGTAGATAGGTAGCAGTAAATACTTCTAATCACAAACTGAGGGCGACAAACAAAACCGAAAACAAAAACAAAAATCTTTGCATGCCAACAGAAGCAAAAACAACAACAACGTTTTTTATACCCGTTCACGAAGTGAGAAGAGTTTATTGGGTTTTTGCATTGCCCGTCTTGCCGTCCGTCCGTCTGTCCGTGTCAGACTGGAGCAAGAGACTTGAAATTTAGAATTTATACTCGTATAAACCCACGTCAGGTAGTGTTACGATTTTTTTTTTATTAAAGTCCCCAAGTTCTAAGGCTAGATGCATACAGTTTTTGTATGCAAACTACTGACGGCCAAGATTGCGCAAAATTTGTTTGCCCAAACCGATTTAATCCATATATCTCCCTCAGTTTAAAGGTCGATACATCATATTATTCAGACAGATTACTGAAGACCTTCTCTAAATATCGCACACAACATTTTTTGTATATTGGGGACGTAGCCCTTGAAATCTATATTTTTTCGGGCCGGGGCGGTCACAAAATTTGGGAGACAGATGGCCTACTTTAAATATCGAGCCGAAAAGTTGTGGCGCCCACTCCCGCGCCTACACAATGCAAAGATCTATGTTTTTGCAAACTAATAATTAAGTCCCTTTTCGACTGTTTAAGCTGTCATTGTACTGTGAACGAGCATTGCGCAGCCGGTTACGCCCGACTGCAGTGTTCCTACTTGTTTTTTTTCGCAAACGCGAGCAAACTTGGATTCGCCGCTCGGTGAGTAACTCCAAAGCAGCGCCAGCGATGGCGTCAGCAGCGCATTGGCAGCTGACTGGCGAGGTGTTGGAGAGCAGAGCATAGGAGTGCCGAGGTGAGGTGAGCCGAGCTGGCAATGCCAATGGCAGCGCCAAACGGCTGGAGAGCGCAGCTGACGCTCTCAGAGCGACGACGATGACATCATTTGGACTCACAGCAGTTGCTGGCGACGACGTCGCCGCTGCCGCTGCTGCTGCTGCTGCTGCTGCTGCTGCTGTTGGTGCTGTTGCTGACAACTGTGGTGTATACTTACAGCATCTGGAGTGTGAGGCGCATGGCTTCTTTGGATGGATCGCCGGCGTCGCTGGCGTCGCTGCGCAGTATGTTGACTATCTCCTGGTCGTGGTGCTCGGCACGCGACAGCAGCTCCAGCAGGGCCCGGCGCTTCTCGGGCGCCAGCGAGTGCGGATTCTGCGTCAGCGGCACAATCTTCTCGAGGGGCGCGACGCCGGCGACCACTGCCGCGGTCGGCGCCACCTGGGTGCTGCTCGTGTAGACGGTAAAGTCGCTCGCGCGCAGGCCGGCCGTGCTGCGGCCACGTGCGCTGCCCATCGGCGTCACGGTTGGCACCGGCGGCGGATGCTCCATTTGCCGCCGCACGGTCTTCGTCAGCGGCGGCTTGCGGCGTCGTAGCGGCGGCACCATCGCATCCTGCTCGATGCGCGTGAGCATCAGCTCCAGCTGCTCGTGCGCCGCCTGCAACGGCTTAGGCCGGGGTGTGTCCAGTCGCGGTTTCTGGCCTCCGCGGCCGGTCGGGTTGCCGCCCATGGGCGGCTGCATCACGCTCATCGCCGGCAGCACGCTGGGGCACGTGCGCCCAAATGCCACACGCGACGTCATTGGCGGCGGCGGCGGCTGCATCGGGCGCTGTACTTCCCGCGGCGGCTCCGGACGGATGTGCAGCGATTGTGCTTCTTAGCCTTGCCGCTGCCGCTGCCACTGCCGCTGCCGCTGCCGTAATTATTGCCCTTCTGCCTCTGGCGACTCGGCGGCACCACGGCAATGGTCATGGCGTTCGGCCGGCCCTTGCTCTGCGCGAGGCTTTGCTTGGGCGCCGCCTTCGCCCGGCTGGTAGTCGGAATGCCTCCTGAATGCTCCTGGTGGAGAGCCCGGCGCTCCGGCTGGGACAGGCCGCTGTAGCGGCGCCTGCGCGCGCTCACTTCCATTAGAGTTTTGGCGTCCATTTGTTGTTGCTGCTGCTGCTGTTGCTGTGGACGTCGACGTCGCCGGTGCTGCTGCCGCTGTCGCTGTCGCTGTTATTGTCGCTCTGCTCGCTGCTCGCCGCGTTTCGGTTTCAATTTCAGTTTCTTGGTCGACGCTCGCCGGTTCGGTTCGGTTTTCGGTTCGCGGTTCGCCCTCGTTTATTTCCGTTTCTGTTTGTTTCTTTTTTCGGACTCTTCACTTAAAAAATTCTCAACTGAAATTTGTACGAACAAAAATGTAATTGTAACAATTTATGATTATTATTTTTTCGTCTGTTTGCCGTTGCCTCTGTCAAGTATTCATTTCGTATATATTTTGTTTGACTTTGACATTTGAGTTTCGAGCTGCCGCCTCATCGGTTGTTGTTGTTTCTGATGTTGCTCGTCAGCAAGTTCAACACTCACGTGCACTCGATGTCAACAGATTATGCCCTCCAATTGCTTGTTGTCTGTGGTCTGATGTCCGAAGTCTGCAGCTGCGAGGCGTGCCCTTAAAGTTGCAGCAATATCGATCTATCTTTCACTTCTTTTTTTATCAATTCATCAATTCCTTTTCCCGCCCAAGGAGGCTAGATCCAAATTTCATTTCTTCCAATTCAAATATTTTATTTGATAGTGAATGCAGTTGCAACGTCAAAGTTTCTATTCCAAAAGTATATATTTTTTGTTTTTTGTTCAAGTTTTCCACCGACTGGTGCATAAAATCTAAGCTGTATACAACACCCAAAGCAAATTCAACCAAAGGAAGCAAGCAGCATAAACAGAATGGTAAGTGAGATATGAATATGTAAGCTTGTAAATGAATTACAAATCAGTCAAAACAAATCAGAAAACATATGGGAGAAATACCAATTCACAAATCTCCAGACCCCCCAGGCCCGCCAGATGCCGTTTCGAATGCTCCATGCGAGCTGGTTCGCACAAGTGGCTGCCCGGTGAACTATACGGCGTGTGGGCGGCTGCCCAGGCAAACAGGTTGCCATTGCGTATACGCCGCATTGGCCACGACCGAAAGCGTTTGTTTTTTACGTGTTGTTTCAAGTGTCTACTCCAAAGTTAGTGTTAGATTCATAGCGAGTGGAATTTTAAAGTTTTACACACTGAAAAACAAACAAAAAAATCACAAACCACACACAACTATTTATATATGTATTTTTATTTGTTTGCTGCTTTTTATGAGCTGCCTACCTCACGCACACAAAGCGCATCTCCATTTGGGCTGGCTTGCCTTATTAGTATTTATGTTAATGATCATACTAAAAACAACAACAACACACACACTCTCTCTCTCTCTCTCCCTCTCGTAAAATCGAAAGACAATTCATAAAAATATTTCTAAAGTTACCAACGTGCTTGGGCCTCCTCCAGTCAACATCTCGTTCAGTGGGCGAACGTGAAACTTTCCCAAAAAACATATGTACACACATACATATTTAAAAAAAAATAGAAAAATTTAACAAAAACATATATAAAACGAAACTCTTAAAAATGTTGCGCAAGTGTCGGCACTTGAAGCCATTCACGAGAAAGCCTGTGATATGTGTTTGTATTTGGAGCTGAGCTGGGAGCAACGCCCACGGAGCCGCTTAGGAAAGCAAAAGTGCTGTCGCTGTCATCTCAGAGAGCCAGAGGCATCCAGATCTGACGATGATCACACAGAACTCGAAGCCAAATTCTCTGCGCCAAGCTCTGCTCTGACATCATTTGCTCTCGTTTGGAGAGGAAAGCATTCCGAGCCAAAATTTGGCAGCCAATTGATGTTAATGATTTATTACATTTTCACTTTTGTTTTACCAATTGTGTATTTCTAGCAGGTATTGCCCGGCGGTGCTCGAGTCCAGTGTTATTTTTTAAATGTTCATTTAAATGTTATACTTTATGTGTCGAATGTATATACAAAGTCTGAGAGCTTCCATATCACTAATCAGTCAGTTAGTCGTTCATGACAAACAAGTACACCAAGTTGTATAATTATTAAAATAATTTTTATTGGGTTGAGTGTTTATCATTTACTTCATCATCCAAAGACAGAAGATGATAGCCTGGCAGTCAATAAAAAATAATAATGGCGAAAAATTTATAGTACTCTTTTTATTCAGGTGCGGAATTGTTTATTTATATATATATTTATATTTATAAATAAAAATTAGCCGGGTTTTTAATAATTTAATTTAAACTGTTTTTTTTGTATATCCTAACATGCTAGTCCTTTTAATTTTTTTCAAATTTAATATGCAATTACTTTCTTGCATTTGTAAAATTTATTTTGAAATTTGCTCTTTTTGTTTAGGCTCTTAATGAACTACTAAGATATGCTTAGAAGATACAAAAAAGAAGAATTTCGTTTCGAATTTGTTAAACATTGTTATATAATGAATTATAGTAATTTAGTATCGATAACTACTAAAAGAAATGGGCATATAAAATACACATTCTCGAACGCAGGAAAAGTAAAAGTCAATGTTACTAATCAGTTAGCAAAATGCAGACCGAGCTTATCTATATGGTTTTGGGTATTTAAAATTCTTTCTTTTTAACTGATATGCCCCAGAGTTAACCGCAAGCACAAAGTGTTTAAATTACCTGAATAATTTGTACATATGAATGATAGATTTTTAGTTGCTATCAGATTTACACATCTACAAATCGATCTACATATACTCATTGTATGTCAGGGTCAATGGCCAGCGTTAAGTGATTTTCGAAGATCTTCAGCAGCCAGGCTCACCGCCCACGTCCCGCCTCGCCACGCCATAGTTCAAATGGCAATTACTTATGCGCCATGTTGGCTGAAAGCAGCAATTTGTATGGCTAAACATAGCGCCTTGTTGATTGACAGCATTGATTGATGGCCTCTGGGCAATAGCAGCAGCAACAACAATGCCCAAACAGACCTTACACACTCGCAGTGAGAGTGTGAGAGAGAAAGAGAGAGAGAGAGAGAGAGATGTGTGAATCATGCGTGCAATATTTTAATTATCGCATTTGAATAAGCAAACTACAAAATACAAATTCAACAAAAATTGAAATAAATTGTTTTGACTTATTGCGGTTTCCGCGATGCTCATTATTGTTGTTATTGTTAGCTTTTCAAGGGAAAACTGTGCCGGCTAAATGTATATGCTAATTATTATTTATTATTTTTGTTGTTCCTGTTGCCTCATTTAGCAACTTAGGCGGCGCTTTGATTGGTAGCAATTAACTGATAAGAACTCAAAATGCAATCGAAACAAAACAAAACAACAACAAAAAAATTGTATTCAGGTGCGTCGCGTATTTCAGCAGCTCACCTGAGAGAAATTTGCAAACACACGAATACATATGTCAAAAGTCGGACGATTCAATTTCGTATCACATTAGCATTACAATTTAAATTACTTAAGCAACGCACATTAATTATATTTAATTGTTTTCGGATGAATTCAGAAATATTTAAGTATATTTGTGTCTTAATTGTTATTTAATTGAGAAAGGATTTTAATTTGTATACTATATTGTTAATATATAAAAATACAAATTCATAACATATACATATTATATGACTCGAAACTTAGTTGCAGAGTATTTGAAGTTCAGCGCTCTAAAATTCTATTAATGTTCAGCGGAGACAGCGTCTTCATTTCTATACACTGTTCACAAATTGAAACGAGCATATTGGCGTGTTGTGTTTGTTTTCCTCTGCCAGGTGACTGGCAAATTGCAAAAACCTATATATTTTTAAATAGATAAATTTATGGATCGAGCCAATAATATTTCGGGCACACCCCATAAAATAGTCACGGTTTGGATTGATCAATGATTATTGACTTTAATCAATAAGAGTGTAACGAGAGTATTATGCAGTTGGTTGCACTCGGCTGCAGTGGTCCATCCTTTTTTTGTGTTTGTTTTAGTTTGCTGATCATCAGGCGCTAAATTTTTCATTTAATTGTGCGCTTTTTGTTTGCTGTTGTTTTTGTTGTTGCTGTTGTTACTGTTGTGCTTCGTGGTAGGGCTATTTGAGCAAACTTCAAGTGTGTGCGAGTGCCCCTTTCTCTCTCTCTCTCTCTGTCCCTCTCTCGCTGTGTCCCTCTCTCTTCCCTCACTCTTCGTCGATTTGTGTTCATTTGTTTAATTCAATTCTAACTCTAGCGATGATCTAAGTGAGACGTCGTCGTCTTCGCCTTTGTTTTGTTTTTGTTGTTGTTATTGTTATTGTTATTTTTGTTGTTGCTACATCTGGCGCAAACTTTAAATAAGCAAGTAAAACAACAACAAGTAGCTAGTCAGCCAGCAAAAGTGGCCGCAATTGCTAGCCGAAAAATTAATGTGCGTTTAATTCGGGCAAATTAAATTTGGAGAACGCTGCCGTCGACGGCGCTGCCAAGCAGCACACATACACACACATGCACACGCTCACGCACACGCACACCCACACACATGCATTTACGGCGGCTGCAGCGCTTGGGCCAGAGGCCGCCCCGCGTAGCCGCTCAGAAGTGCAGCGTGTAAATTGGCAAAATTTACGAGCTGCTGCCATTTTTCATTTTTATGAGCGATTTTCATTTTACGCGCCCGTTCGCCCGCTTTTTCCGCTTACCATTTACGTAGCACCTTCTACCGTTTGCATTGTCGCTTTCGTTTCGGTTGCTGTTATTAAACCGTTATCAGCGACAAACAGTTAACGCCTGCAGCGACACCTCCAAATGGCTGCCAACCTGGCTAGCCCGCCCGACTCCATTGCCACATGCCCGTCCACGTCGAGCCCTCGTGGGTGGCCCGAACAGTTAGCTGGTTAGTTAGCCAGCCAGGCGTCGAGTATGGCCAGCCATGGACACTGGCCAGAATGTGCAATACGTGCCATGGAATCGATGAATAGCCGCAGATAGCGTCCAATTGTAATTGCAATGTTTGGGTAGACGATGAATTTTAACTAACACTTAGCTAGCCATGTTTATGGTATGTCCAAAACATTTGATTTGAACTTGATTGCAATTGGTCTCCTTATATATTTCGGTTAAGCTCTTAGGCTTATTTATTTTTGTTTTTGACACTTTGAATTGCTTTCAAACGACCTGTTAGCAGGGAGAGTAAATTGTTGTTGGAATGGGGTAAAGCTTCAAGGTCAATAAACTTTAGAAGCTCTTTAGTAAAGCCGAAACTCTTAATTTGATCATTTTTCATTTAGATTTATAACGTTTCACTTGCGGCTATTTATTTAGTTCCAGTTGGCGTTCGCATTAGCATAAAATGTGGCATTTAATCAAATGCTTTCAGGTTTAATCTCTGGAAAATAATATATTTTATATTCTATATTTTAAACTGTGGAATTATTTAGAAAGCAGATCCCAATTTTAATAGTTTTCAGGACACTAAAGAATTTCAATTCGTTTTGAGCTCCACTTTTGAATCGATTTCCCAGAATAGCATGCCAACTGCAACATAGCAAAACTTTCAGTCTGTTTAGGACCATCAATTTTCTTAACAGAATAAATTTAAATTTATATCTGAAAACTAAACCAAGTAATTTTCCTTTCTACTTTAACAGTATTACTATTTTAATCAGATCAGTCATATATGTAAATTACATCATGACTGCAAGCTAAATTGTCAGTGGTTCGGTTTGCGGTTCGAACCTATTTTTGTGAAGCTGGCTTTCTACATTAATAAAACCTGCCTTTGTGTCGAGCCTTGGTTCGTCACATTCTTTGAAATGTAAAGGAAATTTTATTTATGTATTATTTGAGAGATAGAATATCTTGTAGTGAATTTTTATTCATGCATTTTGAGCTTAGGCAATATACATTTTTGTAGTGAAAATTGTCGGGTTCGTACCGGTTCGGCTTATCCCTATCATTTAAACAAACGATAGCTTCAAGAATTGTTGCATGACATTTACTTAAAAAACATCGAAATATAAAGCATACTTCTTGGATGACAATAATTCAAGTAATTCAATACCACAATGGAGAGTTAACAATATGGACGATTTTAAAATTTAATTACTTTTGATGCGAATAAAAGAATGGTTATTAGGGAAATGACGGACATATTATAATATTTTCGATTTAATGCAGAAACTGTTCGAGTCAACCGTCTGAACAAGCTCAACAAACTCATCATGTAGAATATGTAATATAAATGATTTACCGCTGATGCTCTCTCATCGCTTTATTGTTAAATAAGTACATATTATATTGTTGTTCTTCTTTGTTTTGCGGTCGGGGATCTAAAATTGTTGCATTGAATTACGCAGATTGTTGTTGTTGTTGTTGCGGTTTATAAACTCAAGGCACAACATGGACAATAGGAATATATGTATAATATACATTTGGAAATTCTGTCACTAATCACACTCCCTTAGTATTAAACTGAATAATTGAATTATAAAATATTTGAACGGCTTGACAACGTGATGCTCATAGAATTTATTTATGAATCTTCTCGTCGCTCTCCGCAGTCGGAGCCACCATCGATCTGTCACAAGTGCAATGAGGTCATACAACAGCGAATTATTACGGCTCTGGGCAAGACATGGCATCCGGAGCACTTTGTCTGCAAGGACTGCCAGCGCCCCATCACCGAGGCCACATTCAACATACAGAACGGGGAGCCGGTGTGCTCCGAATGCTTCGTGAGCAACTACTCGGGCACCTGTTTCGGCTGCAAGAAGCCCATCTTGGAGGTGAGTACTGTGTCCCCCATTCCCGGCAAATAGTTGCGAATACAATCGGTAATCGGTGTTAGTTGCTCAGTTCCCCAGTTTCTCAATATAGATAGACATAAGATCAACATTGATGACATCGTCGCTGTCGTCTGTTTGCCATAAACTTTGGCGCTTTATGAGCGTTGGCGGGCGGCATTTGTAATTAATATTGTCAACGTTTGTTCCTTTACTCTATAAAGCTTGTAATGCATAGCCAACTGATTCATTCGCACGAGATGCAGACGCGTTTAGTATATTATTTAGCGGCATTGTATGCCGATTGTGAATGCGCATATAGTATGTTATCTATTTATACGACAGACGGGTAAATGAGTGGAACAGCTAGTTTATCCAGCTCTTGAGGTTGTGCACATCATAAATTCATATACATGATGAGTCAAATATCAAGCAGATGTACCTATTTACCTAACTGAATGTCAATGTCGATGGTGTATATGCACTCGGAAAATTATATCTTTAGGCCAACTTGGCTGTGCAAATATTTACAATCAGTTTTCCGTTTAAGACCTCCTTTGGCTTTAACTTATTTAATTTGAACATTCTCCTTGGAGATACTTTCGTATCTGATCAACACCATTTTTTGTGATATCTATTACCATAAAAATATTTGATAGGTCACAAAGGAATCGGTACGTTTATCTGATCTTGGGTGTCCGTATTAAAGAAGCGACAAAATGAATATAGATATTCTCGTTACTTACCAATATTTATTTTTTTTGAATATATATGTATGGTGAATAGAATTGCGAATTACAGGGTATCTTCAAGTCAGACACTAGACTAGGCTATGGTTGACAAGACATATTTAATATCTTTTGATTACTTTTGCGCTCATCAACATAATAGCAAGTATATTCAAAATAAAGTGCAAAATGTGCTTGAATTGCATAGGAAGAGCATCAAAGCTTCGACAGTGGCTGCAAAATGTGTTCGTTCTGCCCACTTATCGGCATTTGTGTTTACATTAATGCCGCAAGGTCAGCCGAGTGGGGCTGGGTGTGTGTGATTGATTGGCTTTGATTGAGATTATGATTATGTTTGTATGTTTGGGCATATTGATGATAGCAATCGTTTATATATTTACACCTAATTCTCTTTTTACACGATTTTGAAATAACACGCTTTACTTTAATACGATTTTAAATATTCTATGAATCCTGTTTATGAATTTGAACAACGGGAAATAGAGATCGTGTCGGTGATGTTATTAAATATGTTTTTAATTCTTATAGGATTTTGAATTTTAATATTGATATATATGTATATATATATTTATTTTTTCTGTGCTTATTTACTTTCGTTGATTCTCGCTTTGTCGACTGATTATGAGTAATAAATTTAGTAAATAGAGAAATAATTTTCCTAACTAATGAACAAAATAATACGAATGATAGCAGTATTGGTAATATTCATAATCTTACGTAAATACGCATATATTATTGTTAGAAAATGGCATTTGTTATGCTTATATTAATTATACTTTCTTATGTTAATGAAATTCTGATATTATTTACTTTTTTCAAACATTTTTTTGCATTTTTTATTTATTTTTTTAAAAAAATTTTCGCGAACGTATCTGTTTTGTACTTGTATACAAAGTAGTGTTAAAATGTATATCTACTGATAAAAGTTGAGCAACCTATCTAATAGCGAAGAATTTTAAATATTTATTATTAAGTCTGGAACTGTTTTTATGTGTTTTATCTGTCGTTTAAAAAGAGAATTAGGTGTATATTTTGGCCCACTTGGCAATATTTGATTAACACTCCTCCCTTTCGCCACCAGCGTACGATCAAGGCCATGGAGCAGTCGTGGCACGAGGAGTGCTTCGTGTGCGCCGGTCCGTGCAAGAAGCCGATGGTGGGCACCTCCTTCTACGAGCGGAACGGGATGCCCTACTGTCGCCTCGACTTCGAGCAGCTGTTTGCCGCTCGCTGCGCCGGCTGCAGTCAGCCCATAACGGACAATGCCATTGTGGCGCTCAATGCCAAGTGGCATCGGGATTGCTTCAAGTGCAAGGTGAGTGCATTTATGAGTGTACTGCGAGTGCATTTGGTTAATGGCTTTGAGTTCTGATTGCAGAAGTGCCTGGCGCCAATTACGGCCAGCACGTTCGCAGTGGAGGATAACAAGCCGCTGTGCACGTCCTGTTCTGACTAGGCTGGAATGCCGGGCACACCTTCCCGCTGCGGGCAAGCACACGTACGCGCACACATCGATGCATATTATAGATGTTTATGGTATTTGTAGTAATCGCAATTGTTGAACAAAGTTTAAACATAACAAGGCTAGCATTTAAACAGGAAATTCGAAAGTCAACGTTCAAGTCCACGCTAACAAAAGGAAAGACGAGTCCGAGACTACTCCGCACTCCTCTCCACCACACTCGCCCCACGGAGAGCTCCTCCTCCACCGCCTTTCGCTGCTCTCGCATGCATTTAACACAAGAAATGCATTAAGAACAGATGCCAGAACTGTCAAGAGTTTTTTGGCGGTGGGCGGTCTGTCATCGAATATCTATATTAAAATATTTAACTAAATAATTGTGCTTACATAGCTGTTATTCTACACAAGAACATTTGACTAGCTCACATTCACTTTGTTGCCTATATCACTATCTCTGTCTGCCTCTCTTATCTCACATGTTATCTCTTTCTATACTGTATTGTTATACTGAAGCTATACAAAATATCTTATGGAAAATATATGACAATTAATCTTGACCCAGCGTTTGCTTGATTTCAACGCGAGATGCTCGGCATATTATCGCGCTCTCTATCTATATATATATATATATATAAATATTTATTCGCTGTCTCTTTCTAATTTGTATTGCACTCTCAATGCTATCCAGATCTAAAAAAATTTTAGAAATGCGCAATGTCCGTTCAACTAAAGCTAGAGAAATTTGGAAAATTTACTAAGGTGTTAAGATATTTTGGCTACCCCCAGTGAGAGCGTGCCAAATCTTGGAGGCGGGTAAACTGTGAAAATCCACCTCCCACAATTTTAGAGCTAGTCTCAAAATTTTGCAGTTTTTGGACAACCTCCTATACCGAGTCCAATAATTTCGGCCACTCCATTTCCTTATTTCAAATTGTCGATAACCTGTTTCGTTTTCTTATATTAATCGACCAGGTTTTTTAAGCATATTTCAGAAACCATTAGAGCTAAAACCACCAAATTTGGGTCAATATGTTCTCGTGAAGCATACGCAGATTAGGAATATTTTATATTTTGGATACCTCCCCTGCATATTTTATTAAGTTTAGCTCTTTCATTAGATTAGAAGTTATTCACGAATTTAGTATCCAAACTGGCGACCAAGCGCAGCTGCTGAGTAAAGTGCACAGCGTGCGTCGTGTGCGTATTGAAAGAGGTTGAAAAGTATGTAAAGACTGGGTTTAGGGTATCCCCTAGTCGGGCGCCCCCGACTAGAGCCTCCTCACCTGTTCAAGCTGACTTTGTACTGTGAACGAGCATTGAACAGTCGGTTATACCCGCCCACCTGTACCGCATAAAGAATCTGAAGACGGTTTTACGATCAAATTGTTACATTTTAATGATCCCACAACTAATTCAAAACACCCACATACACATACGTGTGCATATGTATTAGAATAAGATACTTAACAATTTGGTTAGTCGAAATCAAATGTTGGAAATTTCCTCTCTGTTGCTGTTTGCTCTTGCCTTGGACTATTCCTCACTGGGTTTCATCTGTGAACTGGATAATCAGAATGGAAAATGCTATGGGGTTCTGGGTTAGTCTGTGGCATAATTACCTTCTTGTCTAGCATGGCGCCTAGGGAGCGTACAAGGGGATCGAGCACCTCGCGCACCTGTGACTTGGTCACGTATTTCATGGCCTCCAGGAGCTGCTGGTGCAGCTCGCGTTTCTCCGTCCAGGCTGCTGTAGCAGCGCCATTATATTGGTCAGTTGGTGCTTTTGGTCATCGCTGGGCTCTTCGTAATCGCTGGTCGGGTCGCCGCGATAGTCGCCACATTGGACGAACTCGATGTGGGTGGGCACGTCGACGGCGGGCTGCTCCTGCTGCACCTCGGCCGGCTGGGTCAGGATGACGCCGGGTATGGGCTGTGGATTGGTCGCATCCGCGATCAGCTTGGGCTTGCGTATCCAGCCGCGCTGGCGACGCTTCTCCGTGCGCTCCTTGGGCACCAGGCGCGGCTCGTACAGCTTGAGATCGTTCAGGCACATCTTGAGATCGTAGCGCTCGTGCATGCCCTGGCGGGACTGGCCAGTGCCGTGACCGAAGCTGTGGACGCGCCTCTGCAGGCGCCGGTAGGTCTCGCGGGCGAGTTGAAAGCGCTGCTCCTGCATGTCCTCGATGAAGGTGAGGAAGCTGGTGCAGCGCTGCTGCAGGCACTCGACGACCGGATCCTGGCGATCGAGCACGCCCTTGTCCAGGCAGACGTTCGTCAGCGTGTACATCATCTCGATGAGGGCACTCAGCTTCTGCGGCACCTTGTCCAGCAGAAAGTAGCGTATCTGGCGCTGATACCGGCCAATCGAGTGATGCATCAGCCCATAGACGCACACCACCCGCTGGCTGGCCTCGTTCGACGTGGCGCTGTTGAAGCTCGCCACCGGCGTGCAGCGCACATCCTCGATCATGCCCCGCAGCGGGTACAGAAAGTTCCGCGAGAAGCGCACACAGAAATTGAACGCGTTCCGCTCGCGGCGCTGCTTCTCCTGGCTGCCGTTGTTGATCAGCGGCAGCTGCAGCAGGCTGCTCTGCAGCCGGTCCAGCGCCGTGATGATGCGCTCCTGGGTCAGCGAGATCTTGTTGTAAATGGACATCTTCTGGTATTTGAGATTCTCGAGCGATCTGCTGTAGATTAAGGGCGCGCCTTGCGGCGCCGCGGCGTCGGAGATGGAAACGTCGACGCCGTTGGCGAGAGCTCTGTCGGGGGCTGGGTCTGCGTTGGGGTCTGAGTCTGTGTCTGGCCTTGGCCTTGGCCTTGTCCTTGGGACTGCGGCATAGTCGCTAGTATCGCCGCCTTCTGATCCTTGTCGCGTCCACCCGGCTGGCGTGTGAAAGTCTTGGCCGCAGCAGGCGACTCATGGCCCAACTTGTGCTTGGGCAGCCGCCGCCGGACCGGCTGCGACGGTTTCGCCGCCTTTTGTGTCCTCAACTGGGTGTCTGGGCTCGGCGACGGGCGGCCCTTATTGCGCTTGGCCTGGCCAGACTGCTGTTGCCGGGTTGATGCTGGCCGACCAGTGGCCGTGCCAATAGCTGCGCCATTAGCTGCGCCGGTGGCTGGGCCACTGGCTGTGCCAGTGGTTTTGTCAGTAGCAGCGTTCGCCGTCTGCTTGCCGTAGAGCAGCTGATCCTCGTGCTCGCAGAGCGTGCAGGTGTCCGTATCGGAACGCTGGGATGTGTAGTGCATCGGTTTCAAGCTCCGTTGCAGGCTGATCCAGTGCGGATGCGGGCCCAGTTCCACGAAGCTTTGCTGCTGCTCACCGCCCGCTTCGACAATGTCCGGCTCACTGACATTGTACGGCAGACGCTCAACGTAGCGCATGTAGCCGGGACGGTCGGCATACTCCTGCTCCAAATCGCTGTCCACAAAATAGGTTTCCGGCTCCTCGTTAGCTTGCTGCTCCATGTACAAGCACTCGGCTGATGGAGTCGCATTCATTGGTTCGCCCACGTTCGCGTCCATCGTCAGCGGCATCAGGGGCGCGGGTATTACGTCTGCCCACTGGGGCTGTGGGCAATCCTCGTAGGATACCTGCTTCGTATTCACCGGCTGCTCGGCGTTCAGCACCTGCTTGAGGCGCTGCAGTATGATGTCTGGCTCCGATCGATTGAATGGACTGCCCGGGTGGATCAGCGGCTTTCGACGCTGCACAATCTTGCTCTGCGTTGGCCGGCTGGCGACGGGCTTGGCCTTGGGCCTGGCCTTGACAGGCTCCTTCTGGCCTTGACGCTGCTTCAGCTTGCGGTTGGCCAGCCCGACCCGCAGCTCCGACTGTGACTGGCTAATGTATTGTAGCTCGGCGCACACCTCCCGATGCAGTCCCTCAATGTGCGATGCATAGGCATCCGAGTCTGACACTCCCAGCTTGGTTGCGCCGCGTTTCGGCTTGCGGTTGCGCGGCTTCTTCGCTCGGCTTTGGGACCGCGTCGAAACCGCATCCGCGCCGCCGGCCAAACGCTCCACATATTCGATGGCATTCACTTGGTTGCTGCTGGTGCAGTTGCTGCTGCTGTTGCTGTTGCAGAGGCAGCTGCAACTGTCGCTGCCGCTTCCGCTGCCGCTGCCGCTGCCGCTGCCGCTACCGCTGCTGCTAAAGTCCGGGTGCATGAACGAGAGATATTTGGCCTGCAGGGAGATCTGCGTTTCCACATCCAGGTCACGCGAGGTCACCATGCTGACCACATCGCGCCCGGTGTTGCGCATCTTGCAGAATCGCGGCTTGCACAGCTTATTCGTCTCCTTGTCCTTCTTGTATTCATCCCGCTCCGCGGCTCGTTGCAGGTTGTAGCGCTTGACAGCATTCTTTATGGAATCGGGGTTCGTAAACTGGCAATGGCCGATGTTAAGCCGGCAGTCAGAGCAAAACGGGGCTTTTGTGCACTTACCTGAAACTCGTGGGCATAAGATTGGCCATACAGATCGTGTATTTTCAACATGTCTCTGATTAATAACTATGAGTGTGTCTGGGATAGAGGAAATTAGGAAGCCTGAGAGTGTAAAGTTTTGCAGTGATGGGGGGAGGGAAAAATTATAACCAGATAAAATTTTGCTGAATGTTCGCTTCCGAAAATGTAAAATTAATGCTTATTTGTTCTGTTCGACTCGTACGCTTTATCAAAGCTGTCTGTCTGCCTGACAGACTTTTATGAACCTTTACTTACATTCAGCAGCCCTTGAAACTTATGTGCAAGCAAAGGTAAAAGTATTAAAATTTATTATAAAAAAAGGAGAGAAGAAGCAGCCCGTTTTTCATACTAATAAAGTTGTCAGTTTCAATTTGTGGCGGCTAACGCTAAAGCCAGTGTTGCATAACACACTTTTGGTAAAGTGTGACAGCTTTGGTTTTTTCTCTCATTTGCATACTCGAGAAACGGGGAAACAAAGTTAGTTGTAATGTATTTATTGGTATCAGCAAATTTGTATTATATTTTTTATACAATATACAATAAAAACTTAAATAAACGGAACGATAAAAAGCATTTGCCAAAACACAAAAAAACTTAAATTTCAGGTCACATCTTCTTTTAAGCAGGTAGTTGTGATTTTGAAAAACAGCATTTTGTGGTAATATTCAAATTTTTAACATTTTGTATGATAGCCTCTGTAAGGACGCATTTTTGAGGTCGTTTTTATCAGAAACGTTGTGTTTCCGGATGTTAATGTACGAAACCGAAAATCCAACCGTACGATCTTCGTCACTGCAGCAAATTTTATTAGTAAAGGGCATATTAGTTTTTTGGTGAGCGTCTATAGCAGCATGTTTTGGCAATTCAAAACGAAATAAAAAAGGTATTGAGCTTAAATTTGAACTTGTTCAATGTCAAACCATAATGCCTTCAAAAAAACAAACAATACATCAAAAAAATTTTTTAAAATAGTTTTGAAAATGTAAAAAAGCAATAAAATTCACGACAGCTAAAATTTCAAAAAATCTGAACCTACCATCCACCAACACACATCGACAATAGCACAGGTGCTTAAGCGTCAATAACCAACCATGGCTCAATCCAAAGCAAAGGTGGGTTCACGTATCCCCGGCTGAATTCACAGTACAAGTCCATTGTGTTTCCGTAGGGTCGCCTGCGTTCATTGGGCATCTTGACGACCGGCGCGATGGCAATATACGTGGGCCTAACCGCATACGAGAATCAGGGTAGTCTGGTCCGGAAGTTTGTAATGCCGGCAGTGCGTATGCTGCCAGCCGAGGCGAGCAGCAATTTGGTCTTGCTGGCGTGCAAGTATCGCCTATATCCTGCCTCCAGTTACAAGGACGATCTCAATTTGAATACCTCGTTTTTTGGTAGGCTCATAAGCAATCCCGTTGGCATCGCCGCCGGTTTCGACAAGAACGCCGAGGCAGTTAATGGTCTGAAGGATTTGGGTTTTGGCTTCATTGAGATTGGCAGCGTGACGCCCTTGGCCCAGAAGGGCAATCCCAAGCCGCGCATCTTTCGATTGCACAACGATCGGGCGATCATCAGTCGGAATGGCTGCGATAGCGATGGCTTCCAGCCGGTGGTACAGCGGCTGCGCCGACTGCGCGCTTCGAAGGACTTCAATGCTGTCGTGGGCGTTAATTTAGAACGTAATCGCGGCTCCACCACGCCCATCCGCGATTACATGCAGGGTGTGAAGACATTTGGGCCCGTGGCCGACTACCTCGTTGTGAATTACGTCCATATACGAAGTCCGCGGAACGTGAACAACAAGAAGAGGCTCATCGAGCTCCTGGACGGTGTCAACCGGGCACGGGCACAGCTCCACGGCGCAAAGAAAGTGCCACTTCTACTGAAACTATCGCCAGACATGACACCGGAGGAAATGAAGGATATTGCCATGGTCATTGGCATAAGCATGTGCCGTGTGGACGGCCTTATTCTGTCCAACGCGACATTATCGCGCGACAATCTCAGCCCCACCAGCTTGGCCAACGAGAACGGAAGAGTCAGCGGCCAGCCACTGCGCGAGCGCTCCACCAGACTGATTGCTCAGATGTACGAGCTGACAAACGGCACTGTGCCGATCATTGGCGTCGGTGGCGTATCGTCGGGCCAGGATGCGTACGAGAAAATCGAGGCCGGCGCTTCGTACGTGCAAATCTACACGGCGTTTGTGTACGAGGGCCCCAATTCGGTGGATCGCATCAAGGCGGAGCTCTCCACGCGGCTATCTGAGGTGGGTTATGCCAATATCCGTGAGGCAGTGGGATCCAACTACCAGCGATATCTGCCCTCGTGAGTTGCACCCGGCATCTACGAAATACTAACAATAAAATTATGTGTAGCTCCAGATATGTTTTTATTATCATTTAAACTAGGTTCCCGTTTGAAGGAGCGGACTGGCTTTATAGCCTCAGTGTTGCATTTTGTAAGCCTACTCCTCACACTAAGAATTGTGCTTGCTGTTAAGTGTGCGCTTCTGTTAAATAATAGGGTATCGATACTTTTGCTGGCACATGTATGACAGTACCACTGGTATTTTATTTATTCAATACAATCTATTTGTTGCAAAATGGTCTTCAGGCTTAACAAAATTTGTGTTTGCATTTACTTTGTTTTTTGCTTTGGTGTAGGTTTTCCCAAATTTTGGTATTTTTAATTGACACAGGTTTACACGAGCACTATGACTACTTTCTATGGATGTGAACAATGAAATTTAACATTCAAAAATGTTTTGCTTGCCTCAGATATAAAAACTGAACATATTAATAAACAATTGTGAATATGTTTCAAATACTTGGTAGAATTTAGAAACAAATACATTACAAATATAATTCCAAGCCTAAGCAGAGAACAATAAGTAAAGGTCAGTATATTCGGTAATAACAGATAATTTAAAAAAGAATTCTTGCGGTATTTTGTCGATAGCCGGTACGCGGTCACACTGCATATTTTGTTGCACGGCTGCCTTTTTAATGTTTTAGTCTATATTTATGTAAATCAAACGTTCAGAAGTGCAAAGCGCATAAATGTGCACACGACAGTTGAACAATTAATCAAGTTGACTGCGTCTATTGCAACACCGTGCTGGATCACATCGCCACTGGAAGGTTCATATATCGTGTCCCATTGTCCGTCATTGCACCGATATGAAGCAACAAAAACAACGATACGCTTACAACGCATTTTACATTTGCTTTGCAGGTTGACGAAATTCTTGAACGAGATATCTCAAACACACAGAAATAGCTATGGATGTCGAGGAAAACTACGAGTCACAAAGCACAACAGAGACGCCGCAGCAGGGAGTGCATCTGCAGCAGCAAGCGCAGCATCTGCAACAGCAGCAGCAACTGCAACTGCAACAGCAGCAGCAGCAGCAACAGCAGCAGCAGCAGCAACAACAAATGCAACTGCTGCAAGATATGCAATGCGAACCACTCTTTGGCATAACTACGAATACGACGACGACCACAAATCCAATGATGGACACTGGCAACATTGCCATACCGTTGCCAGCGCCGCCCGGGACGGGCGTGGTTGTGTCCTCGTCAGTGCCGGCCGTCTCCACGCTAGCGATAACATCACCCGCACAAGCAGCGCAAATCAAGGGCCTCGGTGCGGCCCTGCCAACAAACGACTATGACATTGACTCTCTGTTGCTGCAACAGTTCAGTTGCATGGGCACCACAGACCACGAGGATCTGATAAGTCAGTTCCAGAGCCTCATGAATAATCAAATGAATCGCGAGTCGGCTCGTTTTTATTTGGAAATGAGCAATTGGTAAGGTCTACCATCCCCAGTACAGCTGCCATTTGATCCCTTGTGTCGTTTTAGGAACTTGCAAACTGCCGTCGGTTGCTATTTGGACTTTTGCAGTCTGCAATCATTGCCTTCAATGAAGATCGTGCAGGGCCAGCACGTGAATGCGCAGCAGCAGGCATTTCAGCTGCAAAACGATGGCACAGAACGCTGGCCCAACGGCTGTTATTTAACATCGCCAATACAGACGCAACGCATCAATGTGCCGTCCCTGCGTCCGGGCGAAACTTGTGATATATTGGCTGACCTAATGCCCACACAGCCAGCCATTATGTGGCGATTGAGCACGCCCAACGGTTGGTACTTTGGCGGTGAGTGGTGCGCTGGGCGAGGCTAAACGCCGTATTCTGAATGTGTTTAATAATGTGCTTCACTTTCAGATGCCATCTGGATGATACCGCCGGGCACTCAGGCCAGTCAGGATGAGCTACAACAACGCATGGTGCAGCTGATCACATCGGACGCGAAGCCGGAGGTTTATCCACAGATCAATATAGTGATAACAGCGCGTACACAATGAGAAAGCGCCCACATTTTCATTTAAATGTTCACGTTGCGGTGCAATTCATTACGAATCGTTATTTCAAAATTGAAACTGTTTATAAACAATTTTTTTTTGGCTAGTTTCAATTCGGCCTTTGATTCGAATCCAAAAAAAGAGCTAATTTTATTTCTTTTTTTTATCGAAACATTTTTAATTCGATTAGTAAGCGAAATTCCCGTCGTAATTTTTTCAAAATTTGTGTGCGCGGATTGGTTTTATGTTTAAGCGAAATGGTTTTTTTCTTCTTTTTGTCAAACCAATCCTGTAACAAATGTAGATTTAAGTGTTTTAATGAGCGAAAGAAAGAGAAAGGAAGAAGAACATTGTTGTTTATTATTACTAACGGTACGGCTAACTGGAAATTTGTAATATCAGACAATTTGGGCTACTGACCGTTTAACATCTACTTCTGGGTTCAACATTTGGGACCATCCCCTATAGGGAAGTATTTCGGTGGATTGAAAATATATATACAAATGTATACACCTTTACGGATAATATATGTTACACCCTGCACTAAAAAAATAATGGATAATAGGGTATAAAAAACTTATTAAAACGAATGTAAGAGGCCGAGTAGAAATAGCCGTTTCCGACCGACTTTCGGAAAATAAAAAAGTACATCATAAGCAGAACAAGATTGTTTTATATATTATTCTCATATCGATTTCATCTAGCCTTTTTTAAGTATGTCTCGAATGTTTTAAGAAATATGATGATAGTTTAACTGAATTTATAGATTATTTATTGTGTAAATTTCAAGCTAGAAGTATCAATATTGTTATACACTTTGGTTTTCATATACCATATATGGATTAAGTTTACCTATAATTGATTTTTGGTAAATGCAGGCAGCTTGCCTGTGACCAGATCTGCTTACAAGGTATCTGCTAGTTGCGCACGCTCGCCCAGAGACGTTTATTTGTTTCAGTTGGTGATTGTATCCGATGGATATTGATGGAACTATGTTGTATATAAATTCTCACACGGCACTCGACTCGTGTGTAGCTTGCAACATTTCATTGGGATTCCATTTGAAATTACCCATACAACTGAGAGGTAGATGATGTGTCTGCTGTTCTGTGCATATGTGTGTGTGTGTGTGTGTGTGTGTTTCCTCTGTCGCAGCAGCCAATATACTTGTATGCATTTTAATTTGATCACGTTATGTAATCAGATTACCAGTACCGTTACTTATGTTGACTGCGCTCATTTTTGCATGAAAAATTATAATTGAGTCAGAAATGTAAAACACACACATTCCTGCGAGTGCGTGCTGTGAGTGTGTGTGTGTGTGTGTGTGTTAGCTCGTGCGTTGTGCACGGAAATGAAATGCATTGAAACGGAAAAGAAATTATAATCCGTAGTCTTTCAACAACAACAACAACAACAACAACGCTGCTGTGTCGCCGGCTTTTGACTTGAATTACAAATGGCGGCCATGCCTGGGGGACTCGTGCTGCTGCAAGGGGCGGTGGGGGGCGGGGTGGCCATGGGGGTGGTTGGGCGTGCTGTTGATGTCACAGACAATCAAATCAAAAGGCGTCAAAGCGTATGTCCTATATCATAATGCATGCCATCTCATTTGCACCCGCTTGCCAGGCACCCTGCTTATACGGACGCCATTTCCGCCTCCGCCCAGAAAATGCTGCCCCAATGACAACAAGGCTGCCAAACGTTTCATGTAACAACGTTGTAAAATTGCATTTGCCTATCCAACAGCATGTTCAGGCCATGCTCGTTGTTGTTTCGGTTGCTTTAAAATTCAGATTATGATTTGATTCCGCAGCAGCAGGAGCAACAGTCGTCACCCCTTTCCCCCAACACCACCCCCACCCCCAACCACCAAACACCAACCCGGTGCCCTGCAGTCATCAAGTTCCTTAGTTTGTTCGGGGGCCTGGAGCCGTCTGCCTGGCACGGGCCTATTTGTTATTCATAGATTGGGAATTACAAGCAGCCATTGGCAATTGTCAGCATCTTTTACACACACACACACACACACAACACACACTCCGATAGGCACGTGTTGATGGCAACTTGTTACATGAGCGTAACTGTTGATTTGTTTGTTTGTTTTGCTCCTCATCCTCATCACTTGAGCGGAAACGGGAAAAGGGATAAAGGGGGTATTGGGCATTTGCATTGTTATTAAGGCGTGGCTTTTGCTGCAGCAAAAAGGCTTCAGCCCAGCCCTGAGAAATAAATAAGCTTCTCTGTTTATTACAAGGAGGAGTCGAGCTAGCGAGATAAAGCCCATGGATTACCACTAATCTAAAGCCGGAAGAAATTAAAAATTGATTCCAATAGCCTGCATTTCAATGTACAATGTACATGGAGCACCTTCCATATAAAGTATGCCGTAGGATATTTAAGTTATTTAAGTTAATTGAGTTTTTATATTGTATAAGTAACTGAATATTTTATCATATTTTAGAACTGTATATTTTCTTTTTAAAAACAGATCATCCTCCGTCAGGGTCTCAAGTATAATCGAAGTATGAAAATTACATTTGCTACATTATTTTATCGTTCACGAAGTGAGAAGAGTATATTAGTTTTGCGCAATGTCCGTCTTGCTTTCCTTGCGTCTGTCCGTATAAACGGAATATACTATACTACTACTATAATATATAACAGAGATACTCGAAACCTTGAATATATATGCGTTACAGAGCGCATCAGCTAAAATGTTGAGATTTTTCTGAACAGAGGATTCATATCTCCCATATTCATAACATTATCAAAATTGCACAAATTTTCCTGGTTGATGACATTTTGGCCATGGTTTGTCCTCCAGATTGAGTCTACATTTAACAAGTTTGCATTTTGGAAAATCACATTTTTTGGAATTTTTTTTTAAAAATTATCCTTATTTTGGAAAAATATTTTTTTCAAAATTTAGAAATTGCAAATTTATATTTTTAATAGATTGTAGGGGTCACAATTAGCATAAAAAACAGCATTAAAAGTGATTCTGAGTTGGTAACATTTTTTGTCAAAAATTGACAATAATGTTGACATGTAAGGCTTTTGGATCCATAGCTCCCATATTTCAAACGGCCATAACTTTGTCAAAACTGATCCAATGTTCACGTTTGATCGCATTTTGATTAAGGTTTGTCGTCGGTTGATTAAGTCTGTACTTAATTAGGTAACATTTTGGAAAATTAAAATTTTTGGGATTTTGTTGAGGAAATATCATAAAAAATAATATTTTCTAAATTTAGAAATTGCAAATTTATATTTTTATAGATTGTAGTGGTCGCAATTAGCATAAAATAAACAACATTAAAAGTAATTCTGAGCTGGGAAAATTTTTTTGTCAAACATCATGTTAAAATTGACAATAATTTGGACATTTATAGCTCTAGGATCTATAGCTCTCATATTTCAAACGGCCATAACTTTGTCAAAACTGAACCAATGTTCACGTTTGATCGCATTTTGATCAAAGCTTGTCGACTAGCGTCTGTACTTAATTATTTTAAATTTTGGATAATTCAAATTTTTGGAATTTTTTTGAGTGTTCCCCCTTCCTTATTTTGGAAAAATATTTTTTTCAAAATTTAGAAATTGCAAATTTATATTTTTATAGATTGTAGTGGTCACAATTAGCATAAAAAACAGCATTAAAAGTGATTTTGAGTTGGTAAAAGTGCCATGTTTTGCCCTTGAGATTGAAACTGTATTAATTTTTTTTATTAATTTTTTGGTAAAAAACAGGAGAGAGAGAGAGAGAGAGAGAGAGAAACAGAAAGATGAGGGATATGGAGAGAGAGAGAGGAAACAGAAAGAAATGTTTGGGGTGAAAAGAGCTAAAGTGAGTGAAATAAGTTACTAAAGTCGCGCGTGGAATGTGCCCCACGCCGCGGCTAACCTTTTGACATGATCCTAGTCTGGGCCATGTTGGATCAGCGTGGTAGGCAGGCTGTTCTGGCCACATTAAATGCATGAAACAATGGCAGACAGTTTGACGCTGTTGGGCAGCAGTTGGGCAACTTGGAAACTTGGCAATGTGGCAATGTGGCAACTTGGCAACATGGCAACATGGCAAGTTGCAGTGCTGCAGTTGTCCAGCTGTCCAGTTCGGTGGTCGATTTTTATGAGCGTCGTTGTTGACAGCTTAAAAGTCTTTTAGCATGAAAAATATTGTCGAGTGGAGGCTTTTGTTGTTGTTGTTGTCGCTGTGGTTGCTGTTAAGCAAAAACTTTGACTTTTGATGTGTTCTGGCGATAAGATTTTGAGCGAGTGCTGCGACTTATGCCCCTGCCCCCTAGCTGCAGTTTGTGGTCAGGAAAGTCGCATTTTTAACTTATCTGTTGCATGTGACAATCAACTCATTTTAGTGGGTGGCGTGGAGGGTTGAAGCGTTCGCTCGCTCGACTGTTGGTTACCTCGTTGTTGTTGTTGTTGTGGTCGTTGTCATTTGGCCATAATTAGCGCTGCTTGACGCGTTTTATGCGCATTTTAAGTGCAGTTCTCGACTCCAAGTTGTAAATTCATTTCACAAACTGTGCAGCGAATGTGCCGATTGCGGCGATTGCAGCGATTTAGTGCGGCGATAAATATAAACTCAGTTCATTTCAATACAATTCGCCTTATCTGCGAGCGCCTGCTAGAGCGAGAGCAAACGAGCGCCGAGTGGTGGCTAGAGAGAGAAGGGAAGACTTTACTCTTTGTGCAGCATCTCTTCTTTCACTTAATCTTCGCTTGGACTTGTTGTTGGCTTTTGCTGTGCGTTATGTTGTCGCCTTTTAGACAAACATGATTTTGTACTTTTATTTTATGCCATATTTAAATTGATTTAATTTGATTTCTATTTGTTGCTTGTCTGTCATTCGATTCACTTTTTATGCATCCATATATCTAGCGTATCTATTGGGTTTTATATATATGTATGGCTGCGGAGCGCACAAAATTAGCATACAACTTGGTACATTTATCGTCTGTTGTTGCTGTTGTTGTTATTGTTGCTGTTGCTGTCATTGGTCACGGCCCATTTGGCTGATAGAGGAGAGCAGCGAACAAAGAGCCTAAGATATGAACAACTTTGTGTGCTTTGCTTTTGTTATTGCTGTTAAGGTTTGTACGATTTTGTCTTGCCTTTGTTGACCGCTCTTTGTTTTGTCATCGTGATATATAACTAGCGATAAGCCAGAGCCAAATCGCCCCCAACGCACCCATAAATAATTAACAGAATGTTAAAAAAAGTTTGGCCCAACGGGCAGTGTTTGGATTTTTATTTCGAGTCAATGTAGGACTTAATGTTAGTACGCACACATACATATGTATATATTAATATTTATATATTAATTTTAATTATTTTCGCTTAAAGCTTGAATATTTTCCCCTGTCTTCACAATGTATACATATGCTAACATTTCCTACATACGCAGAACGAGCTATCAATATCTATAAATATGATTTTTTAGTTTATCTCGAAGTGTACAAAAGCTACAGCCATACAAATTCGTATATATTTAGTATGTTCTCGTGTAGCATACACAGATTACGATTATTTCACTTTTTGGATACCTACGCCCACTTGCGACAAATTTGGAAATTAAATAGATACTGCATTGCGTTTAGTTTATACCAGAGTTCCAGATACCTAGCGCAAAAACGGGAAAGATCGACCCAAAAAAGCGGTCAAAAGGACAAAAGAAATAAGAAACAATAAGTGTGCTCTTGTCTTGAGTGCCCGACTAGATGCTACCCTGCACCCAGCTGCGTGCTGTAGTTACACACATTCCAACCCCCTTGCATTCATCTGCTTTACTCAGCTGATGATTCCAGTATAGAAACTAAATTCTTGAAATTTTTCTAAATTAAGCGTATGATTTTTATAAAATTTTGAGGACTTAAAGCATTAAAATGTAAACCAAAATGCAAGGCTGTAGTACTTGAATTACGTTTTTATTATATTTGGGGCGAGTGGGGGAGGTCTCCAAAAATTTAAATATTCATTTTTATGGTTTATTATTTTATAGTTTTTGAGATATGCCCAAAGAACCGAGACGAAATCCCGATAATTATCGTATAAACGAACTTAGAAAACCTAAATCTCTAGCTCTTGTAGTCTCTGAGATCGACGCATTCATACAGACGGACAGGGCTAAATCGAGTCGGCTAGTGATGCAGACTAACAATTTGTATACTTTATGGGTTCGGAGATGCCTCCTTCTGCCTGTTACATACATTTGCACAACACCATTATACCCTGCTTACCCATTTTCAATGGGCACACTGTAGAAAAAGGACAGCTCTGTCCGGAAAAAGACTAAATTAGCAACGTTGGAAATATCAACTATATGTATAAGACCTGAAAATTTAAAAAAGATCAAATATTCTTGACATGTTTATACTATGCAAAAGATTACATACAAGTTGATGTCTTCAGGTTTAATAGACTTCTATATACATACATATGTTCGAAAAACCATGGCTTAAAATTGACTTTTTATCGATTTTGGAAAAAAAGGACAGGCACCGAAAAGTTGTGTATAAACTTGATATGAATATATGCATGCACATAAAAGTATCTTATGTCACTCTAATAAATGTTGCTAACAACAGTAACTGGATACTAGATCCTTTAATAAACGAAATACATTAAAATACAAAAAATAAAAATAAAAGTATCTTATAGTTCCTGATAGGGTCGGACGGACATGTCGTCTTCTTGGCCATTTGCAATGGGTACAGGGTATAAAAAAATAAATAAATAATAATAGCATAATGATCGATGCATTTATAGAGACAAAAGGACTCGCCTAGATCGACGCTTCTATCAATAAATACGGATGAATGAATGATGCACAGTTGAAAGTCAATATTTTAGTCAGTTACTTAGATTTGCAGAACTTTATTATACCCTTGTTTGTGTCTATATTGGGTATAGGGTGCGCAGAAAATCATAAATGCAGAAGAAATCAAATTTCATTAAAACAATCATAAGTTTCATTAGGAGCGTTTGTTTCTAACGAGGGTCAATAATGGGCAAACGTCAATATTATTAAAAATAAACACAATAAGAGGTCCAGCAACAACAAAAACAATAATGCCACCAACAACAGAAACAACAACAAACATCGAATATTGATGAAAAGCGCCGCACAGGCGGTCGAAAACGCAGACGCGACATTGCGTGATAAACATTTCTCAATGGGTATCGGAATGGTGGGGAAAGGGGCAGGGAGAGGGGGTTGGAATGGCGATTTATTTGTGGATGAGGAATGGCTTTGGGGGACGCTGTCCGAGACCCTGGTCGAAAATGAAATGACATGACGTGTTGTTATTAAGCCGAATCCAAAACAGAAACAGAAAACAGGAAAACGCAGAGCTCGATTTTTATGAATGAAATCACGTACGGGGTTGGTTTGCTTTGCTTTGGCCGGGGTTAGGGACGGGCACCTATTTCTGAAGGTGAAACTGAAGCTGGATCTCGAATCTGGATAGCCACACCCCGACGTCGTCAGCGTCATCTACGTCGTCGTCGGCGGCGGCGGCGGCGGCGGCTTCAAGGCGATTAGCAAAAAGCGGTAAATGTTGTGTTAAACCTCAATTAAGAAGCGGCTGAATCGAGATACCCAAAACTGAACCGAAACAGGATGTTAACTTGGGCAATTTGAATTCGCTTTGACTGACGCCACACGCCAGGCCAAAGTCTCGAAATTTACGAGCTTAGGGCCGGATCCAGCTCACAGCTTCCAGCTCGCAGCTCGCAGCTCGCGGCGCGGCGTTGACAGAGATCTAAATGATCTCCAGCCTGGCAGCTCACGCAACGGCATTGGCGCCTGACAGGAGCAGGAGGAGCTGCTAGCCCTCGACTCTCAACTGCTGTTCGTCTGTTAAGTGCTTTTTAATTTGTTTGTGTTGAAGCATTCCCCTCGAGCTGCTGCCCCCTCCTTCAAGCCGGCCGTGCTGAGCGCTTTTATCGGGAATCAGCCGAGCTGAGTGCAATTACGACACCTTCAAAGCCTATCCATGCCCGGCCCACAGCCACTTAAGCGCATCCCGAGGGGGTTGCACGCCCGCTGTGGGTGGTTGGGCGGGGAGCGGGCGGTTCTGCTTTTACCGTTGCCTCTGCTGGCATGAGGTTGACTGAGTGCCAAGACCTAATTAAAATAACTTGGTCAACGGTGTGAAATTTACACGCAACTAGCCAAGCATCAATCGCTCAGCCCCCGCACCCGCACCCGCACCACGCCCCCGTCCCCCGCTGATGCGGCCCTTGTGTGCGTGGTAGACCACCACATTAATGGCCAGTTGGGCATTTTGTAGCGACTTTAATGAGTCCACGCAATCACTGGCCACCACTCGCACCCACCTGCTCCACCGCGACCCGCTCCACGTCTGCTCATGTGTCAGTTTTAATGTCTTTTTAAATAACTTGCGGGTCGAGTGTGAAAAATTTCAAATTTTAATGAACTTTCATTGCGACGTGTATTCATTTTTGCCGCGTTGTGGGTTGAGATGCTATTGGGTGACCAGGAGAGGAGGCCCAGTACCGTTAGTCGCTAATGAGAGTCCGTTACAAGATGGCGGTAGACGCGGGCAATATGCTATTAAGAAGAAGAAGAAAATACCCTATATGTTCCCATTCTACTAGAGCCGATATATGTATGCACAAAAATATAATCGGATTTGTAAGCTACGAAATTTAAAGAAGTGGAATAAGCTGATTGAATGTTATAGGAATATATGTATAGTAATCAAATAAATTGAAATACTCAAGGTAAACCCGTGTTCTATATCTATGTTCATAATTTCAAGAGCATTTTGTTCTCGAATATTTTTAAATTTATTATGAATCAGTTTTCTTTTTATAATCTATCTCTAATGTAATATAAATAAAAACAAACTTATTCAATTAGGCAAAAATCATTATTACAAAATTGTTTGTACTGAAAAAAGGTAAATATATCTTAATTTAAGTATAAATTCTTAGCTTTTGTTCAAAAAGCTCAAATATATAAATATATCTATCACATTATATTACAAGTATAGAATATAGACTTACGCTTACAGCCTAACATGACCTTAATTTGTATTGGAAATAGTCCACTTAGAGAAAAAATCATACTTGAACTAAAGACAATATAAATACAGCATGAACCAAGTACAATCAAATGTAAATTTTTGTTTTAAGAAAATTTGCTAAGCCCAAAATTCGTAATTATGTAACATAAATATAGTGTTCAGAAATATTGTATATTTATTAGATACGTTCTAGGGATTTTATGAAATTTGTTGTCATAAATATTTTGTGCTAATTTCAATAATTCTGTTATATTAATGTAACTCTAATGGCTGAATATTATATTAAGAGTGATTTACAACTCAATTAGGAATATTGTGTTCTGTACTGGACGAATTCTATTTGGTACGTACTGTGATTAGAACGGCCTCTTTTGAGTGTATATAGGAATAAGCAGTGGGCATAATTCGAGTCTTCACAGAATAATGTATGGAAAATTCAAGCATTTGTCAAATTGATGAAAGTTAAATAATAAATGTTGTATACTAGATAATTGAATTTAAATTTTTCCATTATTTTTATTATTGCAGAATAACTCAACTTAACACTTTTCAAAATAATAATAATAATAATAGTAATTATAATAATAATAATATCAATTAATAGGTTCAATTTGGGATAATAAAAAACTCTATCAAATAATCAAGCCTAATTATAAAGTCGTATTTTTTAAATGTTGATTTTAGCATCGTGCTCTGTAATATCATTTATTAAAATATTGCTATTAAATTTATTAATTAACTTATTTAAAACTATTTAGCTTAGTAATCTTTATAATTTTGAATAAGTGAAATTTTATTTTGTTTGTCAAGTTTCATGTATTTAAAAATGAATGAAACAAAAAAAAGATCAGTTTGCTAATTCATTTCGAACCGGAAATGTAAGATGACCGTTTTAGTTTTTTAGGACATTTGTGGTTAAAACAATACATCAATTTGCACAGCTACGAAAGAGTACAAAACAAGTGCTTGAGATTGAAGTCTAAAAATTTTAAGGACTTTTAGAAAATGTATATATGTATGTGTGTATATATGTGCGAAGAACATGTCTTAGGTTCGTTTGCAGACATTTGTTTTATTCAATTTCGGTTGCACAACGGAAAATAAAATCTTTCTTTAAAGGTAATACAATAATAGAAAAGCAGACATGTGTCTATGTAAATGTGTTTATGTGGATGTAAATACGCATGTGAACATCTATATGCAGTGCAATAATAAGATGTACTCCGCAGCAACAATATTGGCCGTGGCAACAACGCCAATTGCTGTCATTTGTAATGAAGCCATTTTTAAAAGTAACAACGTGCAGGCAAACTTACGTACAGACATACCGATGCATGTATCTATACGTACAAGAGTGGCAACGAAAGCAACAAAAGCAGCAGCAACAACAACGGTAATAGCATCCACACAAACAACTGCAGTAGCCTGAAGCGAACTCCATCATCAAAACAACAACAGCAGCAGAGACGGCGACAGCATCAGCATCAGCACCAGCATCCGCCCCGACCGCCTGGCCGCCCCTGCCCCCTGCCCCCTTCCGACGCGGCTCCGTTGCCAACTCCATGCTGGCGTTAGCCTTATACCTTATATTATGTACCCGATCCAGTTGCCAGAGTCATTCACTTGCACATTAGGCAGCAAATTGACATCGATACTAAACAACTACTACACGCAAACTATACATGCTCGTGGTGCGCGAGTGAGAGGCCAATAGCGTGAGCGGGCGGGAGCGAGAGAGAGAGGGCATCATTTAACTGCTGCCAATTTACTGTTTAAATGCCAAACAAAAAGTGTTAACAAGCGCAAAAATAACAAAAGACATACACACACACACATACACACGCACACACACAGGCAATCAACAAGAGAGCCTAGTATCCAGACAGCCCCTTTGGCGCAGCAGGCTTGACGTGTGTTAGAGCGAGCGCGCTATAGATACCGTGGTGAGACCGAGACCGGCAAGAGTGCGTGAGTGCTATGCTGTGTGTGTGTGTATGCGTGTGTTAACCAGTTTATTGGGGCGGAGCTTGCAGATGCTGGATTAAAGTTGTTTCGGCTGTCCGCAACAGGGTTGCAGCATCCTGCATAGCAGCTGCGCTAAGTGTTGAGTTCCGACAGTTGCTATAAAAAGTGTCACCGCTATATACTACATGCATACATACACGCACACATGTGCGTACACTTACAACGATAAAGCGAAGAGAGTGCGCTTGATCAACAAGCAGCAGCAACATTGGCAATGGCCACTGTGACAGCGTTGCCATAAAATGTTTATGGCAAGCCAACTAACCGTTACTCTCGCAGCGTCGCGGCCATTGCCAAAGCCACTCAATTCACCACACGTGGCGGCGAGAGAGCGCGCTGGCGTCTGATTGAAACCTAATGAATGTCAATTGCTGCCAATTACGACCAATAAGTGCTGGCAATAGACGACGACAACAGCAACAAAAACACAACGCCAAACTCACCACGGCTGCGAGCTAAGCACGCGGGCGTGTGTGAGCGAGACGACGACAGGTGCGCGCTCAGCACTCGACTGGTTTGCTCGCTGTTGTTGTTGTGCTTGCTGTTTGTTCTCCCCACTTTTTTTTACTGTTTTTGTTTTGGCCAGCCGCAGCGGCAGTGGCAGCAGCAATCGCCCGCTCTGGCCGCTACTTGGCTCAGTTTCGGTTGAAAGCCAAAGGCGAGCGGTTGTCTTACGGCTTTTGTTGGGCTCGGCTCGTCTCGTCTCGTCGAACAAAAACATCGCTTAGCGCAACGGACAGCGAACAACGAACAAAGAACAACAAGCAGCGAGCTTGATGTGAACGCGCGAGTTGAAAGCATAAATCGGCACAAATATAGAAGGCGCCGTTAATCGTGACATTTTATATATATATTTTTTGTTGTTGTTTGATTTTGGTTTGTGCCGTCGGCAATAGCTTGAAAGCAATAGCTCAGTGCTAGACAGAGAGAGAGAGAGAGAAAGAGAGAGAGAGACAAGTGAGGTAGTCGGCGCCGCCACATGACCACAATGCCACCGGAAATGTCCACAACTACGGCAGCCGTTGGGGACACTCCGGGCACCCTTACGCCCTCGCCCTCGGCTACGCAGGCGCCCCGTTCCCGTTTTATGATCACTGACATTCTGGCGGGCAGCGCCGCCGCTGCAGCTGCTGCCGCCGCCGCTGCCGCAATGGCCGCCGCCGCCGGTCGCAGCTCGGCCAGTCCGCCCGAAGATTGCTACGCGCCGCCGCCGCCCCGCGATCCCCAGCAGCAGCAGCAGGTGCAGCAGACCCAGCAGCAAGCCCAGCAGCAGGCTGCACTGCAGCATTATCTCGCCCAGCAGCAGCAGCTACTGCGCTTCGAGCGCGAACGGGAACGCGAACGGGAGCGGGAACGGGAGCGGGATCAGTATCACCATGTGGCGCCCTTGCTGGCGCACTTCCCGCCCAGCCACTACGCGGTGCTCCAGCAGCAGCAGCAGCAGCAGCATCCACACGCCCATCTCCATCGCTTCGCCCGGCAAGCGGGGCGCGAGGGATCGCCGCCCTTGAGCAAGGATTGTCACAGCACGGCCGCGTGGAATACGGTGAGTGACTGATCTGCAATACCTGTCCTCATAGAGTTAGGATTGTGCTGTTCCATAATTTTCCATAATATTTATGTTCCATATATACAGAACTGGCCCAAGTTCTTTATAGTTTTAAGTTTCCCATTGAGTTATGAACGTTATTTACATAGTTTATCAACAATAATTGAAATATTGTGGTTCAAGCTTATATATGAGCGTTGTTTCGGTTTGCACTAAGCCAACTAGGCCTAAAAACATACTCAAATTGAGTATTTGGGATTGAGAAAAATGTGCTTGATTTACGTATATTTTACTATGATTAAGAAATTCCGGACAAACCTTCTGAAACCTCGTCTTGATTAAAGTACGGATTACTGGATTTTTTCTGTGCAGTTTTTTTTTATAGTTTTAATAAAAAAGAGTTATTTTAGTCAAATTAATAATGATACTCTAGGCAAATATTTGCACATTTGATTTATATGAAGTTGAAGAAGACTATTTGAATTGTACGACAAAAGTAATTAAATATTTCACTGAGAATAAGTGAAATTAAAAATTGTTCGGTAAAAATAATGAAATATATCGACAAGAAAAATTGAAATTAAAAATAGTAATGTTTTGAATAGCTCAATAAATATATTTAAATTCGATAGGAATAATGGAAGTTAAAATTATTAATATTGTCGATGGTTTTCTTCTCGTTGCGTTTCGAGCAGCAGCAGCCACAACCACTGAATCCACACACACATCCGCTTGCCCATCATCCGCATGCCCATCCGCATCATCATCAGCTGCAGCTGGAGCGCGATCGGCTTGAGGCGCTGCATCGACATGGCGCTAGCGTGCCGCTTGGCGCCGCTGCTGGCCAAGTGGAGGGCCAAGACGAGCGATCGCGTTCGCCGCTCGTGCTGCATTCGCTGGGCGGCAGCAGCAGCAACAACAACAACAACAACAACAACAACATTAGTGGGAGTAGCAACAGCAACAACAACGGCAACACTGGCAACATGCTGCTGGGTGGCACCGGCAGCAGCATCAGCGGAGATCAAGCGAGCACCATTGACGACAGCGACAGCGACGATTGCGGTAAGTTGACGTGCTTGGAGCTAGCCCATGGGCCGCAAGATGCGCCTAGGATACTGTTGCTCTCTCTTTTCAATAACCGTTTAGCTTAGCTTGCTAACTTGTCTAATTGCTGTGCATAGTTAAAGCTTTATCTTTATCAACTTAAGCTATCTCTGCTTATAGTCCGTTCCAACTATTGAGCATGTCTTCAATTGTTTTCACTAACCTTAAAAGCTCAATTGTGGTATCTTTAAACACAAAAATGCTTTAAACAAAAAATATGAGACAAACTTTAATTTTTATTTAAAGTACTAATGAGAAGCAACAAAAAATATAATACAACATTTTCAATTGGTTTTAACTTGATAAAAATAGTTGTTAGGAAATAAGTATGTTCTCAGACCATTGCAGTTGCAATTGTTTGGAAGCTTTAAGTAAGCCCTAAGTGAACTTTAAGTGAGCTTCCTTTTCATTCACTTAAGACTTAGTTTCCGTGTCTAAGTCGCTCATGCGAGTTGCGTAAGTTGCAGCTGATCAGCTTGAAAGTTATTGCGGATTATACTGGCGATTACCATCAGCAGCAGCTGCAGCAGAAAATAATTTGCAGTTTTTGAGTGCAAACTTTTTTTTTTGCTAAAGTTTTCCCATTTTCATGGCTCTCATGTTCAGCTGCAGTTTAATTTCCCGTTTTGTGTTTAATATCTGCACTAACTGTAAACATACGCAGTTGGCGCTGCAATAAAACCTAATAGATTATAATAGCAACAACTGTGCTAATGCGGTTTGCGGCCAAAGCTGACTCGAAAAAAATTAATATATATACAAATAATAATATCAAAAAATTAAAATAAAGGCAAAGAGCGCATAGGAAAAGCGAAATATGCATGTGTGTGATATGTGTGTGTATTTGCGAGTGCGCTCAGCCGAACGGCAACAACAACAACAAGAAGAGCCGCAGGTGAGGCAGGTTGAAGCAGCTCACCCAGTTGAGCCGAGGCAGTCGGACAGACGGACAGATAGACGGACAGACGCTTTGTGGCAACAAAGTAGCTAAATATCCAAAGTGTTTAATTATTTGGCCATTTACGAGTGTGTTTGTGCACAATTATCAGCTCGGACAGCTCGGAGAATTAGTCGCCGTTCATATGCAATGCGTCTCGACTGGAGTCGCTGTACAACTCGCTACCCTTGACAGAACGCCCAAACAACGGCAACAACAACAACAACAATAACGTGCTGAGCTGCCAAAAGCCGACGTTCCTTGTCCCTGTCCCCTGCTATCTATCTACCGTCTCCCCACTCTCCGCCTGTTACCTGCCCCTTGACTGCTTTTCGCATGCAGCACTTTAATTGATTTTAATGTTTTTTAATGTTGCTGTCGTTGTTGTTGTTTTATTATTGTTATTGCTGCTGCCATTAGCAGTGCTTCTATTTGATTTTTGCTGCTGCTGCTGCTGCTGCTCATTTTATTATTATTATTTATTTGTTAAGCGCTTTTAAACGTTATGCAAATTATGACAAATTACTATTAAATAGTCGTAAACGTGCGTTGGAAATTGATTTCGCTGCGAGTTCTGCGAGCTGTAGCAAACCGCACGACAAATGAGATATGTATGCCAGAGAGCGAGGCTGTCGGCAAGTGCGATAAAAAGAGATAAGAATTCAGAAAGAGAGGGGGAGAGACGGAGAGAGAGGGAGAGAGAGAGAGAGAGGGAGTCTATCGAATAATGTGTGACAGGTGCTAATAATGTTATATTATTCGCATGGTTTTTGGTCAATTAATTTGAAAAAAATATTCATAATTCCCATCTAACTATAGAAATTAGAGACTTTTATATTTTTAGTGATATTTGTTTTACAAGACAAACAAAAACAAAAACCTAGTGAATTTGCATTTTGTAAAAGGTCAACAACAAACTTTATTCTCGCTACATTTTTTAACGAGTTAAGAGTAGTGCTGAAATTAAAAAAAATTACCAAAAGTATACATTTTAATGGTATATAAAAAACAACAAACTAAATCAAACAATAATAGATTTATAATATTTACAGAATAAATTATAACATTGTTTGACACTTTTTATGTAATTAGAATAACTTTTAATATTAGGACATCCCAGTAATAGTTTAATTTCGACCAGTTGTTAACTATTTTTTACCTAAGCCAATTGTTGACCTGATTTAGTTCCACTCTTCTGAACTCTTAACTTTCATTTAGCTATAAATCTATTAGGAAAGTTGGAGTTCTTTAATATCTATAAATCAAACTTTAGTTACGATATGCGTACGAGTTAATCTGTTTAAACTTATTATCGATTATAAACTGACTTCTCAACACGATTTCACGCACATTTTTAATTTCGTTAGACTTGTGCCAAAGTCAATTAAAATTAATCAAAAAAATAATATACACAAACACACTCACACACACACTTTTTATACACTGAACCCATTGAAAATTGGTAAAACAGGGTATAATGGTTTTGTTCAACTGTTTGTAATCGGCAAAAGGAGGTATCTCCGACCCCATAAAGTATATATATTCGTGATCAGATCGACTGGACGCGTCGATTTAGCGATGTATCGTTTTTCAGCAATCGATGTTTTCTATAATCGAAATCGAAATCGAAAAATCGAATATCGATCTTTTGACTGGTATTTTGAGCATATCTCATCACTAGAATTTTCAAATTGACAATATGCAAAATAAGCAAGTTCACGTGTGTTTCTGTGAGTGTGTATATAGATGTATGCTCGGTTCGGATTCTATGCTGGATTCAGGGTATCCCTGAGTCGGGCACTCCCCATTCGAATTATACATTTGCGCATGGGCAGAGAGAAATGTGGCCCGCGTTGCTGTCAATTCAAGAAATTTTGTTTTGTTTTGAGACACAAGCCAAATGAAAGAAATTTAAAATCCATAAATGTGTTGGCCACACCATACACTAACAATAACAGCTCACAGCCCACACACACACACACACACACGCTTATAATCAGCTGGGTGTCGATTCTCTTTCACAGTTGGGTCGAGTTTTAGCCCACGCTGCGAGCTTCGATTTTGAGGCTGTTAAAAAAGAAAAACAAACGAAAAAAACCAGATTATTTTTCCCTTTATTTTATGTTTTTTTTTATTAAATTTCTTAACGCTGCAAAAAACGTAGCTTTTAACGGCTTAATCGAGGCTCGCAAGCAAGAACAAGAATGCGCTTCGAGTTGTTGTTGTTGTTGCTCATAATTCAAATTTGTTGCTCACCTCAAGGCTTTGGTGACACTCGCGTGTCACTTGAGACGCGTGCGAGCGACAGTTGCCCAGGCCAGGCCAGGCCAGGCCAGGCCAGGCCAGGCCAGGCCAGGCCAGGCCCAGGATCGATCAGGATGCGAATGACGATGAGGAGCGTCTCGAATCGCAGTCGCGCTGCGCGTTTGAAATTGAGCCTAAGCTTGATTCGAGCCGCTACTCGGCTGAGTCTCCGGCTGTCAAATGAACTGTGCGCTGATCTGCCACGACATGCAGACACTCGTATCACACTTCCCTCTCGTTCTCCTCGCCTCACATTCTTCTTTGTGCTTTTTGTACTACACACTATACATACTTATATATCGCTGATTGAAATTAATATTTGGTTTCGTTTCTAAAAGTTGATGTTGGCTTCCAAGCGAAGCGTGTGGGCCCTAAAATTAGCAGCGGCAAGAAAAACTAAAATTGCATGTAGCAAGTGCAGGCACACACACGCGCACACCCCTCCCCCCCACACACACACACACGTTGTTTAGCAGCAAGTTTGTTGCCTAAGTCTTTCGTTTTCTTTGTGATTTAGTTTTCGGAAATGTAGCGCAAAATTTCTAGACACAATGCATAGTTATATATGATAATGTATACAATCGCGGTACCGTTATGCAAGCTTTTACATTTTGTTGTTGTTGTTGCTGCTGCTGACTGCACTTAAGCGTGCACATTATCAAAATGCTGATAAACGTTTAGCAACAAAAAATAAAATGAGCTAAGCAAAGCAGCTAAATGCGACCTGTTGTTGTTGTTATTTCAATTAAAATGCAAAAAGGCCAATTGCAAATGTGTTGCTGCCATGCGCAATTAAATGCAGCCAACGGCAACAGCCACAGCAACAGCAACAGCAACAGCAATTGCAACTACAACAACACCGCTTGTGAGAAAGGCCGCCTGGTAGGCAAGCAGAAGGAAGTCTGCCACCGTCGTCGTTGTCTGCACACTTAAGCATGTTTAATACAGTTTAGCCACAAGCACTTAATTACTAATGCATGGAGCGAGGGCTGGTGCGGGGGAACTTATGAGAGGGCTACAGATATATTGCGGAAATGTTTTGCTGGCTGACTTTTGACTAGCGCAAGCCGCTTGTGCAGCGCCGGCAAAAGCAGCAGCTGCAGCAGAGAGAGAGAGGGAAAGAGAGAGAGAGAGAGAGAGAGCGGCTGCCAGCTCTTGACTGGTTTCATATGCATACCCTGTACACATAGATGGCCGGAAAGGTATATTGGGATAGCCACTACGCAATTCGAAATGGTTTTAGTCAGAGTATTTAAATTTTCAAAATAAATTGATTAATCTCAATTCCAGATATTTAAAAGAGATCGGCGTGTATTCTAAAAGTTGCATAAAACATGTGCGATAAGCTATTTGCAGGCTATCAGCAAGTCGACCGCAGTATTCTTGATTCGTTCACGAAGTGAAAAGAGCATATTGGGTTTATGTCCGTCTTGCTTTCCGTCCTTGCTTGCTGTCCGAATGAACGCCGCCATTGAAGTTGGAGACTTGAAACTGAGAAAATATACTGTCAAACCGATTTAATCTATTTAATCGACAGATTAATAAAGACCTGCTATAAATATCGAACAAAATTTTCGTCTACGCCGATTGATCAAATCTATGTTATGGGGGCGGGGAAACTTAGAAAATCTATATGATAATTATTTATTGTTCTGTGAACGAGTATTGCGCAGTCGGCTACACCCGACTGCAGCGTTCTTACTGGCTTGGAGCTGGGCGACGGCTGGGGCGGGTAATTGCATTGCACATGATGCGAAGATGCAGTCGCTGGCAGCTAGCCTAACGCAATGGTCAAGTGCACGCTCGGGCGATAATGGCTACAACAACTAGCGACAGCTGGCAGGAGAGTCGGCAAGAGCGAGAGTGAGACGGAGGCCAGTGTGGCATGGTGGGCTGTGCGATATTTGTAATTTATTCAAAATGGTACTCAAAAGAGGGACGGGCAAAGATCTCAAAAAAAGGATGCGAGGCTAGGACTATTTAAAATGAGATACCATAGGTGCAAATGGAATCAATAAAGAACTCGGCTTAATCGATGAATAAATTTGATTAGGAAGCGAGTAGAATCACGAATATTTTAGGCATTCGATTGCGATTTGTTCGGCTTCGTTTCACACGTTCCACGCAGAAACAAAACTAAAAGCTGAATCGGCTGTTCGTGTTGTTTCTGTTGTTGTTGTAATTTGTGCTCATAAAGTGTTTAATTGCAAATTAGCAATAGCATGCCACGGGCAAAAGCAGAAACATGAAGGCAACTTTGTTATTGTTGTTGTTGCTGTTATCTCGAGTTGCATGTGTGCTTGCCATAAAGCTAAATACCCCACAAATCGGATATCAGGCAGACAGATAGTGAGAGAGAGAGAGACAGAGAAATGTATTAGTACAGTATGCATTTATGAGACATTTCTTCAACTCTTTACTTGCATGCAGGTGGTAAGGACGACGACGGCGAGGACAGTCTGAAGAATGGGAATAGCGGCGCCAACGGCGACTCCCATTTGGGCCTCAGCCTGAGCAAGAAGCAGCGGAAGGCGCGCACCGCCTTCACGGATCATCAGCTGCAGACGCTGGAGAAATCCTTTGAGCGCCAAAAGTATCTCAGCGTGCAGGATCGCATGGAGCTGGCCAACAAGCTGGAGCTGAGCGATTGCCAGGTGAAGACCTGGTACCAGAATCGCAGGTGAGTTGAGCTGCCACAACGGCGGCCTCTTTGACGCATGTTTAATTGACCAACGGCAGGGTTCGGGGGGGGGGGGGGGTTAAGGGGGAAGGGTGTGTGTGTGTGAGATTTCGAACTGCCTAGAACCGTGTGTGCTAATCAGCGCCTTTTATGGAACCGCCCATTTCTTCGCGCACTTTTCCAATAAAAATCATTTTAATGGCTGCCCCAAAGTGGCCCCCCTCGCCCGCGCCCCTCGCGGCGACCGGTTCGGAATCAGCGCTGGGGCTGTTTATGCGTTTTGTTTTTATGCTGATTGCTTAATTTGCTGCATTTTGCGCAAGAGTCGTAAAATGCTCTGCTGTTTATTAAATGAGTTGTTTACTTTTTTGTGCGCCACTCGCCGCAAGTTTGTTGCCTAAGTCTTTCGTATAGCGTTTATACATATGTATATGCGGCTCCCTATCAGGGGCAGCTCGGCGTCATCCGCTATTCGATTCGATTTCTAATAGCATTTGCCGCTCTGGCTGCTGTTTAAAAATAGCTGCAAAAGCCGCTGTCTTATTACGTTTAATAGCATTTTATTTTTTTTATTTTTTAATTATTGCCCAATGACTTGTCACATTTGGTCGGGCATTAAAAGCGGCAGAGACTCAGCCAGCGAGTCAGACCCAGGCCACAGACTCGGCATCTTCCAGGCCACTTACCGGGCAAAAGCCAACCGGATGTCGAGAACAGTTCGCATGTTGACCACAACGACTAGCAAATGCTCCGCATTACAGCAAGAGACTCAATTTAAGAGATCGAGAAAGGGAAAGAGAGAGGAAAAGCAAGATGTGACAGGGGAAACCGTATATACTTTACTTTATATTTATAATTATATAATATAATAGTGATAATGAATTAAATAGAGAGAGAAGGTGAGGGAGAGAGAAATAGTAAGAGAGCAACATATGATAATTTATTTTGTAAATATTATATATCAAATTTGTATATTAATGAGCAAATATGTATTTGTTCTTCATTCAAGTAGTTTCTTTTGACAGTCTGTTAAATACAATCCAAAGAAAAATTGTAAAAAAACATTCGCAAAAAAGAATTGCAGTTTGTAGGAGTGCACAAAACGCCTCGCATAGTCAATATGCTTAGCCGCAAGGGTATTTGGTAACTTTAAACATTTTCACAGCTGCATGCGATGAACACGCGAAAATTGCAGCTCAGTTCGGGGTCGAGGCCGCCTCTCCTGAGTTGCGGCTGGCGCCTAGATGCAATTAAAGGATTTGCCAAAGATACACGAGAGGAGAGGCCTGCAGCCTTCTCGCTGCCGTTGCCAATTAGGCCGCAACCTGGCCGCTCTGGCGCTGCAGGCCCGGTGGGCGTGAGTGCGTCCGGAGTGCAAGATAAATGACAAAACAATTAAGTGCGAAATATAAACAGCAATAATAGCAGAGAGCAGCGCCTGCGAGCAGTCGTCCTGGCTGGCGCTCAGCGGGCGGCCAGGACACGCGCAGTCAGCGGCATGAGTCGGCACTCTCCGGCATGATTAATAGCAGCAACAACAGTTGCCGCCATTGCGCATTAGCCTGGCTTAGATCGATCCAATGCCTAGTCGTAGTTTTTTAGCATTCGTCGCGCTCTCGCACGCAACTAATCGAGTGCTCCCCTCTGTTTCTCCCCTCCCTTCGCAGAACCAAATGGAAGCGCCAGACCGCCGTTGGACTGGAGCTGCTCGCCGAGGCTGGCAATTATGCGGCCTTTCAGCGCCTCTATGGCAGTGCCACGCCCTATTTGAGCGCCTGGCCGTATGCGGCCGCCGCGGCGGCACAGACGCCACACGGTGCGCCGCCGTCGGCGATCGATATTTATTATCGGCAAGCGGCGGCGGCCGCCGCCCTGCAGAAGCCAGCGCTGCCCGCCACCTACATGTACCCCAGCCGGATGCCGCCGGGCATGGGGCTGCCCGGCATGCCGCCGCCGCCCGGTGGCGCGCCCATGCTGGGCGGCTACTATGCGCCGCCGCTGGCGCCGCGCGAGCGTTCGCCCGCGACCAGCCAGAGCGCCAACAGCGAGGCGGAGTACGAGCGCAGCAGCAGCAGCCGACAGCGCCTGTTGACGCCCAGCCCGCCACTAAATCCAGGCAGTCCGCCGCCGCGGCGCGAGCATGCCGCGGAGGAGGCGCCGCCGAGTGCGGCCAAGACGTCGCCGGTGGGATCGGAGCGTGGTGAGGTGACGGCGCTGCCGGCGGCCGAGGCGGTCGAGGCGGACGAGGATGAGGACGACGACGAACTGGCGCTGGAGGTGTGAGCGCTCAGCACAGGCACCGGACATTGAGCTGGATCTCAGACGGCGAGTACAACGGGACTTGCTGACAAGTCACTGAACTGAAGATTGGGAGCGCTCAGCTCCACGAATCCGATCACATATTCAGTTGCCCCACGTAAATGTCTCGCATTAAACAAATATACAATATGTGTAGCATATTTAAGCATAGCGCTTTTTTTTAACTAACTATTTAAAACTTAGCTTAACGAATTTTTGTACATTTTTGTAAATGTTTTTGTACATAAGCAAATTTTGTTTTAAATCCAATTTTTTTATCTTTAAAACTTTTTTTGTGCCTAGTCTTAAGACGTCTTTTGTGTGTTGTATTAAATAAAAAGAAAAAAAAACTGATGAAAAAGAAAAAGAGAGCAATCGAAAATCATGCGAGAACTTTTGTTTTTCCAACTTGTGCTGTCGAGTGGCCGGCGAGTGGTTTCTCAGCCGGGCGGCTCAAGTGGCGTCCTGAGCCTAATGCGAGCTGACACACGAGTCCCGCTGCCCGCTCGATATCAATGGGCCACTCGACCGTGGGGCACACTCGAAAGACTGTTGCATTTTTGGCTGCCTGGGAAGCGAGAGCGCAACGTGCCCGTAAACTGTGCCACTTGCAAATTGTTAACATTTGCCAATATCGCGCTCAACTCAAGTTCAACACTCGACTCGGCCGATTCCCAGCTCTCTCAGAGGCAAAGACGCCGTTGCGCCGCTCGAGTGGCCGTCGCCGAAACGTTTCTAATTGACTTGCAACCCTCGAGAGGGGGATGTGGATTTGGATTCGGTTTGGTGTGCGCTTCAAATATGCACGGCGGCATCTACCCCGCTGTTTGTTTTGCCTGTTTACATGCCGCTTGCCATTTTCGCTACTTTTAGACAATCTCATTTTGCATAGCGCTTGCTTCGCTCTTAATTTATGGGGTTGCGGCTAAGCGAATGCAATTTGCGCTGCCTCTCGGCGACAACCCCGGCCGAGAGCCCGTCATCCGGTTAGAGTCAATCCACTCGATCGCTGACTCCGCATCGGAAGCCTGGTGGCTGCTGCGTGAAGTGGCCAACGCAACGTCGCCTCGTCGTCCTTGTCAAGGGTTCGATTTTGTGCGTAGACCATACGAACTGGGTCTTCGCATCCTTGCTCCATGGTCCTGGGCATAACGCCTCTGTAACAAATTGATTATTTGTTGCGGTTTTCTTGCCAGCGATTTGAGTTTTATGAGTGCCACTCATAAATTTATGAGTGCCGCACGACCGTGCGAAACTTTTCACAGCCATTACAATTCGTTAGCCATCAGCATTCAAATCGAAAGCTGCAGCCGGAATGTGCGTAAAGGCTTCCGAAATGGCTGCAGGCTGTGCCACTAATTAAGACAGTTGATTGCCGTTTTCAGAATGATTTATGCCACTTTTCTATATACTACATAATATATATATTTAGCTAGACTACAGTCCGGCAATTGCTGTGGATTCTATTGGCTCATCGTCTTATTCTGCTTCTATGTGAACCGGGTATATATCGCTAATTTAATCAGCACTACTCATACATACAATCGATAATCATATATTTTTATTGATTGACTCGTTCGAAGTAAAAAAGTATACTACGTTTGTGCAATATCTGTCCATCTGTCCAAATTGGTCGCAATTTTTCGGATTCCTCGGATCCATGGCTCCCATATTTAAAACCAGTCTAACTTTATCAAAACTCTACCCATTTTCATGTTTGATGTCATTTTGTCGTGGATTGTCCTCTGTATCGAATCTGCATTAAAATATATGCATTGATTAGAATCATTTTCTTTTCGAATTTTTTTTCAATATTTAAAATTTCAAGTTTATATTTTTAATTTAATGTGCTCATCATAAATAATATAAAAAAAAACATTAAAACCGATTTTGAGAGGGTGCATTTTTTTGTCAAAAATCTGGCTAAAATTGATACAAAAATTTGACATGTAAAGCTCTCGGATGCATGGCTCCTATATTTTAAACCTACATAACTTTGTCAAAACTAAACCGATTTTAAAGTTTGGCATTTTGTCATGGATTGTGCTCTAGATCGATTCTGCATTTAATATATATAATTTATTGAAAACAAATTTTTTTTGGAAATTTTTGGTAAACAATTTTTTGACCATTTTTTTTTTTTAAATTTATAATTGCAATTTTATATTTATAATCGATTGTGGTTGCCACAAGTTGTCATTGATAAATTTTCATCGGATAAATAACAGAATTGTGGCATACAACAGTTTTGCCTAATTTGTCGGGGTTGGGGTAAGCATTTACTAACATTCCGTCTTATTGCTTACTCATATCCCAAGACGAAACTATTGTGAAAATTTTAGCATTATAGCTGTTATGGGCAACCGGGATTGGGATTGCCAATCGCCATCACCAATGGAGGCAAACACATGAATGTAATTTTGGCAAATAGATTAGTTGGGATTTAATTATACCAAGCCGGTATATGGATTGCGGCAAAATCTATCTGTATGTAATAACTGCTGTGCATATGATAACCATTTCGTGCTTCGATTCCAAACTGTGACACATTTACTGCTCCCAAGTTGACAACTCTTTGCATAATTTTGTTATCATATCACAGATCATTGGCTACGAATCGTGGCATTAACATAATGGTTGAGCCATCACAAAGGACTATATTCGATCGATTTAGTTGCTGAAATTGCTATTGTAACTGCACAATTGAAAAGCAACTTGGCCCCTCTTCATTTGCTGCTTTTTATGCGTTGGCCTGCTTCCTTTGAGCCAGTGCAGGCATCTTGTGCCCAGATACGCTTTATGTGCACTTCTTTGTGCGTCCGAGCTGACAAAATGCTTTCACACCGGAAGCTGGCGCAATGCGTTCGGCGTCGTCGCTTCTTCTCCTGGCTAATTGACAACTCTCAGTTCCTGTTCGCTTTTTATGTCGCGCTGCTTTGTCAGGCTAATTTGTCACAGGACACGAGCCGACTAACTACCGCATACTAAGTAGTTAAGGGCGGATTAGGCACAGCAGAGATGGGGGGACGCTTTGATTACACAGGCAATTTGTTGCGCACAAAGGCCCAAGTCGCAGCCGTTGGACGTTCCCGTTTCCGTTATCAATAAATTTGTGCGCTTAAATGCGTGGTTATCAAATTAGATGACAACGGGCACACGCACCCGCACTCGCATCCCTCGATCAATCGCCGGAAGGTGGCGCCGCCCCTCCGCCCTTCCACTGGGCAAAGAGTGGCGGAAGCTGTGCAAGATTTATGTAGCTGAAGGTCAAGGGTTCGCCTGCTGCAAGGTTAAATCGAAATCAATATTGAGTCACAGTTGCTGCCCCACCCGTCCACGCCGCGGCTGCCTTTAAATTATTGTAAATGGCTTTGTGGCGCCAGCAGCTACAGAAATCGATTTGCCGGTGGCCCCCGTCGCCAGTTAAACGTTGCAAATTACTCAAACTGCGGCTGTGGCTTACAGCAGCATCAGCAGCAGCAGCAGCAGCAGCATCAGCGGCGGCTACTGGTTTTGAACCTGCGGCCCAATTTGCATGCGTTCGCTGGGCTACCGCTTCGAGTACTGATGCAGATGCAGATGCAGAAATTCAGTTTCGGCATCATCTTCGATTTGCAATTCGCTCCGCAATTGCATTTGCGGTTTACCAATTTTCAATCAATTCTAACTGTGCAGCGCAATCAGTGGCCAACGAATCCCTGTCCAAGCGGCATGTGGAGTCTCTGCTCAGGCACACGCCAATGTCAAAGGGTTCTCACCGAGCGGCCCGGTAAGCTGATACCTTTTGTTTTTTTTGGGGGCCAAGTGCCGTTAGCCAAGTGTCTGGCATCGTGGTGTGCATATGGCCATCTTGAACATGCGAGCTGCGAGAGCGCCAAAAGTCAAGCCTTTGTTTGTGCGGCACGTGGCCAACATTTGTAACGGACTGTGACTATGATTGTAGCTGCGACAGCGACAACTGGCAACTGAAGTGTGACTAAACTGCGCCTGCGGCTATGTGACGTACCAATCGGGGGTAGCCCTGCGTGCCAATGGTGCCTTCAAGCATTCGGACCGCAAGCTGTGTGAGGTGCCAGCGGCACATTGTGCCAAAATCCAGCGAGCGCATTGCACACGCTAATGGCCAGAACAAAAGGCAACAATGCCCCGAAAGCAAACAGTTGCACACGGGATCCAATTACCCAGAGCTACCCAGCCGAACTTGAAGTCGCCTTCCGACGCCGACTCCGACTCCGACTCCGACTGCGACTCCGACACCGACTACGATTCTCGAGCTGAGCCAATTTTCAATTGTGCCACGGCCAAAAAGGCAACAGCAGGCGATGCGTCGGCAATGAAAACGAGCGAAAGCGACTCGCCAGGCACGCAGTCTCTTTGGCACGCCATGTCCGTGCCGGGGATGCACAGCGAGGGTGGCTCGAACAGTTCACGCAAGTAACTTATGCGAGCAGAGGAACATGCAGTTTTCGGCACATACTTTTTCAGCGGTTTTTGCATAAAATGAATGTTAGCTCAATATATTATTTAGGATTTAGGATTTGTGGATGTAAATTAAAAATAGTTAGATTCTTAGTTTATAACTATATACTTTGAATAAATATAATATTATTTAGTGGTATAACTTTCGCAGTCACATTCATTGGCACATTTTTCAACTATTTTGAAACGGCAGTTGAATAATTCCGAACTACTTTTAAACTACTTTTTAGACTATTTTACTAAAAGTTGATATTAGAAGTTTACATGCCAATTTTTTACTTCCAATGAGAAAAGTAGTCCCATTTTGTAACTTAAACTTATATAAAATGTTATAAGAGATTTAAAACTGTAGGAATAGCCTCCAGCCTATTTTCATTTGTATTACAGTTTTTGTAACTTTTTCATTTTTTGTTACAATGGCAACTAGCGTGGCAGCTCTCGTGGCCTTCGACCTCGATATGTTCACAATTTGAATACAAGCATCGTCCAGGGCGTCCTTGGCTCGTGCTGCTGTTTTGTCCTGCCGGTAAGTGCAGGCACTGTATGTTGAATGTAATTTTTGGCCTTAATTCCTTTTGTGTTTGGCCGTTCGTTTGCTCGTTTGCTAATTTGACAGTTGTCAGCCGCATTCGACGTCAGTTGGCCAATCCACATGCCACAGCCACCTCAACAACCATATCCACATTCATTTTCACTTCTACGTCTGTTTCTATTTCCATTTCCATTTCCATTCATCAAAATTGGCTTTGGGTGCGCGAGGCCGCTGGCTCATAATAATTTGTCATCAATTAGCCGAGGGTGTTGATGTGCGCGGTAAACCAAGTGGAAGGGAGCAGCGGGCGGGGGTTGGGGGGAAGCGGCGGCAGCAGCAGCCCAGGAGCACCCTGTTGTCGTGTAGCATACGCTATGTGACCAGACCAACCCGCCCGCCGTCAGCACTTGTGAAGAAGGATGTGGATGTGAATGTGAATGTGGCCATGGATGTGGAAAAGACTGTTGACGAGGATGAGGAGGAGGAGGATGTGACTGTAATGCCCATTTTGGTTCAAGTACCGCCTGTCATTGTTGTCGTTCTTCCTGCTGTTGCAAATTACTTTTGATTATTATTTTGATGTACATTTCATTTTCAATGTCGAGCGGGTGCCGCAGCGATGCGGGGGGCCTGCATACTTTGGAACTTTGTAAGCGTCTCGAATTACCAGCGAATGGAGGCAATTGTTGCATACACTTGAATCCTTATAGAGATTTGATTACATGGCCTTGATAAAATTGATTTTTTTTAAAATGCTTTTTTGAGATAACGAACAAGAGAGAACACGAGAGAGAGGGAGAAAGTTTAAGAAGTAGAGCAAAAAAATTGATGACCTACAAGGGAGCACATATTCAAGGCGCTTTTTTGATTAAAGCTGTCATACCCTGTACGGGAAAAAAGGAGTAACCGAATACGCAATACCCGTCTCTAGCTTCAATGGCGACCAAAGAAAGTGCTCTTAAATGAAAAGACCGTCAGAACGATTGACAGACGGACGGGTTTGTGCCATAACCCAATATACTCTTATCACTTCGGGAACGAGTGTAGAAACCGGCAGGCTGGCGTCACCTTGTATAAATTCCATAAAGTATGTATATTTCATTATTTGTTTTGGCCATATTCGCCAGTCCATATTTCTCGCTGTATACTGTATATTTCTGTTATAGTACTGAATACAGGGTATCTGCTAACCGCTCATGTATTTTGTTTTTTGTGGGCAGTCAAATCGGAGCAGAGTAAAAATATCAAACAAATCAATAATCATAATGCGACTCGAAGCGAAGACAAAAACAAATGACATTGGCAACAAAGAAATCACAATATAAATTAAATGAAAGAAGAACAAAAGATAATCGGTAACAAAAATATATTTTAGATGGCGCATTAACAAAGACCATAAAAATGCATTTAAAACAAAAAATGAAAAACATATAAATAATATAAATGGAATTCGGCGGCACGAAGATTAAATACCCTGTGATAAACCTTATCAAAATCATTCAAAAGGGTAAATTATTTAAATGGTTTTTAGTTCTTAGATTTAATTTCTATATACATTGATTTGAGTTTAGCCATTTCATTTATCATTCATCATTTATCAAGTTTAAAACATTTTATATTTAATCTGGGTTAGAATTGACCTTCGCTATAAGGTCATGAGTTAATAATTAAATCGGCAACTGTTCCCTCTTAATACGCTTTTGATTCCCTAACTAATGTCGGATATGTATGCGGAATATGGATGAAGCAATAAAAGGAATATCAAATACACGAGCACATTTGTATATATCGAAATCGGAAAATAAATAATTTAGCACTTATCTTTAAGCAAAATGTTAACTTAATTAGATAATTACTTAAATGTCATTTTGAACAAAACAACAAATGCGTCCACTGACAAAGGCTGTCGTCAAATTTGTTGAGATCCACAAGTTGAATTCGAATGCGAGGCATTAACACCGATTCACATTAACACTCGCTTCGAGTGTGCTCGTGAGTGGCTTTTAGTGAATGAAATGTGAATCAACAACAACAAGCCAAGACTGAACCGATCGACATATATATATATGTTTATATATATATGTTTATACATATATATAAATATATGTGTTTGTGAAATGAAATCAAATCGAATTAAATCGAAATCGAATTCGAGTCAAAAACAAAACGTGGAGGGCACAGCATTTAATGAACGCACAATCTTTTATTTGTTGAAAATTTACTTAAATTATTTATTAGCGAATAAAATTAAAAACTTAACGCTATAAAAGTGTTAAAACCACTTAGCAAGCCATTTGCCAGACTCGGACACCGATACGGACTCAGACGCAGGGGCTAGTGGCGTGATCGCGGGGAACGGAGGCACAGGTCGAACCATCAGAGTGCAAAATCAAGTCTTTGTTTAAAATCAGAAATGGGAAATAGAATCGAACCACACTGAACTGAACTAAAGTCGGATACATGGCTTTATATTTTAATAAATTAAAGTTGAATTTCAAATTCACCTGTTGCTGCTCTTTTGGCCATTTGACCACTTTTGGGCCTTAACAAATTTCGAACGTTTTGAACAGCGTTTTTCGTGCGCTTTGATTTTGTCATTTTTCCCCTCTCTCGTGCTGTATTATACATATACATAGACGACGATTAACATAAAAAAGCAGTTAACAATTTGTACAACATTTATCTAGTTTTCCATTTTAAACCCCACTCTCCTCGTCGTGTTTACGTTCATCCATCTCGCTCTATTGTCATCTCCATCTCTGTCACTAATTTTATAAGTGTGCCTATAATATGAATTCGTACTGCCATCGATTTTAAGTGGCCTTTTGTATGGCAACCAAATCGAGACTGACATATAGAAAAATGTTTAGATAAATGGACGGGCAGACGGAAATGGAAATATCGTTGTGTAGGATATTATGGCATTGATAGCATTAGTGCGGATTTGTATTGACTTTGCGTGCATGTCAAAATGTCTCTGGTTTAGTTTTATATTTAATATAATAAAGGATAATTATATAATATGTAGTATTTTTGCATAACTGGTGGAAATGAGTGTTCGAGTACTGTTCTATACGCTCCGATCAAATTTCTAGCTTCCAATGTTCTCCAAACTGGACTTGTTTTTGAGTACACATTCTTTTAAAACTGGTTTCTACAGACTGCAAAGTAATTTTGAAAATCGTGAATTATTTCGATATGAAGCGCCATATATTCATTAGAAAACAAAAACTATCCTAATAGATAATAGTAAAGTATTCAATATTAAAGTATAGTAAAGTAATAGTGGTAAAGTTACAAATATTTGATTGCTTAATCAAGAATTTAGTAAACGCTATAAAAATTTATCAGTTATTCATAATAGACAAGTACACATATAATAAAATGTTTAATGTTTATTGACAGTAATATTTGATATTAACTCCAGATATAGGGCTCTGGTGGGATGTGGGGATACCCTGTACCCAGCTCACAATCGAACATCCTCTAGGGGGTGGCATCTGAAATGAGATGTTCTGGATCTGTGTGTACTATACGTGTATTTACATACAAAGTTTCTTGTGTCTAGCTCTTCTAGTATCTGAGATATACTTAAAAAACCGGGTCAAATAACACCGATTTATCGACAATGTGAAGTAAATTAATCTGCGTATGTCTTCTATTCTTACAAAATCATTACACCCTTCACCCCAGGGTGAAGGTACACAAATATATCATATTGTAGTATATACGTATGTGGCGAACATGGCAGTATGTAATAGGAAAAAGCAAAATCGATGTAAATATTTTGAATATTTGTAATGTATGTATAAGCACTTCCGTCGTGGAGGCTTTTAATGCTCCGATTTCTGCATTTGAATGTCCGCATTCCGTGTTTGATTCCAGGCGCTCTACAGCACATAAATCAAATAGTTGCCGCACAGATTGATGCATTAGCCAGCCCAGAAATTCTCTGTATGTCTGTCTCGCAGTCCGCCTGTCTGCACGGACTGGAGCTGGAGCTGGAGGCTGGCGCGTTGACAACGTGCAACTTTATGACGCCCCAACTTTGGGCGCGATAAGCCCACGCGCCAATGTCCACTGTCCAGCGTCCGACGACGCGTCGACGTGCAACGTGCGTCAAGCCCTGGCCATGAGATGGCACATCAATTAGCACACCTACCTTCAGCTGAAGAGGCAGCCCGTTGTTGGAATCGGGAATCATACTCGGACCGGGGCTGGGACTGGGACTTTGACTGGAACGGGTCATTCATTAAAGCGCTGCTCGTCTGGATGCGACTATCAGCTGGGCTGTGATGAATATATTTTAGCGGAGACAACAACCAGCAACAACAAGACGCGCGGGGGGAGCGGCGGCGGGGGCTGGACTAACAGGAACAAGAGCAGAGCTTATCGCACAAGATGTATTCAAAGTGCATAATGTAAAAGTTGTACGCGAGTGCTCCAGATACTCCACAAGATGCCAACAAGCCACTCGCACTCCCGAGCATAGTATGGGCTGGATGTCCATCTAGCCGATGTTGTTGTTGTTATTGTTGCTGTTATCTCATGTGCTGCGATGCTTATCGTCGAGTTGTAAACGTGAGCTAAAAATACTAACTCCAGCTTCAATTTCTCTCGGCTCTTTGGGCCCGCCATAAAAGTTGCATCAATTAGCCGGGCTCAAAGCTGAAGTTGATCTTTTTTTGTTTTTGTTTTTTTTTTAAATTCTTGTTTTTTTTTGTGTGTTTAACGCTGGGGTTTGGGCCGCTTTTGTTGTTGCTGCCACTAAACTATAACGATAACGAGAAACAATGTTAAACTTAAACATCAACACCTTTTAAGAGCCAGCACCAGGCTCAGCGACGAGAATCGAGAGTCGAGTCTCGAGAGTTGAGAGTCAAGAAACGAGCGACAAGAATCGAGAGACCTGAGATCTGAGACGTGCCCAGACTGAATGTCGACTGCTTCTCCTCAGAGCCATACTCATTCGCATTCTCATTCCCATTTCCCATTCCCAATACACAGTGTCTCATTCCCATTCCCTGTGATATATTAAAATGGATCCGGGATCGGGTTCGGGCTTGGCTTTGGCTTCGGTTTCGGCGCTGGGTCCAGGGCTCGTTTGCGTTCTCGTTTTTTATGGCACAGTTTAGGAGATAACAAATTTTTGTTACAAGCAAATTAAAAGGTTTTTCTTGACGTTTAATGCAATGGCTTTTAAACTGGCAAGGGGCCAGCCCCATCCACCATGCAGCGCATCCTCCGAGCGTCGCCTCGAGCCGGCTTAAAGAATTCACTTTTATCGATTGTTTTTGCTTGCATCGTTTAGTCGATAATTTTGGTAATAAATTTTAAAATAAACAGCGCACGGTTTCGGGCTCGTTTCAGGCCACGGCTTCAACTCGGTTCTGTTCTGCCCTGGAACCCTTTAAGATCTGTCGGCCCGCTTAGTGCGCGTGGCATTAATGCGGTACTACTCGGGCTCTCACTCTGGCTCTGGCTCTGGCTCTGATTTGGATGCGTTGTTGGAGACGCCGCCTTAAATTCCTCGGCCGCATATAAATTCAGAACATCAGATTAAGAAAGTGTTAATGTCGCAGCAATTTCCTTTTATCTCAACATAATTGAGCGATAGAATTTGAATTTAGCTAAAAGCCAAACATAAATTTAACACCCAAAACACAAAACACACTTCAACAAAGGGCCGCCGTCGCAGTCAAAATCGCAGCCACAACTGAATCCATCGCGTCTCCTCCGGCTGCTGGCCTCGTCGGGCTGCTCCATGTGGTGCCCTGGTCCCTCTCTCGCCGCGCAGCATTCGTGCGGGCTATTCAATAGACCCGTCTGCCCCATGCCACATTGTGGCTCAAAAGTGTTCATTGTCACAACACAGGCCAAGTGATTTCTGGGGATCGCCGTCTCATAAATTTGTCACATTGCCCATATTCCGTGTGGAGTCTTCTCGGCTGCGGCTCGCTTTGAGCAGCGCCTGCGCACATTTTAAATCAAAATTATTGAGTTGCCCTTTCGGGGCACTCGCCGTACGGATGTGGCCTGGGCATGCCAACTACTAGGTCAGCTCTGTGACGTAAGCATTTTCCCTTTTTATTGCTATTGAGCTTATGTTTTACAAAAATCAATTTAAATGGTACCAAAAGTCGTGTACGAAAAAATAAATATGGCATGGAAAATTAAAACATGTTATGTTGACAGATTAAAACTATTTTCTATTCTTTAAATATCAATAATTATAATGTTCATTGCATCTATTCATATTTACTTAAACTTATTTATGGCACAGAAATTGAAAAAAAACAGTTTTGGGAAATAATATTATAACATTTAAGCATTTATCAAAAAAGTAGTTTATCTGAGACTCCAGCATTCTAACTTCAGTAATTTTTTATATGTACATATGCTCTTCTTTTCATGTTCGTAAATTATATCTTATGGCATGGTAATGTATTTCACTTTGTTATATTTCATTCTATTATATTCTATGTATATTGCCAAATTATGTTTGTTATAGAACCTCTAGATATTATTAGTTAAAGGGTATTTCAGCTGCGGTGCAATAAGATTGCTGTTGAATATTTGTGGCCTATAGCATAAATAATGTCCACTGTTTAGGAAGATGATATACGGCAATGTTTAGTTTACGATCGGCCTGCCTGTAATTTGAGCATCACAGTTGCTCTCCATGTGTGTGTGTGTGTGTCAAGTGAAAGTCATAGTTCATAGCGCGGTAAATCTATCCATATATAGCGCACCGTAAGCTGCGTCATCCCGTAACCCTTTGCGAACCGAGAGCGGAAGTGGCTAACACGCACACGACGCCTCTCTGGGTCTGCAGCTCTTGAGGTCTTCGGCTCGGCAGCTCTCCACTCTCATCTATGGGCGACGCTTAATGATTAATGAATGAAATCAATTAAGTTTCATTAATGAACAATTTTCGGTAGCTTGGGCACGAAAAAGAGTTGAAGACAAGCAGCTGAGTGTACAGGCTCTCCTATCCTATGCCTCTGCTGCTGCCCTGCCCTCCGGCTCTGGCTCCGGCTCTGGCTCTGGCTCTGGCTTTGAAAATGCCCTTCGTTCGTCTCACCTCAAGTGTCAATAATTTGAATTTCGATTTTCTATCCGTCGTTGTTCCATTTTGGCTACTGTGCTGCAGCAGCGACCCCGTCCGCCCGTCCATCTGTTCATCCGTCCGTCCGTCCATCCGTCCGTCTGCCCGTCTGCGCATCGCCCCGGGCCGCAGAGCTAAGCTGTTGAACAGTTGAATGAACTTCACGGCTGCCTCTCGCAGCTAGGCAAACTCTTTGACTCTCTGCTCGGCTTATATGCAAAATCATCGCGTTTTAAAGCGAAAGCCAAACAACAATAGAGCGCTAAATAATATTTATATCAAAATATATTAAAACGCTCTCATGCCACCCGTGTGGTCTACGTGCCTGAGCCGTTGCCGTCCTCAGTTCGATCAGTATTCTCTTATACCCTTCAAATGGGCATTTGAATTTTGTGTACTTTGTGGACTTTTGATCTGCCTGCATTATGTTATGGATCTTGATAAAACCAGGTAATTATTTCTTGATAAGAGTTCGATTATGCTTTATATAGATTAATGCTTATGAAATTAGATAGTGACTTTAGGAGCTATCAGAATTTGATTACATTTTAATATTGAATCCGAATAATTAGTAGTACCTGTGAGGGTATTACATCTGCCGCGCCCCCGAAGCTGTTCTTGCTTGTAATAAATTTTTTTTTGCAATTCACATTCATTTGCATTCACAATCACATTCACATTTGCTTCATGTGAACGCACTTGGCGCTCGACTTTGGGCTTTGCGCTTTGGCTGGTAATTTAATAACAATTAAAGGCATTCGGTGCATGGCTTTTGAAGCCAATCTCCGTGTTACGCATTAATGAGCACTTAACTTGGTCAAAAAGCCTTGCCAGTGCCTTGCCGCTCCACATACTCTCTGCACCCCCACACGGCACTCACCACACAAGACTCCATCGGCTGGGCAGCGGTTTCAGTTACACTACACGCATCTCCGCATTGATTACATTTTGAACGTTTGCCAATTTGCATTTAATACGCAAAGCACTCGCTTCTCACAGTGTGGCCAAGCTCGCTAACATGCCATTCACTTGGCCACTTGGCTGGCTGGTCACCTGATAACAACAAGGCGTGCGAAACTCATCGATGGGGGCGTGGCATTCTATGGGACACTCAAAACCCAAACTCAATCACGAACTCGGCCCACGCACTGCGCAGGATGTGATTGATGATCATTTGTCACACAGCCAGGCCATCAATTTGCTCAAGGGTTGCGGCGATTGCTCTCTAATGTGCCTCTATGACGGCAGAAGGCAAATGCGGGAGGAAGGGCAGCCAAGTATCAGGTATATTAAGGTAAAGGAAGGCATTCATTTATCCATCTAAACTTGAGTATTGACACACAATCCACTGTAGCACTATGGAACAGAATGATTCTCATATCGTAGGAAAGTGAATTTTGACCACTTTAATTGAGTTATCCAGTTTACCGTTTTGTGTTATCGATAGGTTTCCTGATACCTTCCCCTGAATAGGTTTCAAGCAAAGTAAAATGGATTTTTCTTTTGTATATGCATATTTTGGGGCATAGTGAAAACGTTAGATGCTTCAGTTAGATACATTAATAAAAATCAATAAAGAAGTTTCAAATCAATTTACTTAGAATTTAAATAGTTATAGATGTAGTTTAAAGGTCGGCAGGTGCCAGGTTCGGAATATTTTATACGGCTCTTTTTTTAATGGAATGCAGAGTATTCCTATCTTACTTGTTTTTCAATAAATAATTAATTAAAATTAATTTATTAACTATTATTTTTTGTCCTAATTAGAATACCATGTATTATATCACAGCAGCCCTATCATAATGAAAGGTTAACTTACATCTTTTTCAAGCTTGTTTTCCTTCCAATATAAATTTTTTAAAATCAATATAAATATTTATCTATTAAAAGTTTTACTTTTTGTGTCCAATGCATAAATTAAGATCTTATTTGTCGATCGAAAACTAGCCAGTTGCGAGGGCCGATGGCATACTGATTTGATCCATTGTACATTAAGTATTTGGTTAGTCGAACGGACACGGTCCGGTTCGGTCTGGTCAAGTGTGCATGATTGATGAATTATTTTGTTTTGCGGTGAATCAAAACGACACCATTTTTTTCTCTTCATCTCGTTCACATTTTGATGACATATTTGTGCTGCCCCCACTCCCGCGACCGCGCCAGCTCCCCCCGGCCCGGCTGCCGCATCGTTACCGTCTCCATTACCGCCAACGCCCCACATAAAATTGATACGACGCGACGATGACGCGACGATGAGGCTAACAGTCAGTCAATCGGTTCGGGCTGGAGGCCTCTCTAATTGTCGAAACGCTTGAAAAAGGTTTGGTCAGCTCGTATCATTAAAAAGGATATCAATAGGTGATAACACCGCCGCAACAGCAACAGCAACAACAACAGCAATCGCTTCAAGTAAGCCACAGTTGATTGAATTGTTTTGTCGTTGTCGCCGTTGGCTTTGTTTTTGTATGTTGTCGTTTGTCGTTTGTCGTTTTCCAGCTGTCCGACGAACCAAATTGAATTGTACAACCCAGGGAATAGGGAACAGGGGCCGGGGGCCAGGGCAGGACCAGGGCCGAGGCAGTGGCAGTGGCGGTTGTGGGCCCAGTCTAAGGACGTGCCCAGCAACAGCCACTCAATAGAGAAAAAGTAATTAAGATAAATACGCAACGATAAAAATAAATAAATATAATTGTTTTTCTTCCTCATGTTTTGGTTACGTTTTTGCTTTTGCCTGAGCATTTGACAATCGATTGGCCTGGCCGGGCTAATGGTATGTGATTAATGAATTGATGGAACGGTTATGCCACTGGGGTAGGGGTACCCATAATTGGAAAAGGGTTTACAGGTGCGCTGGCCATTACGCAATGAGTGTCGCATAAATAGTCGAGCATTTCAGCTGACGACTCGTTGCATTTTCTCATGTAATTCGCAACTTATTAAAGCGCAATTTGCTTCAAGTCAAGTCAAGAGCGAACAGAAAACGTGGGTACATTAAGTGGCCACATAATTTTGCTCCATTAACAGCTTTACAAGCAACTCTAAGAGATTGCAGCTCAAGTCCAACCATTACCATAAGTGCTACCATATTTTAGGTAGTCAATGTATTTACCCACCTGATGCATTTTTAATGCTTGCGACCTAACTTACCAAAAATACATAATGAACTTGTACTTAACGATACTCTGTTTACTTTTGGTGTGTCTGTCGATAATGTCAGTAGTTTCAACAGGACTTTGTACTAAGATCTTTATCTCTATCTAGCTGTTTTCACCGTGCTTGTTAAACGGTTATTAATAGAATACAATACAAAGACTACCGATATCGATATCGAACTTTGAGCCCGTTCTGAATTACGTATATAATAATAATAATAATTCACTCTTGAGGTTCTAAATTGAATCATCTTTAGACTGAGCTGTATTTTACTGGGTCTGAACATCTCTTGAAACCTCCAGCTTACATATGAACAGAAAAGCTCTCAAAATGTTGGACATTTTTAGTATAATTAGCAGCTCTCACAGCCAAATACGGCTGTGGATTTACATATTTGTAAATAGTATACGTACAATAGAGTATTGCCTTCACCCACTTTTTTTAGAACCTAAAACGTCACATTTCATGGCGCATTTCCGTTGTTGACGCCATTTTGCACTCAATTGCGACGGTTATATTTTTGTCATTGTAAGTTGTTGTAGTTGTCGTTGAGCCATGATTTTTAATAAAGCCAACTAAAATGTAATTAAAGTTAATTTATGTGCTAATGAAGAAATTACAAAAAAAAAACGGAGAACCAAATAAAATAAAAACTGAAAACAAAAACCGAAAATTAACAAATAAACACGAGGCACACCGCAGCAGACCAAATGAAATGATATCAAATGAAATGAAATGAATATAACGAGCAATATACGTATGCGTGTATATGATTTGCAGGTAGGTGTACGGTGACATTTCGACACAGAGGGGGCAGCGGACGTACGCATTCATTAGCATTTTTTGGGTGACAAAAGTTTCCGGTTCGCCACGGCTATGAACTAATGGGCGACCCGGCCACATAAAAATCACATAACAAAAGACATTTTAATTGAAATTTAAGTTAATTAGTGTGGGTTTCGCTCCCCCTCTCGCGCTCTGCTGTTGGGCGAAATTTACGCTTGGGGAGCAAACTAAGTCCGAGCTGGAGTTCGAGCTTGTAATCGGAGTCTGAGGCTGAGCCGAAAGTGCGCTGCGGTTTCATTAATTGACGCAGACAAATGATGACGTTTGGAGTCGGAAGACTCGTAGAGCATTGGACCCACGGCGTGGACAGAGACTTGTGAGTCTAACGGCAACTGTTTCGGTCCGCTGTAAGTAATGGCAGCCTTGTTAATGAGACACCATTTTTATTACTTTTATTGTTATGCATTTTGAAATTATGATTTAAAGCCGCAAGAATACAATTTATGTATACACAAATATAGATATATTGTCGGGCATATGCACACACATATATCTCGATCTTTCCGGTGTGGAGTGCGTTTTCAGCTCGTTTCTGTATTTTGTTTTCAATGGCATAAATTGTCATTAGATAAAGTTTATGACTCAATTATCGTTAGAGGTTGACAAGTTTTGTTGCCCGTTGCTTTTAATGCTGGCATTGAGCTTGTCCAGTCCCCTCTCTCTACCTGCACACTGGTAGGCCTCTTTCTCGCTCACTCTATTTAATTTCATAATGTCTTTGTTTTTGACTCTGGGGCGTGGCAATTTATTGCTGTGTCTACTTCCAGCACCCCAGCGAACCAACTATCTATCTATCCATCCATTAATCTATCCAATCTTTCCACCTCTCTCTCTGTGTAGGTGTTTTGGAAAGTTGAATTTTTGTCTGGGCAACGAATCTTGTTAAATTATATTGGATTTTTTTTTCGTCAGAGAGTTTAATAATTATTAAAACTTAATAATCCATTTACGTAAGATATTTGTGATGCAAGTGTTTATGTGTTTTAATTATAATTTTATGTACATTGCGCTGGAAAAAATTTGACTCAAGCGCCCAAATCAAATTCAGATAGCTCTTCAATAATGTTGGAAATGCGTTGTTGTTATTCGAGAAGACTTTATTTGACGGGGTGTCCTATCTATAAAATTTTAATTTTTTCAGGTAAACTAATTGAGATTTTTAGCTTAAAAGTCAGTCTTGAACCTAAATGACCTGTACAGCTTGTTCATTTTATTTCTTTTATTTTATCCACATTAGTTGTTGCCTTATAAATATATCTGTAACTTTATTTTTGCTGCCTAATCGAAACATTGAAAACAATTAAGCAATAGTAGACATCTCTGTCATTAAGGTTACATAAAATAAATTTGTCCATTCTGTGTGGCTAAGATCAGTATATGTTATCGAAGAGCATTTAATCTAAGCATCAGAAATAATTCTGAATTAGTTTTACTTAATATTAAAAACTGAAACTATCTTTCGAGATATATTTTGCTCGATTAAATAATGTACAGAATATTTTGTATTTATGATCCAGCCAAATCGGATATTTCTGTCATGTCTTAGTTTCACAACGATTTTAATGTGCCAAAGTTTTTAAATATAAAACCTTTTTTTTGGTGTACTCATTCTAAGAAACGTTGTAATTTCATTAGGAACACTTTCCGCTGTCTTTAATTTTAAAATTCTTTTAACCAGAATTTTGTACTAACTTTACATTTTATTTTCATTGATTATGCAATAATATCAGTCCGTTGTAAAATCAATAATTATGCATACCTGATTTGATCAAATCTAAAAAGAAAATGTTCTTGAACTTCGAAGAGAAAAACTTTCCGTACTGCTGACAGCTTGTACTTGGTTTAAAAACATTTTTCTCTGAGTTTAGGTCGGTGGCTTTTATTACTGTTGTATTGATTGTTTGTTCTGCGAACTGTAATGAGGCTTGTGATCCAAACATGCACATGTGGCTCGTTAGGTGTTGTTCCTTTCATTCTCTAAAATGCTGAAAGCATCAAAGGCATCAGAAACTGAACTGAAAACTTAAAACAAAAAACGGAAGACTGTCGAGTACTGTACAGAAGTGCAGAGGAGAGCATAGAGAGCACGGCATTAACATATTTTAACAGCCAAACGGCATTTGCATAATTTTGGGACATGCCCGTACCGCAACGTAACGCACCCCCCCACCCATCCCCCTCTCCATCCCACATTAGCTGGCCGTTTCGGATTTCTTTTTTTTGTGTGTTTGTTTGTTGACAGCTTTTGTAGGTTCCATTAAAAAGTTCAGAAAACGCTGCAAAATGGCGCGCACTTATGGCAAATTAAACTTTTCCAACATGGCGCTTGGCTCGCTTCCTGTCAGCGCTTTCTGTGCTGTCTCTCGTCCTGGCAGCATCTCGGAGCTGGGCTCTGTGTGTAACTGCAACTGGAGCTGGCTCCATTATGTAACAAATTACTTTGGCAAAGTGCTCGTGTATTCGCTTTTTAAATATGCAAAAAGAGCGCAATTTGCATAAATTTGCCCCAGCATTAAAACAATTTTAACTCGCAACACCAACGCGCACAACAACAGCAACAACAACAAGAGCACAAAAAAAAATAAAATGTTTGCTGGAAAACAACCCAAACCCGCCCCCATCCTCCACTCCAGCAGCCACAACTACTCCTGGGGGGAGGCTGGTTGGGGTAAGTGCGACTGTTGCCTGTTGCTGGAGCGTGGTTGGGTTGTTGGGTGGTGCTTGCTGGGCGGACTTCACCCCGCTTACATGCTTTGGTTTGGTTGTCATCGGTGCCAAATTAACAAATTTACGACAACATCTCCAGCTCAAAAGCGTTGCCAACAGCCAACTGCGTGGACTGCGTGTCGAGCAGGCGCGCCTGGCCGGGAGGGGTGGCCTGTGCGGTGGGGTTTCACATTTGACATGTTTTGCGGTGTGCTTTTGCCCGGGTGGTTGTTTCATCCACCTGCCACGTCGCTGCTCCGTTGCTGTTGCTCTTAATGTGCTTTTGGGCCCGCGCTTTTCAACGGTTCTTTTTAGCCAGCACCCCTCGCCCCCACTCCCCTGTGCTAGGCGTTGCCAAATTAAATATTCCGGCACCATTAGTGTTAAAAGTGTTCACATTAAAAACATTTTGCATTTTTTTCCTTCTTTCTTTAGCACCATTTTTTGCCGTCCGTGAAATGTACAGCAGCAATAGAAATAAACAAAATATCTTATGTCGAAAAAAACGCGACTGGCAGATACCCAGTATTGCGTCAAAAGTATACTTACGTCAAAAGTATGGATATACATTTTAACTTATCTTTTGTTTTTTTAATAAATATTAGCTTTAATCAGGCTTTCTTTAAAAAATTTAATTTATTTTGCATTATTATACTTAAAAATAACTTTAAGTGAATGTTCTATTTAATTACAATACAAAATTATCCGTGATACGAAAATTAGTTATACTGAAAATACTATGTGTCTGCAATTTCCAATTAATATCCGATATCTGAAGTACACCACGTCACGTCTGAATGTGTTTTTCCACTTGGTACAATCACTCGCATAACTACAAAATACCCTCGTTACCCATTGCCATGGGCAGAAATGAGCTTGAAGCTGTCGCAACTTTGTTTTTAAGTACGGTCAAGTTTTAGCCTGGATTTTTTCCATGCTTTGTCCACAGGACACGACAACTTTGTCATTAGTCAGTTGTCGGACGAAATGGGAATAGGGTGCGTGGGGGCGGGAGCTGCAGTAAAGTGCCTCTTAAAAGTTAACTCAAATGGCACTCAATTTGCTATCTACAAGTTAACCATTTGGGTTATATTGTTGACTTTTAGGACTGCGCCGTCAAGTTGGGGTGGGCGATGGTGGGAAATGGGTGAAAAGATGGCGTACCTGCAGGCATTACAGTGTAAAATGTGTAAAAACCTATTTCATTATCTGATCACCTTTAATGTAATGCTTGAATGAGTTACATATGGGGTTTAAGATTAATATATATGATATAGCTAGATTAATTTAAATTTTGTTCGGTATACTCGAGGCTATATTTAAACGTAACTTAAAATGGGTAAGATTTTAGGAATTTTGTCTCTTTATAGGGATAATAAAAATATATAAAAATACAGCAATAAGTCTTCTTAAGCGACGGCAATTCGTACAGTCTGCAACTTGCAGCTCGTTACTGCTGGCTGCCACTGTAATCAGTTCCTGTTGGCTGATTGTTTACGAACATCAGCTGAAAACGGCGTCAAATGGACGGCTGCAAATTAGAAGCCCGGCAGCGCTGGCTAATGATTACGGCTACTCCTCCCGCTGCTGCTCCCGATTCCGATTCCGATTCCAATTCGGTGCATTCGCTGCACATTGATCGAATGTTAATTTGAAAATAAATGAACGTTAATTATACGCTTCGCATTTGGCAGCGGCGACTTCCTCTCGGGTGTGAGAACTGCCGCACTTGCCTGCCTTGCTGCTGCTGCTGCCCTTTGACCCGCGTACGCGTCTGACAAATCATGTCTAGCCTTTTGATGTTATCGCACTCATTAATGCCACAACGAGTGCAGGGCGTGGAGGCGTGGCAGCGACGCCAGCTTAGCATTTGTTGACAGCTGGTAGCACTTGAGCTCTTCTAACAAGGCCAAGACGGAACAAGGCTGTTACTGGTGTTGCTCTCATTTGTTGTTGTTGTCTTTGCGCAGACTCGGCACGTTGACAGCTGCCCGGCTGCGTCAGCGGCTCAGTGCGTCCTGCCACGCACTTAGCCAGGCACAACACACAAGCAGAAATACACACGCACACACACACACACACACACACACACACACACATACGCGCACGCACGTACACACACCTTTCACACCTTTCGACACTGCCGGCTGCAGGTGTGAAGCGGAATTTCCAGTGTGCGTCGCTGGCCGTCGCATCGGCTTATCTAAATTGCTTTTCGAGTATCAATATTTTAGCTCAAGTGTAAATTATAACGCCCGTCTGCGTTTTCAGGATTCGGCGAGGTGGCTCCGAGCCGCAGTTTATTTAGTGCTAGGCCATAGATAAATCTAAAAGCCTTGGCGATCCGACAATCGCCGCCACCAATTAGCCGAGCCGAGCCATTTTGAACGGCATAAATTACGCACGCCAACGTATTCATAATTCTATTTCCGGCACATTAACTCAACCCCGACAAACCACACATTCCCATGCCCATGCCCATAGCCATTCACAGGGGTCAGCCTGCGACTCCAAGCTCCCCCAACCCAGATATAGCCACAACTTTAAGATTTGTCGCTGACACGCGATCCAAGCGGCCAACGGGATGTGCTTCATTAATTGGCGTCCAAGTCATAAAAATCGTTGGCTTTTGTTTGCAGCATCCGAAAACCGAAATCAGGTAAAAGTTGTTAATAAAACGAAAACTAAACTAAATGAAAACAAAATAAAACGAAGAAATAAACAGACTGAAACAAAAAACGAGCTAAAACAGAGTCAAACTGAGCGCATTATAATCAGATTATGAGCACTAATGATCCTTTAATGATCGGCGTTTAGGTCTGGCCCGCAAGATTGGTTTTAAATTGAAAGCCAGACCCAGTCCGGCCATAAAGCGAAATCAAATCGAATCGAATCAAGTCATATCAATTTTAAGCGTAACGTATTTCCCGTGCGCTTCATAAGGCACTTTTCCTGAGGTATGCCCAACTGGCCGTACGCTGCGCAGAAACATATTTCATTACAGATTAAAAGTAAGAACGTTGTCGTCGGGTGTCACCGACCGCGCAATACTCGTTCAGTGTAAAACGAATTTGAAGGGGGCAAATTGGCCAAATTGTTGCAATCTTTAGAGGAGGTCATCAGAAACCCAAAACTGAGGAAGATATGTATATATTCGCTTTGTGCCACGCCGCAAGCGGAACTTTCGAGTCCCTAGCCGATATTACCCTTAAAACATACAAATAATGGGAATATTAAAACTAAAATATATATTTTTAACTTTTTATAAAATTTAAATGAAATGCTTTCAGTGAAAATGTTTTAATAAATATTTCGTCAAGCTCATTATGATCATACAATGGTAATTATTATCTAGCTTGGTTAAAATGTATTTATAATTTTAGGCTGTATTTGTCTATTTTGGACAATTTTTTTTGTAACCATAATTAAGTTAGTTATGAAATAGATACCAATAGTTAGTTAATTAGGTTTAAACACCCTATTTTGAGGAACGACTAGTTTTTTCTTTTTTAAACTTAAAAACATATATTCATTATATATTTATTGCAATTAGTTCAATTAAAAAATGATTAGTTAGAAACACGTTTACTTTCCGATTACAATAAGGTAGATGTAAAGTGGATAAATTAATTGAATCAGAGCGAAGAAATTGAAGCAACGCAAAGATAGTAAATAAAGAATAAAGGGCTTAAAAAACATTTACCATTGTTAAAGAAATACCAAGATACTTGGACAACTCATCTACCAAAGACTGTACATTTTAAATATATTTTATTGCATTATTATATAGTTGGATATTTACATTAAACTATGATATCGTGCTTTATGTATAACGGGAAAAGACTATGGATGTAGTATAGGTTGCAAGTTTAGAACTATATACTAAAGTGTAAATAATAATAATAAAAGGCTAAAATACAGAAATATCAGAAACTAACTGAGGAGTAAGATAGAAACGCAATCTTGCCATGATAATTGAATTGAGTCTCTAATATGACACACTAAAGCTAAACACTGAATCAATCTATAACTCAACATGCTGCAATTTGTATCCGAAATGAGTTGAACGATGTGCATAGTATAAGATATATTGTGCACCTTGATGTTTTAATTGACTTACTGTTGCCCTTGATTTAACTCCTTGAACTTCTTGAACGAACACGGCTTAAATAGCCCATGTTGCGCATTTGTGTTTCTCATTAGCCCGTTCACTCGCTTTGCCTCTCTTTCTGCTTTTTGGACCTCACAGTTTTCATGTTTCATCAATGAAAAGGACGGACGCTCTGGGGCGCCTGAGGGCCATGCCACCGTAAGCGGCTACTGTAAACAGTTGTTGCTGTTGTTGCTGCTCTGGCTAATTATTATCAGATATGCAGCCACATACTGCGCTAGAGAGGGCTAGATCCGAGCGCTTTTCGACCAGACCAGAGACCATTTCCGGTAAGCGCTTTCAGTTCTTTGGTAGCTGGCGCGCAGGCGCGTTAATGAACTTTTAAGCATTGCTACTGTGCATTTGGTAAGGACCAAAGGGCACAGGGACGAGGCGCGAGCGGGGCTCAGAGCTCAGGGACAGGTGTAATTTAATTATGTGCAGCGGCGAGCGGGTGTCCTGGCTGCGTCCAATTTTAATGACACATAAAATTGGTCACTTATGTTCGCCGCAATGAAAACAAAACTGGCCAGGACATGACACAACAGGACATACACATACACACACTCACACGCACGCACACTCACACACGTAGCAAAGCTGCACATGTTGTGCACGAGGCGTTTTCTGTGGCGTCATTGTCCTCGAACTAGATAAACACAAACGTGTCCGTGTCGGAGTCGGAGTCCTAGTCTAAGGCTGAGTCCTTAAAGCCGCTTAGCGCAATAAGCGCACCAGGGTAATGCGAACCTGTTACCGGTCAGCGACGCGGCTCTTTTTCTGTGTTTTTGTTTTTGGTTCAGGTGTTTTCCTGTTTCTGAGTCCGCTCGTCATGTCGTCCTTTTTTCGTTTTTTTTTCTTTTTTTTTGTGTGGCTACACGACAGGCGTTAAAACCATGTATCGCTGACTCGTTTAATTACAGTTACACGTAATAGCGCGCCCGCCGAGCGACCCTCGAGCCGGGGCTTTGTTTGCGTTGGGTTTTGGTTTTGGGTTTCGTTTTTTCTTTCGATTTTCGGCACTTTTCTAGGCCACTTCAGCGGCCGAGCAATATGTTGACCAACATATTTCCGTTTCCAATTATGAATTCTAGTGTTTAACTAACTGTCCTAGGCGAGTCCTTAATCCCATCAACCGTCTGACCACGACCAATATTTACTAACGTATCTTTAAGCAGAGTGCTTTGATAGCTCAATAATTTTGTAAAAGATGCCAAAGAACCAAACAAATTAAATGCCAATTGGGATTATTTTCAAGGAAAATAAATGCTTCTCCCATTACTTGAGATTTCTGTACGATTTGGAATTTGTTTTCGCACAAATGGCAAATTATCAAAATGAAAATGAAATTATTAAAGCATTAAAGTATAGAAATTAATTAAAATATAATCAGCATTACGTGCGCGGAATGGCGTGACAGCAAATTATATTTAATAATAGCGCCATAAAATGTATTTGTTGGGGCGGGGACCGGCTCCTCTGAAAATCAAGACTTCTCCATGATTGCAGTCGTTGAGTCGTTGAGCTGCTAAAATTGCAACTGGACGCAAAATCAACAAACAATTTGGCAACACACATCAACAAAAGTCGGCAAACAATTGCCAAGGCTGCCACGCCCACCGCCCACCGCACAGCTGTCCAAGCGTCCAGTTTGTTGCATGTTGCAGGCAGGCCTCAAATACATATGTACACATATAACAAAAAATACTAATAAGAATGAATAAATGAAAACAAAAAAAAAAATTAATTGCACTTAAATTGTCACTGCCGCAACAACTTTGCTGTTGTCGTTGTTGTTGCTGTTGTGGTTGTTGTTTGTTTATCGTTTTATCGGCTGGCGGCTATTTTATTAGTGCCGTTGCTGTTTGTTGTTGTTGTGCAGTTGCAGTTGTAGTTGTCGTTGGTGCTGCTTTAAACGCAACTAATTAATGGTAATGGGTCATTTTGCATGGCCATTGCATGGACATCGCTTGTTTGTTGATTTTGTAAACATTTTTTATGGACACTGTATGTTTTAGCTATCGATTTTTTATTATATACTCAGGCCGCACGAAACGCTGTGAGTCAATGCAGTTGATCAGCTACTTATATGCATTCTAATATCAATTGTAAACTACAGAGTTCAATTTATAAAATATATAAACTTTGAATAGCACTTCGGTAGCCCCATATTCTAACTGATATATGATAATGTCCAAGAATTTTCTAAGACCAGAAAAAAATTATAAATTAAAGGTTCTATGTACTGGATATTACAATCAATATCGAATCCATTTAACTCGAATCTTGATTCGCAAGATATTGTGGGGATATTTATTTAATTGTCTTTGTAAATTAATTAACTTGCTTGAAAGTATATATATAATGCTAAAAATAAAATATTCATTTTATTTATCATTTATTTTTTTTAATTTATGAAAGTTGCTTTATTATTTGCCATATCTAACTACGAATCTAAGCTTTTACTCAATATTTATTTTAAACGACACTCGAGAAGGCCTTAAAAATTTAATAGACTTGCTGATTATGACTTTAATCTCTTGCGGCGAATTCAGACAAAAGCCAGGCAGTTGATAAATGTATTTTCTACGAGCAATCTGATGTTTTTCGGGACTAATTTATCCAGCTTGTCTGCAGTTGCTTCAAATCAACAAACTGTAGCTGCACGGTCACATCTTCCGGCTGCCTCTGATGCTTAATCCTTGCCACGTACTCTCATCTAATTGTATAAAAGTGTTTCCGTTACGTACGCCATTTTCACACAGCCACACGAACTCGCAAGCACGCAGAGAGCAAGAAACTGCTGAGTCCTCGCTCGGTTGCCAGAGTGAGATAGACTATGCGCACTCCGTCTCCGTCGCTGTATATTCGAGTGTGTATGCGTGTTTGTACAAACTTCAAGTCAAAGTATCTAAACGCACAGTTTTTCTGTATCCAAAACTGCATTAAATGCCATAAAATAACTTTTAAAATGCTTTTTACTTAACATCCTGCAAGCGTACCGGGCAAAGCGGCCCAGAGAAGAGCAGCGACGCCAACGCCAACGCGAACGTCAACGTCAACGTCAATGCCAACGTTAACGCCAGACGCGTGAGGTGTCAAAATTGTAATGGCAAGCAGCCAACCACCCACAGGGAACTCGCCGAGGCCGAGCGAATTCCTTTGCACACCCACGTCTCTGCAAGCAGAGCGAAACAGAGACACAGAGAAATACAGAGCGAGACGCCGACTTCGATCGCAAGGGAGGAAGAGAGACAGCGACGGCTGGTGAGCGGGGCGCGCGGTCGCCATAAAGATTAATTAACAATTTGCTGTAAAAAGGCAGCCAAGCGTTTTTTGTTGTTTGCTTGCGCGCTGCTTACGTGTGTGTTTTTTTTGTTTTTTTTTTTTTTTGGCACTCGTCAACATCGCCGTCGCTGCTGCTTATTGGTGCGAAAGTTCAACTAGCGATTGATGCGTGCGCCAGAGCGAGACGGCTCGTCTGTCACCCGGCCGCGCCACAGAGAGAGTGCGAGCAAGCGAGCTAGTGAGCAAGGCAGCGCCGCTCTCACGCTGGCTGGACCAAAATTATCGACAGCGGAAGTTAACACACTTTAAATCAATTAGAAAATAAAAGGCGGAGTTTAAACGAGGCAGCTTAGCAGACAAAGACGACGACGTCGACAACCACCGCGAGCAGCGCTCGCGGCGCTCGCAGCGTTTGCAGCAGCACTGCCCAGGCCTCAGTCCAAGGGCCTGGGCTGGCCCCAACCACAGCGCCAGAGTCCGGGTTAAGTGACATGCGTGCGCAGAGTTGTTGTCTTTCGATTTGCCTGCCGACTGGTTTCCAGTTCCCCCGCCCTCCTCTGCCCGTTCTGCTGAGCGTGACTGTGGTGAGTTTCTGTTGCTGTGTCTCTGATTTTTATGGCAAATCTCTTTCTCTTGCCTTTGCCTCTGGCTGCGATTATAATTTGTAATTTAAGCGCAGCGTTCGAAGAGCTGGCGGTGGGTGGGTTTCGCAGGTGGAGTGGAGAAGGAGATGGAGACGGGGCACAACGGTAGCCAAGTGGCTGCATAGCTTTGGGCCTAGGTCGCACCCGTTCCTAGGTCAGCTGTGTGACAAAACTGTGGGTCAACAAAAACAATGAGATTGCATTTTGTGACTCGTTTCTCTCACTCAATGAATGGATGAATGAATGGACACATGACTGAATAAGACCCGCTGTCTGGCTAGCCATATCAATGTGCGTCTCTAGGTCTGTTTCTATTCAGAAACAAGTTACAAATTTGGTAATGCTCCTCAAGTGAACGTATCAAAGCTGCTTAAGAAAACCCTCGAAAACATGGGAATCCCACGCAACGCACAGAAAATCTGTACACTCAGAAAAATGCAAGAATAGAACTTCAATTATGTAAAATAATTCGCTTTGCGGTCTTAACTCGTTGCAAAAATATTGGCCGTAAATCGAAACAGAAAATTTAATTATACTTAAATATTTGTCAAACTAAAAGTTTTTTCTGACATATTCGTTTTAAAACATAATCAATGCTGTATAATAGAAAACATACTTCAGTTTAAACTTATTTAAAACATAAAAAAAGCAATCAAGAAAATGTTCGCTGTTAATGAGGCCGCTAAGCAAAGATGCCGTTAATAGAGACAGCCGTAAAGCGAGGTATCGGTGTGTTCCCAAAATCTGGCCAATGTGAAAACTCTTAATTGAAAATCAAAATTCGTACTTTCAAAGGTTTCTTAATTTGAAAAATTGCTAATTATAAGACTCAAATATAGTACATTTGAACGCGTGTAATATGTGTTTTATACTTAACTCAATCGCTTAAGAAATCAAGTAATCAAGAAATCAACGAATTCTTGAAATTTGAAATACAAGAAGATTTCCAATGGTGCTTTTCTCTGAGTGTAGAGTATTTCAAGTATTGCTATATTGGGATACTGAAATGAATAACTTGAGAGCTGTGCTGGTCAACGTTGGAGTTCAAGAGATCGCATTGACTCGATGGTTAACTCGTGTTAGTTAATTAGAGAGTCTCGCATTTGAATTATATCCAGCTCCAGGCAACCCTATATTATGGAAATTTGCACCCTCTTCGCCGCCTTTCGCTGCGCTTTCAATTTGCGCATTGTGACAAATTTCTTGTGACATTTGACTAGCAGCTCGGCAATGGCAATTGACTGACCGCCAGACAAAGGCGTGGCATTATTAACGCTTAGCTGGTTTTGCTGATTAAGCGTCAAAACTTTGCGGTCAGCGTCGAGGATGAACAAGGAGAAGAAGGAAAGATGATGGAAAAGAAGTTGACATAGGAGCAGAGCAACAAAAATAAGAACAAAAGTCGCCGCAATGTCTCGAAAAGTTAGAAGAACCTGAAACAACATTCGCCTGCGTATCGAAATGGAATTGTTGAACATTCCCAAGTAGGTGGATCGAAAATGCGCAACGACTTGGATATGTCCAGTTTATTTTTGGGCACTTTTTTGTCTTTAAATTCAAAAAATAAATTATTTAAAGAAGTAATTAACACGGTGGGCACAAGCAAATGCGAATTATTTTCGATTCTATATAGGATCTAGTTGAGACGATCCTTAATTATTTAGATCTGGCTCACAGCTGCCTCCCTTTGTTGGCAAAGAAAATAGTCCCGCCCGAGGCAAAGGAAATCGGGAAAAAGCTTACTATGCAAGTCCAAAATAATTGCGGGGCATCTAATATTTGTTAGGGTACTTTACACCTAGTGTATCTCCAAGTCGAACACTCTCGCCTATAACATTTGACTTGTTATTTTAGTGTTATTTTTTTTTGCTGGCGTCATCGTCTCAACAGTCCCCGAAATTGTTGTTGTTGCTTTTATATGGCTTTTTAAAGTATTAAACTAAGTAGTCTGTCCGTCTTTCTGCTTGTCAGTTACATTTTTTTCCAGCGCTCGACTCTCGCCTCGCATTTTCTGCGTCTTTTTGGTTAATTGGCTAAAAATTTTCTACCAAATTACTTTAATTATGACAGTTACACAGACCTCTTTATAAGTATATAAAAATGTATAAATGTATATAAGTATACATAAACATATATATATATAAATGCGGGCTTTTTTCTTGGCTATTTAGTTGCGCTTATTGCTTTGGCCCGTCTTTATCTGTCATTCCCCATTCCCCAATTCACTGGCTGTCATCTTTCAGATGCTGTTGTTGCTGCCGCTGCAGCATTACAAAATGTGTTAAATAATTGCTAATATTATTGTTAAAACGCGTAGCTGGAGGTACTGTCTCGAACAGTGGGTCAATCAATAGACTTGCCAATCATTATCTCTGTGCCACAAGCGCTGATTTCGTAATAACCATATAAATTCGGGTGCAAGCGATCATTTTCTTCGTTTTCTTTCTTAGAAATCGGTAATTGCTTTATATTTAAATCGTAAAGATAGAACGGAAGTGAGAGAGCGTGAGCGTTTAATTCTGAGTGTTTCTAAAAAGTTGTTCTTTGATCAGCTGCATTTAAACTAATCTTTAATGCCCAGCTTAGAATATCCTGCACATGCGCCAACTGAGAGAATAATTAATACCTTAAAGTGAAAACAAAAGCGGTGTCGAATAATTTATTTTCTTGCTACAATGCTCTTTCATGAAGTGAAAAGAGTATATTGGTTTTGTGCAATGTCTATCTTGCTGTACTTCTGTGCAAATTATCATATTCATAGCTTCAGAACTGAGAGATTAGTTTGTAAAGACACAGACAGACGTACATGGATCGACTCAGCTATTGATACTAATCAGGAAAGAATGCGCTTAATGGGGCTGGGACTACCTTCTTTTAAGCCTTACAAAGTAAACACGAACGCAGTTTAAAAAATCCACCCTATAGTTTGGATATAGTACAACTGACTGAAGCTTAAACATAAGAACTGTAAAGTCTCAACGATAATGTGTACATATATAAATAGTATTTACATATTCTATAGAGAAGGGAAGTGCTAGAGTGAATCAGACTGGTATACAGATATAACCATTAGTGTAATTTTCTGATTCAATTGAATTCGATTTAATATTCGAAAATTCCCTAGCAAATTACATTTTAAAAGCTATTCAATTTTATCTACATACTCTATTCATAAATAAGGGGGTAATCAAAAAGAAATGCGTTTGCCTAACAATTAAAAGCTGATTTTTAATAACTAGCTGAATTGCAATTAAGTACTTAAACAGTTTAGTTTCTGCTTCAGACGCTGATTTCGCGTATAAGCGGAATACGGGTGAGCACACACACACACATGTATATCTATATATATATATTTATATATCGCATATAGTACACATATCTCTGTAAATCCGCGATTGAGGCATTGCATAAGCCGCGGCAGTGTTTTAATTGCTGCAGCAAACATGTTGCATGCCGCACGAATTGGCCGCTTGGTGAATGGCGGATTGCGTGCGAGGCGGGTGGGGGTTGGGGGGTGGGGTGGGCAGGTTTTATGTGTGTTTTGTGGCCAAAAAATTGAAGCGTACTTCCGCGTAGCGAGTGAGCGATAAGCGAAATTGAAACGTTTTTTACTTTTTTCTGTTTATGCAGTCAGTGTGGCACGGGAGCAGCGTGAACAAATTAAAATTACGCATACGCCGCTTTGTACCGACAGCAGTTGTTGTAAAAAGCGAACAACTTCGAACTGCAAACTGAACAACTCGAACGCATTGCAAACGCCATGCTTGGCCGAGCGCAAAACATTAATAAATACCTGCGGTTTAATTCAAAATAATTTGTTTAAACATTTCCTTTTGTTTAACACTGCCCGTTGCCAATTACCCGTTGTGACGTGCACCACAACATTCTCAGACGCTCGCACCGTCCCCACCCCCAGTTTTAATTGCAGCCACACACATCTATATTATGCACTTACTGGGAAGCTGGCATTGTTCAACGGAATGCAATACATAAGTTGCACGATGAGCGATATACATCGCCAAATCGAATTGCTAATTGGCGGCGGGACACGTGTGCCCGCCCAAGGTCAGCCGGGGAGAATGCACCTAGGGTAGTAGCTGCAGTAAGTGGGCGGTAAGCGAATTGAGTTAGCTTTCACACGCACACGCCCCAGGTACACAAAACCTTCACAGCGCGCGCATCGCGTCGAGCGAAAGCTCACGCACACACATACACACATACACACAGACACACACACTCACACAGACGGGCGGAGATCACACGCTCACACATTTAGGCTAATCTATTGCGTTGAGTCATTTCGCTGCAAGTGCATTTAATGTCATTTAGAGTGAAATAATGTTAATCGCATGTCCAATTTAATGACACACCGCTCACGGCTCGCAGCGATTTGCATGCATTTGGCTGGAGATCGGCAAATAAAAGCAAGAAATAACTGAAAAACATACAAGTAAGAACATTGCAGTCGGGTGTAACCGGCTGCGCCATACTCGTGCACGGCATAATAACAGCTCAAAACGTACATGAATATTGTTGTTATTTTGGAAAAATATCACAAATATATTTGTGATTTGTTGGGGCGGGAGTGGGCGTGCTCATCCGAAAACTACCTGCCAAATTTGGCAACTCTAGCTCTAAAATTGTGGAACATAGGGATTTTAGCTATATAGATTTTACTATAATTTTTATGTTTAATTTAAACGTAAAATATCTGCTGCGAATATTCATTAATTTGTTTGGATATACATTTTCAGAAGAACTAAAATCAAAAATTGTTTATTATTTATTTTTATATATTAAAAATTTCAGACGCACATCGCACAATCCCAATATACCCTGTTCACTTCGTGAAAAGGTATCAAAGCACGCCGAACAGGCACTACGAAGTGGGAATACCCTTTCGGCAACATTGAACTCAACGCTTTGGAGCAGCTGTGATGCCCGCGTGGTGGATGAGGGAAAAACTTTAATTAAATTGCCGCGCGCATTGAAATTGAATTGAAAATCGTTTTTGTTGCGCTTTTTTATGTCATGATTAGCGCGACTCTTTGCCAACGGCCCCGCCAACAAGATCTGTTTTGACTTTGCGCAAATAAGCATTAAATCTCGCAGTTTGGCCGGCCAATGCCGATCGCCATATCTGAAGAATCGCGAATGGAGAATCCAGAACCGAGACACAAGCCGAAACCGAAACTGAAACCGAAACCAAATCTGAAAACCCAAACCCGAAAGCAGCTCCATTGCCATGGAAATGTGGACCGAGCCGTGGCTGGAGTTGGAATTGGAGCTAAAGTTGGCCGCAGCTTGTTGCGCTTTGATGTTCGGCGTGTTCTCTCTCTCTCTCTTTCTCTCGGGCGGTTCTCATTTGAATTTTTATGCATTTTGACAAGGCTTGAAGCGGCGTGTGGCCAACGCCGTTGTTGTTGTTGTTGTCGGTGGTGTTGTCATTGCTGGTTGTTTTGCCAGTTTATAGAACGTTTCATTTGTCTCAATCAACAATCGAAATGAATGTTTTGGCTGCGCGCTTTGATCTTTGCCTGAACATGGTTTTTCAATTCTCGAACATAACTTTTTATGGCTCTATTCGTTGCGCTCTTTCACACTCTATCTGTCTTTGTCTACAGCACATTAGATTGCAGTTAAGCTGAATAATGCAGTGCGCTAATTAGTTTGCCATTTGCTGATTTGTTGCATGTTGCTTGTTCGTCGTTTCTCGCTTTTGGCGTTCCCACGAATGCGAAACGCGTCCACTTCGCCAATCCAATCAAAAGCAAAAGCGAGTGTCACATTTTACTTAAGGCTCAAACATTAAAGATGACAAAAAGCCAACAAGTTCGCTTTGCACTTAAGAGATCTGATAAAAAGGGAGCAGCATTTCAACCACATCCACATCTTCGGCTCCTGCTCCTGCGCCTGCGCCTGCGCCTGCTCCTGCTGCTCCTTGTTCTTCTTCGCTTCTTTCTCATTGCACTCGTCACGTGAGTTTTAGCGCAAAATGCTTTGAACGATTGAATGCATCGCCGATGCGCAGAAACGAGTACCCAGAGTTAAGTCCCCGTCGCAGGCCAGACTCAAGACCCCAGCCTCAAGAGTTTGTCCTCATCTTGCGTCTGGGCACCACTCAAAAGAAGTGTCACACACAATCCGCTTGCATTTTGGCATTTGTCAACTTTCATGCGCTGCGCTGCGCATGCGCAACAACAACATCAACAGCAGCAGCAACAACAACAACAACAACAACTAAAACAGTGGCGGCATCGACTGTATAAGCCGCTTCTGGCTCCGGTTCTGGTTCTCCGGCTCAGAGCTGCGGGCGCTGCTCACTTTTGTGTCCTTTATCTAAAATGCTTTTTGCGTAAATTGCGTATTGAGTTTAAATTAAATTTGCCAAGATTAAGATAACGAATTGCAGTTTGAGCTCACAGCAGCAGCAGCCGCTGCGTCGGGATTGGGAACGGCTGCTGCCGCTGCCGCTGCCGCTGCTGCTGCTGCTGCAGTGCGTCGCGGCTTTTAGCTGCATTGCTGCGCATTGGCGCGTAACCAAAAAGGTGTCTTAAACGTTTTTTTCCAACAGCCACCGCGGGACAGACAGGGGCACAGGTACAGGTACAGGTAAGTAGCTGCAGCGACGGCGTTCACTCTGCGGTCGGTTTAGAAGAGATCGATGGGAAAAGCGCATGCGGCAAACGAGTGCGAATGAGTTCAAAGTGAGTGCGTTTGAGGAGTTGTGTAAGTTACTCATGCCCATGATTTATAGTTGTGCCTAACACACATTCATGAGTGTTTTAAACAATAAATTGTGTTCACTTTCGATTCATTGCATTCACTTAATGAGTGCTACTTGGAGTGCATTGCAAATATGTGTTCACCTAACCAAACCATTTTATTTTTGACTTTCGTAGTTTATACAAATGAATGAGGTTTTAATCTTAAGACTAATCCAATTTGGCCATGAAAGACTGCTCTAGTCGGGAGATTCTGACTAGGAGATACCCTGATGCATACATTTATTCGAACTTCTAAGTTTATTCGATATTAAGTAGCTTGATATATGTATGTTTTATGAGAATATACTATCTTAATGAAAAAACCTGTCTTAATATCGATATTTATTTATTTATTCTTTTTAAATATTCAAAAATTAATTGAATTTAAAATCTTCTATTTACAATTTAAAAGTTCTAGTGATTTTACGATTGATATAATAACTAACATTAATTGATAATTATACCTTTTTTGCTATATTCGCTTCACGATTTGAACCAATATATATAAAAAAATTGTTTAAAGGTAAAATATCTTCTGCAGATATTCATTAATTTATTTGGATATACATTTTCAAAAGTACTAAAGCTAAACATTTGTTTTTTAAATATAGTTCTGTTCGGGCACAGCTGTTTATAATCAAATTAATTGTTCTTGGCAACAGGTTCGGTTCAAGAACCGCTTCATAATTTTAACATTTTTGAAGACCTGCGTTCGAATCGGTTCTGTTCAAATCGGGTGTGCAGTCTGGGTACTTACGTATGTATGTGTGAAATCTATATATGGCTATCTTCTTAATTAGTGTTCTTAGCCGCATTTGGTATTTAACATTGTAAAATGTGGTTCTCATTTCATAAATTTTGAGTGCTCTTAGCCTTAAACAGTGATATTGCTGGCAGACATTTGAATCTGGTTTGGTTGGGCTATTAGGTTATTCGTGGGTCCACTCATACTGCATTCAGATCAATTAGTTGCCACAACCTGTCACATTTGAGGCAGCCATTCAGTGGCTACTGCAGCAGATGTTTCACTACTGCGCACACACACACCTCACACACACACACACACACACACACACACCTCAAGACAAGGCGCTCCTTTCAATTACTGTGACCCTGTTGTTGGGCTCTGCTCTGGCGGCTACTTGAGTTTTGTGCGCATTCATTGGATACATTTCCTACGCGGCGCAACGCACTTCCTTTAGTGGGGCTTGTTTATTTACCTATATAGACCAAGAGCGAGTGTGTGCGAGTGTGTGTGTGTGTGTGTGTGTGTGCAATGTTAACGTGTCAAATGTCTCAAAACACTAATCCCCTAAGCAGCTTAAAGATCGCGATGCGTTGCGCTGCGACTTAAACGTGGCTGGAAGGAAGAGTCTGAAGACGGCGACGGTGGATGGAGGATGGTGGATGGTGGATGGTGGATGGCAGGGGACAAGGGGAGGGTGAGCTGTGGCAGCTGATGGTAAACTGTTGCCTGAGTGTCTGCTTGACCGAAGCGATCGTCAGCTTGGCAGTTTATCAGTTTGTCAGTTTGCCCGTTAGTCAGTTAGTCAGTTAGTCAGATTGTCAGATCGTCAATTTTCTACACGTTCATTCATCAGTTGGATGTCTGGTCTCTGGCTTTTGGGTTTTCTTTTTTCCGCTGTTTTGCTTTCTCTTAACAGTTTTACACGACGGCTCGTTGATCTCTTTATTGATATCACTTTTGATTTTCTGTCGTTCGATTTGATAAGTTGTCAGAAATCATAACAGGCCGTAAGTAAGCCAGCAAGTAAGTAGCCCCCGGCTCGCGATTTATAAAAATTGTTGGTAATTGAAAAATGATTTCTAATATGCACGAAATTAATCACATTTTGGATTTGCTGCCTCGCATCGCCTCGCACGGCATTGATCGCTACTTTGAGCGACAGTTTACACAGTAGCCGGACAGGACGGTCGGGAGGGGTAGGGAGGGGAGGGGAGGGCTGGAGGGGCTCAGCTCGGTGTCGAGTGCTATTTTGCAGCCACCGTCTCTGCCGTGCGGGGCATTTTTGTGTGCTTAACGCTTAACTGTTTGTGTCTTGGCTGGAAAATTAACTCGCTCATTGGTGTCTGTCAATTGAAATGTCAGAAACGATTTATAATTTCTGTTTCTTTGCGCGCTGCTGCTGCTATAAGTTGTTTATGTATTTTTTTATTTTTATTTTTGTTGTGATTGCAACAAGTTTATTAAAATGCTTGGCTAGGGTAGCACTCGTTGCCCGGGGCAGTGGGGCAGCGGTCCCCGGTCTGGGGGTTGGACCGAAGCCACAACCGGGCGCAACTTTAGCGAAAACATAATGCTGATAATTGCAAAGAAGAAAACCGTCAACTCGATTTTGCATTTATGATTTATTTACTGCGTTTGGCTTACACTGAACCAAATCAATTGCTATTTAATTTGATTTTTTACTTCAATATATGTTTTATTATACGTTAATTATTTTTATATTGTATGCTTAAGCTAAGATAAGATGTTATTTCCCTCCAGTTTAATAAATAAAATAGTTCACTTGCAACAAAACAACCTAAATAAATTATTTATTTGCAGAACATTAACAGTCATTTAAGAGATTTTTTAATCAATCGACTCGGGCTTTATTTCGTTTACTATTCTTCAGTAATAATATTCAGAGTGATGCTCAAGCTCTAAATTTTGCTCAGTGCAAGCAAGTCCAGGAAAAAGAGGAGGAAAGAGAGAGCGCGCGAGAAGCAGAAAGAGAGACTGGGAGATCATTAAGCAAACGTCGGGACTGTTGTCAGGCTTGACACTTTAGCATACAAACGACATATGAAATGGCTTAACGAATATTGACAGCCTGCCTAAAAGTGGCCATTTGAAGAGCGCAAGACGCAGATTCGTATTCAGAGATACAGATACAGATTCCGATTGCGGATGCACGCAGCATACACAGCGAATTACAATCAGGCAGCTTAAGAGCTGCCCGAGGGGGAGGGGATGGGGACGAGGCGCGAAACTGGCGGTTTGTGGCGCAAAATGTGTTACCGTGTTAATGCCAGCGCTCAATTATGGCCAGCGATAAAATCGATTGGTTCATTTAAATTGGTTGCTTCGAAAGCTGCAACGCAAAGTATGCAACGCTTTTGCGAGGCGGACAGCGAGAGAGAAAAATGAAAAAAGTGATATTAGTTGTGCAGATCATATTTATATTTAACAAAGCTTGATTACTTTATTTTATTTTCACCAACAAAGTTATATTGCCCGATAGTAGATACGTTAAATAGTAATTGTACATATTTTACAGCTTCATTTTAAATAAACAAATCAATTAATTTGTTGAATGTTCAATTGGGAAGAATGTGACAAACTAAGATTCGAACCAAATCCTCTGTTCATGGATTTGGAAAACCAGGTTTGAACCGCGAACCAAACCACGTATAACATTTTTATACCCTGTGTACAGCTCTAATGATTTCCTTAAAGACCGAAGATATTACGATTACGCTAACTTCCGAGTTTGATATTTTGTGTATAATATTTTGTGGTACTTCAGTTGATTAAAAAAAATTATTGGCGTCCGATCACACACAGGAATAAAAGACAAAGTAGATGAAGAAAATAACATTTGTCCCTTTCTTTCTAATTCTGGGTCACTTTTATGTTTTCTGACTCACGTATGCTACTTGACCCATTTGCAGATTTAAAAAACATATACGTTTTTTAATAATTTAAATTACAACAATTTTGAGTATTGTATACTGAGGAACTTTAGTACGCTTATTTGCCGAGAGTGGGTCTTGAACTTCGGTCTTCATAATCAGAATTTACTAAAATTGTTCCTTTTTAACCGAAAATAAAGCTTTTCTCAAAATTGCGTCAATCAGGAGAAACTCTTTACCTATTTATGCAAATAGATAGTTTTACATTCGAGTGAGTCAATTAGAATATGATATACATTTGCAGTGGCTGCGGAAGAAGCGGACAACGTAGTGTAAGCTAAGTGTTATCCATATGTTTGTTAGTTTGATTGCATCAGCAGCAGATACAGTTGGGAACCCATCAACAACTGGCTACGACGACCACATTAACATTACCAACAACAACAGCAGCAGCAGCAGCAGCACCAGGGTTAAGCAAGTCCCAGCACAAATTTAGCATCGCCGTAATTATGACTTGTGGTGCGGCAATTGTGGCAAAAGTATCTCATAGATGCGCGCGCGTTAGTAAACTGGTGTAAAATGTTATGCAAACAATTTACAAACAATTGTGGGCGGGGACGCGGGGTAACGAAGAGGCAGCAACAATTGCATTTACATTTGTATTGTTGCAGCAGTTCGCATCAGCGATTGATGCAAAAGCCGCAAGCTGCAAAATTAACAGTAAATTAAGCGCTTTCCTTGGGCCACCGGTCGCAGCTTAATTAGTTACAATAGATTAAATTTCAAAGGAATTCTGCAACCGCAGCAGCATCAAGAACAGCAACTGGAACAGCGGCAACAACTGCTGCAAGGCCGTCCTCTCCTTGGCCTGCACACATGTAAGTACGACTATGACTAATTAAGAGCGCTTGCGTCCACAAGCACATCAACAATCACATCCAGAACTGGGCACAGGCCGCAGCCACAGTCGCAGTCGCTCCCGCTCCGCTCATTAGCGGAGCGCACAGTTTTGCACCGCTGCAAACTGACAGCAGAGAGTTGAGAAAAGGCAGCGCTGAGCGAACTTTAGGCGGCCCTGACCATTGCCTTGGTCGTCTGCCAGCTGGATGCCAGGTCCGAGCTGAGCTGTGCCTTGCATCAACTCCAAACTGGAGTGGAATCGAGTGGTGTGGAGAGTGAATTAAATTGCGGTGGCGTCAGTTCATTACAGGTGGTTGACTTTTATGCGCTGTTCGCTTCTCGCTTCTCGTGAACTGCGCCCCAACGTCGCCTCGCCTCGCGTCGCGTCGCGTCACGTCGCGTTCTATTGCGTTGCGGCGTTGGCTTGTTAAAGTCTTGGCTCGGTTTTTCTTTTTGCCTGGTTTTTTTGTGAAAAATTTACGAAGCGTTAACGAAGCATTAAAGCGCGCATTTAACAAATTTACTTAAAACTGCATAAATTTTCAGACTACAGCGGAAGTTGCCAGCGTCGTCGTCGGCGTCGGCGTCGTCGTCGTCGTCGTCATCGCCGTCGTCGTCGCCGTCGTCGCTTTGCGTCGTTTTGCGCATGCGCAGCCGTCGCCACAGTTGGAAAAGCGTGTAGTCAGCTCAGTCAGCCGCCCCATCGTCATTTTCACGTCTTGCCAATTTTGTCGGTGAGCCTCAGGTGCACAGATTGCATGTCAGCCAGCTTTGTAGATCATTTGTGTGTTTTTGTCCACAACTAATTCAGTCGATTAGTCAAGACTTTTGGCTAATTTAACGATCTTTTACTGGGGCAAAGCCAATAGATTGTCGGGTTCGAGTACCAAAATATATAATTATGTGATCAATTTATTTATGCTGCCACTAAAATTAATGTGTTAAAGATTCTTAAAAAGACCTATTTCGTCTAATTAATGAAGTCGTAAATACAGTTAATTACTTAAGCGAAGACATAATGCTGATAATTGCAAAGAAGAAATCCGTCAACTTGATTTTGTATTTATGATTTATTTACTGAGTTTGACTAACACTGAACCAAATGAATTGCCATTCGAATAAAGTTTTTTCTTTTTAATTTATTATTTAATATATATCCAATGTTTTATTATAGTATCTAATAGTTTATTAGAATATATAGAATATAGTGAATGGAATGGTAATATATCAAAATATTCCAAGATCATTAGCAATGATTGTACACTAGCTCAGATTAGATATCTAGATAAAGCTTTGTATCTCACGGACTGTTCACAGATCTTTCAAAAATTATGCATAATTACAAAATGGGATCTCTGATTACAAGCTGAACCATCTATTTAACTAGCTGCTTATCTGAAAACAAATGTTAATATGCATACGAAATAAGTGTGTGTGTGTGTGTGTGCTGTACATGTTAGTGTGCCTTTATAATTTGGCTATGTGATTAATTGTCTAGCGAGAGAGGCAAAAGTTCGCTGAGGCGGAAAAAATGAGCAGCGAGCAAATATGTATGTAATAAAAAAATTTAAATGCGCCCAAGAAACTACAACGGTTCGTTACACGTTAAATGCTGTTGCTAAAAACTAATTTATAGGGTCGAGAGCTAAAGAACGAGTGTTCGCAGCGCTGGCAGTTAGATAAACGAGAAACCGAAAAACCCAAGTCTGTAGCCGAGAAACTGTGCTCGCTGCTTACCGCTCATTACATCAACTGAAGCGCGTCTATTATTACCACATTATTCAAATTTGACTGGTTGGTTAGCTGGTTACCGGGGCAGTGGCCGGTGGCCGGTGGCCGGTTGGTGGCTGGTGGCGCTGTATTAGGTGAAAAGTGGAATTTGTGAATGATTTATTGTAATTTGGTTTAAGAGTTATGTTCACACTATCCCCGCGACCCGGCCGAGCATTGCATTTAATCTAATCTTCACATTTTTGGGGGCGAACTGCGGCTGCCACACTGCGTGGGCGTGGATCCCGTCCCTGCCCCCGGCATCGTCTGCGGCTCTCTCGAAGCTGCTTGCCATATGCAAATTAATGACAAAATAAGGTGTGTGTTTTGCAGTGGCCTCCGCAGCGCGTTAATGAGCCATTTTCGGCTGGTTGGGGGTGTGGTAATGTGGCATGTATGAGAGGTATGGCCACGGCTATGGCCAGAAGGGGGCAGAGAGCGTAGCTCATCAAGCGACGGCCCCTTATCTAGGCAGCGAACTCAAATTGGGTGTGAGAATAAATTTCTCAGTTTTATGAGTCGCTCGCTTCGGCGTTAATAATGGGCACTCAATTGGTTTTCGAGAAGAAGAAACTGCCTGGACTATAGACTAGAGACTGGCGAATGGAGAATGGAGATCTGAGACCAGAGACCGGAGACCCGAAACACCGTCCCAGTCGTTTCTATGGTTTGTGGCCGTTAGATGTTTTATTCAAGATTAATTGTTAATTTTTATTGCTGGTCTCATTTTCGTTTGGCGTTGGCCAAGAAATTAAGTTGAGTTTAAGTAGTTTCGGCATTTCGTTGCTTCTCGGGGCGAACGAACGGAAATGTTATCGCCCAATAAAGTACCATAATTTGTAGTCATAAATCTTTTAATCTAAACACCAAATAAAATACAATATCGGTACAATAAACGCGAAGACGCGCTCAGATGCGCAGAGTAGATATAAAAACTACGATTTTAACAATGCACTCTCCAATCTGTTCCATTGGACACAATTAAGCGCTTTGGTTGGGTGCGCCCGACTAAGAGATACCCTGCTCCTATGCATTCTTCAGCTTCTGTGCCTCGTAAGTTTGTTTAATTTTAGGGGTAACAGAAGGTTTCAACAATATTGAGTATTTATACGCCATCACGAAGTGAATAGAGTATATTGGGTATGTACGCCCACTGGGAGCAAATCAATTTAATCTATTAAGTTTTAAAGCCAGATACGCCAAATTTTGGAGACAGATGGAGAAAAATTTATTTGGCCTGCCCACAACATCCATATCTGCCACAATATTAGAGCTAGAGGCGTCAAATTGGTTTTCTGATGAGCTCCTCTAAATACGTTGATATTTTTCTGAAATAACAATTTTGATTAAGACCGTTTTTGACTTATTGAAGCTGTTATTTTACTGTGAAAGGGTATTGTATGTATATATCTGGTTCGATATGGAAAGGGCAATCAAAATAACAAGATAAGCTTCTTCAGCATATGATATTCGAAAATAGATCTATGGAATTTCGTGTTCCTAAAGGGTTTCAAACTGGGAGATTGGGAAAATGTAGAAGTCTAACGGAGCTATCCGAAATCACATGCCAAATCAAAATGGCAACCAGAGCCGGCGAAACCCAACAAGCCATCAAATTAAATTCAAGAAAAAACGGCGCGATTATTAAAAAACTTTTTAATTGTTGTATGTCGTGTCGAGATTGTTCCAACAACAACAACAGCCATCGAAATGTATAGCAACAACAACAACAACAACAGCACGCAAAGTTCGGGACTGCCTTGAACGGTCCGAACATTTTTGTGTTAAATGCGATTAATTGCGATATTATATTCTTATGTAATCGTAAACGTAATCATAGTACGTAGGAAAAAAAAACGCTACACAAAACGTAATAGAAGTACCCTCGTCTGGCCAGGGGGAACGAACGGACGGGAATAAGTAAGTAAAAGGGAAGAACGGCATAATAAAGCTTGCGTTTTAGCAACTACTTCGTGGGCAACCGAACTATACGCTACGTTGTTCCCAAGACATCGATAGTTTTTGCTTTCGACTCGATTTCTTGGCAGTACAGAGAAAGAGCCAGGAGCAGAGCGTGGCAGGTGAAAGTACGACAATATTCTCTTCATTTATATTTTCACATAAAATTCAATATTTTAACAACTAGTTTAGTTTCAAATTCATTATAACTTATCTTCATTGTTTAGAGTATATTTCTTTTTAGCATTATTAAGCAAAATCAATTTTTTTACTGACTTCCCTAAGTATTTTTTAATTGTTAAAGACTCATTTGCTCGGCATCTGTGTAGAGCAATCATCGGTCGCTATGATTCGACCGGCCACAAAATTTGCACTTCCTTCTCTTGTATTTTGTTTTTCTTTTTACTGTTTGCATTTTTATTTTCTAATTTAATTTTAAGCTGTGCTCATTGCGACTGCGACTTTCAATAAAACTTTGCTGCCGTGTTGCTGTTGTTGTTGTTGCTGTTGCTGTTGTTGCAGTTGCTGTTGGCCTGAGAGCTGCACATGCAACTCTGCTTTATGACTCATGACAACATGCAACATGACGTTTCGTTTCGTTTCGTTTTGTGGCTCTAGTTGGTCCAACTAACTAACTGACTGACTAAGTAAGCCCATTTTTGTTGTTGTAGTTTTTAAGTATGCGATAGTTTAAACTCTGCATTTATTTAATGGCCTTCTAATGAAACACACAAGAACCGTTAGCAGACTGCCTGACGATCTCAGCCGCTCTCTTTTCGCCCCTCTGTGGCACGACGAGCATTTGTCTGGTTGTGGGCCGAGGTTCGTTGACTCTTCGCTGCTCGCTGTTATAATTGCCACTAAAAATGTCAGGTGCTAAACGCTATCAGCCAAGTAGAACCAGCTACAACACAATAACACTAACAACAACAACACGGCCAACAAAATTATAATGACAATAAAAACAAATTTACAGATTTCCATTTAAAATGCACGAGGCACACACACATACACACACACGCATTGAGGGAACGACACACAAAATAGTGAAATTAAGTGTAGGTACCAAAAATTAGTATCGCGTTTTTCTATCTCTGAACAGCAACGGCAACAGAAACAGAACAGAACGAAACAAAAGAGATAGACGCATTTTTATGGCCCATGCCAGGGGCGGCGAGGTGCCACAGACCCCATTTGATACACACCACTAACCGCAGCAACACCAACGCCGGCCCGGAGACCGGAAGCGATGCTTATCGGCCGTCCAGTCTGCGGCGGGACAGGTCCAAAGTGCTGTACAAAAATGCAAGCCATTTGGGGATTTGCCAAAAGACTAAAATTTACTGTGAGCTTGCAATACACTTGTATTCCAGGGTACAGCTGCTTTCTCATTGCTCTGTGTCCATAGATATACAGGTCGGTGTAAAGAAATACATATTTTTGTATCATTCCTTTAACAAAACCAAGATCACAACAAACAATAAAAAGCTGAACAAGTTTGAACAACTGTCGGTGAAGGATGACGGACCAGGCTTCAATATGCCATTTGAAAACTATTTCAGCTTTAATGCAACTGCTATTTGATTGATAAAATCATCATGGATATGTACTTTGGTAAAACTATATTATTTTACATACTTAAGATAATTAAGTTCTATTTCTACACTAACTTGAAAATTGATATCTAAATCTTTATAGATCACTTTTCGTATGAAGTAAGGATTTATTTTTTTATTTACAAATGTGTCAGGCGAGGGCACTCTAGGTTCGGTGTGAGTAAATGAATTTTACTATCTTGTTGTTGCTGTTTTTGCTGTGCCTGCCATGTTAAACAATACGATTATAATATTTAAATTCGTTTGGCGAGTGCGAGAAATTTCTTGAGCTGCGCCTGCGCGCCTGATAAATGAGACAATTCCACTGCGACGGCACGACATTTACATATAGAACGAATGCTGAGAGGGGCGCACAGAATTTAGGCGACTTTCGGGTAGTGCCATAGGTGGAAAGGGTGGCCGCGGGGATTGCGGTTGTCGCAGAGGGTAAATAAACGTTGCGCTTCGTCGCTCGTTTAATTGTTCCTGTCGCGCGAATTGCAGTTCCTTGCGCCGTTCACTTCTACTTCCTCATCCAATTCCACGAACCTCCCGACCCTGGCTTGTGTTCTACACTTTGCGTGTCTTGCGCCAAACAACAGCACAGTTGCAGTTGCAGTCGCAGTGGACGCCGATGCCGACGCCGACGCTGGCACCGCGCAATTATTGAAATCACTAAACAAAACTTAACCAACTGTTAAAATATAAACTAAAATGCACTTAACTGTTTTGGCTGTTTTGTCAACAAACTGCTGTCATCATCATCATTATCATCATCATAATCATCATCGCAACCACCATCATCATCAACATGGCTTCCCGCTCACGTACACCTTCCTGTCACTGTCACTGCCGCTGTCACTGTCACTGGTTTCGACGGTGTTGTTGCTGTTGTTATTGTCGTCTTCGTTTTCGTGTTGTTGCGTCTGTTAGCACTTTTGACGCAATTACCTCTCGACACACACACACATGCAAGCAATCACACAATTAAATTCATAAATGGATTTCGTAATTGTTATAATGATATTGTGAGTGTCATTTCTGAAGGCACTCGCTAATCTGTTTGTCTCTTGAAGATCCTGTCGCCTATTTCGGATGTAAGTACTGAAAATAGAAATATCGCCGCAATCTTATAATATCATTCAATTACTACTATATATGTACATAAAGATGTATATATAAAAATACTGTTCATAGAGTACGCAATCAAAGAAATTGCTTACTTACTTTGATAAGCTTAAACGATTTTTAAAAAATATGAACTCTGGTTTCAAGAATATTATCCTTAATTCAAACAATTTTTTCTTCATAAAACAAAGAAAAACGCAATGCTTCTAGGATTTTTATATAAAGTCAAATGAATTTCAAAAGGATTTTATTGAAGTATAAAGAAGAAGATGAATATACATATATTGAGAATTATATATACTATATAGCGATTAAGTTAGACTATACGTAAAAGTACTTACCGCTCTCTTGACTGGATGCTGTGGGCTGAACGTTCCATTCTGGCTAAAAGTCTAGATATGGCAACAGGTGCTCCAAGGGAAGCTTCAATAAATTTATAAAAATTTGGATTATTAGCTATATTTACAAAATACTTTTTAGAGTCTACTTTTCCTAAATGTATTATTATTTAAAGGCATAGTTGGTTCCCTATTTATCTGGTATATGATTATAGATCTCGCTCTTTCTGTTTTTCCTTAACGCTTGCCCCATTGTCTGGGCCCATTAAGAGCTGTTATGAATGGCCCTCAACAATATTCGGTCACTTTTCATTTCTCGGGCTCTCGAATAAACTAGCCTATAAATAATTGAACAAAAGCAGCAACAATTTCACGTAATTATTCTTAGTCAGCTTTTGGTCTCTCTTACTCTTTTCTCCTTGAAACCTGAGATTTTTCGATTTCAGCTTGGTTTTGTTGGGTTTTTGGTTTTTATTTTCATTTTTTTATTTTTCGGTTTGGTCTTGAATTTGGCTGCGGCGCGTTTAATGCGTTTTAAATGGTAGCAAAATTTGATATAATTATAATTATGCTACTCAGTGTTGCCGTCGGTGGCATTGTTCCATCTGTTCGTTGGCTGGCTTGGCTTCGAGTTAGATGCCAAAAGCGATAAAAGTTTAGACGCAATAATAGACACCACAATAACAACAACAACTACAATGTGCATAACAAGCCAAACAACAACAAAAAAGTGTTTTAATGAGACACCCGCGACGCAATTATTTAGATAGAGACAGAAGGAGACGGATAGGGCCAGAGAGTTGCGATAGAGCTGGAGTTGGGGTTAGAGATAGAGACGACGACTGGCCGCACATAAATTAACGCTAATGCAACAATTGTCAATGTGCTTATTGTTGCTGCCTCAATTAATTGCCAACAAATGGCGCGCGTGTGGAATCAAAAGTTGGCAGCACCACAGCAATTTGGTAATGAATCAGGCCGAGCAACGAGATTTGAGAGCTGAGAAATGGGCTGGGAGCGTCGAGCGACGAGTTCTTCCACTTGAGCGCTCAATTAGCCAAGTCCAATTGCAATTGCCAATTGTCGCATTGCGGCTGCACTTTATGCGTTTTTTATGCAAATGCCCACTGAAAAAAAGGACATCAGTCAGTGAGTCCTTGTCCTGGGCATCATTATCGCCATGAGCAATAAGCAAACTCTCTAATTGTTCTCACGAGCGAGTTGAGAATTCAAAATCAAATGATAAATTAACAGTCGGTCGATGTCGACGTCGACGTCGACGTTGGCGGCGGCGTCGCTGTCGCTGCCACTCAGTCAGCCAATGTCAAATGTAAATGATTATTATTATAATTGTCTCTCTGAATGTGCGTGTGTGTGTGTGAGTCTCGCTTTCGCCTGTCGCTGTCTGTTTGGCTTAACCAAGCGTGAAATTTATTTAAATTCATTTTTAAGTGTGCGCAAGTTGAGAAAAAATATGAATACAAAACATATACATAGAAATGAAAAAAACTAAACAACTGCAAAACAACCACTGCACACATTCAGAGTTGATATTATTAAAATTCAAATAGATATAATTTAACAAATTTATTTGATTTATGCAGCAGCAACAAGATAACAACTATGTATACGCACTCATACACACACGTGCATACCTGCACTCATAGCGGTACACGCTTTTTCCGGAGGGAGGGCATCAGCGAAACGGAAATGCTAGCGTTATGTAACGGCAGCACCAAGAATTGAAAGGATTTGGATATCGGCCCACTTAAGTGTACATACAGAAAGAAGATGAAAAGGCTTTTCAGCACTGCTGATATATCCAGCACAGAAAGGTAACCAGATTTATATTATCTCGAATTAAATATACTTTTTCTATATATTTTTCAATCAACTTTTCACATTTTTCAATAATACAAAAAATTACAAGTATTAAATTTTAATAGTGTATATTCACATTGATAATTGATCTTGCATTCTCAGCTTGTGATCAGCAGTTTATTTGCTTAAGTTTTTCATTTTACTAGAAGCAAACTCTTCTAATATAAGAACCGAACTAAAAGTAAAATATATGTATTTGCTTTTTAAACTGTTGTTAAACTTACAACTAGCTGCTAGAAAATAACCAAGCGAAAGATTTGTCAGTAGAACATAATAATACTGGAATACTATAACATTTTCAGTAAATGCTGATCTATTTCAGTAAATGTGCTATAAAATAAATTCAATTGGTTGATATAAGCTATTATGGTATGAGCTTAACGTTTGATTTTTGAGAAGTATTATTGTAATAGAAAAAATACCTTTGTCATACGATCTTGACACGAATAACAGAATTAAATTTCAATAGTTCAGTTCAATAGTTGCGGTCAAAATACTATTCTCTGTATACGAATTACATCTAGTCGTGATCTATCTTATAATTAATTTTGAATTTTTCCCCAAAAACTGCCCGCTGATTCCAGCCCCAAGCAAAACGTTCGTCGATCACTTATCTCGCTCACTCCACCCTCTCTCTCTTTCCCTCACTCTTTCCCGCAGCGCTCAGTAATTACAACATCGCCATCGCCATCGGCGACTCGGTTTAAGCCGGAAATGTTAAAGCCGCCGTCGTATCTCATTGTAGAGCTCCAAATTGTCATTGACCGAGCGTTCAGCGTTAAGCTTTGTCGGAAGTTTTTTGCGACGGGACGCGCTGAGAAAAATTGGATTGTTGGCAACATCATTAAAAGGCCATAGTGGTAAAACGGCAAGAAGTGCTTATGAAAAGCCTTAAAACGTTTTCGTTTACGAGAGGAGTTGGCCAAAATGGACGTGTACAGGGCCTTCATTAGACGGCACACATTCTCTGCTGGGGCAGCCATGATGGCCAATTATATTAACAATTGCAAAATATGCAAAATAACAGCAACAACGATTGGCGTACAATTAGGCTAACAACATAATGTAGCCGTAGTTGCCGTCACTGCTGCTGTTGTTGTTGTTGTAAGTAAATGCAACTGCGTGATTGGATTAAAACCTGGCAAAAGCCAAACAAAAATCGAACCCAGATCCGAAAACCGTGCTGAACTGCCATTTCGATCGCTAATTTTTCGCGTTTATCTCATTATTCCACAGTTTTTAAGCATTTATCTGTGGGGGCCGAGCATCCGTCACCGATGCCGCACACGCCCCCTCATCCTCCCTCTTACCCTCGGCCCATGCCCAACCACGGCTGGATACAAAGGATCTCTGCGTTCAATGCATCCAATTAGAGAGCTCTACGTTCATATTGGCCTCTTGGCATCTTGGCATCTCTTAGGGGAATGATCGTGCTAAACTTCATTAAATCTTTTTTCTCGAAATCGCTTTTCAACTCGTTTCGTCCGCTGGCCCCGAACTGCTGACTGGTTGGCAATCAACGTGGCTCAGTGCTTGATTATTGGTTGTGAAAACGTCTTTTTTCAAATTTATGCAAAATTGTTGAAAAATGGTTGCTACTGTAAATGAGCCCTCAGCCCGTCTCTGGGCCATGCGTGCCTTTCCCCCTCTGCCCTCTGCCCTCTCCTTTCCCCTCTCACCTTTCGCCACTCGCTTTTCGCCTTTTGATTTTTGCCTTTTACATAAGCCGCTGGCGCATTTTCTATCTTTCGCTCAATTAACTGAAAGAACGCCTCAAAAAGCCATTTCGCTTAGTTAAATATTGGCTACTGGTTTTTGGGCCTGGCATTCGGCTCAGGCTAATTATTGTGTCATGGGTCTTCTTCTATCTGCATATGCATGAGCGACCGAACAATCGATCGATCACAGAGCTGAAAGCTAGATAATTTCGAATCCTCTATTAACAAGCGGCTAGATCATTAGACGACTACTGCAATGTGAATATAACAAGTACTGATAGTCAGATCGTATATCAGAAAATATATCATCCGTTTTATGTATAGAATCTAAAAGCGCAACAATCTTTTTTACTAACTAATATCAAATTTGGGAAATGGTTCGGTTTTATCAGAAGAGGTGAATGACTTTTTTACAATTAGGTAAATTCTTGACAGATGTTTATTTTTCTTTTATCTAAAATATTTAACATTCAAAATATAATTTTATATCTAACATTTCCCAGCCGGAAATATTGACAACTATTGTAGATTTAGCGGTTAAGAAAATTGGCAGAAGAGCCACAAATGATCCACAAACAGTTGCCACAAGTTACAATCCACAAGCGATCCGTTCTGATGCGTTCTATTAATAATTTATCACAGGCAAAAGTGTTTCTTCATTTGTGCGTGCGTGTGTGTGTGTGTGTGTGTGTGAGCCTAAATGCTTCAACAAAGAATGACTAACGAGGTGTTATAATTATAAAGAGACACATAAACGTGTCCATATCAATCGTGGTGCGTTAATCTGGTCTAAGGGCTCCAATGCTGAGGCGCTTGTCATTAGAATATATTGTTCGAATTTCACGTTGGATTTCCATTGGTTTGCTTTGGTTTGTTGTTGTTGACTTTATTACTCGTGTATAGATACTTGCGTCATTTTGCCATTTCATTGATGCTGCCTCGACTTTTCGACCACTGAATGGATGGGCAGCCTCATGAATGGGCAACCGAACCCGAAAACCCAATCGAAGTGGGATCGAGAATGGGAATGGGAATAGATTTTGGCTGGGCCACTCGCTCGGTTTTTCATTGATCGTTTCCAACGTTTCAATTCGTTTCGACATTTTGCTGCGTAATTTGTGTTAAGTGGTTCCAGCCCACTTCAGATACTTCATCTTTGGCACCGCACCACCACCGCGCACCACCTCCGCAGGGATTTCGGTTTCTTCCGCGTTAGTTTCAGCGGCTCATTCACTTTTATACGGGCCCGCATGTATATGTTTAATTTTGTTTTATCGATGGAAAACAAACAGCGCACATATCGAAGAAAGCCACGGAAATTAAAATGCGGCAAACTGTGCATTTATCTCGTCATGACACGCCCCCACCTCGACTCCCCGCCCCATACCTCACAAACAATTTCAACTTAAGCTTGACCAACGCTTTGATCTGCGCCGAGAGATTTTGTTTATTTTTGTTCATAATCGACGCAGTCGCTGACCACCTTCGCCTCCTCCGATCTTGATCTCTCTTCAGATCGATCGCTGCCTTTTGATCAGGCGCGAAAATTGTGCGCCTACCGCCTGGCGACGACCTCAGCGGACAGACTCCGCCGACTCTCCAGCCTCAAAGCGTCAGCCGGTAGTTGCTACCGACAATGACGAGGGCGTTTGTGCCGTCAAAGTTGCTCCTGCTGACGATGGTGATGATGATCATGATGATGATGATGATGATGATGACGCGGCAGAGCCACAGATCGAGCTGGCCAAGATGGACTGCGAGGCGCACAATGGCCAATCGGTTCGCTTTGGCTATGAAATATGCGCAACAACGCATGGCATGAGCTCACAGATTGATGATGCTGCGTCTGCCGTTCTGATCAAGAGCAGATCAGCGCTTTGTATGACCCATGATCATCACGGAACGTCGAACCCAGTGGGCTGATCGCAGACCGCAGACGCGGCTGCCACAAGATTTGCCAGGCAGCTGAGCCAGTTGGTTGGTTCATTAGCTTAAATGGTAGCTGGAATGTGTGAAAATACATGTGCTAATAGATCACTTATCAATCATTTTGCCACGCTCGAATTGTAGAAGATTTCCAATCAAATTACTCGAATTTCATTATAATCATTTGATTGTTGCTGTATTATATTGTTCACATAATGGTTTTCGGATTGTTGTTGTTGACTTGATAAAGTTGTGTAAGTACATGTTACTTACAACCCTATAGGGTATATAAGTGTGTGCCACTAGTATGTATGCAAAGCTGGACACTAGCATACATATATTCATACATATAAACAAAGATAGGCCAGTCTTTAAGCTGAGATTAAGGTCATAATGCAAATGGGGTGAGCGTTGAGTAAAAAGAAAGAGATTGGGAGGGAGAAACAGAGTTAAAGGGAGACAAATGAGAGAAACAGAGACCACATGTTATGCTTGGAACGCAAACAAGAGCTACTTTTCCTGATCAATGCAATAGACTTAATTTCATCGGTAGAAAATTAAAGGAAGCAAGAACGTTGCAGTCGGGTGTAATCGACTGTGCAATACTCGTTCACAGCATTATTATCATTATTATTGTTATTTTGGAAAAATATCTATTTTTGTGGGACCGGGAGCCACTCTCTACGTTCTAGCTCTAAAATTGTGGGATATATGGATATTCACGGCTTAATCGCCCCCCTAAATATATGGATTTTAACGATTTGCCACGCCACAAGTATACACAAGTATAAATTCCTAATTTTAGGTCTCTAGCTTTAATAGCGGCGAAAAAATTGCGTTCATACGGACAGACGGACAGCAAGACTGACATTGCACGAACCCAACATACTCTTTCAAATTCGTGAGCGACTATAACAGTTTTACAAATTTCTCAAATGAACATCATAATTGCTACAACTGCGACTATATATGTACGTCAACATATATTTTGCTAAAACCCAAGAAAGTGCCTTTATCCATAAGAAAAGCATGTTACCGTTCCACACAGCCACTGGCAAATATATCTGGACTGTGTAATTTTGCAAGTTATGATTGTTCACAAGCTGAGGTCCACTGCGACTTTACGTTTGATTCCGACTTCGAGTCCGATTGCTATTCTCTGTTACTCTAGGTGGGCATTTACGCTTCACTGTGCCCATAAATTGCCCATTTAGAAAAAATATAAAATGTTTAACATTTTTCCAGTGAATTTTGTCCCTCCCCGCTACCCCCATATATATTTCACCCTCTCTCTCTCTGTTTTTCTCTAATGAAGTTTCTATCGTATACCGGCTCGCGTATTTTCTCCCCCATTCGCCGAGTGAAGAGTTTACGAACGGAAACTGGCAATTTGCTAAAAATGACAAATGTCTATATGTGAATGCGTATAAAAAATAACCACAAGCTACGGCCTCACGCACCCCGACCTCTGCGAATTTGGCGGATGGTGCGGACTGAACGGTGCATTGACATTATGCGTTTAGTTACGCACTCATTTGCTGGCATTCGCTGGCATTTAGTGCACGCAATGCTCAATTTTGATGCCCAAAGTGCACAATTTAGTGGTCTGCTCCGGACTCTCCCAATCTCTGCCCTTCTAGCCGGCGAGCACTCACCCATTCTCCAAGAGGCGAACTCAAGTTGTTTGCTAAATAAGCACTTAAGGCCCTACATTTTCTCGCAATGCGTCAGTGCGTCCATAGATTAATGCGTCTAACCATCTGGGCAGGCACTGTGCCAGTTTTATGACACTTTGCAGCCAGCCCTTCAATTAGCTTGAGGAATTGAGGTAAATTGATTCGGTATCAGCCATGTTATCTATCTTATAAAAGCGAAAGAAATGAAGAAAGAGAGAGTGAGACTGAGAGAGAGGGAAAATGCGTGCGAAAGATAACCGGGAGGGTGAGAGTCCATAAAAGCAACAATTACAACAATTTGTTATATAGTTTCGCATTTGCCAAAAATAAAAACCCTGCTATAATAATAAAGCTTTTTGGATTTGTTTCAATTTTTTTTAATTTAATGTGAATAACATATATAGTTATATAAAGCGGAGTAAACATTTTAAGTAAACATTTGAAGAAGTAAAAGTACAATTTGGAACAGGCTAAAAATGTATTGTTATTAGCATTTTTTATATATTAATTTACTTGTAGTACATTATTTAGTCACCGAAATGTTCATTTACTTTATAAGCCATAATTTAACACAAATATGGAATCTGGAATCTTAATAGAAATACCATATGCGTTGCATGTATAATGGCTAGAGTCTCCGGGCGAATGACTTTTCGAAATGCTTCTCACTTTGAGTATTTATAAACTGATTAATTATGTAAAGGGGCTTCCTGTCTTGAGCAAATATTTCAGCTTTTCTATTGTCTGGGCTGGGTTTCTTTGTCTGAGCGTTTGGCTGCTGGCATTTCAAAGTCAACGGCGCAACGTCGCGACGGTCCCTGAATGTGATATAGCATACGAGTATAGCAATCGATTCCAACGGACAGTCACATCACGTTTTCGCCGGAGCTAAAGAGAGGGAGAGGGCGAGCGAGGATGAAGGTATGGCAAGGTAACTGGGGAGGACAATGGGGCCGCTCGATCAGTTGATCGGTCGATCAGTCGCTATTATAAGATCGTTAATAAGCGCTTGTCAATTTCCAGTAAAGTGTACAAAAAACGTTTATAATCATTAATAATAGCAATTTTATAATTTTGTATAGAAAACCAAGTTTCAGTTTAGAGCCGTCGCCCCGCAGGCTCTGACGGTGGCTACGGTGTTGGCTTTTTGGTTTCTCAAGTGCGTCAAACAGTAGCTAACAATTTTTAAAAGCTCATTTAAATATTTGAAGCCCAAATGCGACGTCTGAAATAAAAAGAAAACGATGGATAATGAGCGCGGACTCTCCACGAACAAAAAGCACACGGCATCAATGATTATCATTAAAGAAATCAAAATGAGCGGCGAAAAGAGGTCAACGTGAAATGCTGACCCAGGGACAAATTGGGGGGTTCCGGTGACAGTACGCCGCACTAATTATCAGCTCTGAATATTGTAGAAATTGTAAGATCATAACCGCAGCTCAGAGCTCTATTATATTTATCAGATCGACGAGGACATATTGGGAAACCTGTTTGCTTTTCAGATATGTGTAGGTAAAGTAAAACGTATAACTAGCATATAGTATTTGAATTTTAGTTTAAAGTGTTTCAGACAGAATATTAGAGTAACGACCTATATATATGTAATTGGAGAAGCTGCTGAAAAGACAAGCAGATCTTAAGTCATGTTCGTCAGAATCGAGATCCCTGAAAGATTAACGGGCTCATTGTGATACCTGAGAAGTTAGTTGATGGCTGGGTTGAGGGAAGGTTTGGATATGTATTTAATTTGATTTTATTAAATGTTTTGCGCCTCAGAAGTCGGCTAATAGACAAAATTGGGAAAGACACGAGGTCTCCGAGAATGAAAGGGTTACTTAGGTCAGGTTTTCGCATTCGCAGAAGTGCATGTCGATGAGCATGGGTTTTTTGCATGGTTAAAAACATTAATTCCCGTTAAGACTCCTGTCAATATTAGAGTGGTGTTCTTGTTAAGGCTAATAATAATACAATAATAATCATAGCCATATTTTATAAAACCTTAGAATTTAGGCTAGTTAACTATTTTGATTCCATTGTTTCCCTTGCGCATTTTAATTAAACGGTTTTGAGTAGCGTTTAACATATGCAATTAGGGCAATTTATAATTGCTGCAGCAAAATGGTAACCAGGAAAATGGATCAATGAACCTCTGCTGAAAGTGCTTGGGGCGTCGCTGGCGGCGAGAGCAAAGCCAACAAAACGCAGGCCAGTAGTCGGCATCGGCGTCGACGTCGACTTCAACCTCGGCTTCGGGTGCAGCGTCCATTTAAAAACCTTTTAAGTCATCAGGCACGCCCACTTTAAATGCCGTGCGCAGGCGCCACCCTGACGCCAGCCGGAAACGGGCCAAGTCAAAGCCAAAGACAAAGACAAAGACGGAGTGCGAAGGGCGTTGGTCTCGTGGTTGACTTGGCTGCTTTTCTATTTCCACTGAGCCGGGAAAAGTTGCTGAGCTCCTTGACTAATTCGATTGCAATTAGTTGCAGGCCGAAGAGGCTCGAGCTCGAAACTCGGACGTCTCGTGTCGTGGGTGCGTCATAGTTGTGTGCTGTGACAGGATTTGGCTCATAATCCAATTAAATGCGTCGCAGTTGCGGCTCGTTTCCTGCTCGCACCTGTGCGGCATCTCTCGTCTCAGTTCCAGTTGGGTTTTCGGTTTGGTTTTGCTTTAGCTTTTGGCAAGCGGACGCGGAACGGGAAAGGGAACGGGAACGGGAACGTGAGCGCGGCGGGCGACGGCCATTGATCGATCGACCAATGATTTTGCATAAATTATGAACCACAAAACAAAAACGTTAACTTCTTGACTACAAAAGCCAAACGCCGCCAAATGAATACATAAAAAATAATTCAGGAAACAAATAAGTGAACATAGAAAACCGAAGATCAAATGCTCTATCTATATCTATATCTATATCTATATCTATATCTATATCTATATCTATATCTATATCTATATCTATATCTATATCTATATCTATATCTATATCTATATCTATATCTATATCTATATCTATATCTATATCTATATCTATATCTATATCTATATCTATATCTATATCTATATCTATATCTATATCTATATCTATATCTATATCTATATCTATATCTATATCTATATCTATATCTATATCTATATCTATATCTATATCTATATCTATATCTATATCTATATCTATATCTATATCTATATCTATATCTATATCTATATCTATATCTATATCTATATCTATATCTATATCTATATCTATATCTATATCTATATCTATATCTATATCTATATCTATATCTATATCTATATCTATATCTATATCTATATCTATATCTATATCTATATCTATATCTATATCTATATCTATATCTATATCTATATCTATATCTATATCTATATCTATATCTATATCTATATCTATATCTATATCTATATCTATATCTATATCTATATCTATATCTATATCTATATCTATATCTATATCTATATCTATATCTATATCTATATCTATATCTATATCTATATCTATATCTATATCTATATCTATATCTATATCTATATCTATATCTATATCTATATCTATATCTATATCTATATCTATATCTATATCTATATCTATATCTATATCTATATCTATATCTATATCTATATCTATATCTATATCTATATCTATATCTATATCTATATCTATATCTATATCTATATCTATATCTATATCTATATCTATATCTATATCTATATCTATATCTATATCTATATCTATATCTATATCTATATCTATATCTATATCTATATCTATATCTATATCTATATCTATATCTATATCTATATCTATATCTATATCTATATCTATATCTATATCTATATCTATATCTATATCTATATTTATTTCTATATCAATATCTATATCGATTTATTCATCTATCTATCTATCATAGATTGATAGAGATTCCACCTGATATGGTTGACTTGCCGCTTGAAAGTGTGGTTATAGCCACCAACCAGCTAGAGTGACTGCGGCAGTTTTATGCTTTATGGATGCCACCCAGGCGCGCATGAATAGATAAAGTTACAGTTACAGCTCCAAATACAGATACAGATACAGATACGCAGCTTCGATTTGGCTGCGTTACTAATTTTTTAGCGTTTTGCATGCGACAAAAGCATTGAAACGCGCAGTCAAGAGTCAATTGTGCGTCAGCATGAGTCAGCAGAGCGGCCGGGGCGGTGTGGGATTGGGGCACGGGGCACAGGGCTTGGGCTCGGACACGGGGCAACGGGTGTGGGAAGGGGAGTGCAGTCAGTTTGTTGGTCTTTTTGGCCGGGCCGTTAACAAGCGGCTATCAGCCGTTGCAGATCTGCAGCTTTTGTGGCCTTAATTACAATCTTTTGAATACATTTGGCGCTTAATCACGTGGCCATGATCTGAGTCCATCCCCCAAGCCGCTGCCGATCCGCAGGCTCTCTTCATCAGCACCTGCGACTCACAGCAATTTCATTTTTGGTTTTTATTATTTTTTTGTTCATTTTTATTTTTGGCCAACGCGCAGTTGAAAGGCATCCCGAGTCAGAGACAGTGTCAGAGCCAGAGTCCAAGTCCAAGTCGGGACCCTGAGCTCCAATCATCAATCAAACAGTGCGGGCCGTGCGGCTTTCAACACGTTTAACTGCGCTCCAGCGGTTTGAAATTTCAACTGGCTCTCTTGAAGATTGTTGCCAGCCAAGTCGAAGCTCCTTTTCTTTAAACAGACTCTAAATGCTTGACCACTGGCCATAATAGTCCAAGTTGTTGCCGTTTTATTCTGCTCGCTATGATTACCAGAGGGTTCCGATGACATCGTCAACGCAACTTCGTATTTGCTTTCGTCTTCGTCTCGAGCCTAGGTGCCTTTTGTGGCTTCTTCTTTCACGTTGTCAAGTGGAAAATGTTGTAGAAATGTGTGGTACTTAAGTCCGGCACCACCGCAAAAACCGCACAATTTAATACCGAATACCGAAAAAAAATACAGATGAAACTTAAATAACTACAAGTTATTGTAGCTGCCAGCTACATTTTGAACGACACGTCGAGCTGTGGACGATGATCTATCGACGTATCTGACGGGGATGTGTCTGTGTGGCATCGCTTTGTAACGCGATACTTAACACATAGCCGCATGTTCGAGGATTGAGACGAAAACTAATCAGGGAATGGCGTATCGGGGGTGGCTTGGCTTCATCATCAATATATTTGTGCTAATTAGGATTCATTCAGATATACCTTAAGATTCAATCAATTTATCTTTTATCAATTAGTCTTCCCATTCGTACTTTAAACCCTCTATATATATGTGTTTTTAAAGTATTTTATTCAATTTTTTGTAAATATGGTAATACAGATATCGCAAAAAAAACGATAGTCACTAAATTTGGCAGATAGACTACTGATGACCCTCGTTAACATCCACTCTCTCCGCCGCAATTCAGACAAATTTGTATTTCCCCAAATGTACAGCTTAAAGGTCGGCCTCGTTTCCACGTATTGTATTTTAAAAGATTTATCTTATTTTAAACAATCAATCTTGAATCCCTTCACTGCTTAAATATAATTTTTTGGATCGTTAAGCCGTATTGAATATCGTTTTAAAGCAGCTTAATTATTATGTGTATGAAATTAGTAAAATAATGGATTTCTTAGTATTTCACCTGAGTAACATCCACTTTCAGTAGCTCTCAATCGTCGTCAATCAGAAGCCTGCACCCCAAAGCACTTTTGGTACGCACTCTTAGCAATAAATAACTATCTACGTACCTTTTACCGTTGACAAACTGCCGGACACTCTCCCCCGATATATATATATATTAGTTGAGCCGCTGGTTACCACAAACCGCATACATCAACACACTCCCAGTTTCGGTTGCAGTTGTAGTCCCAGTTTAAGTTCCATTTGCTTCATCTTTATTTCACTTGTCAATTGCCTTCCCCTCCCTTGCCTCCACATTAAATTGGTAACTAAATACTTAAACTAATTTTAAGGTTTAACAAAGTCCAAGACGTTGTCGCGTTGACAAGCGGGCGGTCGGCCGGTCAGTTGCCCAAGGGGGATCCGAGGCGTAGGCAGGCGCAGCGGTAAGGGCAGCCGCATTGACCGCAAGCAATGAAGTGTGTGCTGGCCAGAACCAGACCCAGACCCAGAGCCAAAGCCGAAGCCGGGCACGGGGAACACTGGCATGCCTGTGGTTAGAGCCAGGGCCAGGGCCAGGCAGGGACTGGTTGGCTGCGACTGCAACGGGAATTGTTTTACGGACGGGGGGTGCTGCCCCTTAAGTAGCTACTAACTGTTATTTACATTGTTTGTTAATTTCGCTCAAGTACCTCATACGATGACAATTTCTATGGTTTCGCTGCGAGACCGAAAAACAAAAAATAACTACAAAACAAAAAAAAACCTAAATTTTTAAATCCAAGTATGAAATTTAATAGGGCGGCCAAAAAAGCGCAGTGCAGCGTAAAACGTACACAAATTAGAAGACTGAGAGTGTTACCAAAGCATAGCCAAATCTTTGGCTTCTACTCCGCATAAAGGCGATCGGTGACTTTATCACTGCAGAGCTGAAGTCGTGATCCACGTATCAACGTATCTGCGCCTCCCTTCAGGTATCTGTGCTTTTGTATCTGCTAATTATTTGCGAGGTTCGTGTGAACTCGGTTTGTAGGTTTGTAGCTGTACGTAGATTTTTTACCGCAAATGTCTAATGAAGTTGGCCCGCTTTGATTGAGTGGGCGCAATTAAGCAGGCAGGCAGGCAGGCAGGCCGGCTGGCTGGCTGGCTGGCAGGTCTGGTCTGCGGGGGATTGGGGGTGGGGGGAGATGGCTACCCACATGTACTGACAGTTAAATACAGTTGAGATTTGCGACGTTGCCGCGCATATTTCTCACTCATAATTAAGTCGTTTTGAGCGCGTTTAGAAATTGTTTTCGCTGCGTGTTTAGTTTTTTATAAAGCGAGCAGCTAATTGCAACAGATTTTCCCATGGAACACTTGCCCCGCGCCGCCAGCAGCCTGCCCCAGCCACCGGGCCAGCGAAAGTCAGCATCAGCGTTAGCTTTGGCTTTGCTTTTAGTTTTGGTTTTAGTGGCAAAGCCTCAAATTGGGTTATTATGTGCATAGTTAAGGCCATCGCATGCGACACTTAATTGCAATGGAATATGCCCTAAGCCTGAGATTTGGGTCAGCTAAGTGGCACAGAGATCTCAGCCAGGCAGCACGGGCTTGGATCTGATTCGATTTGGATAATATTTGTGGCGCAAATGTTCGCATAATTAATAATTACGTATACGACGCGTATGCGGCGCATAATTATGCACGGCATTTGCGGCTTTGTCGCTGCCACAAAGTTAACACGCAAAAGATACAGATACACATACAAGACACAGCTACATTTACAAATCATTTCTTGTCTCTATTATTATTTGGTGCCGGCCATTTTGGTAGCCATTGAAAAGTTGGCCAAAGCGGAAATATGTTGAAATTTCAATTTAATTTGCTAATTTACACGTTATGGTTTTTGAGCGAGCGAGACAGCGAACGAGTAGGAAAACCAGACAGAGAGAGGAAGAAAGAGAGAGAGAGCGTAATTGGGTGGCAGCAATTCCAGTTAAATCTCGCTTAAAGTTACTTACCAACTGTTATTGTTTTCAGTTGGTTTTAAAACTTTTCCCATACTTCATCCTGTTCCGTTCTTGTTCTTGCTCCCATTTCCATTCTGTTTGTGTTTAGCGCACGCATCAGTTCCTGCCGCATTTCACAAAAAAGAGCTGAACGCATAAATTGTTATGGCTCATAAAAATACAAAATAACAAAACAAAGCTACGAAAATAATAATAACAACAACCAGCAACAACAAAAGCGCAACGTCAAGTAAATTGAAGCATTTCGTGACCAAATATGCTAAACAGTGACAATTTCACAAATGTCTATTGTGCGCCACAATATAATTACGCGTCAGATACGGCAACAGATACTTATGCACACACACACAGGCACACATAGATACATTTGTTTCTACAGCTGTGCAAGTTTGCCAATTAATTTGTGAAAATGCGCTGAGCAAAAGACAACTACAGCAGAGCGAGAGAGAGAGAGAGAGAAGAGAGAGAGGGAGAGAGGGAGCGAGAGCGAAATAGAAATAGCAAGTGCGAGTGAGAGATCTGGATATGGAGATCGGTATCACTTAGGAAAAACTTTGCGCACATGAATTTAATTGAGTTCGTCGCTCAAACTCAATTCAAATTATGCATGCAGCCCAAGCCCCAGCCATCCGCCCAACCACCCAACCACCTGAGTGCTGGCTGCATCCATTGTTGTAATGCGCCATTTTATCCGCTTTAATTAGTTTTCGCCACTTGAATTCCTTTGCCGATGTGCCCATTGTTATGCAGATGCTGCAAACGCTTCCCCTTCCCGTTTTGCTGCCAACTACTGTTGGATACGGACGTTTTAATAGCATATATATTTATATATATTTATTATATATATAGTGGCATACTCGTACAGTGTCTACACATAAGTACAGCGTCATCATTCGGTTTTCGAAAGCAATTCAGTTTGTGGGCATGTTATACCAAAATTATTTCATTATACACGGCTCGAAAATTACTTCCGTTTATGGCATCGACTTTTGTTTTAATTTACGATCTCGCACACTCAGCATCTCCCCTTTTCGGCCGTAGCTCCAGCTCTGCGGAAATCTGAAATAACCATAGATCGGAAATAGAGACGAGTGAAAAGGGTTAATTGCATTTTGATGGCTTTATAAAGTCGGACGATTGCTGCTGTTCGTTTTCTCAACTCAGCTCCGTTGCTTCATTCTGAAACTATTTACAATGTAACAACCATGACATGTGTGATGTTCATGTATGTGTGTGTGTGACCCCTTCCCATGTGCGTATCAAATCCCACGTGAATTGCTGATAAAATACTCTGCTTTGCCAAGCACTTAACCAAAAATTTTATTTTGAATTTTACTCTAATGTTCGATAAATCACTGCCAATACAAACACACGCATACACAACACATTACACACACGCACACACACACACGCACACAGAAGCTGCTATAGATTGCGACAGATAGTTGGCTGGCACAGCCACCAAACTGGGTCCATCCACAGGCCAGCTCTATCTCTATCTACATCTATGGCACATCAATTGAATTTTAATGGAAATCGACGAGGAATAAAAGAGACTAAAATGCTGCAAAAAGGAATAAAAAAAAACTGGAAAAAGAACAAACAGTTTTGGTAAACTGGCAAACAGTTGGAAAAAGGGAAAATTGTACGTGAAATTAAAATGAAAATGGCAATGAGCAAACGGTTTTCGAGAGTGCAGCGGGTCGTGAACTGCCAGACGATGCGCTACAGCAGCGGCCTTTGTGGTTTTACGGCGAAGTATAACAGTCAAATATATAACAGTCAATTATTGCTCTAAAATTCGTGACATAAAATATTGATTATTATTTAATATTTTGCGGATTAACTAAATGTTTACACGTTTTATATTGCGCTGGTTGATGCTAAAGCCGCCAAGGAAAATTCTGGACAAACTGGGATGCCCCAATCTGAGTGACATATAATGAATTAATGTTTCTTAAGGGACATCTTAAAGGACATGGAGCAAGCAAATCAATTGAAAAAATTAAATAAAGTGAGTATAACAGCACGTATAATAGTTTTACTTCTGGTGGTATTACATTTTGTATAACTGTTTTTACAACAATAATTATGTGAGTTTGCATTTGCAAGTGTGTTCAGTTTGTATAACAGTGTAAGCAGCCTGCCCATACTGAGATGCCCCAACCAGAGTGCTATCCGGGGCAATTCATTGTAACGCATTTACATAGAAACATTCGTCCCGTTCAGCTCCTGAACTGTCGACGACTTTTTTCCAGAAGCTCAGCGGCTGCGTTCCGCTTCAATGCAGCCAAATTCTGTTATACAGGCATAAAACCTGCCGCCAAACGGTCCCAAAGCAGCATGGGCAGACTACCCAACCAGTGCCCAGCGTAACCAAAAAGCTAAAATGGCCAATTTTACAATTTCAAGTATGGTTGTTGTTGTGCGCGACAATTTTTCTACACAATTTTGGTCCTTTTTTGTTGGTTGCTAAGGGGGGAATGGGCCCGATTCGCGCCGCTTCGTCTGTTTTGCCTTTTCGCCGTTTTTAAATGGGCTTTTTATGCGCGGCAGATCAATAATACATACTTTATATAAAGTAGAGATACATGGCCATGGGAAAGGGGAGGTTGACGGGTCGGCTGGCTGGCTGAATGGCTGGGTAGGAAGCGCGGACAGGATATGCGCGCCAAACGGAAATGTGCACATTTATTTATCCTGTTTCGATTTCGCTTTGATTTTTCAACTTTTTTTTTGTTGTTGTTGCTCTTCTGCTGTTTGCTTTTGTTGTTGTGTTTTTATTTTTATTGAAGCGACTGCTAAACGAAATTTTCAAATGGTTTGCCAGGAACAGGAACAGCGCCAGGGACGCCGTCTGGGACAGAGAGAGGGCTGGAGCCGGACAGGCACAGGGCGCTGTTTAGTGGCTTGTGACTGGCCCCGATGCCCAAAAGGATACAGAGCAAACACATACACGCACACACACTCAGCCAGACAGACAGACAGTGGGCTGGTAGCCACAGGCTGCTGTTTAGGCAGGCACAAAAAATGTTGTAAAATATTTGAACACGAGATTTTTCACGGCTGGTAGTTTGGATGTTCAGCACCGTTACAGTCGGTGCTCGGGCTATTTGCATAAAGGAATATCTAGGCGCCAAGAATACGTAGACTCATGCATTTATGCAATCAAAATGAACCGAAAGCCGCCCGTTAATTTCGTTTTAAAGTTCAATGGGTATACGATAAAGTCGGGGGGTGTGAAACCAAAATCTATTTTGATGTAGCTGCTAACTTTCGAAGAAATATGTAAATATATCAGGGATCGTAACTGTTTTTGAACGTACAAAGTGCACTTTAATAATTAATTTTTAACATGTATTATATTGCTCAAAGAATAATTAGTACTTTACAACTTTTATTTAAAAGTTTAAAAAAATTTGACTTACAACTCATGAAATAACTGATATTTTTTTGTAATTATTATTTTGTAAGTTTGAAATAAAAGTTAAAAATAAGAATCAACCATATTTTGAATGAAATAAAGTATAAAAAAAAGTTTCTTGGGCTTTCAGAAAGGTCTACTTAAAATATATATACCTATATACCTAAAGTTTCATGTGGTAAATATATAACATGGCAATGGCAATGTAGGTCTTCTAGCCTTTTAATGTATTATTGATACACTGAAAATCGAAGGTTTTTTGGATGAACAATTTACAAGCGGGCACCTATTCCAGTGTATTATAAATCGATTCAGCTGTGCTATATATAGCTCTTGATATCTGATATTCTGAGGTCGGAGAAGATACCTTCTGCTGTTTATTACACTATTCTTCTTATCCACTGTTGGTTGGTAGAGCAGCCGTTGGAGGCTAATTGAGTGCACCACCGGATTTCGATGCACAACTGCAATTGCGTTTTGTTTATTGGCTGCTACCGGGTTTTAGCTGCTTGGCCGGCTCTGCTGGTCAACTCTTGTAGTTCTGGTAGGGCCATATGCGCTGACCTGGAGGACGATTAATGAAAGGGCCTCTAACTGCGCTGCCGTTGAAAAATTAATGATCAATGCGCAAGTTATTAATGAATGCGCTTTTGACTTTCGTTCTGGCTGTGGTGGTGGTGGTGGTGGAGCTGCTGTTGGTGACTGTGGCTGTTCTTTCCATCTTCATCTGGCTCGCCGACTCTCGTGCTGGTCGTTATCGAAATCTCTCGGCCAAATGTGGCTACTGTGCGTCCAAGTCTGCCGCCTCTCCTTCCGCTGCTGCTGCTGCTGTTTGTTGTCTCGCCGCGGCTGCGGCTGCCACTGCCGGTTGCACGATAGCATCACCCATCATTGGGCCAAACGCCAACGCGACCATTAAGAACGCTGCCATTCATTCGAAGGAGCACACGGGAAACGCGGCTCCAGCACCACCCTGAAACTGCTTTGGCCTATGATCAATTTAAGCCAAAATGCAATCAGTTGGGGGCGTTGCGCCCGTGGGTGGTCAGCCAGCAATTGTCAGCGGGAAAATGATGTCAATTAATGGCGAGAGTGGCGAAGTATTCCTTTCTCTTAATTGAGAAAGCATCTTTAAGTGAAAAGAAACGACAATTTATTAAGTACACTTTTTCAAGCATATCTGTACTGCTCAAATCTTAGCTGAAATACACATTGATTGATCCTATCAAAGTAACGTGTTTACAAATCATAATTTTATTATTTTGATTTTATTAAATTGATTTGCGACGTCTCGCTGCCTTATAAACAATTGGTACAATTAACATTATTATTGCCTGGTTAACTTAAATATAAATAATTGTTTACTTTGAAATTTACCATAATTGTCGCACGAATAAGAAGACATTATTGGAATTATGTATAAAATACTGAGTCTTATGGGTATTTGGGTCTTAATTTCGAAACTGTCGGATTTTACAAATCGTTGTATACATTCGAGTTTTGTTGTTAACCGGATATTAATGCATGTGATTATGCTACATGGGATCGAAAATATCAAATTCAATGCAAGTTTAAAATGTCTCTGATGAGGTTGCACAATTTGACATCCAAAATTGAGTCCCTTGCAGGCCAATTGTTAATTGGCATTTCCTTAGAGACTCGGCATGGAATTGGCATGTGCGAATAGAGAATCGTTTTGGATCTTTATTAGCGCATCGTTTTGTAACCGATACTTTGTCAATGGCAAAACGCGATCCGTCTTGCCTAGCCAAGGCATTTAAGCTCAATTGTGAGGCGGCAGCCGCAGCCGGCGTTCAGGCCCGGTCGCCCACTCAGCGATCTGGCTCGTATTACGGATTGGTCGCTGGCCGTGCAACAGTTGCTGCTGCCGCAAATGGTGTAAATGAATGCAAGTTTGTTAATATTAAATGTTTAAGCGCTTGATTACATAAAATTGCAATTTGTCGCCGCTGCGAGTCAACCACAAAAGTTGCTTCAACCAACAAGTGAGACGTAACTAATAATAACAATAAAGATAATGCCCTTACCCACACACACACACACACACACACGCACACACACAATTCGTGTATCCACAATAATGAGCTGCTATCGATTTACAGAGCGATCATTATATGGCCAAAGTCAGACTCCGACTCAGAGTCAGCCTCAGTCTCAGACTCAGACTCAAACTCGACTCGACTCGACGCGCGGCATTATTAATAAGCCACAACAACAATTACAACAATAAGAGCTGTCCAATGCGCAAGAGGCAGCCGGAGCTTGTTGTAAGTAGCCCGAAACAATTTTGCGGCCTAAACTGCTGAGGCGTAGGCCAAGATGGAGACGGAAATGGAGACGGAGACGGAATTGGTGTTGGAAGCGTACGCCTAGCCAAAAGGTGGATCTGCGGCTGCTGCTGCGGCTGCTGCTGCTGCTGCTGCTGCTGCCTGGTGCTGGATGATTAATGTAAGGCAATCAGAGCCTTTGACTTTTGGTTTGACTACTGCGTGGCCGCCTCCACTCGACTGCGCTCCATTACAAATGAAGCCAGTTGACTTGGTTTTGTTTGGCGACTGATGAATGCAGATAAAGACCTGGCCAGCCGGCCGAGGAATGCCTTTGAAGCGAGCGCCTTAGCCACCGTAGGACAAAATGCAACAATAAACCAAACAGTTGACGAGCCGCTGCTGTTAATGAAACCAACGCGACGTGGCTCTGACTCGACCTGATGGTGATTGATGAAATGCCTCGCACTTTGGCCAAGACTGCGACTGAGGCTCTGCGTCCGACGGCGACGGCGACGGCGACTGAGACTGAGACTGACACGATTGCAGCGCAAATTAAATTGAAATTAAATTAACGCTGAATCGTTGAAAATGCGATCAAAGTGTGAAATTAACATTCTGCGCTAATCAGGCGGGGCACGCGTTGGAGATCGCCGATTGCCGCTGCTGGAGATCTGTCGGCCACCCGGCCGATGTGCCACGGCTCCAGCTGAGCGCAACTTAACTCAACTCAACTGAACTGAGCTGAACTGAACTGAACTTTACTGAGCTGAACTGAGCTCAGCGGAATTGTGAGCGGCTGTTGCTAGAACAAATCAGCCTGTTGATAAGCATCGCAATTGCCCATCCAGGTTGCAACAAAGTCGTCACCCCTTGCGGCGGCGGCGGTGTCGTCTGTCAACTGGCAGCAGTTGCCGGCACCACCATCTGCACCGCCATCCAGCCAGGAGACGGTAGCCGGTAGCCGGATCCGAGCCGTATTCATATTCATATTCCCATTCTCACAGCCATACCCATATTCATACCCCATTCGAACTCGCGTTGCACATTTTGTGGTGATTTACATTCGGTTGGCCTTATCATCAAGTCTGCATCTTCATCGTTTGTTTGAGTTGAGGTGTGGGGTGGTTTCGTTGTTAGCCAAGGGTAGGGCCAGTTAGCTACCCTCTCGGCTAAGTGATTGTTAATTCGTCGCTTGCTCTTTGACAGTTGCCAGTTTGGAACTCATTTGATGTGGCCAATTTGAACGTGTCTCGAAGTATTTCAATTTTGTGATCTTTTCTGATCTGAATTACCCATTTGACTTTGACGATTTGGTAAGATCGTCTTCAAACAAAACTACTATCGCTGTGGTATCTTCAAAGTTGAAACTGATTTTTAATAAAATTTAGAGAAAGGGCAAAAGTTTCGCCTGTAGCTGTTGCCATGCAGTTGAAATTGAGGTACTATTTATGAAAGAAAAAGCGATTTCCGAGTGTACTGACTTTTAAATTAATTTGAAATACATCAACATATACATCACTACATTGTACGATGCATCAATATGTATATTAATCCGTGCAGAAGTAAATTTACAAGAGTATTATGCATATCTTAAATGAATATAATATGATTGCAGTTTCAATATGTGCATATAGCACATATACTATATAAACATGCATATATACAAACATTTATGAATGTATTTAAACATTCATACCCGTAGATCATATTTATATACACGCCATTCCAAATATGTCTGGCTAAAAGATATTTGAATTCAGTTTTCAGTTTTTAAAATAAAAGGTACAGAATAACTTTTATATCAAATTTTGCATTGAAAAAGTTTAAAATAACTGTTATGCTTTGAGTCTTTGAAATCTTTTGAAACAAATAAAAAGTGAAATTTATTTATTATCTGTAAAACTTTTAAATATAATTTGAAAAATAATAATAAATGCTAACTAATGTAAAAGTTAATTATTCGAAAGCAATTTTTAAGTTGAATCCCATTAATTTATATGATGTTATATATAGCGCACATCTTTCACACGTCTACATTGGTATTTGATCTTTGTCACCCCGCATATAACCGTTTTTCTCGTTATACCATTATTGTGTTATCGCCTACGAAGGTAAGTAAATAATATTGCAAATATTTCCATCAGCACGTAACGACTAAAAAATGTATGTATATAAAAAAACTATAATTTGTATAACATTTGAAGGCGTTCTGTTAATTAGTCAAGTGTGGGCTTAAGGTTTTTGGAAAAGGAGTCCAAAGCGCACTAGTTATATGTCTTTATGTACATACAAAATAAAGTATAATGTGTGGGTTTTTCAGCAGTTTCGCTTCCCGATCCATCAGTCGTATCTCCCAGGCATTAATTGCACCATAAGCAAACATTTCAGCAGCTGTACTTACATACTCATAGCTACACTCATATCTCTATATGTATTTATATCCATTCAAGTGTCTAATCATTGCGCTTGCACTCATTTTGCTGGGCATTGTTTGCAAAACTGAATGGCGCCTTCCTTTGGATCGGGCGTTGATGTTGTTCACACAATTAAATTCATTTAAGTGCTTCATTATGAGCACTTCTTGATGCTCCACTAAGTAAATCTCGTTTGCTGCAGTGCAACTGCGACTGCGAATGCAACTGAGTCTGCTAATTGCTGCAGCGAGTTTCACCAACAATTGCTGTGTGGCATCCTCCGCCGGCTCAGTCAACCTCATCCCCGACTGTTGGCCGATTTTCCAGTTGTTGTTTGCATTTTCAATTACCATTTTTGTAGCTCGTCGCCGTTGCCAGCTCCATTCATAATTAATTTTTATCGGGCGCAGATCTGGCCGGGATTAGACGCTGAGAGAATCTCTGGGGGCACTTGGTTAGCTGGAAACGATGTCAGGCGCGGTTAAGCAGCAATAGAGTAGAAGACATAGAATTAACATTTGCCTGGCCGATTTGCAACGCCAACAACGCAGCCTCGCAGTCGCGCAGTCGCGCAGTCGAAGAGCCCCCAATCATTTTTGGCCATTTAATTTTCACATAAATTCCTTGTCGTATCTCGGTAATCGCCAACTCCAAGTCCGGCTCTCGAGCATGTTCGGGCAATTTAATTTTTGCTAAGTTTTCTCATAAAAATGCTCGAAAATCGAAATTACAGGCTGCGCAAATAAAAACAACTATGGCCGATCTGGCCGGTTCCAGGCCGGGATTGATGGCCAGTTGCGTTTGATTGTTTGATTGATTGCCGACTAGCTGACTGACTCGCAGCCTGGCTGGCTGAATGCCGGCTCCGGAGCTGAAGCTCGAACTGAGGCACAGGCATTTAATTTGCAACATTACAACCGATAATCAATACAATGAAGAAATATTGCAGCATTCGAACGGGCGACCCGCCTGCCCCTACTACACCCCTGCCGCTACCCCTACCCCCAGCCGCCAATTCGCACATTTCAAAATTGTTGCATTTGCGACGTTGATGGCTAAAACGTGATTTCTATGTTTCCCAGTCAGCATCAGAGTTGCTGGCAAAGCTGACGACGACGATCTGGCTTATAGCAGGTCAGCTTTCATAGGGGCTGTCAAAGGCGGTGCGGCTAGACCGACACTCGAATGGCACTATACAGTTAGCACGGCATTCAACAAAAATTTCAACTGACCTGAAAACTGTATTGGCTAACTGCCCGAGCATTTTTAGTTAACTGAAGAAAAAGAAGCCTAGATCGTTTATTATAACTACAGATATCCTACACTTCTACTATTGCTATCAATAGCTTCGATGAGAAAATCAATCTTAAAATTTTATAAAAGACGTTTTTTAATAACAAGCGTATAAACATACTAACGAAAATATTAACTGAAGAAATAGGGGCCCAGACCGTTTATTATAACTACATATATCCTATACTTCTACTATTGCTATCAATTGCTTCGATGAGAAAATCAATCTTAAAATTTTATAAAAGATGTTTTTTATTAACAAGCGTATAAACATACTAACGAAAATATTAATATTAATATTTATATAACTATTTTTAACACTAAAACAGCTATTAAACGCATTTAAATCCCTTTCAAGACTCAAAGCGGAGGGACATTTTATATTATATATTATATATTATATATTATATATTATATATTATATATTATATATTATATATTATATATTATATATTATATATTATATATTATATATTATATATTATATATTATATATTATATATTATATATTATATATTATATATTATATATTATATATTATATATTATATATTATATATTAATTATTTAAAGTAGCCACCAGTTCAATTTGTAACAAATGTAAATTATAAGCCAACTAACAAACGTCTTTAATCATCAGATGTTAAAATATACTTCAGTTCTTTATTGTAGACAGAGTCTATAAGCAACTGCACAAATGTTCATGATATAAATTTGTATTTCTATATTTTTTACAAATATCCCTATTAAGTTTAGATAAGCTAAAAAATTATTAATAAGTTTTACATTTGTATCAATCGATTTATAAGAAATAAAATGCCCATAAAACGTAGCGTAGTATAACAAAAAATAACTTTTGTATTTTTCTCAATTTTTGCGTTATTTTTTTTTTGCTGTTCGTTTTTGCTGTTTTGCAGCATTTGTGCTTTTCCTTTATTTCTCTAAATTGCAATTTGTGCAAATTATATGGCAGACAAAGAGCCACAAATGCTGCAGAGCCCCCGCAGGACACGAGGGAGCCCATTGGACGTGCAAGGAAAATGCATTTTATTTAGACGACGACGTGAAGCATCCACCGAAATCAATTGCGCTGAGTCGAAGACCCGCAGACCCGCAGAATTGCCAGTAAAATTACTATAAGTAGTGCGCAGCAAAATGTCTGCAAAACGTGGCCGAAAGCGCCCCCGGGGAAGCAGAAGTCGAATAGTCGATCCCCGGCTGTAGCGGGCAATCGATCAATCGGCCATCATGACGGTGGTTCGCAGCCAACTGGCGACTGCAATTGCCAATTCCCAATTGCCAATTGCCGATTGGCAATTTGAGGAGGCCAAAACGTTGGACAGCCATAATGCGATTGGTACATTTAGTTGCCAGTTGGCCGACGCTCGTCCACGCTGCGGCCATTTTGAAATTGCCAGCGGGCCCCCATCAGCTGCAGCTGCAGCTGCCGCAGCTGTACAGATGCGATCGGGGCGGTAACTGGGACACAGACTGGCCCTGAGTACGGCCCGGGAGTACTGGCCACTGTCTGCTGGGTACTCTCTGCTACTGCCAGTGCCTGCCAGTGCGCTTTATCCAGCGGATATAGCCGGCCATAAAATTAACAATTTCCGCGCATTTAAAAAAGAATACAAAGCAGACATTGGGGGGTTGCCCTCTAACCCTTTCAATGCATTTTTCTGGCTGGGCATTCGTGTACAGTAGAGCATCGCTATAACCAACGTACACTCTTCCTAAATTTCACTTCTACTGTTTAAACACGTTAAGAAATAGAAAGTATTCAATATACTATTAACTATTATTATTATTATTATTCAAGTATGGGATATAGTTAAAAACAATCATCCTAACTATTTTTAAATATCACTGGCTGCTGTTGCTTTCGGCTAAGACAATCCATACTCTGAGCCTGGGATTCGAACCCGGATCCTCGTGAGGAGAACTTAAAAATTGTACATCCTCCAATCCCCAAGTGAGAATATTCTACTCTTTGAAGCGAATATCATATTTGCAGGTGTATATATTTATTTACAGGATAAAATAATATAAATTAATTATACTGCTTTTAAAGATATATGTAAAATAAGTTTAAATTTTCTCCAATAAATGGTATTTATTCTAATTGGATTTGATTTGACTTTTTCGATTGCCAACTGTAGCTGTGTGTGTGTGGCTGTCTGTCGCGCAGTTGTCTCGTATGTATGCCAAAGTCTTTTAGAAACTTTTCCTCCACAAATATCAATTTCCGCTGGCGACGTTTTGCCCATAAAAAAGAGCAGCATAAATTGTTGCCATTGAGAAGACAGTAAATTGTATGTGAAAGCAGCTAAAAGCGCCACATTATGCATGCCAAGAGCAAGCAAGGCCAGAGACAAGCAGAGGGAGCGAGAGAGAGCGAGTGAGGGAGCGAGAAAGCTGCTGGCCATAGATAAGCGTTAGGCAAAGACGCTGCCGACAGAGACCGGAAATATGCGCCAAAACGAGATGGCGCTGTCATTGCCAGGGCTGATACTGAGGGTGTTGGCCAGGGGTTTCGCCTGTGGGTGGTTTTCTGGGGGTAGCTGCTGCTGCTTGGATGTGTGCGTGCGTAAAACGCGACTGCCGCCGCCATTGAGCGACTATGGGGCACGGGCCTGGAGGCAGCGACTCCCAACTCTGACGTCAGATGCGAGCACAGCAGCAAACTACCCGAAACTTTCTATCAAACTTTTGTCAACTGTGTGTGTGTGAGTGTGTGCGTGGGAGTTTGTGTGTGTGTGTGCACATAAGCGTTATTTTTCTGCGCTAGAAAATCGGCATAATAAACGTAAATGTTTGCTGAAAGACGTAAAAACAAACTGCCAAAAGCAAACGCGTGTGTGTGTGTGTGCGTGTGTGTGGGTGTGGGTGTGGGTGTGTGCGTGTGTGTTCGCCATGCCAAGCAAATAAAACTAAATCAGTGGCACTTTGTGCAATTTATATGTTAATATAATTTGCCTTTGTAGTCAATTTGCCCCCGACGGGCGCTTGTAATTGGCCTGAGGGGGGTTTAAGCAGCTAAAGCTCAGCAAGGGGTAGCTCACATGTGTGTGTGTGGGTGTGTGTGTGTGGGTGTGGGTGTGTTCGCTTTATGCAAACTTACTGAGCTAGAAGATAATGCTGCCAAGCAGGCACTACGACAAAGTTGTGTCATAAAGAATAAAGACAAACTGAGTGAGAGAGCTGGAGAGAGCGAGAGATAGAGAGAGAAACACCCAAGTTCTTAAGCTTAAAATTGAATCAAGAAAGAAAGCAAAAAAAGAGAACAGAAATTGGCTGAATAAATTCTGCATGGAATTAACGCATTGCAAAAAAATTCCATTAAATTTTATTCAATGTTCAAACCACTTGACACCTGTATCCTCGTGCTCTGGGCAACCATAAAAGTTGATTATGATTGCGCTGAATGTGCTGTGAATCAATTTTGAATAGGAGTGAATACAGGCTGAGCTGACGCTAATTGCCGTGCGGCCAGTCAAAGCAGCCCAAACAAACAACAAACAAATAAGGCAAAAGCAAAGTAAATCGAGGCGAAAGTCAAACGGATGTTGCGTATGCGCCGTGTGGCCAACGACCAACGCCCACGATGACTAGGACGTGTGGGGTAGAAGTCTGCGGCGGGACGACGAACGTGTGGGGCATAAAATGTCACACACAGCGCCACACACGTGCCAGGAAGTCAAGTGGTTGGTCATAATACGGCTGACACTCATAAATCTAAACAAATGCCAAGGCAAATAAACGCGCAAGGACAAGGACAAACAGTGCCTGGAGGGGGGTGGGGGCTGTGCCGGGCGTGGGTCGCTAGCTGACTGCCTTTGCATATGCGTTGGCCATGACTAATTTGCATTATGGACGTCGAGGGCGACGTCGCCGGTTGCCATAATCTGCCTCAAATCGTTTTTATTGTTCGCACTTAAGTTGCGTAAAATAAAAATCATGTTTCTAACGCCACAGCACCGTCGACCCATGCTCCAAGGCAGCTCCCCTCCCCGCTCCCTGCGCGAGCGCAGCCAGCTTAAGAAAAACCACAGCATGTGAGTCTTTGCTGGTGGCCTTTCCGATCCCCATACTAAGCTCCATTTGGCCTGAATGCCATAATTTTTATGTGAAAGCATCACGCATGAGCCCCACATCGCCTCGCCCCGCACAAGTGGAGCTTTATCAGACTTAGCCTGGCGTGTGTGTGTGTGTGCTGCTTTTGTTCAAGAAAATCTGCGCCACAAATCTGCGCTTTTTGGGGGCGTGCATTGGGGCACATTTTATGACTGTGTTTTCTTTCCATCGCTTTTTGGGGCACAAAGTATTTTTATAGCTCAATTAGCATATGCAAAGAGGGTGGCCACCGCTGCCAAAAAAAAGGGTTGCACAGTCCAAGTTCTGCTAGATAATTAATCAAAATAATTGTTTTCGCTTTCTGCTCAAGTTTTGCCAAGAAAAATCGTAGCATGAGGGGCATGAGCGTGGTAATGAAAATATGAAATTCAATCGAACCGTTTGTGGGCGAAATCGATTTGTGGAATTGGCACATATTGGCACACACACACGCACACGTGCGCTAAGTTGTGAGTTTTTGCCTACTTTTGCGCGCAATTAGAAATTAATTTTAGCGCAGTTTCGCCGACCGCGTGTTCTGAGTGGGTTAAATGACTTTAATCACTTCCCATGGCAGCCGGCAACCACCACGAAAATCAAGTGGGCTGGCCCACCGATGGTGTGGGCTCACGTGTGCCGCGAAGTCCGCCCGGGCGCCGCGCCCCTCCTCCCAGGCAAGTCCAAGTCCAAGTCCAAATGCGAGTGCGAGTGCGGCGGCAAGCATGATTTATGCTCGGCAGTGGCAACAATAACAAATCAACGGCAAGCGACGTCAGAAAAAAAACTACAAACGGAAACAAAATACCGTTGGAAAGCACTTAAGGACCTTTTCATTAAGTGCGCAGCGACGCTGACGTCGGCAGCGACGGCGGCGGCGGCGGCGACGGCGACGGCGGTTGGCGGGAGCGTAAAATTTACTCTTGGGCTGATTTGACATGTTCACAGGCAAATTAGTGTCGCCCTGGCTGGCGGTACATTAATTTCAACGCCAGTAATGCCACACCACCGCACCACCCTGCGCACCACCCTGCGCACCACCCTGTGGACCACCCCTTATAGCCGTTGGCCATGCGTGTTGAGCTAACAAATTTCGTCGACTAGCACCTAAAATGTTATTTAGCGCATGTTTTAGCGTTATTTATTAAAGCGAAATTATTGTTAATGAGCCGGGCCGAAAGACTTCAGAAAACCAACCGCCCAAGCAGCCCCCACCCAAGTTCAATTCAACGACCACCACCACGTGGGCCCAAGATCAGGCCAGCGAATTCCGACGCCTTTTCGACAGTAACCTGGAGGGAAAACTAGGAAGCTAATTGCGTGAATTTCGTCGAGCAGTCCGGGAAACTGTTTCGCCTTCGCTATCGCGCATTTAAACGAAGGCATTTGATTTTTGTGCCGATAGTGCCATAGAATGATTTAAGGCGGCCGCTTCGAGGTCCCAACAAAAGCTCTGGAAAAACAAAAACAATAATCATAACTGTCGTTGTAAGCGGTCCGAATGTCGGCTGGGGTTTGTATGGTAATAAGGCCTGGAAAATGGCGTAAATATTATTTGGTTAGAGGAGAACCTATAAAATGTGGAACAAAAGGAAACTCATTTAAGATATTTATGAAGTACTTTGCCAAAGATTTGTAACGACCCAGCGACTTGGCCGTTGTGTGTGTATGACTGTGTGTGTGTGTGTGCGCGAGTGTGTGTGGGGGTATTTGGGCATTGTAATAGACTGACCAAATTGGCTGGGTGGAGTTGCGGCCCATGTCTGGGCTTAACGAGCTTGAAATTGTGGTTATTGCGAGACATATGAGCAAGAAAACATGCAGCAAAGTGTAATAACAACAAATGCCAGTCGAATTTTTGTTCAAAATTAAGTTATAATGAATGGAAATGTCAAACGGTGAAGAAAACACAGCAAAGTGAAGTTTATGTGCGCTATTTGAGACGGGTTAATAAGAGTCTATATTAAACTTGGCACTTCAGAGAAGAGATATCATGTTGACAGAAAATAATAATAATACTATTAGTTACAGATTTTTCAATCTTTTCTAGCATGGGAAAATACAATTCAATAATTATAATTATAATTATAAAAATTATCTTGGAGGTGCCGAAGATTAAATAACCTTGCAGATATTTTTGGAAAAAGTGCGCTATATATTATATAGGTGATTACACACAAAAACATGACTTTTTACCGATTATTCCTATGTACGGTTTTATTATAAAGCAGTTCCACGTTGATGATATTTGGCTTCATTGCAACGAGTTTAAGATCTCTCACAATTTCTAATTTAGTCACGATATCTTCAACAACAAACAAGAAAATGGCAAACTAATTAATTAATTAATTAAAATTAAATTATTGCCTATCATAATATTCGGTAGCCAAAATGTCTTTTCGAAGTTGACTTTAAGGACATAGAAAATATTGCTTCAGGTCGCAGATAAATACTTTACAATGTAAATTTTCGACCGAGTTAAGTAAGAGAAGACTTTGAAATCTAACTAAGAGTAGCATAAGTAATAATTAAGCAAAAATATAAAAATCTACTTTTCAATGTCAATCAACTGATGTAAGGACATGAAACTGCTATTTGCTAACGAATCTTTAAAAAGCACAGAATGAAGTAATTTGTTATATTAAGATACACACGTAGTATATATAATCTTGAAAATCATTAGCAGAATATTCGAGCCAAAGACTCGGCTGTTCAATAGCTCTGCAAGTGGCCATTGACACACGAAGTGAACTGTTTGTTGTGCACACTTCCTGCACTTCCACGTCCAAGTGCCTTTTGTTTAAGACAAGTTGCGTGCTTGCTGCGAGCAGTTTCTCTCAAAACTTACCCCGCCCTGCAATATTGAAACGCGTTTCCGCGCCCCCAAAGACAATAGACAACCACACACACACACACACACACACATAGTCAGCCACACACGGCGCCAAAGTGCAACAGAAAATTGTGTTGGCAATTAAAAAACGGCTAGCGAACAAGCAGGAAAATGCGAGCTAAAAGATGATGGCGAATTACTCTAAAAACTCGGAAAAAATGAAATAAACAGCCAAAACAAAAAAAAATATATACAAAAAATTGCCGCATCATTTGAAATTCATTAGGTCGTAGGTTGAGTATGTATTTCGGTCGGGGAGTGAGTGAGGCGATTCACTTCCTTTCTTGTTGCTCTGAAGGGCATAAATAAATCAACAGCCTCGCGTGCATGACAGTTGTCCGTGAGTAATAGAGATGAGATACGGAGAGAATGGCGCAATAACCGGGCGAGGGGCAAGGGAGCGAGGTTTGGCTGGAGTTGGTGAGAGGTCGTCAATCATGACAGCGAAATGTGTCAACAAACGTCAGGCAACGGCGGCCACAGTGCGGCCACAAGGAGTCACAGCTTCATCAGCTGTCAGGCAAGGACGGCAGGACCAGGCCCTCGCCCAGGATGAGCGCGCCTCTACATCAAATTGAGTGATGATCTGGCAATGATTTGTCACAAAAAAACAACAAAAAAATGAGCACAAATACAACTGCAAAACCAACAAAATATAAGCCGTACCTTCAAGTAGTTCCTTCAAACTATATGTCCTAATTATAATTAACTGTACCAGATTAGGCAGCCTGCTTGTCAGCTTTAAGATCAGTCAAAGGCTATAATTTCATTTTCGGGAATACTTCTGCAATGTGCCGATAACTCGGCGAGGATTTGAGATATAATTTCCTTTACTTCATCAGCTCCCCATTACGATCTAATTGGAATTTATTTTGGATTCTGAACAGCACCTGAAACTGTTTTCCGTTTTTAATCACATTGAACACATTGTATGACGACCTCAAAAATACATCAGCTTTGAAGCAAGCTTTGGTAACTCTGTATCAAATCATATCAAGTATTATCTTAGTTCGTATTAGACAAAGCTTGTGGTTTTTAAAATAGTTAGGTTGATAGTTAATAATAATAATAATAATAATACTAATAACAATAATAATAATAATAATAATAATAAAAAGTATATATCTCATAGACTATAAAAGCTAGTGCCTTAAAGCTTGCTATTATATGTTGAAAATTATGAATTATATTGGGTTTTTGACGTGGTTTTCTGAGCATATCTCTGAACGGAGTGGATGACAATAATTTAATATTAAAACTGAAGTACTTTTTAAGCAGCTAGCTTGCAGCGAGCATCAACCTACATATATGTATATTCTACAGACACACAGATCTTGCGATAATTAGAAAATGTTCTGTGTACTTGTTAGTGTTGCTTGCAAGGCATATTGAAAAGTTGAATATTTTGTGGCTTGCAACATTTTATACATTTTCCACCTTTTCGCATTCGCTTCTCACTCATTTTGCTGCTACTCCCTGCTACTCTAATTCGTTTATCGCACCTCTTTGAAATGCCCTGCCACAGGCATTTAACAATTAACAAGTTTCATTCGTCACCAAAGCCCAAGGCTTGTTCTTGTCCTCGGCCGAGCTACCCGCTTGGCCACTTGCCACTGCCACTTGCCAGTGGCCCCTTGCCACTTGCCACAGGTCGCACTGCGTGTGGTTTCGTGTTGCTTGATATATAAACATTTTCCTGCATATTTCATCTCAATACTTGAATACGTTTTATGCATTTATGAGAAAAACGCAACGCAACGAAACATTTTTAATGCGTTTTATGCGTGCGCGCATTTAAAGTGACTAAAAATGCTAATCGGACAAATTAAATGCCCTTATCCCCCTCTCACACTCTATCCCAATGTATGTGTGTGTGTCTGTGTCTGTGTGTGTTTGTGTAGCTGTCTCTGGCGAGGCTCTTGGTCAGCGTCCGCTAAACGACGGTTTGTTTGGTTAACAACAAATGAGGTTTTGGCCGACTGTTGTTGCTGTAACTTTACGCTAATGTGAAAGAATACTAATGCGAACGAGCAGCCCAGGGCGGGAGCCAAGCAGGCAGCGAGGAGGGGCGGATGGGGGTTACTTTTGCATGACCAACAATCAGTTTGTTGTTGTTGGTGTGTGAATTATTTTATGTGAATTTGATTGCGAGCGTTTATGCCGGAAAACACGCGGCCCATTCCGAGTCGCAGTTGGCGTCGAGGTCGCGTGGAGTAAACTGAACTGCTCACGAAAAAGGATTTGGCATCAGGCGAACCTTGAGCTGCCCCAGCTACGAGTCCGAAAGCGTCGACGTGGTTTGGGCAGATCGCGCAGTTTCCGAATGCATTTAAAAGTCTATGCCCGAATATCCCTATGCCCCTTCCCCCTCGAGCTCTCAGCATTGCCGGCTTCGGGCACCTTTTCTGTCCAACATACTCGCGCTTTCCCGTATTAATCATAATTATGCAAATTTCTTGCCACTGTGCCGGGGCCTTTGGTGGCCATGTCGGGGAGGTCTCTTGCGGGGCCTCTCTTTGTAGGTTGTTTGCACAATTTTCCACCTTTTATAGTACAGTTAATTTTCGTGCTCGTTGCGGGTTCGCGTTTAGCTTTTGCTGCCCGTCGCCTTTTTGCATAATACATGGCTGCGTGTAATAAAAAAATAAATATATGTGTATACAAATATAGTTACAAGGCTGTAAAGGAGAGAAAGGGAGAGAGCAAATAGGGAAATGTCTAAAAGACCGCAAAGAATTTCCCAGTTCGTTTTGAAAACGTTTTTATGCAATTTATTCGTGTTGCGATTAATGCCAACCTTGCCAGAGGCTTTCATATTTGTTGACATACACCAATATACATACAACTACTTATGTATGTGTGTGAAGTTAGGCAAATTTAGAGCTTAAGTCGCCGCTTGAATAAAATGAGCCCTCAACGAAGCTTTTAGAAACTTTTTGAATGCATTTTTCATCACGAACCATAAATACATAGCATCAATCTTGAATATTATACAGTATTTTGCAGCAATTAAAAATTAATTTTGTACAATATTAAGCAAGTAGGAATATTGCTGTCGGAAGTAACCGACTGCGTAATACTCATTCACAGTACACAGAAGTTATTATTGCTTTTTTTATTTTGGGAAAGTATACCTTTAAAATTTGATGATATAAGGGTCGCAATCTTTTGGGGAGGTCAGCAGCCATCTACATACCAAGTTTGGTGTCTCTAGCTTTAATATTTTGTGAATTATACACATGTTATCGTTTTTACCTTTCAGGTATATTAGTTAAAGGGGTGGCCGGAAAATGTTTGTTTGGGGGAGCCTTCCAATAATATATATTCCAAATATGGAGCCTCTAGCTCAAAAAATGTGGGAGATTTTGCCATTTCCGATTTTTTAAGGCGGGGGAGCTGGGGGGCGTTCTAGTGGGCGTGACCGGGAAATCAAGATCGCAGAGTTGCGTTCATCCGGACAGACGGTCTGACCAACGGACAGCATGACGGACATTTCAGAAAACCAATATATTCTTGTCACTTCGTGCACGAGTATAATAATAATAATGTTTCACTTATGGAAACATTTTTGACATTACATCCTTACATATATATTAATAAACATATAGACATGTGCATATAGTTTGTAGTGCGTGGATGAAGATATTTAGGCGGAAATTTGGGAAGTTCGTGGTTCGTTGACGACCACAAGCCCCTCAACAACTGCCTGGCAAAATTGCTTAGTTAGAGACCGTCTAACTGCACAGGCAGTAACAAATAATAATTAACTATTTAAAAGCCAAACAAGCTACTAACAACAACCGGCAGTAATCGCAAATTATGAGCGCGCGCTTTTCCCGGGCCGCTTTCAGTAACCACCTAGCCCCATATGCTGGTGGGAGGGATCATCTGAGGCGCAGGCGGAGACGGAAACATTTGCCAAAACAAAGCCAACGACGCCTGTGAAAAACCGCAACAAGCTCAGCGAGCATTTTTCACACAATTTGCAATGCGAACGATGGAAACAAATACCGCAACCCGAGCCCAACGCTGTAGCCAAAGCTGAAGCCCCAGCGAGCTCCACAAGCTGAGTCACATTAACTAGTTCAGTTCATAGTTGGATTGTTGTTGCTGCCGCCACTGTAATTAAAACAGTTAAGTTGTGTTGCAGCTGGGCGCCAAAATGCAGCAACCAACAGACAACGGCGAACAACAAAAGCCAATTAAACACTTTGTTGTTACCGAGCAGATGCGAAATGCATAAGCCTTTGTAGGACTTGGACTTCCTCCAATCCACCACACTATCGAAAGTTACTTTCTTTTTATTTATTTAGCTATTTATTTTTCTTCTACTCAAACCGAAACGATTCAGCCAAATATATTTATATATTCATATAGAGATTACCAGCACTATTTAAAAAATAAATAAACATTCTGGATCTGTTTATTCATGATGGAAATATACATATCATTTTTGATGGGTCCAGCTCGTATAGTCCCTGAAATATGCTAAAAAGCGGTACTCAACATCCGTATTTATATTCCTTTTATTTCATTGCAAATATAAAGTAGTAGTAGTATCAGTAAAAAAATCAATTACTAAATAAGTATATTTATCCATATCAAGCTTATCATAAAAATGTCTCAATCAAATTCTGATTTGTTTTTTTCCACTTTTAATATTGTTTAGTTGGTAGGCATATACTTGATATTAGGCTGGCCAATTTTTCTGAAAAATTAGTTTCTAGCTCTTTGCATCAACTCTTGTTGTCGCGAAACAATTTCGATGCAAAGGTATAATTTAACTGAGGACTGTTAACTTAACTCTGCTCAAAAGTCTACTCACGTGACATATTTAGATCAGCTTAGGTAACTACCTATATGACTACGTATATACTAGTATAAATAAATATCAAAGTTTAAGCATCCTACGTCCTAAGTTGTTTGCTGCGGAGCAATATTTTGAACTGCGAGCCGAAACCGCGTAGCCTGCTTAAAGGTTTCTCCAGCCTAGTCGACGCACATTTCCACGAAATGTCAACACAAAGGTAAGCAATTAAAGTTGAGTTGGCGTTAACTCCATTTTACATTAATCATACGCAGCGTGTGACGCAAGGCGGGCAATTGAAATGGTGAAATGGTCAAAAAGTGTTGTCGGCCATTGATTGATTGACTGCGCGACTGGCTGGCACCACGCGCTAAGTGCGTTTTGGTCATTTGTCACAGAAATGAAACGAAACGAAAGTGTCCAAAGGATGTTAAACGCCTCGCTCAGGGGTTGCTGGCAGCGCCGAAAGCGGTGCAGCCCCGTCCCCAACGAGGGCTGCATATGCAAAGCGAAACTAAACAGCGCTAAAGAGTACAAAGTTGTAGGGGGACCTCCCTGAATTTGCACGCGTTCACGTTAAACGCTGGAAATTAAAAGCCAACAAACGCTACTACTCTACACCCCACCCCCCAAACTCACCCCCCCCCCCCTTTATTCTCGACTGCAGTCTCGTGACTCGTTCGTCTTTGACACCAAAAGGCTGACCCGTACTTAGGCTAACAACAACAAGGTCCACAGCCGGCCAGGCTCTAAAAGGCTCTTTTGTAATGCCAACCCCACGACACCCACCTCCACGCAGCCCCTACCCCCACCCCCAGCCCCCTCCTTTGTTGCAGCTGACCAATTGTTACGATTGCATGCTAACATTATAATTGATTGCCTAAGCTCAGCTTTGGGGGGTCTGCCAATGTAGTTGTAGTTGCTGTTGTTGGTAATTTGATTGCGCAATTTGCGCGCATTGTGTTGCATAGTTTTTGGCGCGCGAACCTGCATGCCAGCCACGAGGTGGTGCCGGTGGTGCTGGTGGTGCCACTTCTGCTGGCTGGGGCAATAAAAACGCACGAAACAGCCAACGAACATGACATGCATTTATGTCACGTCACATGTGGAACACGCACGTCCAACACCAACACCAACACACACACATATGCACACACACACACGAGTGCAACTATTTTAATTGGCGACATTCCGCAATTTTATGACTTTTAAAATTCTACATATATTTCATGCCTTTGCATGGAAATGGCAACATGCAACGTTGCCACACTTCAATTGGCTTTTGAAGGACACACACACACACACAGTGAGTGGCTTGCCAGGGGAGTGGGAGGGGGGCGGGGGAATGGAACGGGTACTGGAACTGGAGGGGGACGCGCGCTTGTCGGCCCTGTTTGTTCTTGTTGTTGTAATTAGTGAGCTGCATTTCTTTGCCACTTTTGGCCGTGGCAATTAAGCAAACTGGCAGCGGACACAGCCACCAATTGCACGGACACGGATAAGCCCCGCCATCACCACCACCACCCCCGTGCGCCTCCATTCTCCAACGCCCCCTTTGACCGAGCGCTGCGCCAGAAGGCTGTGCAAAAGCCGAATATGAAATTATGCAATTAAGATGGCAGCGGGGGGATGGGGCAAGAAATACAATTGGCAGAGCTATGTAGTTCAACACATACATATGCCAGAATGGCGCTTTTACTAAGGGTAGTGCAGAGTGGGGGCTGGAACCAGTGGCATAGGCAGGAGGAGTTTTTTTGGAAGTTTGTAACAACTTAGTTTGCTTGTAAAAAAATGTATTTATTATTATTGACTGGAATTGGAACTAGCAAATGAAGCTGATGTCAGCGCAAGGTAACAAATTTGTGCGAGAACTGATAACTCTGGCGATGCAGATATCGGGTCTTTCAGTGCTGGCTTTCGCTTTAAACGCCTCTCTCGACAGATCCAACAGTTTATCAGCTTAAGCGCTGCCCAGCGGGACGCTACTCACTGAACCCGCGTCCAAGTCTTGAAACCTCAATCTCAACCTTTTTTGGCGCTGACAATGAGCGATCTGCAGCTGCTGCAGTTGCACCTTCAGCTTCGGCTTGAGCCGGACACAAACACCTTGCCCACTTTTATGGGGTGCCATTAAACGTGGAAGGTGGAAACAGACAGGGAGATGGGGTTAGGGACACAATGTTGCCAGACGTTTTTATGGCTGCAACTGGGGCCTTTTTGCATTTCTCTTTAATTCAATACGACTTAATTTCTTTTGGGTCCGCAGCGACCTTTCTTGCTGTGAGAAATGAGCGAGAAGCGAGAAATGCGAGAAATGCTTATAAATGCCCAAATGCGCGTAGCCGATTAATTGCATATAAAAATTAACAATAATCAGCAGCAGCAGCACCTGACAATGGCTAAGCCACAGTCCCAGCCGCAGCCTCATAGTTATCACACCTTTTTGGTACGCACCGTGGGCACAACAATGTTGCACTTTGTATCGTGGCCAACAAATTTTTTATGTGCACCAAATTGAGTCATAAAATGCATTTTCACCTTCGCCGCAGAAACTGGAAAGTGCAACCGGCTGTGGAGCTGCGGGCCTTAAGCGATGCATTTCAAATGCGCTGAGTATGTTTTTATTTTTATGGCCAATGCAAATGTGTCGCGCGGGGCCGACGTTTAGCGAGGCTGCGCGCCTAATTAGGCATCAGGTGCCCAAAAGCGATAAGGACGCGGCCCTGGCCTCGAGCTCCCTCTACGCGTATGTCGTTAAATTTATTGATATCATTCCGGTGGGCAGGACGAAAACAAAATTCGATAGGCACAAGAGTTATGGATACATATGACTAAATTTATGTATATTTGAAATTTAACCGACTGCCCAGTTCTCGTTCAGAGTATACTGCTTTTTATACCCTGAACCCATTAAAAATGGGTAAAAAGGGTATATTGGTTTCGTGCAAATGTATGTAACAGGCGGAAGGAGCCATCTCAGACCCCGTAGAGTATATATATTCTTGATCAGGACGACGAGTTTATCATTTTAGTCGATATTTTGCACCGTTTCACTAATATCGATAAAAATCGATTGTAATACTTATTTTTTTCTTAGTTTTCTTAGCATATCTCTTAGACCATAAGCGCTAGAGCCACCAAATTTAGTTCGACATTTGCGCGTGAAGCACATGTAGAATATTTCGGTTTTTGGATACCTCCCCCAGTCGCCCCACATATGAAAAACACGCAACTAAAATACTACAGACTTGGGCTTTGGTTTAAAAATATATCTTTTTACGTAGTAAAAATTCATAAAGGTCATGCTTGAAGTTTAAAAATTATTCACGAATTTAGTTTGCATCGTGGGGGCCAAGCGCAGCACAGCGGCTGAGAAAAATGCACTGTCTGCGGCGTGGATTTGTGTGTGTGTGTGTGTGTGTGTGTTTATGTGTGTTTATGTGTATGTGTTTACGAATGCAAGGGGGTTGAAATGCATGTGAAGACATGTGTTCAGGGTATCCTCTAGTCGGCCGCTCCCGACAGCCTCTTAGTTGTTGTAATTTGTGGGGGGTGATATTTAGGGGTGGTGATTAGAATTCTGACTTTGCTGGTCCTAGCTCTTTAAATTGTGGGATATATGGATTTTAGTGGCTATATTATATATGTATTTGATAGATTAGCCACGCCCCAGTGGGCGCAAATGGGACTTTTTCTGCGAACTCTCGAGAAGGTTATCTGTCTGAACCAAATGTATGCATCTATCGTTCGCACCGATGGAGTTATATCGATTTTATTAAACTGCCACGCCCCCTGTGGGCGTAGACAAAAAAATCGTATCATTTTAGCTGACGCGGGTAACACGAGTAAATATACCAAATTTCAAGTCTCTAGCTCAAGACGAACATTGCATAAACCGAATATGCTCTTTACTTTTCTTGAACGTGTGCAAAAACCGGTGTTGAAGATTAATAAGTATTCGATACTTGAACGATAGCGATTAATTATCGACTATGTATAACAGTTTGCTCAATATTGATTCTGCGTTTAAGTCGATAAGTCTTCGGCATGATTCAAACTTGCAATTTATGGCAACTGGTAACTGGCATCTAGAACGAGAACTGGAACTGGAACAGCCGCGAGGAATCGCAAAGCGCAAGACAAAATTTAAAATGTTTTATTGCCAGAACGACTAAAATTTGCCCGGCCTGGCGATAAGAGGAATCAAGCAACACAGCAACTTAATGACTAACGGCGACAGCCACAAATCGCGCCACAGAACGACTTGGCAATACCCTAACGCAGCTCACTAGCAGCGCACATGGACAGGCTGCATACGAAATTCGCAGAGGTCGGTGGGGAAGTTAGCGACAGGGCAACGAGGTGTTGATTGTGGCCTTTTGTGAACCTCTCAGCAGCTCAGCAGCTCAGCAGCCTCTCCTTGCGACCATAAAAAGTTTGCACAGGTGCCAAAATCATTTGCGTAGCCGGCTTCAGCTTTTCTTCAGCTAGACGCGTAGAATTTATAGGTTCGGGCGGGCACTAAAAATTTAAATTGCAGCCATTTAGTGACCAACAGCAACAACAATGACAACAACAACTTCTTAGAGCCAAGCATCAAACGACATCAATTTAAACGAGCGCCGTTCTACGAGGCATCCTTTATTGATTTGGGTATATACCCTCGCAGTGCGTATTATGATTTTTGTCACGAATGATGTAAAGTATTGGAGAGGGGTTTTTGTAACATATATATTTCTTATATATAAGTTTGGCTGAGTTGGTAAATTAATTAATTAATCAATAGAAAATTCAAAAATATTTACAAAAATCATAATTACAAAAATCGCTTGCTTAAAGTTATTGGAGTTTTATGATAAATTACCTACGCTTTACTTAATTTCATTGTGTACGCAAGTATATGTACAAAATGATTTGACTATTCCTGGAGAAATTTAATGGAGGTGCCTGCGAGGGTATTTAATCGTCGTGCCCCTTTTGAAGAGCGCTCTTCTTTCTCGTTTGCTTTTATGTAGTTTTGGGCCTCATCTGTGCTTTATCTTAGTTCTTGTTGTTGCTGTTGTTGGCGTGCTGGCTGATCTGGAGCAGCGATAAATTCGAGTCACCTTTGTTGGCCCGTTGTTGACAAATCAGTCGACGGTCGGCACACGCGCTGCCCGGCTTGGAGCGGATCCGCCAGCAGACCCGTTGTCACCTACAAAGCCATTTACCCCCACGTTGAGATCGGGATTGTCGCTGGCATCCAATGGACCATCGTCGTCGTCCCGAAGGGCAACACATTAAAAGTAAATTAACTTATCAGCGACAACGATCAGTTATTTTATTACGTTTGTCCACGCAGTAACACGAACATTATAATATCAAAGATGCCGATTAAGATTCTCAACGAAACTGAGCGAGATGCAGCCTGAGACAGCGATAGCGACAGCGCCGGAGAATGAGAGAAAGAGAGAGCGCGCTCAGTTGGCAAGTTCTGAATGCAGGGATTAGTTTATATGTCTTGTGTGGGTTCGCTGCTGAACGACTTCAAAGACAGACCTTAAAAGTTCATATTAGAATTCTTCAGATGGCACGCAAATAGTTGTAGCCAATGAAAAAGGAATAATTCACGACTGAAAATAATTGAAAACGAAGCAAACATATTTTCACAAAGGATACCATGGAATTTTGTGTGCTCTTGTCCAAATTGTCCGTTTGGTAGATACCCTGTGCCGAGCTCTACCTCTAACACTTTTATATAAACATTTTTAGATACACACACGCACACTAACTTCCTCTACTTATGTAATTTCGGGGCATCACAGCGACCATCAAATGTGAAATTGATATATTTGTAAACTCGCTATACGGATATATACATACCAAATTAGCTATCGAGTGCTTATAGATCCCGAAAAATACGCCAAATACAAGGCTGAAAATGTCAAATGTGATATAAACTTAATTGAGGAATTGTAGACATAGAATTTATTTCAAAAAGGATATTTTGATCAATGTTCGTGCATTAATATTATCTAAAATTCATACATGCACATGCAAGAATAAGTCTACAAAGTCTGTCAAACGCTTTTCCCACTGCTCATGAATATTTATTAATTTATAGGCTAAAGACTGAAATAAGGAGTAGAGGAGTCGGTAAATCTTAGATGCGATCCGCAAGTCACAAAGCCCGACGGCAAATCGGGCTCTGTTTCTGTCTCTTTCTTATCAGGCTGAGTTGGGATTGGGGGGAGGGCCAACAGGGTGCCTGGCTGCCTGGTTGGCTGGTTGGCTGGTTGGCGTGTGTTGCGGCTGTTGTTAACAGCAGAGCAAACACATTGATAAGCCAGCAGAGTCAATAAATTAGTGAACATTAACTGGCAAACAAACACGCTAATTAGATAGTTAGATAGCCGGACAGACGGCTGGCAGCAGGCGGTGCCAAATTCGCAGAAGACATGGTCAGTGTGGGGCAAGCTGGGCTGGATTAGAGGATAGCCAAGGCTTCCTGTAGCTGCGCTCGCGAGTGCACGAATGCGACCGGAAAAACTGGCAAGTGGCCAGCCCGGACTCAACAGAAACAGAAACAGAAACGGCAGAATCGGTGACAGGGGGCAGGGAGTGAGGGACTGGACAGACAGCAATGGCAACTGCGCATTGCGGTTGGCGACTTTTATGAAGTTTGTACAATTAGTTTAAGCATTCAATTGGAATTTGACCGCAAAACGCACAAGGAGGCAACCGCAGGATATTTGCCTGGTCGCAATTACATGCATTTAAATGCAATAACCGTCATCAAGCAGGATGAGCGGTGGGATGAGTAGCCAGTCAGCCAGTCACTCACAGGGTCCTTCTTGCTATATCCTCGCCAGAGTCTAATTATTTTAAATGTGCGCCCCGCAATTGAAGCGCGCGCCTGCGTCCTGTGCCGCTCGTCCTGTCAGTTGTTGCTCTAATTTCGTTGCGCCTTTTGCCACTAACCGCACCAGCGGCGACTAATGACCTGAACAGGGTCGCCAAGCGAAGGCCCAAGTTCGAGCCAAATTCCAGTTTCCAGTCCGATTCAATATCAATCAAACGTTCGCCGCTCGACAAATTGCATTTGGGTTTAAGGTTTGGGCAAGGACCTGGGACTGTTACATCCGCTGTGAAAAGTAATTAGTCCTGGGTTAATGCAGCTCGGGGGCAACATGTGGCCGGCCAGTGTGCGCTCCGTGGCTGAGCTATTGGCGTGAAATTTTAATTGGCGCTTATGCTCCGCTACTTGAACCACCAGGGCAGAGGCTGCCAACTGGCCAACAAGGCTGCCACTTGCCACTACACGGTTCGAATATTTGCTCTAAGCTCGAAACTTGTCGAAACGGCGATCATATTCACTGGGCTGCTTTTGAAATAGTCATAAAGTAACCACGGAGGATATGCAATTAAACGCGCATTTAAAAAATTAACATATTAAATTAATAATAATGCAGAGCGCAAACTTAGATCGGAACAAAATCAATGAAGCACTCAAAAGTGAGTTGGTTGTTGTCGGAAAATAAATACACAGTAATAAAATGATCAGGCCAAAGGACAAAGTGATCTTGGAGCATATGTGCTAATGTTTTGTGAAAAACAATATTTAAAATGTAAAAGTAATTAAAAATCGAATTTTAAAAATATGCTCGCGGAAAAGTTCTTATACTTTAGGTAATGAAAATAGAATAATTGAAATTTAAGCAAATGAAGCGGAGGCTTGAAAAATCCAGCCAGTTTTAGCAAGTCATTTAATGATTTACATATTTAAGCGTTTTTTTCCAACAATGTGATTGTCATAAATCAACTTATTTTTTACGGTCGCTGTGGACTGTGACTTATTGCAACTATTGTACTCTAGCCTGAGCCTCAAATTTCTCCTTTAACTCACAAGTTGCAAAATTCAACCAAATCATTTTAAAACAGCCAATTTTTACGTTCGCGTTTAGATTTGGCTGAAATTTTGGCTAACTGGTTTGGTTTCTAGTATGAACCGGTTTGGTTGAAAAAAGCGAATGCTTTTCAAACTTATTATTTAGAAAATGTTACTCAAAATTCTAAAATCTAAATTGTTAAACTTTACTCACTGCTCTAAAATCGAAGTTCTCAAATGTGACTAAAATGTTGACTATAAAAACAGCTTATTAAATTCTGGTACTATTTACTATTTACATAAATTTAAAATAAAGTTGAATTATACTAAAATATATTGAATTTGATTAACTTGGATATATTTGCAAGTCCAGCCTTAAGATAAATCTACTGGTTCGTAACAGCATATGACCTAAAAATTCTCCTTCAACTCAATTAGTTTCAAAGTTAGGTTTGGTAGAATTTTTGGCATAGGTTCGGTTCAAGGTTCAGTTTATGATTTTCAAAAATATTTATACATCGAGTAAGAACCGATGTTTTATAGCTATAAAAGAAAGCGAATGCGTTTCAAACTTTTCCTCTAACACATTTCACTCAAAATTCTAAAATCTAATTCTAAAATATAATCAAACTTGTCCTAAAATTCTAAAATATTAGCAAAATTGTAAATATTCAAACTTGTCCTATAAAGCAGTTTACTCAAAATTCTAAAACTAAAAGACTATACTAAAACGGACTATAAAATGGCCTATTAGGTCTTGGCACTATTTACCAATTGAAATTTAAAATAAAGTTGAGTTATACCAAAATATATTGGATTAACTCGGAGATATGTGCAGGCCTAAGGCCACATCTAATGGTTCGCAGCAGCATAAGTGCCGCCACAGGCTCGCCATTTTGTTGGCCCCCGAGCGCTGGCAGCGCGCTGCCCACTTGCCAAGTCGCGTCCCTTTGCCTCGCCGGCCGTTTGACCGACATTCGAATTGGCACGCAGCTCGTTCAGAGTGCTCGCTGCTCGGAGCGCTCACCAAAGTTGCTATAAAAACGGGCCGGGAAACTCACCACGGCTGAGCGCATGTTTAGTTCGGGGCCAACAACATGGCGCTGCGCACGAGCGAGACGGCACGTGGAACGGAGACGGCAACAGGCCAGCGGCACGAGAGAGAGTCGGAGAGGCAGCCCAGTCGTGCGGCAGCGTTCTCGCTCGCGCGCAGTCGACGGCCGACGGCCGCGACGCCACCGAGCCACCACCAAACGCAACCGCTGGCCACCACCTATGACAAAGTGGCAAAAGTGTTGCCGCAGCCGCCGCTGCGACTGGGTTTTGTGCGGCCGCGGCGCTGCAGGTGCGTTTAGTCTCGTTTTGGCAGTCACAGCGCGACGACGTCCAGAGCGGAGGCGACGGGCAGTTCAAGTCGAAGTCAAACCGAACGCTAAAGTTGCAGTTAAACTCGCAGTGCCAGCTAAAGTGCAAACAGACAACATTTACTCGTTTATCGGTCGTTTTTTTTGTTGGCTGTGCATCGGTGTGAACGCCCAGTGACAAGTTGAAAGTGCATCGAAATTGGCAACCGTTCGGCCGCCGTTGGCAATGAAAGACTCAATGAGCATTCTAACCCAGACGCTGCCCACGACTACAGCGCCCAGCGAGCCGTCGCCACATCATTCGCTTTCGCACTCGCACTCGCACCACCATCACCACCATCAGCACTATCCGCTGCAGCCACCGGCGGTCAACATGTCCATGTCTACCTCGTCCAATCTGAAGCCCAATCGATCGCGGTTCATGATCAATGATATTCTGGCGGGCAGTGCGGCCGCCGCCAGCGCAGCTGCGTTCTACAAGCAGCAGCACAACAACAACAACAATAACAACAACAACAATAACAATAATAACAACAATAACAACAACAACAATAACAGCAACGAACATTTGGAAGCTGACTCGGAGCCGGCAACGCCGCCTGGTTCCGTGCTGGGCCTGGCGCCACCGCCACCCCCACATCAGCTGCCCCACCAGCCGCACCCCCACGCCCTGGCGGCAGTCCACGCCCATCACCAGCATCAGCATCAGCATCCGCATCCGCACCCGCATGCCCTTCCGCACGCCAAGCTGGCCCACTTTGGACCGGCCGCGCAGATGGGCTCCAACGGCCTGAACGTGGCGCAATACGCGGCGGCCATGCAACAGCATTACGCGGCAGCCGCCGCGGCGGCAGCGGCGCGCAACAATGCAGCAGCTGCGGCGGCGGCGGCAGCCGCGGCGGCCGCAGCAGCAGCCGCCGAGGCCGGCGACGGGCCGCCGCCGTCGGCGGAGCTCGACGACAGCAGCGACTACCACGAGGAGAACGAGGACTGCGACAGCGACGAGGCGGGCAGCGGCGGCGGCGGCGGCCACATGGACGATAACAGCGTTTGTAGTAATGGTGAGGTGAGCTTCTGTATTATTTTGGGGCAGCGCGGGGGGCGGGGGCCGCGACAAGTAGCAGTAATAGATGGCAGCGAGGGTCCCGCAAGGGCATCTGGGCCAAACTAAACCAATTGCCAGTTAAGGTCGAGTTCGAGTTGCTCTCCTTGAGCAATTATTTGCCTAACAGAACGGCAATTCAATAATATTTTATTAATATCTGAGTTCCGACGTAAGCCAAATAACGCGTGTGCGGGTTCGCAACCCAGACTTTGGGTATGATGTGTCTAAGACAAAGGGCACAGTTATACATTAATTAAATGCTAATAAGGATGTGTAATAATGGTGATAAGAATCATAATAATAAAATATAATAATAATTCTAATGATACAAATAATAATAATAATAATAATTTGTATTATTATAACTATTCATAATAACAATAACAATAATAATAGAAATATGGGATTCATCAGCTATCGATTTCCAATTAGAAAAACATTTGATGAGAGGCAGCCCAAACGATTATAATTCTAAATTAACTTAAGCATTATGTATATTAGAAAACATAAGTATATATAGGGGCAATTTTTAATTTCAATTCCACAGTAGGACTGGTAACCTGGTTCTTACATTTTTGTTTGATAAATCTACAACAATTTACTTACACCTGGCGCCCCCTGGTCCAGATCCTGGCTAGGTCCTATTGCATTGACTTTTCCGACACAAATCTTATGTGCGTGATAGTATTACCCTTTTTTTTATATACATAAATAAAGCCAAGTTCTCTCTGGCTATGATTGTTTCTTTCGAAAACCTTTGGGCATGACCTGCTGGATATTTAATTTTGCACTATTTCATTACATTTGTCAGTCTGCGAGCGATAACCAATCGGAATGCAAATCTCTTGCGCTCCGTCTGGCTGTCCGTCCGTCCGTCTGAGTGAATGTCATGGCAAGTTCGTTGCCAGAGTCTTTTGTTTGTGGGGGCGCAGCCGCTTTGCAAAACAAACTGTAAAAATCGCATGAACATGCCATATTCTAGCCGTTGCCGGGCAGAGGAGAGCGCGGAGAAGTTGGATACTGCTGAAAAATTGCATTTTCACGCTTTGTTTGTTTTCCCCTTGCCCCCGCCCCAACAATTGATGCATTCTCCAGTCCATGCGCCATTCCTAAATGTGCATTTGTCTGGCAGCAAAATTGTTTAAACAGTAAGCAACAACAACAAAAGCAGCAGCAAATTATAATGGCAGAGTTGGAGGCGTGGCTCCTGCTCGTAGGGCCATAAGGTGCGCTTGGGGGCGGGCGGGCGGCTTCCACATGGAATACGGCAAAGCGCAGCTTGCAAAAGTAATTTTTATGTTTTGTTTTAGCTGGGCTCAGATCTAATTATATATAGTTAGAAGCAAAACGTTGTCTCTGCTCGACCATGCTCCTCTCTCTCTCTCTCTCTCTCTCTCCCTCACTCACTCTCTCTCTGGCTCTCTGTCTCGCTATGTAGCTCTCTGTCGCTCCCATTTCATTTAACCGTGGTAAATGTTATAAAAAATGCATTTAAGGCAATTTTGTGGACGCCCCAGGGCAACGTGTGTGTATTGAATGTTGTTGGCATTTATGTGACTGTGCGTGTGTGTGTGTGTCCCTTTGGCAGATGAATCTGCACTCTTGTCGACCATTTATTACTGCAATTTCCTGTGTGCAATTGCAATTTTATAAACGGTAGTCGCGTCTTGTTGGCCCAGCGGCTTTGGCCTCGACGCCCAGCCAGGCCTGACGTTGCAGCAAAAAAGCCAGAGAGAAAGAACAGCCGATGGAGGCGAAAACGAGAGAGAGAGCGAGAGGAACCAACTGATTTGCCTGGAAGCAGCGAAAGCTGCGTCTCTTAAGCATCTGCCTCTTCTGCTTTTAATTCGACTGCAAGTCTGCTTTAAATTTCTGTTGGTAATTGCGAGCAGCAGCGTTTTTCTGGCCTTGTGTTTACCCACACCAGAAACCAATGGCTAAACAATTTCCTAGCTGGCCTAAAAGCATTCACCGCTGGGCAAACAGTTCTCTCAGATCAGAATAATAAGTTGGTTGCGGCTTAAACGCGCACTTGGCAAATTTTCGCTCTAACTAATTTAACGCTTGCGAGCTGGCCAGAAAGCGGCCCTGGCCCAGACCCGAGTCGCTTATCGACTAACCACAATCAGATAAATTTACATAAATTTTATGTACTAAATGGCAAACGAGCAGCGAGCTAGGAAAACCAGAAAAGGGGTGGCCAATAGGCCGGCGACGTTAACGGGAGTGGGAATGGGAACGGGTACGAGGACTGGGCCAAGTTTAGACATTTTGCTGCACATTTATATTACACACACATACAGGGAGAGAGAGAGAGAGAGAGAGGGGGAACTGGGCCAGGGGGTGCAGAGCCAGTTGAGAACGGAAGCGGCAATTGCGTGGCCTTAAACGACGCTGAACTTTTACCGCTCGTCTCGGCAGCTGCAGCAGGTAGCATTAGTTAACTAGCTTAGCTGGACGAGGTGCGTATGGGCCATGGCTAACAGTCTCGCTTCTGTCCGTTCAGGCGCCAAGGACGACGATGGCAACAGCATCAAGAGCGGCTCCACCAGCGACATGAGCGGCCTGAGCAAAAGCAGCGCAAGGCGCGCACCGCCTTCACGGACCATCAGCTGCAGACGCTGGAGAAGTCGTTCGAGCGCCAGAAGTATCTCAGCGTGCAGGAGCGCCAGGAGCTGGCGCACAAGCTGGATCTGAGCGATTGCCAGGTGAAGACCTGGTACCAGAACCGCAGGTGAGTTGCCCCTCTTCTCCCCCCCCCCTGTCGCTCCCTCGCCAGCCCAACAACAGCTCCAACTGAACGTTGCTTCTGCTCTTTTCCATTCGCCAGGACCAAGTGGAAGCGCCAGACGGCCGTCGGCCTGGAGCTGCTCGCCGAGGCCGGCAACTTTGCGGCCTTTCAGCGGCTTTACGGCGGGTCGCCGTACCTGGGCGCCTGGCCGTACGCGGCTGCTGCCGGCGCCGGGGCCGCCGCTGCCGCACACGGCGCTCCGCCGCACTCCAGCATCGACATCTACTACCGCCAGGCGGCGGCGGCGGCGGCTATGCAGAAGCCGCTGCCCTACAATCTGTACGCCGGGGTGCCCAGCGTGGGCGTTGGGCCGCTGGGCGCCGCGGCCGCCCCCTTCTCGCACCTGTCCGCCTCCAGTTCGCTGTCCTCGCTGAGCAGCTACTATCAGAGCGCGGCGGCCGCCGCCGCGGCAGCCAATGGCGGCGCTGCCGCTGTGCCGTCGACGCCGCCCGCAGCTGCGCCGCCCGCTGGCATGGGCATCGTTCACAAGCCACAGCCGCTGGGGTCGTCGCCGGGGCAGGGGCAGGGGCAAGCTCACGCCGCCGCATCGCCAGCGCATCCACCCTCCACGCCCAGCCCGACGCTGAATCCTGGCAGTCCGCCCGGCCGATCCGTGGACAGCTCCCAGGCGCAGTCCGACGACGAAGATCAGCTGCAGGTGTAGGAAGGGAAGGGAAAACGAGCCCATTTCTGAGAACTTGTTTACAAAACACCAAATGGCGAATGGTTCAGTGTGTGTGTGTGTGTGTGTGTGTGTGTGCGAGTGTGTATATATATGTGTGTGTGTGTCCTAATTTATTTGTTTGACTGTAGTAATTTATTAATTAGTATTTTTTTTTAGCCTAGGCTAAGATACTTATACGACGCATAAATATTTATTTAAATGTTGTAAAAATTAGCAGCCAAACAATTGTATTTAATAAACCAATAGCAACAACAACACAAACACAATGTGCATAGTTAGCTAACCACAAGATGTATTATCGCAAGCGAAAAAAAAACGAAACTCAAATTTAAATGGAAATTGCATTCTCTTTTTTTTATAACTAGAATAAACGTGCTCGTTGTACTTGTAATGTAAATGTAATCAAAACAATTTTTTTGTCTAAATAAAAGTAATAGAAACATAAAAAGGGAAGGAGAGACAGGCAATTAAAAGCGGTAAGAGGGGCGGGGGGGACCACGACGATGACGATGTGCGGGGCCACCCCTAATGATAATAATTGCATGCAAAATGCATTTAACCGCAATTAGTGCATTTATTGGGCCAAAAGCCGATGCCAACGACAGCGGCCAGTTAGCCAAGTATTGTAGCTGCTGCAGCAATGGCAATTGCAGCAGCAACTGTTATGGCCATGTCCAGGCAGCTTTTGGCCGCATTGCGTGCACCGTTTGTGCCACATGCATCGAGGAAGCCAGCGCTGCGGGCGAAGCCGAGGCAAGCCTTCAAGTTTAGCTAAGGACACCTGAGCAGCTGAGTTCACCTGAAGTTCGGGCAGCGCCGAACCGGACGGCGGTGGCCATTTGGGCCACACGAGGTAGCGCCTGAACGCAGTCGCTGTGGCCGCGACTTCTGCTGGCGCACACTCACCCTAACCCGACTTTTGCTGCACGCTTCTTGGCAAGAAACACGCGCGTTTCTCTGTTTTGCGCCTTCGTCGACAAATTGGCTGCGATGTTAATGTTGTTGGTTTAAAACAAAAGCGACGCTTGGCAGGGCAATAAATGCAACGGCCGAGAACAGCAGCAGCAGCAGCAGCAGCAGCAATAACAATGCTGCAGTGCCCGCAGGGGGGTTGGGTAACCGTTCATTAAAGACAAATGACATAAAACCTGCACCATGGATGGGCCCTCGTACCAGCTCTCGCTCTCTCTCTCTCGTCCCATCTCTGGCCCCGGACACGCTCAATTAAACAAGATCGTTGTCGGTAGCCAAATGTTGCTAATTACTGCAATACTGCCAGCAATTGGCGATAGTGCCCGGCCAAATGCTGGTAAGTGCAACTAGTGTTGGTCAATAGCGTTCAAAAGCAAGTGAGAGCGTTGCAGTCGGGTGTACCCGACTGCGCAACAATCGTGCGCAGCACAACAACAGCCTAAAACAGTCGAAAGCACTCTTAATTATTTTTTTGGTATTTTATAAAAATATCGATCCAGGGAGGTAATCAAAACAATGTCTGCCAAATTTGGTGACTCTAGCTTTAAAGTTGCGGGAGATATGGTTATGGATATTTTCGCGGTTTACTCGCCTCCCAAGAAACATAGATTTTTATCGATTTGCCACGCCCCAGTGGGCGTAGCCAAACAATTTTTAATCATCAATCCTGTCTGAAGAAGAAGGGATCTATATAGAGTTTATCGAATTGCCACACCCTCAGTGGGCGTAACCAAAAAATCCCAACATTTCAAATGACTCAGGTATATATTTCACGAGTATATATTTCAAGACATTGCACAAACCCAATATACTCTTTTGTCTTCGCAAGCGAGTATAACAAGTAAAACGCTGTAGTCGGGTGCAACTAACTTCGCAATACTCTCATTGTAATGACAGTTTAAAACAGTCGAAAGGGGTATTCCCGATTATTATTACATTTAAAACTGTTACTCAGGAACTATGTTTGCTATTTGCGGGCCTGGATAATAATTTTAATTTCTTATATTTGGGCTCAGTCGTATTGTTGAAAAGAACTCTATTGGCCGGTGTAATGCACAGAGTATGTGAAGTATTTGTGTTCTCAGTTAATGTCAACAAACTTGTTTCCAAATTGTAAATCCATATTGATCCGGCCGGATTTGAACACTTAAACATATAGTAAACATAATTTTGGTTCAAAACATGTCACGCTTACTGTATTAAATTGAAGTCAATTTTGGATCAATATTTTTAAAAGTGTGTAATTCGGTTGATTCAGCTATAAATAAAATAGAATATTTGTGTATTTAAGCCATCAAATTTTAAATACGTTTCTGGTTTGCATTTTATTCTAAATGTGGCTCGAATTCAATTTCAATTTTGGTGGTCAGCCTGTCTAAATTGTTTTAATTTAATTCTGATTTAAATTCCATTATAGTTTGGAACAGTTATTTACAAATACCAAGAATGTGTTTGATTTGAAGCAAACATGTTTAATTTTCATTGCTCAAGCAAATAGAACGGATTATTTCAGGACTCACAAATAAAAGGTAATTGGCTAGATTCCATGCATAAATTAAAGGCGCTGGCGAAAATCGAAATATTTACTGTGGGAGAGCTTTACCACTGCGGTCGCTATCGATGCCAGCATCCGTATACTTTTCGACGTTTGTTTGATATGCAAACTTTGGCATCTGATGGATAGACGAGCGCCCCGTCCCGCCGGGAATTGCGACGGCAATTGGGGATTTCGCCCGGCATATTTATGAAATGAAGCCGAAATATTGGCTGCTTACTGTGCTGTAACATCAATTTGCATGGAAATTAGCAACAACAAACCGCCGCCCGTCGAAGCAACCGCACCCACACTCACAAGAGCCACACACACGCACACACACACGCACACACACAAGCACACACACAAGCACACACACGTCCTGTGGGGTGGATGGACTGAATTGCCATGCGAAAACATAAACAAAATGATGTCATCTTAGAACTGCATCTGTTTATTTATTCCTTGCATTGTCTTCGGTTTAATTCAATTTAGGTTGACAAACTGATCTGCACTTTAAACTGAAAAAAGAATTAATCAAACTATTGTTTAATGTTTGCTGATCGTCGATTTAGCTTTTCTAGTAAATTGCACCTTGCACTCCAGGGTAAAAGCATTTACCAGATAAATGCAGAGGAGAACATGGAAATTTTGTGGGTTGAACGAGCGAACCGGAAGAACGCCCACGAGTCAGGATTTCTACCTTGGCGGCTAGAGAAGCTTCAAATTGCAAACGGAAGCAGGAGCTCCACGCCGAGGAAAGCCCGTGCTGCAATTTACTCTGCCCCACATTAGGTGGGACATAAAATAATATAATTTAAAGGAATAATATAATTTAAAGGAATATTTATAAAAAAATGATTTGAAAAAAATAAAACAACTCTTAATTTGCATTTAATTTTGCTTCGAATGCGTTTCCGTTGTCACTTACCATATGGCATTTATCAAAGGGGGCTACAAGTGGGTGGCATTATTAATGATAGTTTTGAATGTGTCGCTAACTGATGCATCTTGCAACAAATGAGCGAGGGAGCAGCAGTTCCGTGTATAATTTTTCACATATTGCGATTGTTTTTTTTGTGTACATAGTATATGGTATATTATATGTATTTATTTTTAGATTTGTGCAATTGTAATATAAACACATTTGGCAGTGAGCGGAAATCACGCTTAATTGCCGGCACCAAACCCAAGTTTGCTTATCATTACAAATTACAAATTGCAAATTATATTTATTTCTTTTTATTTATTTTTTGTGCTTTGAATTTTGTTCATTTGCTAATTTGTTCGACAATTGCATAATTTATTTTATTCAAATGTTGGTCGAGAAGATAAGCTATTAAGTGAAAAGCTTCTACGCAATTGACGATTTTGGATGAGTCTGAGGACTGTAAGGGTATTTAAGTGCTGCGCATGCCACAGCCTGTGGCACTGCTTTCTGGCACGGCGCGAAGCGCAGCAACGCCTTGGGGGCGGCACATGCAAATTTCATGTGTTTGTTTTTTGCAGCGATTATATTCAATAATTGTGTGCATTTAGATAACTTACAAGCCTCGGGGCAGCAGGGCGCACAGACAACGCCGCAGACCCAGCGCTGGCCTCTTCAGGCGCCGACCAAATGGACGCCAGTCACGCCATCGCACCCTCCCCACACCCAAGCCCAAGCCCAAGCCAAAATCCAAGACCATGCCCGAGCCGGGCCAGACACCAGCCCCATTCCTGGAACCGAGACGTGTGTAGGTGTTGAAAGTAACTGCAGGCAGGTGCATGGTCACAGTCCCCGCTGCCCTTGCCCATTGCCCGTGCTTATTCCTTGCACTGGGGTAAATTGAGCGTCGCCGTCGTGGCCGTCGGCATCGGCGTCGGCGTCGGCTCAGAAATGTGTCGGAAGTCTTTAGTAAAAGTTAAATAGAAAGCATATATAAGATTTATTTGCAATTCCCCCGTTATATTTATGCAAATTTGGCAGTGCTCTCCACGCGCTGCTCGCTGCTCAAGCTGTTTCGCGAATCTAGCACAAGACTTGTAATTTATTAATCTCTAAAGCCTGTCATGAGACCATTTGAATAAATAAGCCAAAATTAAATATTTGAATACATAACTGGAATTCACTTAACAATAATTTAAAGTTATCTGCAAATTCTGAATTAATTTCAATGAAGGTGTTATATCTTTCGATTCAAGTTAGTGGCTTGGTAGTAGGTATGTGTGCAATACAGATATCTTAGCCAATTCTAATATAGTTAAAATAATAATAGTAAAATTTAATTGTTTTGAAAGGCAATTACCGATTCGTACTTTGATATAATATTTTATTAGTTGTTTTAAGTACATTACGGCCTTAAAAAGTTGCATATAGAATTGAACAAGGCAACATCGATAAAAATACATTTTTAATACGATATTTTATTGAATAAAATAAGAGAAGATTAAGCTCAACTCTGCTAATTTGATTACATCAGAATATGTATTGCCTTAAAAGCCCTATTTTTAACAAATGTGCAGGGACACTTACTAGTTCCATCTATAAAAACGTATAGTATTTTGTATTTTATGTATTTTTGTATTTTTGTATTTTGGCTTTCTAAGTTCGTGAATGCCATACGCGGAACATGGTTATTTCATTTTATGATATTACCGACTGACTTGTATAATTATTCTGAAGTAAATTCATCAATATAAAATAAGTATGAATGTTGCAGTCGGGTCTGACCGGCAGCGCAATACTCGTTCACAATACAATAAGCAAACCAAATTACATAATTCTTTTTACCAAAAAATTAAAAAAAATATATAATAATGCATATATTTTAAATACAGAATCAATCTAGAGGAGAAATCATGTTCGAAATGCCATTAAACATGAAGATCGGTTCAGTTTTGACTAAGTAATGGTTATGAAATATGGGAGCTATAGGTCCGAGAGATTATGTGTTTTTTGTTTTACCAAAAAATTAAAAAAAAAAATTATTTTCAAAAAAGCAATTTAGAGGGCAAATCATGACCAAAATGCCATCATACATAAAAATTACTTTTAGTTTTGAGAATTTTGAAAATGTGCGGGAAGTCTCTAAATCTCTGAGCTTTAGCAATTATTGTCTAGCTTTAAAACTAATGAAGATATATTCATTATCGCGAATAGCCTCACCCCTAGTGGACGCAGTCAACGAAACAATTGGAGTTAATTCGGAACGAGTAGAAAAATCTAAAACTTAGAAGATTTCATGCCAAGTTTGTGGTGAGAGTCTACGTACTAAGTAGTAGTATAACAGACTGGTTCCTAGTTCCGTCAATATCAATATAACAATATTATAAATAATTTCAATTTAAATAATAATTTTAATGATAATAATAAGAATAATTATATTAATTAAGATATTAAATAACAATTGATAGTACTTTTTTCAATTTATTTAAGCAGTTGCAAAACCTAACAACATTTCAAATTCCTGTTTCGAATTTAATCCTTGCGCCTTGCAGCAAAAATGAAAACATTTGTTGCCATCTTCTATCGCAGCGCTGAGATCTGAGCAATTTGTCGACGGGCGGGAGATTAAAATACGGCAAAATATAAAAAAATGAAAACAATAAATAAAATGCACGAACAAATTATGAAAGCAATCAGCGAGCACAGAAGCATTGGGGTTTGGTCTGGGTATTTGGCATTAGGTTTGGGCTCGGGGCTTAAGTCTTATCAGCGATGTGAATTTGAGCGTCACTTGAAAAGGACAACTCGCCCGCCAGGACAACTCAACTCGATGGAATGGATGAATTTGTCACATTAGAAGCATTAACGGGGCGGGCATATGTGAAGGAGCTGATAAGATCCAATGGCCGATGCCTTGCCGAGCCTTCGCCGAGCCCAGCCGAGCCGAGGCCAATGCAGCAGAAAATCTGGCGGGTGGCTCCTGTTGTTGTTGTAAATGGTGGTGGTGGTGGTGGTTGTCCTGCTAATGCAATTTTCAAATATTGTTGTTGTCAGTGTAATTGCCAGGATATTAACAGGGGTTGTCCTGCGTCCTGGACGGATTACGCCGGGCATTATGAGCAAATTAAGTGTGAAGTGGCATTTGGGATTTGTGTACACACACACGCATGCACACACACGGGCATACACGCCGGCGCAAAGTCGACAAGGATGCCGAAGGCAGCCAAAGGATCGCTGCTCTTAAGCGCCTTACTGACTGCACAGCCAGAGAAAACAAACAATAGGCGTGGCCGTCGACACTCGCCAACAAAAGGTGTCACATGTCAAGCGACGACTCCCAAAGCCATATCCACACACATAGCTGAGCCCACTCCACTGCCATTCCAGTTGCAGCGCTTCCGCTTTCCGTTGTTCCCCTTTTCCCTTTTTTATGGCTACCTTCGGAGAACAAACTAACACAACAAATGCGCCGCCTATTGGCCCCGTCGGCGTCGCACATTTAACCCCAAGCGCGGGGTAGCCTCGGCAGTGGGCCACTGCCCATCCAAGCATCTCTCAACGGCTTATCATTTACACTTAAAGGCTCAGCGGCGGTGGCGGCGACGGCGACGGCGGCGGCACGTGACCGGCTGCCACATCGAGCGATTCATGAGCCTGGCCAGAGTTGACCCTGGGGTCGGGGGTGCGGAAACATTGAAGTATTATTAACCGCAAAATGCTCATAAAGGATCAATTTGTGCGCACACGTGCCCAGGATAATGCCCAGCCACTGTGTGGGCGGGGCGTGGCAGCGCTATCATTGCGACAAAGCGTGAAGTGCACATAAATCAAGGCAGCGGCTGCCAAATGGACACAATTTTGATGACAGCATTGGCCGGAGGGGCGGCCGAGTGCTTGACTCCTTGCCGGACCGAGGATTCGTGTTGCACTTTCCCACTGTGCCTCTGTCTCAGATGCTTCCTGGGTGCCCGCCGTACGATGAATGCGCCAATAGAAGCTTCACTATTCCATCCATGTTCCACTGTCCCGCTGTTTCACTGACTTTTGGCTTTACGGTCGCACTGCTCAACAGTTTCCTTAATATACTGTCTTTTGCTCCACAGTCCTTCTGCTCCAAGGTCTCACTATGGGGCCGAGGCCCCACTTTTCCAGTGTCCCACTGTCTCTGTTCTGTTCTATGCCACAGGTTCCACTGTCCCTCTGTCCCGTATTTCACGCCAAGTCTCAATTTCTCCTTGTTTCGCAATTCACCATTCGTCCTGATCTATTAATTTTCATCAAAAAGTCAAATCATCCATCCAAACGAACTGTCTAAAGTTCGATAAGAGCGTATTCCTTGAACCCAGTACAAAATACTTAAATCAAATACGTTTTTCTCAATCCGAAATCTCAGAAATTCTCGACTTGAGTATGTTTTTAGCCCTAGTTGACTTAGTTGCAAGCCACAATCACACTTGAACTGAGCTCAAAACGACTTTCAAGAAATTATGGCTTGATTTAAATTCATCACCCATGCTAAATTCAATTTTTATTTTTATTTAATTTTAAACCTCCTAACTTAATCCAATACCAATAAGAGAGAAGTAAGAACATTGCAGTAGTTTGAAACCGACTGCGCAATATTCGCCCACAGCTCTAAACTTGGATTTGACCGATTTGCCACGCCCCTAAAGGGCGTATCCAGAAAATGTCTTGTTCGATCTTTAGGGAAGGTCATTAGCAAATAGTCTGAAAATGTGGACAGTCGAACGGACGGACATTGAAATTAGGAATTGCGTATATATATAAAAAATCAAACCCGAATCAAATTCGATTCTAGAATATTAGTTCGAGTTATGGTGCGAACAGCACTCAAATTTGTTTTTCTGTCCAACTCTTGCCCTGCTGCCGCGTTGTGTCCACTGTCCCCTAGAATTGGCATTGGTCTGCGATTTTGAGTCCTTCGCCCTGTTTCGAGCGATGTTCTGTTCCAGTTCCGCTGTTCATCAGCTGTTAAAAGGCAATTAATTAGGCGACGCTGGCGTCCAGTGCAGGGCCGCGTCTTGGCCGGCAGCGGCCCCGGCCCCGGCCCCGGCCATCAGTCAAGTGTGCTCGGACGGGCGGCGTCGGTGGCTGCACGGCTCAGGGCCCACAGCCCCCACCCACAAATTGTTAGCAATTTAGTCGAAATCGCGCCTCTTGGCCAAATTGCCTTTAAATTGGCAGTTGGCGCAGCGCACCATAAATCCAAGCGGCACCAGCGCCAAGTGCTGATCCAACAGCTCCAAGCTCCAAACCTATCCATGCCCATTCACGGAGTAGCGGAAGTATCGCTTGTCCAGCCAGCACACATCTCCCACAAGGCGTCCACGTAGCGCACCGGCTTCTGCCGGCCTCCTGGCCGTGGGGCATCGTTGGCGGTCAGCGGCGGCGGTCGCAAATTATCAACAAATTAGGCTTTTCGTCGAAGTCATCGTCGGAGTTGTCTCTGGCGCTGCTTGCTGGAGTCGGAATCATCATTTCATTTGTTTGCATGTCTCGTTGTCATTTCGTTGATTTTGGCGGCGTCTCCTTTGGCCTGTCATTTCTCAACTCGCATCTCCCTCTCTCGCTCTCTCTCTCTCTCTCTCTCTCTCTCTCTCTCTCTTTCTCTCTCTCTCGCAGCTCGTTTTATGGCCGCCGCCGCTGGTAAAGTGATTTCTTCAACGCTTTGTTAGCGCACAGGATTGATGCAGCTGTCATTAGGCGTTTTCGGCTTAAACGGATCCCAGCCAAGTGGCCAGCTGAACTTGGCCCGCTGCCCCTTCTGGCCCCGCCGGCCCCGTTCTGCGCCGCAGCGTTTGCTAAATGCGTTTTTAACGTGCTTTTAATTGTCAGTTCGTTGTGGCTCCACTTACCCCGCCCGCCGGCCAGCTGGGCCGGACTGCTGGAGCGCAAATTAAATCAAATTGAAACTAATTAACATAAATAAATTTAAACAAAATCCAATCGCAATATGCCCCGTTACAGGCTTTCACACTTTACGCTTCACTGAGCGCCGCCGCCGACTCCTTGTCCGACATCCACAAGCGACAACTGCCAGATTGGACAAGTTGCATTTGCAAATAAATAGACGGGCATCCGTTCAAACGGAAACGGAACTGACGGCACAGCGACGCGCAGAGACGCACAGGAGTCGCTTTCCATTAGGTGGAATGCGTAAAGAGGGAGGAGGGGGGGGGGGAGGGAAGGGGGCTTTGCTTCGACGCTTGCGCTTAAAGTTTTAGGCGCAATAAAATTAATTGGATTTGCCTGCGTTGGCTGTGCTGCTGGCAGATGCTGTCAGGACAAGCCCCACCCGCACCCCACCCCCCTGCCCCATTCACACCCTCTCGCACAAGCAAGAGTTGGCTGGCATTGCAAATATTTAAACTGCTCGCCGGCCACGCGGCGTATGCGCAATGTAACCAAACGCCCCCATCCCCGTCCCCATCCCCACCCTGCTCGCCATCAACTCTTGTTTAGTAACAAGTTCAGAAATTTACTGCTTTATTTGCGGTCTTGTCAAAGCAATCAACACAGTCAGTCAACCCATGTCCACGTCCTGGTGGTGGATTTTATTTACTTTGCTCGCAGCCGACCCCAAAGCCCAATCTGAACCAGGACTCTGGTGCTGAGGCCAGCCATGGCCCTGGCTCTGCCTATGGCGTCCTGTTTGTCCTTCTGTCTGGCTCGTTGAGTTTATTTGCAGAATGATTTTTCAATAATTTATGTATGACGTTGTCGACGCCAGTGTCAGAGCCACAGCCACTTGATTTAATGTGCGGGGTGTTACTTTCAACACCCTCCAATCATATAATAATAACAGCAGCAGCAGCAGCAGCAGCAGCAACAACAACAACAATCAATAGTGTTTTTGGTGTGACAATGCAATTATAAATGGTGACAAAATAATTTCCGCTGCGTGATTTTTATGACAGTTGTGCGGCGCATTCTGCTCGACTGCATTCGCATCAGAGGCACAAATTAAATAAGTATTAAGTAGTTTATCTGCAACCCCTGCCCCCGCCCCCGCCCCATCCCCACCAGCGCTGGCAACTCCACCCCAAGCCGTAGCTTATTTCAAATGCCAACTTAATGAACATAATTGGATAAAAATGCAACATAAAAGCAACAGTGAGCGAAACAGAAATAGAAACGAGGACGATAAACACATAACATAACATTGCAAAAAATGTATATAATTTGGGTTCATCCTGGTTTCCGGCCTCCTATTGCTATTGTGGGTGCTCCATCAGCCTTTGGCTTCAGCGCCGTCAAATGAAATCATAATTTAAAGGGTGTCCGTGTGTCCGCCATACCCCCCGCACCCCGATCCCCGCCCGCATCGGAATCCGTCGCTGCCGTCCTCCGTCTCGAGACCATCGCGAATTCATAAAAGCTTGTCATTTTGTGCACGCAATCGCGTTGCGTTATAATTGGAAATTGGAAATGGCTGAGAAAAAAATGAAATGGCAGACGAGAACCTTTGCGGAATTGACGCAGCCCGGACTGGGGCCTGGGTCTGGGTCTGGGTTTGGGTCTTTCATTGCGTTGTGGGGCTATGCCAGAGCCTGTATCTGTGCCATTTGGTGTTAGACCATTGCAGTTCCCAAGTTTTGTCAAATTCGGTATGAGGCAACATTCCGAAGACTTTGCAAATGAAACTTATTTCCTATTTTGGCCAAACACGCATGTTTCATATAACAGTGATTAGCTTTATATTACAAATATAAACGCTTTACTTTAGTAAATAACAACAAAAACTATAAATGTAGATATAGATGTATATATATACATATATGATTAATATCTTATCGGATAATTTCTCAATTATCCAATAAAATCGATGGACATTACCGGTGGTTCCAGACACTCCCGGAAGACATCAGTGTACAACGACCTCCAAGAAGTCACCAACTGATCCGCATTCATATCAGAGCTCGCCTCAAATGTCAGTTCCAACGAGGCCAATAAAATTAAAAAGAATATAACATTACATAAATAAAACTATCTCTTTGGCAACTTTGTATTTAGTTAGTTAGTTACGAACGCTGGCAAAGTACTCTGTATTGTTTCAAGTATCTGTGTGCAGCAAAAGTAGCTGCGACAAATGTGATCGATGATCGACCACTCCACAGACCCTCGGTGGTCAATTGTTAGTCGGACTCCTTAGTGCAAGGGCACAGGATCTGCTTGTTAACCAGTCAATTAAAATATGATTCTCTTGTTTCTCAAACTATCACTAACTTTGATCCGCCAGTTTATATTGTGGTTGATTTAGATTTGGTATTAGATTTGTTGAAGCTATTTTGTGTACGTTACTGGAAAAAGGACATGTCAAACTCAACGGGCAGCTTGGCAAAGCCCCCGTTGAAGCATTTGTTAACTCTCAGGTCTAGGCAAAGGCGAACTCACCTATTTATAAGCAGGGTGTCGTACAATTAAATTACCATGGGGCTTTATACGTTTGAAATGAGGTGTCAAGCCCATGCGGCCTTCGTCAGTAGGTTGCCACCTGCCGCGGCGACATCCTTTGTGCCACCCAATTGTCAACGCGCTGGGGTCGGGGTCGGTTCATTGTCATAATCAAAGTGAAGTCGCCCACTCCCCACGTGTAGTGAAATGTTGACAGCTGTTGGGGCTTTACCTTTTTTATTGTAGCTCTGTCGTGTTCTCTTTTCAATTTGAATGAAAATGAAAAACCTGCAACACTTGCACCTGACCACAATGGAACAGTCCGGCAAAGGCATTGTTGATGTTGCCGCTACAACTTCATTACACTCCAACGGCGCCTCCTCTGCCCGGGCACACTTAAAGCGTTAAATCCACCCCACTAGCGCCCACCCCTTGACGGCCGCCCGATGGCCGTCGATGTTGGTCGGGGGTCAAGCCGTTGCCACTAAGTGAGTTGGCTTTTTATTGGCAGCCGGCGCATGCACAACCCCCGTAGAACGAGGAGGATTTTAATTTACCCTAATGCGTCTATAATTCGAGCCATTAGTGCAATCGCATTAGAAACGCTCAACAACCCTTTGCAAATGGCATTGACCAACCAACAAACAGGCTAAAAGCTATTCATCCATCACCGAAGCGCGAACACCCTACTCAGCACCAACTTAGTTGAGTATGTTTCCTTGCAGGCGACATACAATCTGAAACTAAAGCCATATCGGTAAACACTATATTCACATTATTTGAGTTTAAGAACAAACTACATGCATCTCAAAAATATCTATTTATATCTTAAAGGCACCGATTTTTTTTTAGAACTCGTCAGATACTCAAAATTTAAATTGAAGATCCTTTAAGCAGACTTAGTTCAAAAGCTAGCTCATAATTGCGTAGCTAGCTCTTAAAAGTAAATAAGTTTTTATTTACTATATTTATATATATTTGTTATTCAGAAGTATTTAAACACTAAAATTCATACCTTTGCATACAGCCATGTATCCCATGTAACATAACACCAAAAAGAGCTATAAAATATATTGAACTGCCTTTGATAATAATTTGTTTTAATCAAATAACAAACAACTAAAATGCCTTATCTTGGCTCGATATATTTACAGAAATTAAAAGTATTCATATAATTACAAAAGTCTAATCGATTCTATGTGACATTTTCTGTTTTGAGCCACACCGAACATAATCAATACATTCAGACCTAGGTACGGGCTATATGTTTTCAGAGTAAATAAATATAGGCGCAGTCTCTACCTAGTAATTCACCCAAGCACAATTCTTAACTTTAAGAACCAATGTGCTGCGAAGCGTCACAAACTGCTGGATTGGTCCGATATACCCGCCAGCGCACAGACTAACGACAAAGCTACCTTCAGCTGCGTGGCTGAGGCACTTGTATCAAAATATTATTTCATATGTTGACACTCGCACGTAATTAGGACTCAACTCGTCACGAATGTGGGCGCGGCGGCAGCTAAAACAGGCTTTACTTTTGGCTTTGGCATTCGCTTGATTGGTTGGCCAATTTGACTTTCAAACTAGCTGGCAGACACATAGACCGCCAATAAGGCAACTAATTAAAAATCAATCGTTGGCCCCTTTTAATTGGCCTGCATTCGGGCCGCTATTAATGGCCACGCTGGCTTATTCCGGCACGTGTCCTGCACAAATATTGCCGCACGCTTTCGGCCGCCGCTCGACGGAGAATGAAACCCGCGACAACGTTGCAGTCGGGTGTAACCGACTGCGTAATACACATTCACAGCGTAATAACATCAGTTGAAAATGGCCTTAATTATTATTATTTTGGAAAATCTCCATTTTTGTAATTTGTAATTTTAACTGTAACTCTTAAGGGGCCCCACCCCGGATTTGTAGATTTTATAGATTTGCCACGCCCACAGTCGGCGTGTGTAATCCTTAGAGGATGTCGTCTGTTATCTGTCTTCTAAATTTGATGCATAAACTGTGGGAGATTTTTAGGATATTGCAATAAACCAATATACTCTTTTCATTCCCTAAACGAATATAATAAGCGCCAGGAAAAAAGTAAAGCGAAAGCAAATCGTTTGATTTTTTATGCGTTTATGTTTCATATTTATTTATGGCTTGTCCAACAAATTACGCGCTTCAGTTGCACAAAAAGGCGGCCAACACGTGACCTCCCGCCACCCCCCTCACGCTACTTGTGCGTCACAGGGATAGACATTTTCAAAACTGAATGAATCTGCAGTGAGCGGAAAATGGATTTCTAATATTTGCCTTTAAAACATATTACATAAGGAAAAAAAAAACTAAAAAAAATTAAGATAAAAATAAAAAGTGACTGTAAAAATGAGCTTAAAATATGCTAGGAGCGCCGTCTGGTAGCTGAACTGAGCGGACGCGTTTCAACTTTTCCCGGAGGACGTCCGGGCTTAAAAGTTGAGAAAAATGAAACTTTTATGAGTTGAGCTTGGAATTTTCTTAGAATTTTTTAGCCTCGCTCCTGCTGCTGTGGGCAATTTTCTTTTCGATTAAACGCTTGAACAGCAGCCGAGAAAATGGCGCGCATAAATGCAGGTCGTCTGGCCGACAGCCCATCTCTGTGGATGCAGCTCCATCTCCCTGTAGTCCCGTCCGCCAGCCACTACGCCTGCTTGCGCCGCTTGGGCGCTCCGATGGCCGGCAGGCCGCTGTCAAACTCGGATATGGTGAGGGCGCGCGATTTGTTGAGGCTCTTCATGAAGCTGCTTCTCCCAGTGCCCTCTGGCAGCTGGCGCTGTCCGCCGAGCCTCTTGCGCTCCCCGCCCGGCTGCTGCTGCTGCATCTGCCGCACGTCCCCGCTAACCGTTGTGGTGTAGAGACGTCGCTTGGCGCGTTTCGCCTGCTGCAGCTTCTCGGGATCGCTGTGGTTGGGAGTGTGAGGGATCAGTACAAATCCGCTGCATGCAGCGATTTCATGTGGCACTTACCGCTCCGTGTAGGTCAGTCGATTGGTGGGCGGGGCCGGCTTTGGGGCCGCGTGCTTGCTGGCAAATTTGCTGGGCGCCTCCTTGAGGGCAAAGCTCTTGGCAAAGTGGCCCATATGTGCGACGCGCACGTTGAAGATGGGCTTGAGCTCCTTGGGAAACGTCGAATAGAACTTCATCCAGGAGACAAAGGCTGCAATGAAACACAGAGACATAGAGACTAAGTGCGAGTTTGTGGCTGGAGTCGGAGCATGTTAATGCTTTCAGAATTAATTGATGTGTTGGCTTAAGTGCCTGCCTAGTGTGTGTGTGTAAGTGTGTGTGTGCTTGTGTGTGTGGCATTCATTACAAAATAAATTTGTTAAAATGACAAATGAGCAGTGTCAGCAAAGGATTTCTCGCTGCCAAGCCATCCCCCCTTGACGCCCAACGCATTCGTCCTCCTCGCCTGTGTCCTTTTGTATGGCTGGCTCTGTTGTGGGCATGTCCTTGCTAATTACGCAGCACTTATGCCAGGCAATGCCAAATTATACAACAATGATATCAAATTACCACAACGTGCACAGCTCGAAAAGCCGCAATTGTCCTCGAGTGTGATAAGCATCGCACTGAGCGAGAGATATGTAAATGTGATGTGAAATTGTAAAATGGAAAATTCTACGAACAAAACGAGAGCCTTGAATAACGCGCCAGCTGTTGTTGTGTGCGTTGACTGCCCTGAGAAATGGATATGAATAAAAAACAGCAAACGAGTCAATTGGAGGGAGACCCCTGGTCATATGGGACCAATCCCAATAGCAAGCGGCCCAAAACGAAACAATTGTCAAACCACTAATCAACAACGATCCACTTGAAACCAATCGAATATTTAGTGATAGCGTGTGTATCTTGAGCTCCTTAAATCGCTGATTTATCGGATTATTGACAGAGTATTAAATATATATATATATTAAATGCCCAAAAGTAAATAAATATGTTTTATTTATTAATTTAGAAGCCGAGGCTGCAACCGAACCGGTTCGAACCCGAAATTCCAACATATTCAAATCGCAAAGTTCGGAAATTTCAATTTATATTGTCTGAACTGTATAAACGAGAATATTCTAATTCATAAATAAAAATAAACATTAAAAAAATAAAATGAATGTTTGATAAAAAATAATGTCACAAACCAATATTCGAACTAAAACCTGGGTTTAATGTGGTAAACCAGGTTCACGAAAATATCATAAAATATCAAACACGGACAATGGTTTTTTCGACTCTTAGTTATGGTACAAACATTTGTTAAATGTTTAGTGGGTAGTTTAAACAGAATTATATCTGTATATCTATGGCTTAGTCACACATACATGTTTTTAAACACTTCCCAAATATTCTATTTTTCTAACATGGATTGTTTTTATTTTTAGGTATTCTATAAATTAGTTTTATTTTCCTTAATGAATTTCTTACAACTTTAGAAAGATATATTTAATTTAAACTGCTAAAAATATTTTCAATTGTAAAAAAAGGAAAAGCAAACTTGACAGGACAAGAAACTTTAATTTTGAAAAACTCATAATGCTTTCGAACCGATTCACGAAAGTATTGTTAGTCGATCTAGCTGGTAAAGTCAGGATCGTTAGCCACTCAACAAGAGCAACATATACCACCCCTAAAGAGGGGTTGAAGAAGTAAACAAAATAAGAGAGAGAGAGAGAGAGGAATAGAGTAGATAAAGTCAAAGACGTTGCTCTGCCCTGGCAATTAACTCGCAGCAACTGCCGTTTCGTCACGTTCCGTCCGCCCGTCCGCTCGTGCTTCAGTTCGTTCCGTCCGCTCGCTCGCATGTGGGCTGGTTGGTCCCTTTGTGAGTCCTTTGGCTATGGGAGTCTCGAAGTCAAGCCCTTGTCTTTGGGGCTGCTTAATTGCCGCAAATGCGCTTACAGTCAAGTGGCAGACATTAAGCAAACAAAGAGTATGACGAGCCCGGATGTTTGGAGACGCATGCAAGCCGGAAGTTGTGAATAAAATAAATGTCATTCGAGCACGGCCAGGTCCCGGGTAGCAAGACACCCCCGAAGCCCACACTCCGGCCCAAACCGCACAAAATGGCTTTTTATGCCGCTTTCGCATCCCAACCCCAACCTCCAGCCCAAAATCCATTCCTCCCCTGCGCCTTGGCCAGCCCGATTTCCATTGTTTGGCCTGGGCCACGGTGGGGAGGCGGAGGGGGCGGTGCTCGGCTAATGCGCCCGTCGACGGCTCAGCGGCAAATGCGAGCGGATATTTTATAAAGCGCGCGTGTTCATGCGGTTTCCCTTCTTCTTCTTGTGTAGGCGTGGCAAATTGTTGTGATTGTTTTTCCCTCTCTCCCCCTCTTGCGACCTTGCATAGCGTGTTCGGGTATACGGCTTGGGCTCGGCTTTCGGAATAGGGTTTCGCAGCCTGCGGTTTTTCGGCTATTGTCCACTCTGACTAATAAGTAGTTAATCATGTGGTAATGCGAGAGGGGTGGGGACTATTTAGTTAATGGTTGACTGATACGGAAAAAGTGCAAATAAAGTGAGAGCTGTAACACAGACCATAAAATTATATCAACTTTCCCTATAATTGTTGGATGTGTTTTAACAGACCATATCTTTGGCAATTCCTCAATTGGTGTTTTTCCTCAAGATACAATTTCAAACGAAAACAAGTTTAATTTTCATGGATTGCGATACTACTGGCCCGATTTAAGAGAGGAACTACTAATTTATGTCATGAATTACGAACTAGCCGCGTGCCCACCCGACTTAAAGACAATTGAATACGTTTGGGACATTATGGATTGGCGTGTTTATGGTAATAGTGCAAAATACTTCACAGAAATCGATTTAAAGGAAGCCATATTGAGGCGAATTGAATAGCTTGCAGACAAACAACATTCATAACTTGTATGATTAAATGGGGAAAATGGATATTTGATGCTGAAAAAGCCAAAATATGCCCCATTTATTATTAGTTGAAGCCACTAAGTCCTTGTATTTTCAAAACATTAAAACACAATAGAAAATGAATGTTGTATACTTAGTTTTGATACGTTTGTAAACAAATATACGAGTTGATAAGTATACATTAGTTTAAATAGTATATAATGTTTTTCCTTTCGTTTCGTATTAACAGTTCTCTCTAATTTTAAAAGGATGAAAAGTAAATTTCGTTTGGTTTCGTATAGTTTTTATACGGAGTGTAGTTTCCGAGATCGCTGCGATCAGACAAGAATCAAGAATCATCAAGAATAATTATAAGATGACTTCTTCTGTCTCATAAACACTATAAACATAGATATAAATATATGTATATGTATGTACATCAACCAGGAGAATTGCTGGACTGACGGCATTTTGGGAATGGTATTTGTAATTTCACGATTCACCAATAGCTACAAATTGGCGATCCCAAACCTAAGAACCATAAGCTACAAGATCTATTCATAAGAGTATTGCAAGAGTTAAAATAAGAAAAACATAGGGGGAAGGCCGAAACTGTACTCATATTTTGAACATGGGCAAAACTAATATTAACCAGCTAATACCCTGCTCAGTGGAGCAGCTGCAGCATCTCGACTCGAACAAAAAGTGAATTTTAACTTGAAAATTGTTTCAATTACGCACGCATGCAGCTCCGGCAGATTCAGCCGGCGTAGTCCTGTCTCCGCGCCAGGGCTATAGCTGCTCCACTCTAGCTATCTAACTTCATTTCGCTCTCGCTCTTAGTGCTTGCTTTCTCTGTCTCGCTCTGTTGTTGCTCTAAATGCTTTTATCTGCTGCTTTGTACAGTTTTGTTCAAGCGTAATACTTTTTAATGGCTTTTTGATTGGACGCAGCACAGCAACTGCAGCCAGCTCCAATTGTCCCCCCCCCACACTTTTCCCCCAACAGCATTTGTACTCCTTTGGGTGAGCGCTCTCAAGTTTTGCCAAGCGACTTCCTGTCTTGACGCTTGACTCGACGCTTAAGTGCAATTTGAGTTGCCATTTTGGCTGCCTGTCTTCGGTACAGGCAACTTGTTCTTGCTGTTGTCCCTTTCCAATCGCCAACAACAAGAACAACATCATCATTGTCTTCATCATCTTCTTTGCCATCTTTCTCTTTGGCTTGTTTTGCCATTGTTTTTCCATTTGAATATCTCGCACAATTTCCGTTTCCTGTTGCTCTTTCGGTTTTTTCTTTTTGGCCCATGATTCATTTGCATCCCAGTTTTCGAGGGGGGCGTGGCAGGTCGCCAGCTTTCGTTCGACTACCTTTTATGTTTCAATCAAATCTGCCCGCACCCAACCTCAACCCCAAAAATCCCACACCAGCCCCCTATACGAAGAACAACCCTCTCCTTTTTAATAGGGGGCGTTGCAGCAGCCTTAGTAACATCTAATTAACTTTTTCTCTGCCGCGCTGCAATTACGATTTCAACAGGACATTAACAGGACAACAAGAAAATAAATATACAAGTGAGGATAACACCGAAAGCAGCAATACCCTAGCCTCGCTTTGTTGGGCAGGCCCAGTTGCGGGGCAAAAAGGACAACGGATAGCGGTTTGACGACAGGAGCTGGTCACTTCGCACACACACACAGCGAGTAGAGGCGGGTGGGCGGGGCAGGGCATTCGACACGCAATCGAAATTAACTTCAAATATGAAATAATTTTTCGTGTTTTTAACGCGCGTTGCCAGCATACAAGTGGGCGGCTGGCAGCAGGGGCGTGGCGCAAACGTCCAACTTATAATTGGAAAACAGCAGCGACTGTCTCTCTGTGTGTATGTGTGTGTGTGGGTATTTCCCTTTTTTTTAGCCCTCTGAAAAGCAGCGAAAATTGTGTTGTAAAAAATCATAATTACAAAGTTAATATCCTTTGGTGAAAGGATTAAATTGCTAGTTGCGTGAAAGCAGGCTAAGAGGAGGAGGGGGAGGGGGCGGGGCAGGGGAGGTGGGGCACTGCCATGGAAACGAGCAACTTACCCTTGCAGGACTTGTCGTGCAGCTCGCGATCCTCCTCGAGCAGCGTCTGAAACTTGTGCTGCAAATTGGATGCCGCCTCCTGGACGGTGCGCGCCTCCGCATCGTGGGGCAGCAGCGCCTGCAGATAGCCGTACATGTCGCCCTGCTGGATGCGTATGCGCTTGCCCTCCAGATGGCGCACGAACTGCGCCTCGCTGGGCGCCAGGAAGAGCACGGCGCGACCGCGACGACCCGCCCGCGCCGTGCGCCCCACACGATGCACAAAGTCCGCGGTGGTCTGCGGCGGCGTGTACTGCACCACCAGGGTGACGTCGGGCACATCGATGCCGCGGCCAACGACATCGGTGGCCAGCAGCACGCAGCTGGCGCAGTTGCGAAAGCCACGGAACACGCCCTGACGCTCCGTCTGCGTCATGGAGCCGTTGAGCCTGCCAGAGGAAGAGTGGGAGCAGGGATTAGTTTGTGGACTGGCTGCAGGACCAGGACTGGACTCACTTGAAGAAGCGCAGACCGCGCAGCAATGGCGTATCGGTGTCCTCGTCGGCCTCCGCCTGCTCCTTGGCCAGCTGCTCGTCGTCCTCGTCGAGGACGCGACGTGTGAGGGCCTCGTTGAGCACATCGTGATGAAAGTTCACCATTTCCGTGGTGCTCATGAAGACAATGGCCTTGAAATGTTTGGGACTGGCGGCCAGCTCCTTGGCGAGCAGCGCCGCAATGGTTACCAGGCGCAGCTTGGCCGGCACCACCACGTAGCTGAGCTGCAGATTCTCCGGTATGCTGAGCACCCCCGTCACATCCTCGACGTACTCGCCGAGGCCATCGTCCTGCTGCGCCTCAATGGATTCCTTCTGATAGCCGTTGGCGCCTTTGAGTGCGGCGTCGGCGGCCTCGTCGCTGTTGTCGATGTAGAGCGGATCCTTCAGCGTCAGTCCGGCCAGCTGCTGCACCTGGGCGGTCAGGGTGGCGCTGAGCAGCAGGCGCTGCATGGCCACCGGCGGCTGCTGTGGCTCCTCCTTGGCCTGCTCCTCGGCGCGCTGCTTGTCAATGGCCTCCACCAGCTGCTTGACATCGCGCTCGTAGCCCAGCTCGAGCAGGCGGTCCGCCTCGTCGAGCACTAGAAACTGCAGCTTGGGCAGCTTGAACGAGGCTGTGTGCAGCAGGTGATCCACGAGGCGACCGGGCGTGCCCAGGAGCACATTGATGCCCTTGCGCAGCCGCGCCTTCTCGCTCTTGCGGCTCTCGCCGCCCAGCAGGGCGCCGGGCACAATCCACGTGTACGGCTTGAGCAGCTTTTGGAACAGCTCGTACGTCTGGAGCACCAGTTCACGTGTGGGCACGATGACCAGCGCCAGGACTCCATCGGTGCGCTTGATGCGCGTCTGCTGCGCCTGCAGACGCTCCACGATGGGCAGCGCATAAGCCAGCGTCTTGCCGGAGCCGGTTTGTGAACGCACCAGCACATCCTTGCCGGCGAGCACCGCCGGTATCGTCTTCTGCTGCACCGTCGTCAGCTGGCTGATGCTGAGCAGATCCAGCAGATTCTTGACCGCATGTGCGTGCAGACCCAAGCTGGCCACCTTGGCGCCCGCAAAAATGGTCTCCTTAACGGGCTTGACCGCACGCTGGCCCAGCTGCTTCAGCGCCGCCACATCGCTCTGATCGAAGAGGCCCACTTTCTTGGTGCGAAACTTATTGGCTGTCTGGACCGGATTTTTGGCCCACCAGCTGCAGCTGCTGATTCTTCTGTTTGCTCATCGGCGGCCCGCCTGCGTCGGCGCTCCTCGTCCAGCTGCGCCTTGAACAGATCGCCCACGCGTGGCTGCTTGTTGGGATTCTCCTTTCGCCGCGGGCCCTTGAGAGCCTCCCGCAGCTGCTGCTGGCTGATCGCGGCGCCAGTCTTGGCTGGGCTGGCGGGCTGCTCCTTGCGTGCCTCCTGCAAGGTGTTGTCTTCCGGCCGGGGCGTATACACATTCAGCATCAGGTCGCCCTCAGATGGCTTCAACTGCGGTTGCTTATTGACGCTATCATTTTTGTCCTTGGGTGCGCTCACATTAAACAAGAGATCGCTGGACGGCGCCGCCTGCTTTGGCACTGGCGCCGCCCGACGCCGGACCACAAGCGCCTTAATCTTCGGCTTCTCGACATTGAACTGAAAATCGAATCCGTTCGGCGCAGCACGTTTTTGTTTGCCCGGCGGCTTTTGCGGTTGCGGCGCCTGCCAAGCAACAAATGTAAATCTTTGGCTGAAGTTTGTGTTTTTACACTTACCTGTTTGACAATTGTTCGCGTTGGTTTTGTGCATATGTTAAACGTAATATTGTCATCCATTTTGCAGCATTTGCGCGTACAAGAATTTGTAAATAGAAAAACGTGCGCGCTTGCTTCTTCTTGCCGAAAACAGCTGATTAGTGTGCAAGCAGTGCATACAAGCAGTGCGCAAACAAGTAGTGCAAAAATACCGTAGAACTAGTGCTGGAAATCGGAGCACAAAGTGGCAACGCCAACAGTGTGCGAACGGAGCCGCCAGTGTAGCAAAATTTGCGCTTTGCGCGTAGTTCAAAACACAAAAATCGTACAGGTAAACTCTGAAGAAATTAACTACAATCAGTGTAGTTTCTGCTATTTATTAATATATCTTGGCAAATTTAATAACATTTTTTTTAACGTCAAACAGCCGCCAGCTGTTCTCTATGCTTACAACAAATTCTTGATTACATAAAAAAATTGGAGGGCCTGCCTACGGCAGCCATCTGTGCTTTGCATTATTTGTAGTATTTGTAGTATGTGTATGTGCTTGTGGGTGTTTGTTTAGAATGGTGGGTTATGTTTTCCTTTGGTTAGCCCCAGCTGCGAGCGCCGCAAATGTCAACAAGAGTCCAGTTCATGATGGTGACCGCTGGCTCCGGTTCTGGGTCGGGCTCAGGCTCGAGCTGTGGTCCTGGGCCGGGATCAGAAAGGGCTGGTGGGGTCGTTGCTGCCATGGTTGTTGCGTCTGACAAGGCCTGCTTTCTGCCAACATCACCATCCACGTCCATCTGCAGGCTGCAGTGCGTTACCGCCGGCGTACCACCCCCACCGCGCTTCTGGCAGGCTACATACATTAACTATGCCGTCACGTAGTATTCGCGCTGGCGCTTCTGGCACTTCTCCCGTGCAATGTAGCACAATGCAATCGTTATGAGGAGGGCTATAGTCACGCCCATGCCAATACTGACCCACATAATTTCCTCGTTAATGCCCACGTACGAGCGACCTAAGGCCAAACGAGAGAGACAATAACCTAATCAGTTGCGCCAACATGCATTTTTGTATATATTTAATGAAACCAACTGGGCCACAGGTTAATTACAGCTCGCCCTCGCTATTTCAATTGAATAGCCAGATGCATGCCAATTGAAAAGGATTGCATTTGAGTGTCCTACGGATGCGAATACGTACCATTGTAGTAGTGATTGGAATAGCCGGCTTTACCGGCCACGCGACCCGCTGGCATTTTGCGGCTTAGTGCGTAATGCGTCCGTCTCTCGGTTGCCAAAAAGCTGTGCCCAACGTAATAAATATAGAGCGAATGCAGCTCGCTTTGTCTTCGCCACTTGGCAGCTGTGCCAGCAAAGTTTTCTATCTTCCGCCTCGCTGGTCGCTTGTTTAATTACAATTTATGTTCAGTTGCAATGCGGCCTTGGCTTGATTTTGCATTGTTTTCCTTGGCGGCCGTGTTGCCAATGCAACTCATGACGTTGTCTTCCGTCTAGAGAGAAACAGAGAATTGTGTAATATCATCCACGCAAATAATCAAATTGAATTCAAATCAGCGTTTATCGTTTAGCGTCTCTACCTAAAACTCAAATGCGAATTCACCTGTTTTGCGCGCACAGCTTGAAAGACTGTTTAATTATTGAATATTAGCCAACACTATTCGGACAGCTGTTCGTGTGCCAACAAAATTAAAGCAAGTTTTTGCTGAGTCTCTGGGAGTTGTTGCCGTTTATTGGTTTCTTCGCAGTGTGCCTCGTGTGCAAATGGATCAGGACCAGCACAAGGACCCCTTGGTCGTCGCGGCGCCACAGCACCCATCGGTAGGCGAACCGAACCTCGCCGACAAGCCAGCAGCCGGCAACGAAGCGGCTTCTGGCCAACAGCTGTGCTCGTTAAGCGACACAAATCGCTGCGCCTGTGGCTGCCGTAAGTCTTCCCCATTTGTAAATGTGTGCGCATATGTATTAATCCCAACACTGCACAAATTTATTGAGCAACTTGTCTGCAGTCTTCGTGCCCCAACGTTGAGTCAGGCGAAACCTCAGCCGACGCCTATCGGTGCCCCAGCCAGGCCCAGTACACGCAGACGTTGAATCAATTTTTATCATTTGTGAGTCAATTAGTATTAGTGGATAGCTTTTGCGTTTTGAACTTTCAAAGTGGGCAATGCTTCCAATTGTTAAAAAGCTTCTGTCCATCGAATCTCCTTCTCAGCGTTCGATTTGCCCTCATTGTGCGACTGCAATAAAACTTTTCTTTGTTGCTTGGTCGCTTTCCTTTGTTTTGGTGCCATTTTATTGAAAACTTTCAAACAAAGTGCATTTATCTCAAAATATGTTCTCTACAACACAGCTGCTATATTTGCAAGATCCTAAAAAATCGACTACTTATTTTGAGCACTGAAAAAGTGCCTATATTCACTTTTAAAATTATTAAAAATAGGCTATGTAGGAAAAATTTATGGTATCGATATATGATCGCCAGAACGTCGCAAACTAGAAGCAAAGCCTTCGATTCTTTTTATCATCACCTTTAAAGATCAAACCGAAACCTTTAAAGATCAAATCGTTTCTATCTGTCTATAATCACTGCAACATATTACTTGTTATTGCACTCTAGACGAAGAAGTGGGGCATATACACACACACATACATACATACATGTCTGACGGTAAAACTCGAATGTTTGTGGCTAATAAAAAATTGCACACTAAACTCTGGGCTGAATGCAAAAAAAACCTATTGCGCAATACTCTATTTACAAACCTAAAAACTCAGAAATTAGTATAAAAAACTAACCAAGTGAGAACGTTGCACTCGGATGCTATCGACTGCGCAGTACTCTGTTCAACGTAAAATCACAGCGAAAACGGGGGGAAACAGGCTGCTCGATTCTAAGAAATAAATTTGAACAGTATATCTGACACGGGTATACGCGAGTAGTCCGAAGTTTTATGTTTTAGGCTTCAAAAGTTAAGTTTATTTGAACAAAAGGACAACAAGCCATACAGAAATGGCAATGAAACCAATATGCCCATTCTATCTGAGCAAACCGAGTGCCATATATTTACGCTCCCCTGGCCAATTGCTTCCCTGGCAACGTATTGATATTCCTGGCGTGCTGCGGTAAAATCCATATCCTTGCAGCAGTGATAGATTAAAGTTCCGCTCAAACGCCTCGTTGCCTTCCAAAAGCGCACAAATTGCACAAAATGCCTGCCCTACAGCGCCTGCCACCCACCCCCTCTTGCCCAGGGCCCTCTATAAAACGGTAGGAAGCAAAAACTTGGCCACAACAGGAAACGGAGCACATTACTGATGCTGATGCTGATGCTGCGACTGTCGCTGCAGATTAGATGCCGCAATTGAAATGGTCTGAGGGCCAGGTCGTTGGCCTCGTTTTGGGGCTCGACCCATGAATTATTCATGAAATATTCACATAATCCAAGCGAAATTTGTTTGTTGTACGACTGATAAGACAATATCGTTTAGTCTTTCTTCCACACCAGCAGCAGGAAGCTTTTAGTTCCACTATTGGTTATTTCAACTGCGCATTAAAGTCTGGTCGGGTCGGATCTAAATATGCACACTTACATATGCTTACAGAGTTACGATCAAAATGTTTTTGCAGTGAAGCTCACGATCTCTTAATATGAACGTTAAAATAATAGCTTATTTTACGACTTACTTAAAATCATAAAAATCGCTAAGAATGGCGAATCATATTTGAGAGCCAGAAAATAAACAAATTTAATAAAGCGAGGGTGGGGTGAGTGATTTAAGAAAGAAAATGGGTAAGATGTATGATCCTAACTAACCCAAATCGTTTAATCCTACATAATTTATAAAAACCATCGCTGAAAGAAACAATCATTTCTGTAACACCACTAAAATCGGTAAGGAAGGTGAATTTAAAAAGACCGTGTTTTTTGTTTTTTTTAATTTTCAGCAGAGTGGAGATAGAGGGAGACATACATTTACATATGTCTCTGTCATAGTCTGTGAGCTTGACGCATTTATAAAGACAGATAAACGTACACAGTGTGCACAGCTTCAATATGTAATTTGTTCCAATTTTGAGAGGGTATCGCTTTAGTAAAGAATGTAACACAAGTAGGGTTAGATATTTATGGAGTGTGGGCGGAGCGACTGCGACTGCGACTGCGACGGCAAGTGGCAGCTTGACATTGGGTGCAATAATCGGAACGTGTCGCCTTCAATGTTTTTATCTAATGCGGACGCCGTGCAACTCTGTAGGAATGATTAAGTCGGGGGCGTCAATGCGGGCTCTGCTAAATGCAAGCTAGCCCGGCCAAGCTGGGCTCATTTCGCAGGCGACAACTGCATCAGCAGCAACCACTGGCCAGATGCGCCTCGAACTAACACCCGCCATTGCAGCTCAACTGGAGGCCGAGCCGATCCTGAACAACGAGCAACTGCTCCAGTTCCATGTGCGCAGCCGGGACATTGATTGGAAGCGCTACGTGCGATCCCTGGACACCGAAGTGCGCGGCGATGCCGTCTACTTGGAGGGACAGTCGGATTTCGTGAGCGAGCATCGCGTTTCGCTCGACGGCAACAGGCGGCGCGAGCTGCTCGTCTGCCACGATATGATGGGCAACTATCTGAACGACCGGTGAGTGAGCTGCGCATTGGCCATCAAGTGTTAATTGAAAGGCTTCCGCTTGCAGGCACTTCCACAGCTCGGAGAAGTACGACGACTATCGCTTCATGCACTGGTCTGCCGTGGACTACTTTTGCTACTTTAGCCATAAGTATGTGACGATCCCGCCAAGCGGCTGGCTAAACGCCGCCCACCGGCATGGCGTACCCGTTCTGGGCACCTACATCGTCGAGGGCAACGCGGGCAGGCTGCTGCTGCACGAGGTGCTCGCCAGCGTGGCGAGCGTGCAACGCACAGTCGCGGCCATGACGCGCCTCTGCCTGCACTTCGGCTTCGAGGGCTGGCTGGTCAACGTGGAGTGCCCGGTGCGTGCCGAGTGCATGCCCAATCTCTAGTGAGTAACGTCGCCCGCTGATCATCGATCACTGATCTTGCATAACCCCCCCAACAACAGCCTCTTCGTGAAGCAGCTGCGCCGGGCCACGGAGGCAGAGGTGCCACATGGCCGCGTCATTTGGTACGACAGCGTCACCGACAACGGCGAGTTGTCCTGGCAGAATGAGCTGAATGGCCGCAACGTGCAGTTCTTTCGGATCAGCCATGGCACACTGATCAACTACACCTGGGACGATCGCAGTCTGACCACCAGCGAGGCATCCTTGGAGCGGGAGAAGGCAGAACCGCATCGTCTGTTTCTGGGCCTCGATGTGTTTGGGCGCGGCCAGCTGGGGCGCTTTCAGAGCGCCCACACGCTGGCCAGGATTGCGGCGCGCGGCTTCTCGGCGGGCATCTTTGCGCCCGCCTGGTGCTTCGAGACGCTGCAGCAATACGGCTACAACATACGCAACAGCAGTGGCGACGAGTCGGTGAATGCCGCCTTCCTGGCCAGAAATGAGCGCTGGTGGGCGCGCCTGTGGCCCTGCCTGGGCACGCATCCATACCGCTCGCTGCCCTTCTACACGGACTTCTGCGTGGGCTCGGGCTGCAGCAGCTTCGAGCGCGGCTCGCAGCAACCCTCGTCGCGGCCCTTCTTCAATCTGGCGCGCCAGGCGCTGCAGCCTTCGGTGCCTCTGGGCAGCAATGCAGAGCACAGCTTTGACACCGCCTACGCTGGCGGTTGTGCCCTGCGTGTTGCCAACTATGAGCGTGCCTTCCGGCTGTTCCTCACCGCGTTTGAGGTGCCGCTGGGCGTGCTGCTCCTGGGCTATGCCTTCAAACTCACCGCTGACGACGACCAGCACGCTCTGGATGTGGTGCTGCGATTCTGTCCGCCCCAACGGCCCACGAAGACCGTGTATGTCTTTTGTGGCGCTTACAGCGAGCACATCGCAAGGCAGGGTACGTCCTACATCGCGCCCCTGGGCGGCGCACTGCCCCCCAGCCTGGTGCACGAGCAGCTGCCGCTGGATCAGGGCGCTCTGGGCGACAACTGGGGTGTACGCTATTATCTGCTCAAGTTCGATGGTCCCGTCCAGCTGCAAGATATTGGGCTGATGGGCCGCCGTCCGGCGGCGTCCACGGCAAATGCGTACATCGGCGCCGTCTATGTTAACAGTCTACAACTGGAGGATTGGGAAGCGGTGGCTGCAACCAACAAGGCCAACATTTTGGTGAACAACGGAAGTCTCTAGCGTGACGAGGAAGAAACTCCCACAGCCATAGCAGTTTGATAATAAAATACGCTTTACGGACAACAAGCGACCTTTCCTTACATAGTTTTAATTTCTCCCCGTTGCAGGGGTCGATTCGTTTTGCTACAAAATATGTAACGCATAGGAAACACTTTCGACCCCTTTAGGTACACATGCAAATATATTTTTGTCTAAACTAAATCTGTTAAGCTACCCTGTATTCGGTCCGTATTCATGTAGGAAGGTTCGTTTGCAAAATTATTTATTGAAAATATGCTTAATAACATCTTATCCAAAAGCGAACTTTGCCATATTTCTGCAAGGATATTTAATCCTCCACGCATTTTGATTTGATGCGATTGATTTTGATTCTGTGCGAATGTTTGTAATAGGCAAAAGGACGCTTCTCCGCCCACATAGATCAGGATCAACAGCCAAGTCGATCTAGCCATGTCCGGCTGTCCGCCCGATCTCGAAAACTAAGAGCCAAAGGCTTCAAGTTTTCGAATATAGGCTCGTCCATGGCACACGCAGATCAAGTTTATTTCAAATGATCGATAACCCACTCCCTTTACCTAAAATCGATAAAAGTCTGAAATAACCACAAATTTATTAAACTTTTACGTAGATTATGAGAGAGATACAAAATTTGGATCATGTCTTTCTGCATTTGCTTTAGGACAGCTGGGAACAGGGTATCTCCTAGTCGTTCGACTCCCCACTACAACCCGGCTCTTTTCTCTGCCTTTCGTGCTGGACAATTTGCTCGGAGCCCTTTGGCCACCGTCATTATTTATCAGCCGTCGACCTTCGCCCAGCGTTGCAATTTTCATAGTCTTTTGGGTCTCTGGTTACGCACATGTGAACTTGCAACGTTGCCGCCGCCCGCTGCCTCTTGCCTCAGGGGGGAAGTTCATTGCAATGCCTGCCCAAACGTCAGTCCGGGCACTTGACCATCAGTCAACATCACTGGCAGCTCTTTGTGTGGCAGCTAGGCGTGGCAAGTACATATGTACTCTAGGGTTTTTGGGGGAGGCCTCCACTCTGTTTGCAGAGGCGCCCAAAAAGTGGCATAAGAACATGGTCAATTTCACAGGCACCCCGCAACGTGTGCCACAAAAACTTGGCTACAAGACTAAAAACAATAGAATGCCACACACCAGTGGCGTAAGCAGGGGCTTTAGAGATAAGCCCCCACATAAACATAAATTTGAAAGTTAGTTGAAACAATTCCCCTATTAATAACCGAAGTGGCCTTACAGTAGATTATAAAAGCTGTTCTGTTATTTTTTAAATAAAACCTTTTATAATATTTAAATATTTCATTTTTTTCATTATAAGCCCCTACCAAAAATAAACTCCTGCCAACGCCACTGCCACACACACACACACACACACACACATCTGTATATGGCTATATAAATGTGCATTCAGCACCAGCTCTGAATCCTTGGCTGGGCTTTGTGCAGCTCCAACAGCTGCCCACCGCTGCTGCCATTGTAATTTGCGGCTGTTTTCGCCCGACCAGCTCATGATTATTTACGTACGCGCGTGTGCGTTTTATGTATATATGTATATATTCTGTGTGTTACATCCTCTATGCGCTGCAAGCCATTTTGATTAAATTTGCATGCATAAATTCTCCGTGCGCTAAGTGCGCATCCCGCCTACTGTTTTTCCTGGGTCAGCCCTAGTGCCACCTCCACTCGCACTCCCAGCTCATCCAGCTGGCCGCAGTTGACATCTGCTCCACATTTTACGACAGCGATTGCAGAATAAAACTCACTTATTTTGATACACACCCGCACACGCACACACGCATACACCCAAACACAAACTCACAAACAGACACATTTATCTTCAGATTTTTTATTGTCCCTACACTTGATATTATTTTATTATTGTTATTATTATTATGTTAGGTGGAAGTTACATTTGTGCACTGAGAAAAAGAACCTGTACAGTTGTCAAAATTCAGCCAGGTACGAAAATATTCTGCTCTACACCTTAACCTAATTTAAAAACTTTCAAAGATTTTCAAGAACAAAACGTGTTAAATTGCGCTCGCCGTTAGATAAGAAGGGCGTTTTTCTGAGTGTACATATGCTTATTCCAGTGGCAAGTTGACTAATTTTGTGCAGCCAATCAACATGTTCGCTAGGTTTCTGATACATTTTTCAATTGCCTGCTAAACAAGAATTGTTTTCCACTAAGATATTTAGCATGCTGTACAAGGTCACAGTATTTAACAGGCGGATGGGCTAGTGTCCGCTAAATATTGATAGCAAGGCCGTGTGAATGAAAATAAAGTTTGACAGCCAGTTAAGGCGGGTTGTCAATTTAAGCCATTTCGCTCGGACATGTCCCGCTGTCCATGGAAACACATAAGAAACCCATGAGTTTTAGGGCAGAGTGCAGCTGGCATAAAACAACATTGTCTTTCCTCATCTTAAGTTTGGCCAAAATGTATTTCCAAATGAGCGTCCGAAGTGTTACAGCAAAAAGGAATTGTAAAACAAATATTGAACAAGAAAAATAGTTATACTTTATGTGCCGAAAACAAAATACCCTTGTAGTCTGTGCATATGCTGCACTATATATACCTAAATACTAATTAGAGCTCTGTTGAAAGGTAGTATAATGTTGAATTTATGTTGAAAAATAAAACAGGTTTGTTTCGCCAATATAAACTTAAATTTTATCTGTACTGCTGCAACAAATAATCTGATCTATTCAGAGTTTTATGACCAAACCTTGAAAACCGAGAGAGTCGATTGCATTAAAACAGATAGAAAGACGGACAGACTGACCGACCGCTTTATTGAGTCGGTTGTTGCTACTGATCCAGAATATATATATGTATATACTTTATATATGTAAAATATCAATCGCCAGCTATTTCGGTTCGTTACTTGTAATGAGATTATTTAAATGCGGAGAGAAACACAATGAAAAAATAAACTTATTTAACTTTAGTCAAGTAAGAGTGGTCTAGCCCGGAGTGCGCGACTAGGGGATACCCTGTACCCAACTCTGGGCTGCCGTAATTTGCTTTCGAACTTTCTAAACTAATCAATTTGTTCTTGGGGAATAAATGTGTTAAATTATAAGTTTGTAGCTTTCATACGGACGGATACGGCTATCTCGACCCATCTTTCTTTGTATATTTTTACATATATACTCTGCAGGGTCGCGGTCCCTTTGTCTGTTACACACATTTGCCCAGACTATTATACCCTTTTTTACCCATTTTAAATTGGCACAGGCTATAAAAAAAGACAACGATGTGGACCTATAAAACAAGGGCCAAGAAATAGTTACGAAAATTCTCTCTGCATCCATTCCCTCAATAATCAGATAATCTATAAACAAGGAGCGTAGTCGATTTATTTTGGTTACATTTCGCATTCTGTTGCGGGGAATGCAAATGTAGCTATCTTTAACATGTTAACACTCACCAAATATTGGGATAAGATTAAAGAAAGACCTTAAAAATAAAATAAATGACCTAAGTTTTTCCGCTTTCTGTCTACTTATGTGGCAAGAAACATGAAAACGATAAGTATTTACCGTACATTTACTTAAGCGCATATTTTTGTACATATATATATTTCTAAGTGTACACATTAAGGCTTAATAACTACAATATATGAACATTAAGAGTTTTGTTTTGTTTTTCCCCAGCTCTTTCTGGCGTTTTCTTTGCTGTACCTTTTAGTGCAGCATTTTGCGTGTTGACATCATTTTTGCATGCATGACAGCATCTGAGGCCAAAAAGGACCTGCCCCTCTCCCAGCCCCGGTCCCGCCCACTCAGGCTGAGCGTTTTTTTCTCACAGCTTTGTGCCCTTTTATTTGTTTAGTTTGGTTTTGTTTGGCCCTCTCGACCAACTTTTGCTGCGCTTTGGCTTTGGTCTGCCCGGCAGAAGTCAGCTTCGCAGCGCGCTGATGCGGAAGCGTAAACGCAGCATGGCAGTTGGCGGGAGGCGGGGGCGTGGTGGAGTGTTGCAAAACAGGGCGTAAAAAGCAACCAACATCCTGCTTAGCGTTCGCATCATCATTACCCTTATGTGCTTCAGCCCGGCCGACTGAGTATATCAGTGTCAGCTTCTGGATTAATGATGCCAACGCCATAATTGACGCTCCCCCCTCGGCCCCCGCCGAGCAGCGCAGCTTACAATAATCAAGCGCGAAAGCAGCGTTGTTCAAAAAACTTTGCCGTCGCAGCTTTTCGGCATGGCAATGAATAGGAATCCTAGAAGCGCATCGCAATTGACCACTGGGAGGTGCCGTAAGCCACCCTTGCTGCCCCCAATCAGACACGTGCAACAAATGCAGCAACTGCACAAACATTCGCTCCGGATGGAATTTAAGTTGACCCAGTTTTGGAGTTTTGGGCCCGGTCAGCGTGGATTTGATTTTTTGCCATTTATGTGCATTTTCAACGTTATTGCCGTAAATGTATGCCAAAATGTAAATTTAATAACTGCCTGCAACAGACAGTGGCAAATACCAGTAGATGAATGTGTGTGCGTGCGTCTCTATCTCGCAGCCACTGTATCTCGTAATGCAACTGGAGTCGAGCCCCAAAGCATGTTAGCTTTATAATCCTATCAGCTTATCGAATTATTATTCAAAAGTTACTTGCAAATTGCATATGCATAAATCACCTATAACATAAAGTTAAAGTTGTTAAGCTTCAATTTTGTTGTTGACAGCAAACACTTGAGCGTTGCAAAACATTTAATTTTAAATATGGTATATTTCACTCAATTAGTTGTTAACAATTACTGCCACAAAATTGAGAACATCTCTGTTGCAGGCACTTGATGAAGAGGCTGTGAGTATGGAATTTTGGGAAAAGCGCATAATCATGGCCAAGGCAATAAGCGAACGAATGTAAGTGAAGCAGAGCAGGGGCAACGCGGAGTTAACTGCCGGCACGGCTCGTTTTCATTTTATGGCCGGAAGGAACTTTTTTAATAAGCCGACAGTTTGCCACAGCAACAACTAAAACTTTAGCCAAAGTCAGCAGGCCAACATAAAGAATAATAAAGCTAGCCATAAATGTCGGCAAATGTCAGCAGCTATTCGCCAGACACTTCAACTGCTGCCTCAACTATAAGCTGCAACATTAATTGGCCCGATTGTGGCTCTCCAAGTGCAGCAGCGAAGAGTTAACTGGCACTGGGATTTGGAGGCTTTTTCGATTGTCAGTCCCGCAAGTGAGTTGACGCCATCGTCTCGATTGTTCTAATTGCAATTGCATTTAACCCCCTTTGGGCGCTGGCTCGGCAATCAAATTTCAAATTCCTTAATCGAGTGCAGCGCACACAAAATGGGGATGTGTGCGATTTCCGATATGCGCTCAAGTGTGTGTGTGTGTGTGTGTGTGTGTGCGAGTGTGTGAGTGTGTGAGGGGGCTTGAGTTTTATTCTTTGCTGCCGTCGGCGGACATCATTATGACACCCTAATGAGTTTCTGCCCGTGCGTTTCGGATCTCCGTCTCTGTCCCCCTATCTCTGCAGTTGCATACATTAAAGGCTAATTGCATTTTAAGCTGAAACAGCAATAACAGCTAGCACCAACAACAAATGAAATTTGCGGTTTACAGCACGACACGAACCGCAAAATGTCGCGACCCAATTTGGTCAGCTGCCCCACCTGATGCTGGCCAGCTACATATATATATACAAAAATTGTATATACATAAATAGTATATATACAAATTACGCAATTCAATAAACAGTGAAGCGTGTTCTGGACAGCCCAATCAACTCAAAATTGTCGAACTTTAGACTTGTGCAATAAGATCAAACCAAGCGATAATACAACTATAGTCTTATTCAGTAGAAAATCATCTGAAAAATAATCTTTCTAAATAATTTTCGCTAAACATGTAACTTAAATAGTTTGACAACGCTTTAAGGAGATATTTTATTGGCGATTCCCACATCATTTTCGCCTCAAATTCCGTGTATTTTATTGCCTATGATCAAACTAAAGAGTGATCCAGCTTTAGCCTTGAATTCAGTAGAAATTTATCGGAGAAAACAATCTTCCTAAATCATTTTCGCTTCAAACTTATCTTAGATAGTTTAAATAATTAGTCAACGCCTTAAGGAGATATTATGGCGTTGTTCAAATCACTTTCGACCCAATATTTATGGCTTTGCCAGCCTCAACAAACGGTGAAACTCGTTCCACAGGCCCTTCACGCCCAAAATTCGCTTTGCCACTTGCTCGTGGTGCCACTCCAGCCATATCCAATTTGCAGAGAGGAAAGTGGTTTCTTGCATCAAATGAATACTAAATCACGCATCGAAGCTCTTCTCATCTTTCAACTCATTCAGAATTCGCCGCGCGTCCTTTTTTTTGGCTCTGGCTTTTAAATCGTTGGGGCTGTTTTCAGGTCTTGCGGCGCCTCATAACTTTTCCGCTCGACCAATGAACAGGCAACAGCAACCACAACAGCCGCTAACATCATGACGCTAAAATATGTCGGCCGCGGTTCTTATTTTTCCGTTTCAATACCCTGTATCTATTGAAGCCGTATAAGTCGTATTATGTCATAAACTGATCTCTGTCCCAGGAAATGCCCCACCAGGGGATACCCTGAAATTGAAACTTTTAGAGTTTAACTCTGTCATCTTATGTGTGTACAAACCGAAGCAAGGCTATAAAAAAGATAGATAAAAAATGAGAAATGCTCCAAAAACTGGGTTGAATAAACGATATTTATCGATTTGACCAAAAAATTATATATACAGGGGATTTTTGCAAACATGAAGCATATATTTTATGCATATATTTCGACGTGTCAATTTTCTACAGAGTATTTCGTGGCCAAGCACTCTAAGGTAAATAACTTTTACTTATATTTCGGCATTTTGTTTGTTTTCAGTCTGGTGAAAAGGATTTCTGAAGGATGTCTCATGCCCAACACAAATTTGTTCTTGTTTGTCTTTGACGTCGCTATGGCTAAACATTCATTATTTTGGTTTGACGGATATTCGTCATTATTTGCGCCTGTTTATTTCGGGATGAATGTAACAAAACCCGTGGCAGACCACTTCGGGCGCTTCAACGTGTCCAAACCAGGTCCGGAAAGCATAGCCTAATATATTTTGATGCGCAATTGTTTAGTATCTTGTTGCCAATCCGTTGAAGAAACTCACAAACACGCACACATATTATTTACAACTCAGCCAAGGGCCAAGAAATGTAGCATGCAACAGGCGAGGTGATAAATTAGTTCGAGTACGCTGCGTATACGCAATAGGTCAGCAACATCGCATTTGATTGCCACTAAATAAAGAATAAAGGCTGTGCGACAGTCGCTCCAGTGCCGACCAGACCATGCTGTGGCAGGTCTCCATTTGTTGTTTCTATTAATAAACAGCACTAACAACTAATTTTACGGTCGTCAGCCTACCATAAGCATGGGAGTTGTCCCTGCAAGCGAGAGGTAGGAGATCCAGCTGTACATGGAAATATTGTAAATAGGATAATTTATCATCTAAAGCAGAGGAGAGGTGTCTTATTCGTTGGCTCAATTTGCATTCAATGGAATTGTGAGTGAGTCAAAACATCTGATGAAATAAGACTCAAATAATAGAGTAAGTAAGAATGTTGCAGTCGGGCTTAACCGACTGTCTAATGCTCCTTCACAGTATAACAACTGCTAAAAATAGTCGAAAAGGGTCTTAACTGTGATAGTTATTCTAAAATATATCGATAGCAAGTGGATGTATTCGTAAACTCTGTATTCTTTACCAAACGCGGGTATACACGAGTAATTTAATCGGTTGAAACAGTCAAAAACTGTAGGAAAAGTTAAATAATAGCGCGAAAAAAGTCAAAAAGTAATTTTCTTGAATAAGATAAGCTTAAATGTTTTATCTGATAAACAATTTTCTTTGAAATTTAAGCACACCCAATTTACTGTTTAATAAAAGCTCTTCGACAGAGTAGACTCCGAAAAAAGTTTTAGGATTTTGTTTTTAAATTAAGTGCAAGATGGGTCACAATACGGCCAAAGTGTAAATTTCTGAACTTCAAAACCAAATTCTTACTTCAGGAACGTTTTTTTGACCATTATATTTCAAAGTCCGATCATTTTTGTAATGAGTAAAAATAGTCTATGCCGGACGTACTTGCATTTGAAACGGCGGTTTCCCTCGAGTGCACTATATCACGGCAATGTAATAGAAGCAATTTGTTCCGCTTATTATGGTAGGAACATTTTCCTGGCTCAAATGTTTAAGTTGCCCAAGTTCTGTAACCATTGAATACTAGATAAAAAATATGTGTAAATGTCACTAAATGTTTCACAACTTAACGTAAGGCTTATGCAGAGAGTGTTTTGATTACCCTTTTTACAGGGTTTCGCCTAGTCGAGGCATTTATTCTGGGTTCTTTTGATCGTTTCAGTGGGCCAGTTGCACCACACAGTTTTCGCATCCTTTCGTTGAAAGGAGCCCTCCAGGTGGAAGCAGCCTGAGCGGCTTACAGTTTGAGCGACGCTTTGACGTCAGTGGCAATTGTTCCTTAGACGTCATTGTTGTTGTAGTTGTTGTTCTTATTTGTCCTGTTGTTATTGTCATAAAAGGGAAATCAGCCAAGTTTGTCAGCACGAAAATTTGCGCTGTCAGCGCCGTCGACGCCTTCCGTTTATTTTCCTGTCTGCTGTTTGACTTACTTTGATGACGAACGGCTTCAACAAACATAAAGTGGCAAACAACCTACATACAAATACCCACACATTCGCTCAGACACACCCTACACACACACATTTATGAGCACAGGGTCGGACTGTGAAGAAGTATTCCTTGGGACAATGCATGTGAAGGCCTTCATTTGCATGTTGAGGAAAATTGGTATTTTTACAGAAACTTGACTGATGATTCGGGGATCACACTTTTCCCCACTTTGAAAAGCGAGTCATACTTTTAAAATTACCCATTTCTAAAGGCAATTTAGGATATTTATTATGTAGCTTATTTCTTATGTAGCTGTCATAAAAAGTTAAACGAATATTTAATTTTCAGATTTTTTCATTATTCAAATTTGAAAGACTTCAAAATCTATTAAAAGGATGGCAGCACTCTAACAACTATTTGGGGAAAAATGTTAAATGTAGTTGCAAAAGTTGGTTAAAAATAATTTAACTACGTGTTAATTTAATTCATCAATTTATGATGGGATTCAATTAATATATCTTATATCCTAAATATTTCCCCAATGTTAATATAAAAATCGAAATAAATTAAACTAATACACAGACTGCAGTTTATATATTTATAAGAAAAATACTTGTACATTGATGAGGGCCAAAGTTTAGTAGTTTCAATTAAGCTAATCTACTAATAATAATAATAATCAATAGTGAGATTAATAGTTGCTTCATTATTATTTAATTTTAATTACATATTTGTAGATGCCTTTATATTTATGTATTTTGTATCTTTCATTTTTTAATTTTATATTTAAATTTATATTTTATTAATATTTGTTATGGCGGTTCTGTCGCTTATTCCAATGGGAATAGGTCAGTGGTGCCCTTGTGGCACTCCGCTCCTGCGCACGCACCCGCCCCCGCACACACACACACACTCACACATAAAGCACAGTATACATAATGTTGTTGTTTACGAATCTCACGCACTCTTTCATAATAGAAAACTAAAGTTCCGCCTGGTATTTTTTTGCTACTGTTGATGTTATCAGCCCTGGCAGCAAACGCGCTGCGAGCGCCTAAAAGATGCCATAAATAACCGTTTAGGGCAGCGTCATGACTGCCCCCGCCCCACCCGTGTGCTCGTGCGGCTTTTTGTGGCGGATCTCAGTCAATGTCGGCTCACGCTCATACGGTCGCGACGTGGTCATGTTCATGTCTGTGTCGGCGTTCCAATTCAAACGCAATGAAGTCGACATATGCAAAGCAAAGGTCACATAAATCAAACGGCTTGTCTAGGCATGAAGCTGGCAAAGCGACAAAAACCTGACACTGAGTAACTATTGAGACAAGGCTTGGCCAAAGCTGGCAAGGCCAGCTGGCAGGCACAGCGGACCTGACTCTGGCTGCTCCGCCAATTGGCCAAGGTTCTGGCTGGGCCTGCTTCGGTCGGGTCAGATCTGAAAAGTTCTGGTTTCTGGCCTGTGGTGCGTGGCTCTAGTTGCCAGCTTGCATGTGGCGCCTGCTCCAGCGGAAGCCAGCTGACGCGGAGCTCGGGGCATAGGATGCAGCAGACAGGCCGGATGTTGGGCCGGAAATTGCAGGTGGGCCAACAACTGAGAGCTATTTATATTTTAAAATATTCCAGCGCGTTCAAACATAAATTCTGTATTCATAAGCTATGCGTACTCAAAGAGTTCAAATGCATCAGATAGCATTGAAATGCGAAAACCAGACACTCGGCGCACTCAAGCAGCTTATATTACCCGCATCCTTTGTCCAAGGATCGTCGTTTATCCATGTGCCATTCAAATGTGCCTTAAATAAACTTGTCTCCAGCTCTGGCGCCACTTGGCAGCTGCCAGTCAAGCAGGAAGACACCATGTCCCTCACACACACACACACACACACACTCACACACACACACACACACACTGCAACAATTGCGTGTCATTTTAAATTAAAACTTATCTGGCGCCTGCAAAAAGTTACATTGTCTATGCTTAACAGTTTCTCTGCGTACACTGAGCAAAATTATTTTTATTTTTATTATTATTAATACCATTATTATTATTTTTATTACTATTGTTATTACAACCTTCAAACTGCATGTCTTTTGGCTTTACATTTAGCCTTAAACTAAGTTGTTTAGTCTTTTTTGGCCTGGTCTAAAGAAAGCTTTTAGTTGAGCACTCTCGTTTGACACAGTCGTAGTTCATTTCATTTAACTTCATTTGTGATGAAATCACTAAAAGTTGTGCTCAGTGATGGTTTATTTTGGCAATGGCAGTTGAAGGGCTGGCTGGCCTCCTTTTGCTGTGTTCATCGCCAAATGCATTTAACAGGTTTTCCCGCCCCCCACTCCCCCCCTCAGACCGCCGCCTGACGCCTGCTGTCAGTGCTGTATTGTTGTGTTCCCTTGGCCTCCGGCATCCTCCGCGCAGCGTTTTAATTAACTCTCCAAACACATTATGTATACACACATATATATATCTATATATCCTATATACATACGTGTGTGTCTGTGAATTTGGCACTTTCCAGTGCACTTTCGTGTCCTTGATGCGACTGCTGCACTGTTGTTGTTGCTGTTGTGCTAGTCAATATTAATGGTAAACATCGTTTTATTATGTGCCCAAATTACATTTATGAGCCCATAAATTCAAATTTATGACAACATGCGCCCTAATGGGCGTAACCTTTGGGCCTAGTTACATGCACTAACTGCTATATCCACTAGACAAATGTAATCTATTTAATCCAGACAATTAGTTGAGTTTACAACTGTTTAAAATTAAAAGTCATCTGCTTTAATAATACCTTCCTCCTAGCAATTATAACTCAAATGAGTTCTAAAGGAAATGCCAGAGGTACGTGGGCATGTCTAAGCCCCAAAAGTGCGTTGGCTGACAACTGCAAAATTTGTAAAACTGACACACACACACGCACACTTCCACACACGTGCCCTCATGCACTCGAACACTTACTGCGTTTGCTGCAAGTCAGACATGGGAGTAAATGGAATAGAGGACAGCCGGGCGCAGAGGGGCCAACTTACAGTGCCCCCTAACAAGCTTTAGCTGCACGGAGACGCACTTCGAGTATCCGGATAGTGTTCAAGGCAAACAACTGAATGGAGCCATCAGATGAACAACGAGCACAGCAACAGGAAACAAAATGAACAGCGCGTACAATGGGAAGGGGGCGGGGGCTCTGTTCTTTATTTTTCGGGGCGTGGTTGCGAACTCGGCACGTTATTCTAAGCAACTGTAAATGTGTGTGCTTAAGCCTGAGTGTATTTGTGGGTTAGCCAGAGGCAAATCGACCCACCGACGTGAACAATGTTATCCCTAACATCAGCGTCAACATATTAATAGTTGTAAACGCAGCGTCAGCCGAGTGTGACCCGCTACTTTGAGCCTACTTTTTCACTCCCAGTAGGTGTACTCAAGCTGTTTGTTGAGGTTCATGAATGGAGTTTAGGTTATCTTTAATTAAGTCCACTCGACTATATTTGCTCTTTGCATTTGATGTATTATTTAAAGGTCATTTATAAGAATCAAATCTTTAAAGAGATAAATGGAAACATGCTTAAAAATTTGATTCGGTTTTGGGAATAACTCTGATAATCACTAAAGTAGGCTTTAATTTTATATAAATCGTTTTAGTGGCTTCTCGAGCATAAAACTAAGTCTTGAGCTGTTAAGCTGAAGGTAAATTTTAATAATTTTACAATACAAAAACAGATAAACAACCAGGTATAGACACCAAAAATGTGAGCAGGCTGTGTCTATCTATTTGTAGAACCCCCGTTGTTCTATCATTAGCAGACTTTGCCATCGACTGCAGCTTTGCAAACACCTTGAAGCTTAAGCTTGCTGCGAAGCGACGAAAAAGATGAGCAAACTTTTATTATTTTTTCACCTCTGCCGGTGCAAAATATTTTGTTTAATCTTTAAACTTCATACGCACAATTCTTAAAGTCACGTCTTAGTTAAATTAAATTGAATTAGATATTAGCTTGCAAAAAAATGTATTTAGAACACATTCCTTCTACGCAATTGATTTATTAATAACACATGTGGCTTATAAAACTTTTCCATTGAAAATCTCCTTTAACAGCAGAGCAAATCTCACTCCGCTCGATCCAACTGGATAACTCACAAAGTTCGCACACCCGTGTTTATACAACATAGTAACAACAACAAAAGTCATTTTATTTGCTCAAATCGTCGGCAAAGGCAAATTGAAAACGCGTCACAGCGTTATTGATACACAAACAAACACATGTTGTGCGTGCAGCTGTGTGTGTGTGTGTGTTATTTTTATTAGACGAAAGTCATGCTCCGAGTCCTAAAAAACTTTAATTGGCAATGATATTTAATAATACGAGAACTGAGAGCCAACTGTAATATTGTTTTGGGCCTCCAGTAGGCCACACCCAAATGCCTTTGCTCCCCCTTCCCTGCCTATTTCCATTCGTCATCTTCACATGTGGGGAAAAATCACGACCGAAATTTGTTGCCAGACATTGCTCGAAGACAGCCCAAGGCAGTTGTATACTGTGCATACACTTGCACAGGGTATTACCAATCTGGCTGTCTATATGAGCTATATATAATATATTCAATCATGCTTGCTGGTCTTTTAGTAGCTTCATTTGTGACAAATTTATTGAATAGCTGCCAAAAGACCTCTTATTTGATAATTGTTTAATTATGTTGCCAACAATTTAACAGCAGACTACAATATGTCTTAGAAATAGATCGATGTGAGTTTAAGAAGAAACTGTGGCACAGATCGAAAACCTAAATGAGTGCGTAATGTGTATGAGGGCATTTAATGTTCGGCAACACAAATTGAACAATGTTTCTTTTTTCGGAGAAGCAAATACATTTGAGCAAACACATAAATATTGTAGCATAGATTTGGGCGTGGACGCGCGTGTTCGAACGAACGAACTGACTGCAATGTGTGTATGTGTGTGTGTGTGGGGGGGGCTCCGGCCAGGGGGCGCATAAGAACAACAAATATTTGTGGTAGTTTAGTTAAAAGAAAATGTAGCGTAATCAAATGTAATAACAAAACCAAATTTGTAACTTTATTATGTTTAGTAAGTGAATTTTATCGACTTTTTCGAATTCCAGATGGAGTTTAAGGGTCCGGTAATTATGCATGAACATGTTATCAGATGTTAATTTCACATTCACTAAAGTGAGCAAATAAATTCGACTGATTTAAATCGACTATATTTGAAAGCTAACGCAGAGACTATATAAATTGAGTTAAATATATGTGCACAAGTACATAAATATATCGAAATATTTTTTCACTTGAGATTCTTTCAAAATATTTAGACACACGGAATGAACTTTGTTAAAAGACAAATGCATTAATTTCATTACAGAACTAGTTGAACCAACTATGACTTAAGTATCTTTAACCTCTCTGCCCGCCCGAGTTGCCTAATTGTCTTGAGCTTACGGTAAGTGAAGATAATCGCAGCCCATTAGCATCTGTGAACTCAGCTCGTACGTTGCACGTTAAGCTTATGTTTCCGATTCCAGGTCCCTGGGTTGCCGCTTTGCACCCCCCTCGCCGACAACCCCTTAGCCCCACAGGAGTCACCCGAGTCTCAACAATCTTATTCACAAACATTTTTTATATGCTGTCAACCTATTTGCATGCCTCGTATTATTTTATGCATTAATTATACTCGTTCACGAAGAGAACAGAGTATATTAGTTTTGTGCAATGTCCGCCTTGCTGTCCGTTCTCGAATCCATAGCTCTCAACGACAAGTTTGACATTTTGATTGATTCTGCATTTAAATTATATGCAATAATAAAAATAAAATATTTCGGCATTTTTTGGTAAAATATCTATGTACCCCCTTAGTCATATTAAAAAAATTGGTTGTCATTACACTGGGAACGAGTATTATTCCTGTTGCCAAAGAGTAGTCAAAATGGGTATATTTAAGTTGGCAACTTTGGTCGTCGCTGGCTCTAAGAGCTGAATGAAGTAAACGAAAACAGAAACTCAAATCAAATAATTTTTTTTAAAGTAGCATATTCTGAATTTATACGAGTGCAACAGTTCATTTGTTTTATTTATTTTTATTTATGAGAAGTACAATAATCAAATTATAGAGTTATTTATAGACCTGATTGCTTTGCGCTGTATATATTTTAAAGTTAATAACTGTATAATAACGCAGGGTGTATTGTCGCCGCATCAATCAGACTTGTTGTTTTATTTTTTGTGCTGCTGCCTATTGGGCATGCCGCGGCCAGCGATGCTGTTGCTGCGGCTGCTGCTGCGGTTGCTGCTATGTACGATGCACATTAAGTCAGAGCCATATGCTTTTAGAGCCCCACTCTTCGCCCAGGCTCGCATACCCTGCTGCCTACCCCCACCCTGGCCCTCGCCTGGGTTTTTCACCGAGGCAGAGCTGTTCTGCGTCTCAAGTGCTGTCGCCTTTGCCAAGGAAGCGCTTCCAGTCAGACAGCGGATTGCATTTATGCATCCACAGCCCGCCGGCTGTTGTTGTTGATGTTGTTGTTGTTATCGTTGTTTGCATTGTTTTGTTTACATTATCTGCTGGTTTCTGCACAGCTGCCTTTGAATGGCGACAGCATGCTATCCTTGCTGCGGTCGCTTATTGTTGGCCGTATTTATAGAGCTGTTAAGCTGCCAGGGAACACACCACCACACCCCACCCTCAGTTTCTATGTGGCATTGCCGTGTAAATGAAGTAAGGCTAAAGAAAATGACAGTGAAAAGCACACCTTCTTTTATCTGATGCCTTTTATTCGCCGGCGAACGTGTCGATTGAAAAAATGTAAAAAATTCGTGAGAAAATTATAGCTTGCACGTGTCCTTCACAGTTGGCGTCCGCGCGAAGTCCCAAAAAGTTCTTTTAACCCAAATTAATGAGTTTCAACAAGTGGCAAATAGGAAACGTAAAAAATGTTAGCAAAAACGTGCTACAAAAGCTAAAGTTGAACATAAGTTACCTTACCCATGCCCACATACCATTGGCCTGGCTCTAAGCAATGCCTAGAATTGCAATAACAACAACAACAACAATATTGCCGAATGCTGGCCTTTGGCATTTTCACAATTTTTCCATATTTTCCTGTTTCTTCTTTGTGGTGGTTTTGGACTTTTTTATAAATTTTTATACACATGTAAAGAGTTAAGTCCTTGCAGACGCATCTTGATTTTGGGCTTAATTAAAGCGGCAAAATGGACCAACGTAAAGGATGGCGAAAGTGGCAAAAGTGATTCAATTAGCGGGCAACTTGAGCGCAGCTGTTGTTGCTCATACGCCCATTGGGACAGGACAGGAAAGGACAGGTTGGGACAAGGCAGCAGAATCTCGCCTTCTGCCGCCAAAAATGTTAATTACAAAACCGAATTATGTTTATGCATAATTCAAGCGCTTAATGAATATATAAAACTCGTCCTCTTGGCTTTGGCTCACGTTGACGAGCCGTGCCGTCACAGGAATCACAGTCGAGTGTGCCAGTGAGAGGAAGGATTAGTTGGAGGGCGGCTTGTTAACTCAGCTGCCGCTAAGTTGTTGCTGTTGCAGCGCGCCTGTTGCTCGTACAAGTTGCCCTCCTGCTCCTTGCAAGTGCTGTCGCATTTTTCGGGCGCTGCATAAATTCAGTCCTCTTACGGAGCTGTTTCCCGGAGATGCTTGTGCTGTGCACTAAAAGCATAACCCAGTTTCGGGGCACAGCTGCAATCTTCACTTAAGATTGCACACATAGCTCTCGGATACACAGCGCATATTTTAACAAACAGTCGAACTTCTTTATGTAAAGACTATTTTCTCACAAGTAGACATTTTGAATAGAAAGAAAAAATACAGAGCTTGACTCACCCACCTAATTACGGCTGCTCTAAGAGGCTACACAAATAACGCATGTGTATGCTCTCAGCTATTTCGTGGAAAAACAAGAACTACTAAGTGATGTCCTGGCAGAAGCTCAAGGATCATGCGACCCATTTAAACTGGCAAACATACTTGCGTTTTTGTATAACTGCTTTAATGAAAAAAGTGCTCTTGAAGGTAGTCAAATATATTTAAACTGTTTAAGGCTTCTTCCACACAAATCTTGACTGCGCAATCGGGCCTTTTTTCATTAAATGGTGGGGCCAAGTTAACATCATATTGCATAAATCTGGCAGCACTCGGGGCCGTTCCCACGTGTTCTTGGCCAAGTTCATAGCAGTTGCCAAGGGACTATTTGAGCCAAGCGGATGGGTTTCGTTTCCTCATGTTAATGGCAACCAACTTTTGCATTTTATGTGCAATTGCGGCTTGACTAATGAGTATCAAATGAAAAATGAAGATGTTGAGCTAACAAAAAAGAGTACAGGAGTGAACCTACTTCCACCATAAAAATCGGTTATTAAAAAGCAGGTGCCTGCCCTATTAGAAGTTTGGTGCAAAGTTCATTTGAAGTTTGCCAAAATGTAATTTATTACTTTTGCAAGGAAACTCATCGAATGGGAGCACACAGTATTTTTCTTCTGGCTGTGCATTTCGACAAGTGGTCTTGAAAATAGGTAAAATTTGCAAGAGTGCTCAAGTCAAGAAAACCCTATTCAAAATCTTGATGAAACTTTATTGCAATATATTCTTTAAGTGCTTAAGTATATTCAAATTTTCATGTGTTGTCATAGATTTTGGGAGTTGGGCTATCGGCCATTTATAATAAACTTGGCATGGACGAGCCAAAATTCAAAAACGGATGGCCGCATCCGCCAGTTGAGCCTGACCTTATATATATACTTTATTAGGTCGGAGATGCCTTCTTCTGCGTGTTACACATATTTGCATAAAATCGTTGTACGCTTTTTACCCATTCTGAATGGGTTCGGGGTATAAAAAGATAAAAATAATTAAATTCCAGTTTTGAAATACAGCTTTGATTGTTTAGTCGTAAAAGTTGTGCGCCTTTAGAAAATGTGGCATCAAGTAGCTCAGCTGCTTCTGATAATTTTTATGCCTGCAAAGGTGTTGACCAGAACATGTTCGTTCAGCTGTCTAAGATATTATTGCATTGGCCCAACTTTGTCTGGCAAGCGGCACAAAGAAAGCCTCAAACAGTCCCAGTAGCTTCGCCATTTGGCATAAAGCAGAAGGGCAATGCAACTCTCGCTGCTGGCCGCATTGTGAAGTGCGTGGTGGCCATAAAATGGTGGGTCGTGGCGCCTAGAAGGGGGCAGCACGACAGCTGGGGGTGGTGGGGCCGGCGAGCGCAAGTGCTATAAATCTAACGATAATTTGATGCGCGACATTTAACGACGCTTTTGCGACCTTTTGCAGGGACAACCGCCCGCCCTCAGAGCTGGGGGTCAATGATCTCATCTCGGGCCGAGCCACGTTTCGCTGTAATGTAAGCCCCCGGCTCAGCAGGTCTTAAGCCAATTAAATTAGACAAGTGCCGCAAAACTGTTGCATAGCTGCTGGCGTACAGTGGGCGAAGTCCGGAATCCGCTTGCAGCTATTGTAATCCATTTGCAGCTTACGTGCAGTTGCCGAGTAACAGCATTTTAAAATTCCGTTAAGCGCTGACCGGCAGATGGCGCCACAATCACTCAGAGCTGTGCATTTTCCATGATTCCTTTTTTTCCGGCTTTTTTGTTTTTTGCATGCTCATCATGTACGGCTGATTGGGCAAACATTATGCAACTGCAACAATTGCGGACAAACAAAGCCAATCAGCCAGCCCGATAACGCAGTGGCGGTGGGCTGTGCGGGTCAGGCCATAATGCTGCTGAAATTACAGTGCACATAAAAGCACGTCTGCCAAACGCACCTGACAGCCTGACAGCTCCGGCGAGCAGCTGCTGACGAGACAAAATCGTCTGCCAAAAATATCAAATAGATGGCGAGAATGTTGACAGAGTGCGGGAGAGGGGGTCGGCGGGGTGATGGCCCCATCAGCATATTGATCAGCGCGTCAGTTGCATCGTCGGCGCTCCATGCGGCACTCAAAAACGGGCTCAAATTAAGCGAGCCAAGTGTTGCCAGCGCATTAAATGGGCCAAGTTTGCCCGTGAAGGAGGCGATGAAGCCAAAAACAAATGTAAGCGCCAGACAAAAACACGCACAGGGCCAACGGAGAGTATCATATGTACGAGTGTGGACCGACAGAGAGATAAAGTGAGGGCGAAATTAAATGAAAGATTCATGTTAATGGCATTGGACTGTTTATGCGTCGTATACTTGATTTTTATTTTTGTTGGCCGCTGTTTCAAGTTGTCATGCTAAAGTGCGCGCGGTGGGTTGCCCGCAGGACCTCCAGATAAATAATAAATCAAGCCAGCCACACGCGCAGCGGCTCGTGCAGGCGTTAATAACTACGCACTTATAAATGTCAAAGGCACCAAATATTATTGAAGCACGGGGCCAAGGTATAACAGGGACAACAATGTGAGTGGCTAAGCCACAGCAAATTTGCTAAGGTAATCGCACGACAACATCAATCGAAAATCAGCAAGTAATGACAGCTAAATACTCACGCCAAGTGCTTGGCCAATCTCCACAGCCACTCCGGATGTAATCGCTCGTCTTAGGCAGCAAGAACCTGCTGATACTGCGAAGGATGCCTCGGCAACGCCTTTGATGATGAATTCGCTTTCAAATTGTCAACTGAAATTTACGTCGAGAGCGCCGCCTGCTCGGGCTGCTCGCACAGGACCGACTCACAACCTGCCACTGGGCGAGACAAAAGCGAACTGAATCAAGTCGCTGATGCTGCAACGAACACGAAGCCAACTGCCGCCTGCCGCCTGCCGCCTGCCGCACGATGGCACCCGAATCGAACGGCGACCATTGGCTGGGCCCCTTGCAGCTCGGCATGACTGCCGTTTAGCTTTGCCCACGAGCATGCCACAAATAGAAGTAATAATAGTGTGTGCTAAATGCCAAAAACACACTTCTTCAGTAGCAAAAATAATGCCTTAAACAACAGCAGTTGCCCCAACAGTCTCCCAGTCGCAGCAAGAGTCGCACCAATATTCAAATTGATGCGCCTCTCTTTGCACGTGTTTCTATTTCTCTCGGCTTTGCCGGTAAGTCAATCGCCTCTTAGTTAATGTGAAAGCAAAATGCTTGGCACACGTTGAAGAAATAATCACACTAGCACTGACAGCGACAGTGGTTGGAACAGTAAATAAGCACAAAAGAAACAGTAATAGTGACATCAAGAGGAGCAGTAATAATGGTGCGAACAGTAACAGTAACACAAAGAGGCATAGTTGCGGTAATAGTTAAAGAAAGCGAAACAGCAAAAGTAACAGTAGCAGTACGATGAGGAGTAATAATAATAGAAACACTAGCCATAACACTAGGAAGAACACAGTCACAGTAAAAGCAACAGTTGCAGTAATAGCAATACAGTAATAACAACATTAACAGTAACATTAAAAGGAGCTACTACATGACAGGAACAGAAACAATAGCAGTAGCAGTAACATTAAGAAGAATAGTAACAGCAAAAGTAACAGCAACAGTAACTGCAACATTAACAGTATCATTCCGAGGCTCATTTATAGGAGAAGTAACAGTAGCTGGAACTTCAACGGGGACAATAATAATAACAGTAACATTAACAGTGACAGGCATACTCGCAGTTAGCAGTCACGGTATTCGGCATTTCATTTGCCTGATAGTTTATTTAGTTTATTTCATTAACAGTCATCAAATCACACCCCAACCGCAACCGTAACAGTCAACTGTGTATTAACAGGAACAGAAGCAACAGCAATTACAGTCGCAGTCACAATAACAGTTACAGAAATATGCAAGCTTATGCTACCGTCTGCGCTCGTTGATTGATACTCTCGGCTCTGCCGACAACTCGCTCGCCGGCTTTCTTTCAGGTAGTACATTGGCATTGTCTGCCTGGCCGACATCGCAATAATTGCATGCGGTTTTTGACTGCAGGTCGGCTTACGGTGCCACTGTGCTTAGTGCGTGTGCGTGTGCGTGAGGCTTGACAACGAAGTCAAATTGACCGCCAGGTGGGCCAAACTCAATTTGCGTCTCGCATAAAGGAGCGTGCTTGTTGTTTGCCACATCGGGCGACGACTTTGGCTGCTGCTCGGCCCATGCAACAGGCGCACACATAAGTACTGATAGCAAAAGATGGTTAATTTGGCAGCATCTGCTTGAAATCCTTCGCTGACCCCAGCGAACCTGGCAGCTTCGCTAATGTCGTGCCTGTCTATCCGATCGTCTGTGTGTGTCTGTGGGTACTTGACGAGCTAAGGATTTACTATTTATAGATTTTGCTATACTATACGCAGCGCATGTGCCTTTTCTTATGTACAATTGTGTTTAGGGCAAATTTCTCATTTGTTTCGCATTAATAGATAGGAACAACTCGCCTTGGTTTTAAAACTTCCTATCTTCCTCCAAAGTTTGCCCTTTATTGCGATTATCATGACTTTAAATAAGATTTGTACTCTTTTGAAAAGGGCTTTAGCTTACTTTAAGATAACATGTAAAATATTCAGTATATCAATTCTTGATCGGTATCAACATTTGAGCCGACAGAATCATGCTCGTGTTTAAATGTATTTTGCAATCGCATTTTTTTTAAATATTTTATTATTAATAATAATACCAATAATAATCATAAAAATAGTAATAAAATTAATAATAATTTATAAATATATATGTTTTCCATTTGCTAACTATGAGGGTTACAAACTTTGTTTTGGTTCTTCTGCTGTGTGTTTACTAAACACTGAAGTATCAAGTAAAAAAGAAACTATTTCGGAAAACGTTCGGAACTAAAACGAACAGAGTTTTGTATCTCGTTACAGTTTGACAGCGACTGTTTATCAATTAATTGACATGCTGAGCAGTCAGTTTTTAGCGTTTCCTGTCCGCTCTGTTTCTTCATAAATATATGTATATGTACTTATTGTTTTTGGCCACACGTTGCGCTATTGCCAAAACCCAGACGAGACTTAACAACAAAAAAAACGCAAAAATAAAAGCAAAAACAAGTTTTAATTGGCGTTCAAGTGGGACGCCCCGCTGCCCCGCGTCTGTCCACAGCGGGAACGGTTTCGCTACCATTTTTTGACTTTCTTTCCACAAGAAGCGTAAAAAGCGACACCCACAGCCCGCTGGCATACAAATGCGAACAATTCGGGCGCTCATCATCGTTGCCAAGATCTCTGCGCCCCCCGCAGCCCGCTCCACTCAAATGCCAATCGGACAGAGACGAGCGTCTGGTCAACTGAATGCAAATACAAAATCACGCTGCGCTTATACAAAGCGAGCGAAGGAAAACAAAGGAAATGCACAAATTATGTGAAAAAAGCGACAGCAGAAACAATTAAACATTATACATTTTAAGCAAATAGTTGTAATAATTGCTGTAAAATCGCTGCCGCTGGCCACGCAACTGGGCCAGGTCTAGCCCGCAAGAAACAGGTAAAACAAAGCAAAAAGCAAATAAAATAATAATTAAATAATTTGGACTGCCCCAACAACAGCAGCAGCTGAAAATTATGTAATATTGCCCGATTATGACTGCTGTCATTATTTGTTATTGTTTCTCTGAGCTGGCTCGCTTTTCTTCGTTTTCGTTTATACTTTGTGTCGCTTCTATTAGTTTTGCGCTGCGTGAACAACGTTGGCAACGTTTGTTTGGACCGTGTCCGACAGCGTTGACTGCTGTGAAAATCCAACACCTCGACCATCGTCGTGGGCGCGTGGCCGTGAGAAGCGAATAAGAAGCTCCACAATGCGATCACTCGAGCTAACTAAGTCCGGAGTTGCGCGAAAATAGGCCAATCGACAAATGCAGTTGCCATTGGGTTCGCAGCGCACAACGGTAGCCATTATATGGACTGCAATCGAAAATGTGATTGCACTAGATGGCGCGAATTTAAATTTAAATTTCTTAAGTTATTTCCCACATGTTTGTTTTACTTTTACCTTTTATTGCTTTTATATGTACTTATATCCACGTCATTGTTATCAAATGTAACGTTTATCACTCATCAAAAAAGGTATATGTAGAGGACAGCGTTGCCGTATGGTTACCGTGGGTAATTTCTAACATTCATTTGGGGCGCCAACAGTGCAGCAAGCAGTGCTTAACGGATCGTAAATTACAAACAATTTTCGTAGTTAACAATAATAAACTCGATCAATGATTTTACAAAATTTCGTAGAGTCATAATAATTTTAATATGATTGGTTGTATTTCATGTATTACAATTATTCTATTATTCAAATGCCAAGATGATGAACATGGGAATTTATTGCATTTTGCTGCAGTTTAGCAAGCAGTGCTTAAAGGTCCATGCAATTAAGCGCATGCCTTCACTGCTTTGCATTTCGTTAAGAATTCAAACATCTCTTTGATTATTATTTTTTATTAATTTTCAACATGTTCCACGACTGGATTATTTTCCAAAACAATTCATGCATTGCGTTTATTTTTATTATTGTTTTTGTCATGCTCAGGAGAGGTGGCTGACGTGAGGACTTTGTGCATCCTTCTCGCCAGTTTGTCGGCAGCAGGAAGTGGAAAGCAGTGCAGCGCACTGCTTTGGAGTTCGCTTGCTTTTTTTTTGAAATTTAAAAGTCGTGTTTGAAATTCGTTTGTCAATTAAGTTGATTAAAAATTACGTTGCGTTATTGCCAAAATTTTATGTATTACAAATTGAGCACAAACATTGTGTTGCCGTACAAAATTCCAATTCTGCAGACGGAACGATATGTCGAACCACAGCCAACGCAAATCTGCCGCAATCTTAACGGGAGGCACCCGGGCGGGCACCCTTCCGCCAGATCTGAAGCCGTGGCAGCGCATCGACTGGCCGCTTTGCACGCAGTCGGCCATTTTTAAGGACTGGGGCTGCCGGCTGCACAACAAGAAGGCCCTGGAGTATTTTACACGCGCCCTGTCATTGTGCACGACTCAAGGGGAGGACGGTTGCTGTATGATACATCCGGCGCAATCGGGATCGCAAAGGTGCAAGCAGCTTGATGGCAATTTCTGCAGCTTTCACCCTGACGCGCTGGAGAAGCGCAGCAGGTGCCGGCGATCCATTGGCCAAACGGAGTTGGCCTGGGAGGATGCCAAGAAGGCCCACGATCTGCTGAAGCTCCAGGGCATCTCAAAAATCAGCACCATTCTCAACAAATGCGATGCACTCTTTGATTGCAACCGCTTTGAGGATAATCTGGTCCTGCTTCACATGGAGTCACGCAAATACCAAGGCGAGACAGTCAAGGAGCGCTTTCGCGTGCGCGCGAATCACGTGAGTTCCGCAGCATGCTTGGTCTGATCGACTAATCAGTGAAATATTTGATTTGCCCGGTGCTCAGACAACCGGCGTGCTCGAGGATACCCTTGGTGAAAGCCTGCAGCCCTTTCTGCTTGACAACTGGCCGTTGATCTCGGAAGTGGCACAGGCTCGGCGCACATCCATTGCGTTCATGCAGCGCCCCCTCTGGCAGGAGCTGGGCGAGAACGACGAGTGTGACGTGGAGAGCGTCATCGACAAAGTGAAGCCGATGATCTCGCCGCTGGAGCAGGCGCGCCGGCGCGCCTTCGAGAACGTCTACAACTACATCTATTTGCACAAGAGCGCCATCGATGTGGTCTTGCTGCAGCAGCTTGAAAACGACAGGAACTGCATGAATCCGTTGTCGCACGAGTCCACGCCCATCATGACCGAACTGGTCTCCGAGCAGAACGCGATCGTCAAAAAGTTCATGGTAAGCCCGCTGCCAACTGCCCGTTGAGCCTTGATTATAGCCCTGCCCGCAGAAAATGATGCACGCCCGCAAGCCGCTCTACCACTGCAAGCGCGTCATGTGCCGCGTGAGCCATATCTGCGAGAAGAACCGCGAGAACTATCTGTACCGCGTCGAGTACCAGACGCGCCGCGACTGCTTCCGCATGCTGCGCGAGGTGCATCAGCGGCGCAAGGAGCGCGACATCGAGCGCCTGACCAACTACGTGGAGCACATCATGTCCACCAACATCGTGCTGAAGACCCACCGCACGCTGCCCTGGAAGTGGCAGTTCGTCAACGAGGTGTACAACATATTGGCCCTGGCCCACATCGATCGATGCGCGGTGCCCAAGAACATCGATTTCCTGGATCTCAAAAATCACTCGATGCTCTATTTGCTGCCACCGGATCGCTGCAAGGACTTGCCGATCACATTTGGCGGGCGCAACGTCTACGCCGAAATTGCCAGGGACGAGGAGCGCCTGAACCGTGTCGCGTAAGTGCCGCATATGCCCTAGACGTACTGTCGCTCTCACGCTCCGCTCTGCCTCTGACCTGCAGCAAGAAACTGCAGGCACTTAAAGATCGCCTAGTTCACTCCCGCTACGCCATCGAACGCACCTACCTGCTCTTCGAAATCGCCCGCTGTCACTTCAAGGAGTCTCGCTTCGACAAGTCCGTGACCATGGCGCATATGGCAGCATACGGTGAGGGTTAATTTCCACAGGTGCATACTCGTTCACGAAGTGAAAAGGGTATACCGGGTTTGTGCAATGTCCGTCTGTCTGTCTGTCAATTCGTTTCGCCGCTTTTGTACTATGTACTCCTGTATGCCCCCGGCAGATAAAGCGTGAAGATAAAATCGATATGTGTTCCTCAGTTTTAAAACTAGATTCAAAACTTCATATCCTCCTCTCTAAATTGGACTAAAATATTTTATACGCCTATTGAGGGCGTGGCAACTCGATAAACGCCATATGTCCTAATCAAAAAGTTGTTTGTATACGCCTAGTGGGGCGTGGCAAATCGATAAAATTCACATATGTATCTTGGAGGCGAGTGAGCCAGTTTTCAGATTACCTCCAATATCGAGCCGTAAATTTTCGGCCACGCCCCCACAGCTTATAATTATTGTACTGTGAACGAGTATTGCGCAGTCGGCTACACCCGACTGCAACGCTCCACCTTTTCTCTTTTTGATAAATTTGATTGATCCCCAATCGGAACAGAGGCGCGCAAGTGCAACAGCATAGTGTGGCGCTTCAACATCACCTTTCTGATCTGCCAGGTGCACGCGATATTCAATCGCTTCGAGCGGCTCAGCGAGGCGCTGGACAAGGCCAAGCAGCTGGCCACCAAGCTGAAGTCGCCGAAGCTGCAGGCCTATCTGGCGCTCTGCAATGCGGTCAACGATTACGAGCTGGAGTACCATCGCAAGCGCCACACGGAGCACACCATGGTCAAAGGGCGCAAGCGCAAAGGTCGCCTCTCAGTGAGCTCCATTGACTCGGCCGACAACAATTTCGATCAATGAGCTCGTTGGGGGCCAACGACTGCGCAGCAGCAACAGCAGCAACAGCAGCAGCGGCGGCAGCTGCAACTGTTAAACTTCCTTCCAGCTGCTGCTGCTGCTGCTGCTGCTGCTGCTGCTGTTGTTGTTATTGTTGTTGAAGACCTGAACTCAAGTTGGAAGTTTGATTTAAGTTTTTACTTTGATTTTTGTTTTTTTACTTTTCTTTCGCTTAATCTTTTATTTGTTGACTCTTTTCTACGATAGCAATAAATATGTATTAACAAGCATTTAGCATTAACAATTCATTAACAATAATAATAAATTAACAATCGGCCCGAGCTGCTGCAACAATTAAACCGCGCTGCGCTGTCGCTGACGCCGGCGACGTCGCCGCTGCTGCTGCTGCTGCTGCTTAACCCCGGCTCCATTAGCATTGCCATCAACAGCTTTGCGGCTTGGCTCATTGATGGTGCTGTTGTTGTTGTTAGGCCTAGCAGCGCTTTCATTGCTATTAGCAGGTGCCGCCTCCTGGGCTGGCTCCAGCTGCTCATCGTCATAATCATCTTCATCTTCATCATCATCAGTCTCTGCCTGCGTCTCCTCATCTGCCAGCTCTTCCTCCTCAGTCTCACTAGCCGCAGCCTCCGTCTCAGCCTCCGTCTCTGCTTCTGTCTCTGCCTCCGCCTCTGCCTCTGCCTCTGCCTCAGTGTCTTCGTCGGCTTCTCCTGCCTCTGCTTCATCTTCGTCATCTACATTCACCTCATTGTCACTGTCGTCTTCTATTTCTGCAACATCAGCTACTGTTGTTTCCTCCTCTTGCTCGCTTCCCTCTGCTTTATCCGCTGCCGGCTGCTCTGTCGTTGTCGTTGTCGTTGTCGTAGTTGTTGTCGTTGTTGTTGTTGTTGGTGTGGCTGCTGCCGGCGCCTCGCTGGCTGTATTTGAATTGGTAATTGCTTCAATTACTTCGTTTTGCTTCAGGTCGCTCTCGCCAGCATTGTCATCAGCGAGCTGTGGCGTCGCCGTTAACGCCTCCTCCTCCTCCTCCTCCTCCTTCTGCGCCTCCGCTTCGTCATCCTCACCGTCTTTGTCAGTCGATGACACTGCCAGCTCTTGATCTCCTGCCATAAGCATTTCACTTTCAATTGGCAATGGCTCGGACTCCGCTTCGGATTCAGTGTCGATCTCTGTTTTGGGCTGCTCCGTCTTCTGGTCGTCCAGTTGCTGTTGCTCCTGCTGCTCCGCCTCCAGCAGCTCGGCATAGTCATACTCAGCCTCGTCGGCCTGGGCGTCGCTGGGCGGCAGCACTGGCTGGCCGTTCTTGTCCACGTACTGGACGCCGTCGAGTCCCATGCGCATGCACTGGAAGTGCATCTCGAAAAGATCCGTGGTGGCCAGACGCACCACGAAGTCCATGCACATGTTCAGATTGTTGCCCACCAAGGCCACGTCGGTCATCTGGACGCACATGGCCATGGGCACGCCCATCATGACCGGTATGCAGAAGGGCGACGGGTTGCGCAGCGAGATGCCGTACTTGGATGAGGGGCGCTCGTTGAGATACACCTCCAGCTGGGCCTCCTCCAGATGGGGCACGAACGTGATGTTGGCGCAAACTGCAACACACAGACACAGCCAATTAGAAAAGGAAAGAAAGCAGCCGCCGGTGCGAAAGAGAGAGTAGGCAATGAAAGTTGCGGGTGGAAGTCGCCATTCCAATTCAATTCCAATTCCAACTGGAACCCAAGCGAACAGCTCCAAGCGCCAACATGCAAAAAACGCCAGCGATTTGTGGCATTTTGATTGGCAAATGCAGCCAATGCATGTGACGAGCAACAATTTGTTGCCATTGTTGTGTGCCTGTCTATGTGTCGGCCCGCGGGGTCATTGCAGAGGCGTAGGCAGGGGGAGGGGGTTAATATGAGGATATTGCAAGATTGCAGGTATATATTTTTCGATGGGGGACGCTTATGCGTCACACCCCTGCCCCTACCCCGCCCACGCCTCTGGCAGCTGCACCCAGTGTCCGGCGTACTTACCCTTCTGATCGAACTTGTACTGATCCACTTTGAGGCCAGCGCAGCAGCCGCAGACCGCGGCGCGGCACTCGCACGGCTGTCCGAAGGTGGACCAAATGGAGCCCTTCTCCGAGTACTTAACGCTGGCCAAGTTGCGGCCCCGCGACACGCTCACCGTCGGCGGCAAGTACGGCTGGTGCGTGGCCAGCTCGTAGAAGATCAGCCCGTTGCTGTAGCTGCGTGCCGCGGCCAGCGGCAGCAGCGACGCCGCGCAGGCGCAGACACAGGCGAGCAGCGCAGTCGAGGACAACATTTGAATGGCAATAGAGCGACACTGGCGATATCCTTAAAGCCAGGCACAGCTCACACATTAACCAAATGCAAAAAAACGAAAAAAAATACAATAAACGAAAAACAATAAATAAATTGTTTTCGGTGCACTCAACAAAAAGACGGCGCGCGAATTTTGCGGTTAGCGTTTAACGGACGGCAATGGCAACCGCTCGCGAGCGACGAGAATTAAATATTAAAACGCTGAACGCGTCGAGCGTTTGTTTAAAAATGAAATGGAAACCGAGCCGGCGAGGCAGCAGCAGCGGCAGCGGCAGCGGCAGCAGCGCGAGCAGCCGAGGCAGCGACAGCAACAACAACTGCTATAGCTTTTTGCCATTTGCGAACAAACTGTTTTATACTCTCGCCAAAATCAACAACTAAATTCCGGTCACTTACATTTTCTGCGGGTCTGTAACAATCCATGTTTCCTATTTTCGCACTATACTTTAAAAGTCCAACAGTTAAAAAACCGATATTCAAAAAGACTCAACCGGTTGCATAAAAATATATATATATATATATATATATATTTCTCAAAAGCTAGAAAGCAAAACAAAATTAAATAAATTGTTTAATTATTTATGTATATAAATGTAAATTTATTTTATTTTATTTGATTTATTATTAATAAATTGTTTTATTTATCTTATAATTCAAAAGAAAACATTTTCCCTTGAAACTTGAAAGAATGTGACGAATCAAGGTTCAAGTTTCATCATTGGTTCAAAACGTAAATCGAACCCTGGTATTTATTTGTGGGCTTGCAGCCATGTTTTATTACAATTATTATCATAATTAGTAGATATTTTATTTAATTTTAACTTAAACTTTGTCTTTATATTAATAGATATTAATTAATATAATATATAAAAATATATATTATAATAATTAACCTATTGAAGAAGAAAAACTCGCAACCGAATAAAAAACATATTAAACATAGCTCAAGCAGATTAGAATAAATTGGCTGAGAAGGTAAACTGGGATTTCTATCCAACGTATGTCAATTAATTCAGCTTATTTATTTTACAATTTAAGCATTACACTGCACGAACTGAGAGCATTGCCACGTCGGCTTGTTCAGCAGTAAGTTAGTTTTTTTGTTATCAGCGCGCTGCAATCGTTGAAGTCGCTGCCACGTTCGACGCAGGCGCTGACTGCGACGTTGGCTGCGCAGCTGTTGTTTTTTGGCTTTTGACTGCTGCCGCTTTTTGTTGTTTGTTTGTTTGTCTTCTTGGTTGCTGCTGCTGCTGCTGTTGCTGTTAACTGTTGCGGCTGCTGCTTGGCTTTGTTGCGTGTGCCGCGTTTTCAGGTGACAGTGACAACAAAATTGCGCCGGTCGTGACTCGCTGGGAAAGCCAAAAATGCCTCAACCTCTCCGGCTGCTGTTGGCCCATTGTTGTTGCTGTTATGCAAAGCACAGCGCTTGGGTTAGGTCAGGGCGCTGACGGGTTCTGCACAGCGCTCAGCTGAAGCCAACTCCCACCCGACCAAAAGCGGGCAAAAAACGAGAAAAGTCGTTGGTAAAAGCGGCTGATTTGTGGCCGTTTACGGTGCTGATTTATCAATGGAAAGCGGCGCCATTGTTTGGGCCATTTTCGATGGCAATTTTGCCAGCCACCCGGCCAGACGGCCAGACGGCCAGCCGCCCAAAAGGGTCTTCAGATCCAATCGCATTAGGCGCAACGTCGCGATTGCATAATAAGTCAGACTCGCACTGCAGCGCCGGCTCCCCACTCCCCACTCCCCACTGGCAATCTTGTTAAGCGTTGAGGGGGGCCCCCCCTTGCGACGATTGAAAAAATTGTCAACGTTGCCAAGAGCTGCGACAATTAACGCTAATTCCACGGCGTCATCGTCTGCCACAGCGATGGCAACTGCGCCAGCGCCTGCGCCAACCGCTTGCCGAATGGTATTTACGGGGGGCGGTGCAAAGGGGGCGGGGCAGCAATCATTGGTGCAATGCGCCCGTTTATGTAATGAGCATCGTTGCCGTCGTTGGCCATTGTCACAGCGTAGACGCGTCGCATCGCATGGCCTGGTCGCTTATTAGACATTATTATTCATTATTCAGTATTCGTTATTCATTATTCATTACTGATAATATCAATTTTGAATGCGGCCTCTTTTTTCTCTTTTCGCCTCTGTTATGGGACGTCATTAGTTGCCGAGTACCGCCACCAATTGAACAGGTGAATTGCGGGACAGCTGAACACTTCGACAGCCGGACAATCGGACAGCCGGACAATCGGACAATCGCACCTGCATGTGGGTCAAGTGATGCACGCGTAACGCAAGTCGAGCCGATTAGCAGCACTTGCAGCGCCAAACGATTCACGGCTTATTATAAATGATATCAGGCCCCTCTTTGCACTCGTTTACGAAATGAAAAGAGTATATTGGGACTGCACAATGTCCGAATACATTGCAAGCCCGCGTCAGATAAAGTGCTTTTTTTATTTTTTACGTCCTTTGGAGGTGTCGCAATTTGATTTATTCTATATATCTGCCTCAGTTTTAAAGCTAGACTCGTAAGATTTTCAGACAAATTACAGATGACTTTTTCTAAAGAACACACAAACATTTTATGGATACGCCTACTGGGGGCGTGGCAAATCGATAAAACCGCGAAAATGAATGTGTCCCACAATTTTAGAGTTAGAGTCAACAAAATTAGCGGACAGTTTTCTGATACCCTCCTCTCAAGATAGAGCTCAAATATTACGGACACGCCCACTCCCTCCTGCAACTAGCAAAAATCGATATCTTTCCAAAAATAGCAATTAATTAAGTCCGATTTTGACTGTTTTAGCTGTTATTATACTGTGAACGAGTATTGCGCAGTCGGTTACGCCCGACTGCAACGTTCTTACTAAACCAACTATTTGTAAAATGGCCTAAAACGGTGCAGTCACTGCTAATGTTGGTTACACGCTCATCGAATGCCACACGGAACATAATTGCCTTTAGCTCTATACAAGTTATTAAATAATATGTCAGTCTTTGAATTCGAATTCCATCCAAATATTCATGTTATTCAACGCGAAAGCCCAGTTGATTTTAAAGTGTTTGCCTGTTTACCACGAGGAGGACTGAAGAAAACTAACTGAAGTAAATATATAAAAACAGATAGATGGATTGAGACACCGCTGATTTTCATTGGTTATTTATGCGAGAATTCCAATTTGAATGCAGTCAATGTATTTATATGGGATTCATTTGAATTACTGCAGATAAACAAGCAAATTAATTAATCCTACATTCTTTAAAATAATTAGCTCGACAGCAAAATGCTTTGTATGCGAGAGGGTTCATATATGGCTATAGCTCCCATATATACAAACATGTACATATAATTTCCCTTTGCGTGCACACCTCTTTTTCATGAATCTAACTTGTTTACACCCTGAATAAAAACGTGTGGAAACTGTTGTATGCATCTGCACACATATATAGATTTGCGTGTTCTATTTGCAAAATTCTTGTACTCGTTGACTATGTGAAAAGAGTATATTGATTTGTAGTTGTATTATCACGTGTTTGATAAGTTCCAGCCTCGAAAGCTGCCGGGTCCAGGCTTAATAATACATAGTCCGCCACAGATTGATTTTAATGTGCACCTTGACACATTAATGTTTATAAATCATTTATGAGTGCTCGTATTGATAGGGTTCAGGGTATGTTCTAGTCGAGCTCCCTCTTGTTGTTGACGTATAGAAGCATATAAATAAAACCCATTTTTTATCCCTGCAATTTTCACCATGCGCAGATATCATGAGAAAATAAAATCGTTAGGTCTAGATAGCTGAATTGAAAAAAAATTAATTAATAAATGTTTTAGCTTTTTAAGACTTACAAATTTATCAAGCCACGCTCATAAAACATACTATATATTATTTATGCCGTCACTACCGAAATGCAACTGAAGTGAAAACGCGAAAAGGCAACGCATAACAATAAAACAAATTACTATGAGTAGTTAAAAGTAAACACGAGCAACTATGAGTACCCATGAATTAGTTGTAAGCATAAATCTGTAACATTTCGCAAACGCTTCCTCGAGCCGTGCAGATATGCGACATAAATCAACACAGAAATCCCAACAACCAGCCAACTCCAAAATATGTAACACCACGCAGCGTTGGCTGTTACAGATCGCAATGCAACTGGTTTGCGACGTCAGCGCCCGTCCAGCAACCGGCCCACGCTCGCCGCAACAGCGCTGGCACTTGGCCTTAAAAAGCCAACCACAACAAAAGCAGCCAGTGCTCTGATGGAAAATGCCTGACTATGCGATACCACGTACCATGCATCTGTAGGCCAGAAGGGGTATACAGCCATCAGCTTTCTCTCTCAGTAATCACACCTATATTCGTGGAAGTTACACATGTAAGTGTTTGTGAATATGCAAGAAAATTGGCAGCTTGAATTCTACCCTCTTCCGCGGCTTACCCGCCCCCAAGATATATAGATTTCACTGATTTTCCACGCCCCAGCGGGCGTTTCCATACGATTCCTGTGTGATCTTTAGAATTTGTGTTGAAAATTTGATATATCTAGCTTTAAAACCTAATGAGATATATAGATTAAATTAAATTGCAAGGCAGTGGGCCCATCCACGAGTATGTATTCCATATTTCAAGTCTCTAGCTTTAATAGTTCATATGCTCAGACATTGCACAAACCCAGTGTACTATTTTCACTTCGTGAATGATTATAAAAATAGACATCCCATCGACGGAAGTTGTCATTATGTCACAAAGCAAACCAAATTGGCGATGTTGAAATAGTAAAAACTAGATTGAAATATGCTGTCGTTTAATGTAAAATCTCTACAAATGATTAAAAAGTTTCGCCTATTTACAATATATATAAAGAAAATGAAGTACGTTGTGCAAAAATTAAAGTCATCTTTATTCTATAAAAAAAAGAACTCAGTTTAATTATTCAAGTTAAATAAGAATATATATTTAATTTAGAGACATCATCACATTGCAAATAAATATTCGTATTTGATGTGCATTGAAAGGATTTTTCCTGGATTATAAGAAAGATTGTCACGAGAAATATCTAGAAACAATATATATGAAACATGACTATATTATGCTTAAGCTCTAAAGATTCTCTCCACGCTCATCAATATCGATACCAATATATTGCTTTGATGTCCCTGCCAGTTATCTTGAGGTTTCGATCATACCCTCTGTTAGCCAATTGCTTGGGTATAGGGCATCAAAAGTGGTTTGCAGAAAGCGCCGAGAGGTGGCTTGGACTTGGACTTGGTCATTGGCTAGGTGGGCATATGGATTCCTGACTTGTGCGTGGATTAGAGTGACCATTTGGTTCGTTAATAACCAGTTCACCCGCAGCTTTGTGCGTGCGCTTCCGTTTTCCGGCCCAGGAAAGAAACTGGAAGACAGGCGACATAAAAATATAAAAATGCGAGGCGCCTCTAAGCGGAGCAACAATCGTGCAACAACCAGCGGAATGTCAACGACAAGTCTAGTGTGGCTGCTCCTCCTGCTTTGTGGCGGCATTGAAGGCCAGCAGCTGGTCTACGCGCGTGACCAGCGTTCGCTCTATGGACCCCCGGCGTGGGGCTGGAACACCATCGGGAGCTTCAATCCCATTAGTCTGGGGCATATGACCAAGGATGAGCTATTGACGCTGCTGGAGGCCTGGCAGGAAGTCGAGGGAGACACAAAGCCGCCTGCACCGGAGCCAGCTGAGCCTGCAGCACCACCGGCAGCCCCACCACCGCCGCCACCACCACCACCGCCGCCACCACCACCGCAGCGTCCAGTGCCGCCAGCTCCACTGCCCCCAAGTCCTCTGCCTGCACCTGCACCCGTTCCCGGAGCACCTGTGACTGTCCGCCTGCCCGCCTTCGTACCCATCCGGCTCGCGGCCATGTTCACGCCACCCGTGGCGGCTGGCGCTGCCCCTGGAGACGCTGGCGGGGACACTGGCGGAGACCCTGGCGCTGACGACGGCGCAGCTGATCTTGACATGGTGGCGCAGTCTGATGAGAATGCCTCGCCGCGGCTATTTCGCATAATGAACGCCATTCAGCAGCAGGCTCGTTCTCCCCAGCCGCAAGTGGTGCGCAACACGCTGGAAAGTGTGGATGCCGGCATTGCGCCCCTTGCGAATCTCGTGAGGGCCAAGGCGGCCAGTGCAGGCGGCAGACCCAAGGCGAATCCCACGGCGCCAGCGCGTCAACTGCCGCCCGTTCGACCCAGGTAAGAGATAATGCTTGCTGCCCATCTCCGGTCGTGTCTCTCTAATTCCAATGCGGCTTCTTAGATTCGCGCTGCCACCCTTCCTGGCCAATGCGCCTGGCCGACTGGAACTGGTGCCCTCATCCCAGATAATTGGCGACTGGCGCGAGTGAACCAAAGTCCATGAGATGCCATATTTTTTTATATAGTCGTAATTTACACACAATAAAACCCGTATTTAACGTATGTTAAGTATTTAACATTTACACTTCGACATTCTGGTGTTTTAATGAGAGTAGAAGATTGACGAAGATTGGTTAGAATTTTTGGTGACGTCTTTAAATACTTTTTGAGGCTGTCCTGGTAAAACACGCCATTTGCAGCAGATCTTTTAAAAATCAGTATAGTGTAGACATGCCATAGTAACGTAGAAACTTTCTTCTTTTCCAAGACAGAATAAAGTTCAGAAAATAATTTCGGAATATAATAATTTTTAATTATGGTAGTATTTCAATAAAACATATTGAAATGAATTTTAGAATGACAAAAACTTTGCCATGAAACTTTCAACAAATAAACTAATTAAGATTGAAGCTAAAAGCTGAAGCTAGAAAAACTGTATTGTTGTTATTGTTTCTTTTGTTTATATGTAGATTAAAATAACAAAATTATAAGTACTTTAAGAGCTTCTCTTTAATACTGATTTGAATATTTTTAACCTTATTTTAATTATATATCATCAGTAACTTAGCTATCCAAATATTATAACGCTTATACAATATTGCAAAAATTAGGCTTTTTTTATTATTCTGCCATGTTTCAACTAATAGTAAAAGTATATATGTATATATCTAAAAACAGAAACTGAAATTTCACATTTTTTTCAAATAGCAACAATACACGATTTTAAATTTTAAATTACCCGCTCTATCATGAATTACACAACACTAATATGTTGGAAGTTTGCCGATCCGGCCACACCATCCAACATCATGGGAAAAGTATTGTAAAATACAGCACAAAATACCAAACTTTTATAGAAGTTGCTTACAGCTGTTTTATTTTTTTAGAAAGGTTTAGTTTTGATTTATAAAATAATGTTATCTATTATCTATTATTATTATTATTATCACTTATATACTTATTTTAGTGGAATAATAGTGGAAAAATAATGGAAATAATAATGTGGTCAGTCAGCAAAGGAAGAGTTGTGGCAGTTTTCTCAGAAATGCAAATGCACAGGAATGTAGAGGTATGAAAAAGCGGTTTTTATTTCCGTACAGAGGGTAATAATTATTTGTTACGAGTTATTACATTTATTATAATTACATTACATTTGGTATAAATATTCTTGAGGTGAGTGGATATACATTTACATATGTACATACTGTGGCTCACAGCTTAAATGAACCAGAGCATATACCAAGTTTCTAATTGCTCCCAAGCCAAGAGGCCAAACACAAAATTTAAATGTAGAATTGTCTATTCATGTTTTAACTTAAAAATCAGCTCTGAGTTTATTCATAACAAGTCGTTTTTTCACTTAAGCTAATACAAAAACCAAAAAACTGAAATTTTAATCTCACAGCTAAAATGAACCAGTCTTTCAAGTACATTTATACATATAACCATAATTTTAGTATTTGGTGAGTCCACCCTTATTATCTTATGTTCAATAAAGGCTTGAAACCTTTTTGGGCACAGAATATACCCATATTTTGGTCAAATCAGAACTGATATTCTGCCATTCGTCTAGCTAGACCGTTTCGAAGTCATTTTGATTCGTTATCTGACGTTCTCGGATTTTTCTGCTTATAAAAGGTTTCTTGGGAGCTACTCGACAATGAATATTGTTTTCCCAAAGGACCCGGCGAACCGTTTCTGGATTACACGACTTCCCCATCTCGCACAATTTTTGGATCCTTTTTGATTTTGCGAACTATTAGCCGCTCATCCGCCTCACTAACAATTAGTTTTGGCGCTCTTCTGCCCTTATTATGAATTCCAATTTCATGAACAAATCGCGATATCATTTGTTGCACCGTAGAATCGCTTAATTTAACAATTTCAGCAATAGTGCGGCGGGAATGGCCATCCTTAAAGTGTCCTGTGACCAATTTTCGCTGCTCAATAATGGTACGACCCATTTTACTTGCTTTCGCTTTAAAAACCCAGCTAACACTTAAAATTAGCAATTGTATAGAAAATATAGACGAAGAACTTACTAACAAAAGCAAACGACTAAAATGTACAGTTATTTGGTGCACACGTGGCATATTTAAAGAGAACGAAGTGCCCGGTTCAAATAAGATGTGAGCTCAAAATTTTCTCTTTTTCTCTTTTTCTTGCTTTCGCGGTACATTTGAATTTTGGCGATCGACCGATTTGTTTAGAAATTTCAGGCATTGAAAAATATTTTTACGCGATTGTTCATTTCAGCTGTGAGCCACTGTATGTATATACGACGTAGCTTCATCAGCCTGTCTCTATATTTCTAAGCAGACTGGAATCTGGCTTGAAAGCTATGGTCAGTGTTAAGGCGCAGCTTAGTTATTTAGTAGAATATCATTAAATATATTATGAACATCAAAACAATACAGAAACTTCGTAAGCAACACCCGCTGTTCAGTACAGCACCGAACAGAGTCGGGACCAAATGCTGACACTTGAGAATGTGTCACTTGTAAGGGTCACTTTGCGTTGGCATGTAACTAATATTGAGCAACAGGATCACGGCAGTCGCACGCACTGTAACGACCGACCGGCAAGGGAAATTTAGGGCCAATAACAGATATACACACCAGAAAGAGTGTGCAACCGTCGCCTTCCTCTTTCCGTGAGCTAACACTGGAGGGAACTTTTTCACCACACCTGTCACAGTAATAGTAGCTAAGCATGTAAAAGTATGAAACAAAATAGATGTGAAAAGAAATCCAGAGTAAAACAACGTGTTTTATTTCTCCTGTGCAAATTATAATAAGAAAATCAAAAAGCCATTTTTACAAGACAACAATTTGGAACCTTCTGGCGCCACCCAACAACAAACAACAGATAAGAATACATATTATATATATAAATGTTACATACATTATGTATACGCCTTTTAGCGTGCTCAAAAAGGCTAAATGAGCATCTCCATTTCGACTGAAACCCACCACAGGCTTCCAGTCTAGGTCAAGGGAACTGTGGGCATCCATGTTAAGTTCAGTTCTAAGTCACATATACAGTGATGGAAAAAATAAAAGAAACGGCAATTTTTTTTTGTAAATTGGAAGTTTTCTTTTGTAAAAATTATTTTGATTCCAATGATATATTTTATATTTAATGTTTACTCCAATATGTTAAAAAAAACAAAAAGTATTGGCTTTACGATAATTCATATCGCGAATATTAATTTCATTTTTGGGCCTGGAAAAATAAATAGAAACAAACACTTAAGACTAAGAAAAAATTTGTTTTTTCTTCAAATTTTTGAAATAAATGGATTGTTTTAATATTTTGTTGTGACTCCATGATTTTTACCACTTCGGTGCATCAACGACCCATGGAATCCACAAGTTTGGCATAAATTGAGGAATCAATGGCACCACCAATGGTACCACTCGTCCGGCACTGTTTTTCCATAAATCGTACTTATTTTTAGACTTGAACCCAGTAATTCTTTTTTTTAATACTCCCCATAGGTGTTCTATAGGATAAGGGTCTGGAGATTGTGATGGCCAGTCCATCAAAGAAACTTTATTATCGAGGAATCTCTGTTTTTTAAGTTTCGAAGAGTGTTAGGGGTCAGTATTTTGCATATACTCCCACTTTAATGGCATTTCTTCCTGGTCGTATAGTAGCATTATACTATTAAAGATATTGACGTAGTCGGTGGCACATATTTTTTCTTTTATCCAATATGTAGGACCAACACCCGAAACAGAAAAAAATCCCCATAACATTATGTTCCCGCCGCCAGGTTAATTGTTTTAATTGTGTGTTTTGGATCATGTGCAGTATTTTAACGTCGTCTTATATGTGATTTTCCATCAGATTCAAACCAATTTATCTTTGTTTCATCTGAACATAACATGTTTTTTTTAATTTTTCCTCATTAAATTTTGTTTGTCAAAATAGATTCGATTTTGGATATTCTTTTTGCTAAGGATTGGTACCTTCCTTGCAGAATATGCTTTTAAATCGACCTCTATAAAACCATTTCGTATTGTTCGACTCGTAATAGGTATATTTAAGTTTTTTCTTAGATCCTGCGATGATAGAAATGGGTTTCTTTTGGACTGCCGTATTAGAAGATTGCCAAATTTGTTCAATGTTACTCGCTTTCTGCCTCGTTTTTCTTGTTTTAATTTAAAATAGATAGCGGAAAATGGTTTATTTTTGAAGCATTGTATTATTTTTGCAATTTCAGTTAAGGTTTTGCCACCACTTTTGAGTTATATGATGATTTCCCTTTCCAAATCGGTCCAATGTGCCGATCGACCCATTCTGAATCTAATAACAATGCTAAAATGAGAACTTCGCATAAATTGGTATGCCAACACATTTCTTTATGAAAAATTGTCAAGTAGTACCGCATTTTTACTATTTTACGCCTTTCACTACGATAAAATGTAATTGCGTTTCTATTTTTTGTCCAACCCAAAACCGAGGTGACTTAACAAACACGCCTCCGCAGCTAATGTTTCTGCAAATATGTGGGTAAAAAATAACTAAAATAAAGTACCATTGTCAACTAAGAATGTACAGTGAGTTTCATGTATAAAAGTTGCTCACAAAGTTAACGGTATGGGTTGAACCGAAAAAATGCATACCGTTTCTATTATTTTTTCCATCACTGTAAGTGAATAAAGAAATACAATTGAAGTGAAAGTGAATTTTGGTGTTTTTTATAAGCTTGCATTTTTGAATTCCCTGCTACAACATTTTGGTCGTTCGAGACGGTTTTTATTACCAGTTCCCCCTATCGTTTGGAATCTAAGGAAAAGACAAGATAAGTATCAAATATATTAATACATATTGGCACTTTCATGTACATATATACATACGTACCTCCGTTGAATGTTCGCCATATTTTTAAAAAAAAAGAACTAATTTGTGTCACGGCCAGTTCTCCGACTAATTTGTTTAATTTTTATAGGAGTAAGTCCCCAACTGGCTGTGCAAAAACACATCAAAATCGTGATTCTTGCGATCACATACATACATACATAAATGAAATCCACTTCGCATATACATATTTGCGACTTCATATATATACATACATACGTACAACAACGATCACATCCATACATACATGAGTTATTAATTTTGCATTTTACGACTGTAATATTGTATATATTGCAAGGAAAACTCATACCTTTTTGATATTGTCGCATTTTCAAACATTTACATACATACATATGTGCATATGTTTCCATGCACTTTGGGGATCTAAACACATAAAACAAATATATAATTAAACAATAAAACGAGCCGCACGAAAACATTGAACAATAAATAAAGTCTTTTTTAAGCTGCAGCATAAACATATTCCTGAAACATAATTGAATAACATTTTTATCACCACCAAAAAATGGCAAGTGCATATATATATTAAAACCATTCCTAGTTTATTTTCTTTTATTAATTAAATAAATTTTGAACAGTTTGTCGAATCAGTAAATATAAATAACTACTAACTAAACATAACTTAAATATAAATACACTAATTGCACATATGTATGTGTGTAAACACAAAACAAAACTAGTGACGGCAACCGGCAAGTTCCCTAGCAAAAAGTATCGATCGATTCTCCTAGGCACTGCTGTTATAAATGTGTGCCATATGGGCACCAAATATACGGCGCGAGCGCTGATCGACTCGGGATCAGAAGCAACGTTCATATCCGAACGATTGTTCAAATTGATCAAGCTGCCGTTCCAATCCGTACAAGCACAAGTTTCTGGGTTAAACCAAGCTATCGCTGCCCAACCTCAAAAACTTTGCAATTTCGCTATTGGCTCCCTGACAAAACCTCAAATCGAAATCGAGACCTCTGCATACGTGCTTCCTCACTTGGCAGAGAATTTACCATCGTATCCAATTCCCCAAAGTTCCTTACGTGTCCTGCCAAATCTCCAATTAGCGGATCCATCTGTATACCGGAGTTCGCAGATATACGTGCTACTAGGCGCTGATATCCTCCCATCCGTATTATTAGGCGGCTCCTATCCAAATATATGTGGGAGTGAATGTGCATACTAGCCTTGCACGATACCCTTAAATAACCATCCCTAGACAACAACGATATCCAACAACGATATCCAACAACGATGACCAATAACGATGACCAACAACGATATCCAACAACGATGACCAACAACGATGACCAACAACGATAGTCGAGAACGAGCTTGATCTATGGTAGAAAGAAGTACGACGCAGTTGAAGAAAGACGCGCAAGTGGCAAGACGGCTACTGCAACTTCGACGACGACGACGACGAGTGTATAGAGACACACACTGACGACGCTGATGCGACAGACGGTCGCGCCAGAAAAACCATTCTACGACGTTAAATGAGTTTGTTGAATCTTAACTAAATTAAACGTATAATAACATTAAACACAAATAAACCCCCACATTTTGGGAGCTCGTCCGGGATATTTTTTTGTGTTAGCCCCCAACATTTTGGGAGCTCGTCCGGGATATTTTTTGTGTTAGCCCCCAACATTTTGGGAGCTCGTCCGGGATATTTTTTTGTGTTAGCCCCCAACATTTTGGGAGCTCGTCCGTGGGATATTTTTGTGTTAACCCCACATTTTGTGAGCTCGTCCGTGGGATATTTTTCGTGTTAAGTCCCAACATTTTGGAAGCTCAGTCCGGAAATTTTTTCTGCACAAACTATTGAAAATTCGACGAGGTGGTGAAATTCATAGAAACGACGCAATTCGTGAAATTCATAGAAACGACGCAATTCGTGAAATTCATAGAAACGACGCAATTCGTGAAATTCATAGAAACGACGCAATTCGTGAAATTCATAGAAACGACGCAATTCCCGAAATTTCTAGAAACGACGTAATTCCTGGAAATCGTGAAAAACGACGCAATATAAGAAGAAGAAAAAAGCCTATACAGACGAATAGGAGCGAGTGACGAAAAAAGTGTTTGAGAGATACACACAATTTTTTTTTCTCAGAATGACGCGAAATAATTTAAACGATATGATCGGCAAGAATTTGCGAACCGCAAGCAAGGATAGTATTGCTGCATTGCACGCATTTATATTCGAGTATCCAGGTGACAGAGGCAATAGACAAAGGTTACGAGATTTTACCGGATTTGAGTTCGACGAAAGAGATGATCGATACGCAAAAAAAGAAGTTTATGTAGATAAAAATCTGACGCAGAACGATCTCATATCCATTTGTAACATTTTGCGCATAGGCCATAATATCGAGGACGTGGTCATGCATATATTTTGCAATTTGAAGGTCAACAGTATACTCGGAGCCTGCAACAACTTTGACGAATCAAGCAGTGAAGAAGAAGAAGACGCAGCACCAGAACCGCGCAGCCGTGCGCCAACACACAATTCACAAGCAGACGAAGAAGAGATCGGTAGAAATTGGCAACATGTACAAATAAACGACGGAATGCAAGTACCTCGTTTCGCAATTAGTTTTCGTGATATCGAAGACTCAATTCGCCAATACGACGGTAGCAACGCAATACCGGTGGAAACGTGGATTGCAGATTTTGAGGAACAAGCATTGCTTATGTGCTGGAACGACGTGCAAAAATTAATATTCGCTAAAAAGTCATTGAAAGGCATTGCTAAATCATTTATATTGAGTGAGAGAGGCTTGAACAGTTGGAATGCTCTAAAATACGCACTTTTGAGTGAGTTTAAGTCAGTCGTAAATAGTAAGGAAATTCACGAACAGTTGAGCGAGAGCAAACGCGCTAGTGACGAAAGTGTTTTTGCATATTACTATAAAATGAAAGATATAGCGTTCCGTGGCAGTGTTAGTGACAGCGTACTAATGCAATATATAATAGATGGCATTGACGAAATTTTAATTGACAAAACATTGCTTTATGGTGCAAAAAACTTGTTTGAATTTAAACAGAAGCTTCAGTGCTATGAATTAAAAAACAAAAAAGAAGGACGCAACAATATTGACAAAATGAAGCGTATTGATAATAACAAGAAAAATCAAGTGATTAACAAACATGTGAAAAAAGAAATAGTTTGTTATAATTGTGGCGAAAGAGGGCATATGTCAGTTAATTGCACATCCAAAGAAAAAGGAAAAAAGTGTTTTAAGTGTAATTTGCATGGACATATCGCGAGTAATTGTTCACAAAAAGAAAAACAAGATTTAAGCAAAGCAAATACGCGCAGCTTGCAGTCAAAACACGATTTAACAAGCAAAGAAGTATTTTTCGATGGTCAAAAATGTATCGCTTTGTTTGACACAGGCAGCAAATTTAATATAGTTCGCGAGGATTTGTACAATCAGTTGAAAAAGCCGAAATTAGAGAGTTGCTCTATGTGTTTAGTTGGTTTTGGAAGTGAACACAATCAAAGCAAAATAAAACCGATAGGACATTTTCTTCATGAAGTGACAATCGACAACGAAGAGTTTACATTGGATTTTTATGTGGTTCCAAATACGTGCATGGACATTAAAATGATTATTGGAGAACAATTATGTCATTTTGCTGAAATAGTTTTCAATCGCGACGGTATAAGTGTGCGTAAAAATAATAACAATTCGCAAACAAATGATGAAATGACCATTATGAAGATTGACATGGCCATTGATAAGTGTGATGAGTTTAATATCAGTGAAGCGGCTAGTGAGAATGCCAAACGTGAGGTGTACGAACTGATAGCAAACTATAGTCCGCGTAAAACAATGACAACCAATGTAGAAATGCGAATAATTCTCAATGACGACACTCCAATATTTGCACGCCCACGACGACTTCCTTTTGCTGAAGCGCTTATTGTAGACGAGCAAATCGATAAATGGTTAGAGACAAACGTAATCGAAGAATCTGAGTCCGAGTTTACAAGTCCAATAGTACTGGTAAAGAAGGCAGATGGTAGTCCGCGACTCTGTGTCGACTATAGACGCATAAATAAGGTAATAGTAAAAGATCATTTTCCATTGCCTCTTATCGACGATCAGCTGGACCGTCTCCAAGATGCCAAGATATTCAGCACCATAGATTTGAAGAACGGGTTCTTTCATGTGCCGGTTGCTGAATCAAGCAAGAAGTATACATCGTTTGTAACACAAAGTGGACAATTTCAATTTCGAAAAGTACCTTTTGGTCTTTCAAACTCTCCCGGTGTTTTCCAGAGGCATATCAATGCAATTTTCCGCCAGCTGACGCGCCAAGGCATAGCCCTGCCTTACATTGATGACGTGATTATACCTGCCGTAGACGAAACCGAAGCTGTGAAGAATCTTAAAGTAGTTATCCAACTTTGCGAACAATATGGTCTTGAGCTAAATTTGAAAAAATGTTATTTTTTGCAAAAGCGCATTACATTTTTGGGCCATATTATAGAAGACCAAAAGATTTACCCATCAACAGAGAAGATTAATGCTGTTTCAAAATTTAAAATGCCCGAAACCCAAAAGCAATTAGAAAGTTTTCTAGGATTGACAGGCTACTTTCGTAAATTCATACCAGATTATGCAGTTATATCGAAGCCACTGACAGAATTGACGAAAAAAGACAAAAATTTTGTAATGGGTTTAGACGAAGAAAAAGCAGTTAATAAATTAAAGAAGTTACTAACTGAGAATCCAGTTCTAGGCGTCTACAATCAGAAGTACATTACCGAAGTTCACACTGATGCTTCAATAGACGGCTTTGGCGCAGCATTACTACAAAAGATACCAGACGACGGCCAATTACATCCAGTGTACTTCATGAGCAAAAAAACAACTGATGCAGAGCGAAAGTATCCAAGCTATGAATTAGAAGTGCTAGCGATCATAGAAGCCTTAACGAAATTTCGAGTTTACCTTCTAGGCATGCACTTTAAAATTGTGACCGACTGCGATGCGTTCACTAAAACCATGGACAAGCAGAATTTGGTTACACGAGTTGCACGTTGGGTCCTTTTCCTCCAGGATTACGACTACGAGATCGAACATCGCCCTGGATCCCGTATGAAACACGTGGATGCCCTTAGCCGATATCCGATCATGACTATTTCAGAGGAGAACATCGCAATTAGTTTGAAGAGAGCACAGGATCAAGATGAACAATTGAAGACTATTATGGAGATAGTCAACGAGCGGCAAACATACGACAATTATTTTCTCAAGTCTGGTGTTCTTCACAAATTAATCGATGACATGGAATTGGTAGTTGTTCCCAAGGATATGCAGAAGCAGATCATAAGTCGAGCTCACGACAGAGGTCATTTCGCATGGAAAAAAACTAAAGATCTAATTTGCAAGGACTACTACATTTCTAATGTAGACGACAAGATCAAGAAGTATATAGAATGTTGCATTCCATGTATCCTGAGCAACCGCAAACGAGGCAAACAAGAGGGTTTACTGCATCCGCTTCAAAAAGACGTGGCACCACTACATACATTCCACATAGATTTTTTGGGTCCATTAGAGTCTACGAGCAAGGACTACAAGCACATACTGGTTTGTATAGACGCATTTACAAAGTTTTGTTGGCTATACCCGACTAAATCGACAACTGCGAAGGAGGTCATAACGAAGCTACAGAATCAGAGCACGGTGTTTGGCAACCCAGCGTACATCATATCTGATAGAGGCACAGCATTCACAGCTCAAGATTTCCTCAAGTATTGCGACGACCAGAATATAAAGGCAATCAAGACGACAACAGGACTTCCTCGTGTCAATGGTCAAGTAGAGAGACTAAATTCTGTTATCATTTCAGTTCTCTCCAAACTAAGCGTCGACGACCCTACGAAATGGTACAAGCACATCCACAGAGTCCAGCAAGCCGTCAACTCAACTTACCACAAGAAGCATAAATACAACCCCCTTTGAGCTTCTGACTGGTGTAAAAATGCGCTCCACCGACGAACATCAGTTGCACGAACTGATCAACGCAGAGATGAGATCTATGTTCAACGACCAGCGCGACGAATTACGAATTAAAGCGAAAGGCCAAATATTGAAGCTACAACAAGAGAACCGGCATACGTACAATCAGCGACGCAAACAGGCCAGGCAATATGACATTGGCGATTTGGTAGCCATTAAACGCACGCAGTTTGGCAGTGGCCTTAAACTGAAGCCAAAATTTTTAGGCCCGTACCAAGTTATGAAAGTCAAAGGCAACGACGCGTACGATGTACAGAAGATCGGGAACACCGAAGGCCCCAAAAACACATCAACTTGTGCAGAGTACATGAAGCCATGGTCCATAAACAGCGATGACGAGGACGCATTCGGGCCGAATGCTTAGTCAGAATGGCCGAATGTGGGAGTGAATGTGCATACTAGCCTTGCACGATACCCTTAAATAACCATCCCTAGACAACAACGATATCCAACAACGATATCCAACAACGATGACCAATAACGATGACCAACAACGATATCCAACAACGATGACCAACAACGATGACCAACAACGATAGTCGAGAACGAGCTTGATCTATCGTAGAAAGAAGTACGACGCAGTTGAAGAAAGACGCGCAAGTGGCAAGACGGCTACTGCAACTTCGACGACGACGACGACGAGTGTATAGAGACACACACTGACGACGCTGATGCGACAGACGGTCGCGCCAGAAAAACCATTCTACGACGTTAAATGAGTTTGTTGAATCTTAACTAAATTAAACGTATAATAACATTAAACACAAATAAACCCCCACATATATATGGAACTCTGCTTGGTCAAGAAACTATTTTTAGCTGGATTCTCAGCGACCCAGTTTCAAAGACCAGATCCCACACAATCTCTTTCTTCTTCACTCAGATTTCACTTGACTCACTTAACATCCAGGTGGGCAATGTGGTTATCGTCAAGGAAGATAATCTCCCCGCAAAAGAGTGGCGCTTCGGTCGAGTGATGACCATCTATCCTGGCTCGGACGACAAGGTCCGTGTCGTTGATGTCCTTACCACCCAAGGCGTTATCAAACGACCTATAGCAAAACTATTATTGCTTCCTGTTGATGCCTCCATTCCAAGCCAGTAACATTAACCCTTGTCCATTCTGTGCAGTAGCTTTCCGTTCCTAAAGTAATGTTTTTTTTTATATTCACAACATATTACGCTTACCTCCTACATTCTCTCCAATACAGAATGGCACCACGCAACACCCACACCAAGGCACTGGAAAACAGACGTTCTCGAGGAACAGAATCCTTCCGCTGCCGAGTCTGCCGCGGAATCCATCCCTTACGTAAGTGTGCTCGCTTCCTGCGCCTATCCGATGTAAAGCGTCTACGGGCAATAGTGATCAACAAGTACTGCCCCAACTGTCTAGCACACCAGCATTCAGGGAGCACGTGTCGTAGCACTGACCGGTGCCGGAAGTGTCAGGGTGATCACCACACGCTCCTCCACCTCTGAAGGATGTCGCTCCCCACCGACGAAAAGGCAAACCGCATCGGTCCAGCAACGCTTGCAAGAAGCAAGAAATAATCCAACACCGCCTGCTCCCAGTGCACCGCCAACGACTCTTGCGACGTCACTGACATCCGTCCTGGAGCTGAAGCGTATCACTGTGTTGCCCACGGCAACAATCATGATCAATAACGGTGAAAAATCGTTTGAATCGCGCGCTATGATTGATCCATGCTGCCCCATGAGCTGCATCAATGCATCCTTGGCAAAAGCCTTTGGGCTATCCGTCACCCGAATTGTGCAGACGAGGCATGCACAATCTTTAGAATGTTTACGCTAAACAGCCTTTTAGCGTGCTCAAAAAAAGGCTAAATGAGCATCTCCACCTCGACTGAAACCCACCACAGGCTTCTAGTCTAGGTCAAGGCAACTGTGGTCATCCAGGTTAAGTTCAGTTCTAAGTCACACATAAGTGAATAAAGAAATGCAATTGATGTGAATGTGAATTTTGGTGTTTTTACTAAACATGATGTCAATAAAGTGTTATTACTAACAAAAAAAAAAAACACTTTTTTGAGTATTTTCTTACAGACCATTTTTTCTAATTCTTCATTTTTCTATGAACTAAACTGCATTCCAAGAATGTATAATAACCAAGAACATATGTATGTCTCTCTCTGCTTCACAGGTATCTAACACTGTAAACTTCCTTAGTATTGTAGTACACTGTAGTAAACATACATATCGAATGCACACTGTGCCCTGTGTATTTTAATATCAAACACATTGTAGCACTTAGCTACAATGTTTACGTAAACCAAAGTCCCAAGCATAATTCAAGTGCAAAGTAATATGATCACACAAGTATGCAATGGGCACGTAGAAGTGCCGAATATAACATTCTCCCTCGCGCTCTCGATATTATCAGCGCCGAGCATATAAGTAATACATGTAGGAAAAAGTTAGATTCTAAGTTTATTCAACCCTGGTATGTTATCGACCAGCATTATGATGTCTTTAATCGAACAAAGAAATGGGTCGAAGAGCAGAAGCGAGAGAGAATTGTCGTCGCAAGAGGAAGAAAAGAAATGATTTTGTCAAAATATATTTAAGCGCATAATTTAATATTTCATTGAATAAATAAATAGTTTTAGTTAAAAAACGCTTTGAAGAATTAAAAGGAGAACATCCCCACCACTTGACACTGTCAAGAAATTCTTCACACACTTCGTTTTCTATTTCTTCTTAGTCTAGTTCTTAAAAATAACGGCGCTTTATTGCATTCTATGCTTTTCCCTTTGCTTCGTTCAGCTTCAGTTTTGCATTTGATTTAATTCGATTGTGAAATTGTGCTGAAAAGTTGCCAAATCCGTGCTTTTTAAATTTTTCGATATGCCTGGAAAGAGATTGTCCTTTGATGTCAACCAATTGATTTACTATAATCACCAATTGGGTAAATCTGTTGGAGAATTGGTTAAAATGTTTTCCGTTTCAAGGAAAACTATTTATAATGTAATCAACCGTGCAGAAAACGAAGGTAGATTCGAAGCAAAGGGAAAAGGTGGTCGCAAAAACAAGATTTCTAAGCGGGCAGACCGCCTAATCCTGCGGAGAATCAACGAAACTCCCAATGTTTTGTTGAGACATCTTGCTACAGAACTTGAAGAACAATGTGGCATTGTTGTTTCTCACGAAACCGTACGCCACGCCATCCTACGGCATAAGTACAGTTCAAGAGCTGCTAGAAAAAAACCGCTACTTTCAGCAGCCAACATTGAAAAGCGTTATTATAGCTTTGCCTTGAGCAAAATTAATGAACCGCCGGAATATTGGGATAATACCATATTCTGTGACGAAAGTAAAATAATGCTATTTTATAACCATGGCCCACCCAGGGTATGGCGTAAGCCATTAACCGCCCTCCAAAATAAAAACCTTATACCAACAATTAAATTCGGAAAACTTGCGGTCATGGTATGGGGGTGTTTCTCTAGCCTTGGAGTCGGCGATCTTGTTTTTATAGAGGACACTATGAATGCCACTCACTATTTGCAAATTCTAAAAAACAATTTAACAGCCAGTGCGGAAATTTTGGTTTTTATTGCAACAGACCTAATTTTCAGTTTTACCAAGATAATGATCCGAAGCATAAGGAGATTAATGTGAGAACCTGGCTGTTATATAACTGCGGAAAAGTGCTAGATACACCCCCACAGAGCCCTGATCTTAACCCCATTGAGAATTTGTGGGCTTATTTGAAGAAAGCGGTCGGAAAACGAAGCCAAAAAATAAGGCCAGCCTAAAAGCTATTATTTTGGAAGAGTGGAATAAAATTCCACTAAAATACCTCCAAAAATTAATTAAATCCATGCCAAAACGTCTTCAACATGTTGTGAGAGCCGAGGGAGGACATATTAAATATTAAAAATTCCTAATGTTAACGTTGTTTTTTAGTTTTTAGATTTAGACTAAATAAAATTATTTTGTGTAAAGAATTTCTTGACAGTGTCAAAAATGTGTAAACATGGTTTTTGTTGGTTTTATCAGCAATGAATTACAATTTGCGTATGGTTTTTTTTCTTATAGTATTTAAACTTTTAACTAAAGAATCGTGCATCATTAAAAAACTTTTTGCTTAAGTAAAAGCTAATAATATTCATACTTAAAGTCAAACAAATGAATTTTTTTGCAGTGTGTAAAGTGTTTCTTGACAGACTGTATGTGTGTAAACACAAAACAAAACTAGTGCCGGCAACCGGCAAGTTCCTTATCAAAAAGTATCGATCGATTCTCCTAGGCACCGCTGTTATAAATGTGTGCCATATGGGCACCAAATATACGGCGCGAGCGCTGATCGACTCGGGATCAGAAGCAACGTTCATATCCGAACGATTGTTCAAATTGATCAAGCTGCCGTTCCAATCCGTACAAGCACAAGTTTCTGGGTTAAACCAAACTATCGCTGCCCAACCTCAAAAACTTTGCAATTTCGCTATTGGCTCCCCAACAAAACCTCGAATCCAAATCGAGACCTCTGCATACGTGCTTCCTCACTTGGCAGAGAATTTACCATCGTATCCAATTCCCCAAAGTTCCTTGCGTGACCTGCCAAATCTCCAATTAGCGGATCCATCTTTCTTGGCAAAAGCCCTCGGGCTATCCTCGAGCTATATTATGTTTACGCTAAACAGCCTTTTAGCGTGCTCAAAAAAAGGCTAAATGAGCATCTCCACCTCGACTGAAACCCACCACAGGCTTCCAGTCTAGGTCAAGGCAACTGTGGTCATCCAGGTTAAGTTCAGTTCTAAGTCACACATAAGTGAATAAAGAAATGCAATTGATGTGAATGTGAATTTTGGTGTTTTTACTGAATTTGCTTTTTTCCCTGCTACAACACATTATGCCAATAAAGTGTTTTTACTAACAAAAAAAAAAACACTTTTTTGAGTATTTTCTTACAGACCTTTTTTTCTAATTCTTAATTTTTCTATGAACTAAACTGCATGTATAATAACCAAGAACATATGAATGTCTCTCTCTGCTTCACAGGTATCTAATACTGTAAACTTCCTTAGTATTGTATAATAACCACGAACATATGTTATATGTTATATATGTCTCTCTCTGCTTCACCGGTATCTAATACTGTAAACTTCCCTAGTATTGTAGTACACTGTAGTAAACATACATATCGAATACACTCTGTGCCCTGTGTATTTTAATATCAAACACATTGTAGCACTTAGCTACAATGTTTACGTAAACCAAAGTCCCAAGCATAATTCAAGTGCAAAGTAATATGATCACACAAGTATGCAATGGGCACGTAGAAGTGCCGAATATAACATTCTCCCTCGCGCTCTCGATATTATCAGCGCCGAGCATATAAGTAATACATGTAGGAAAAAGTTAGATTCTAAGTTTATTCAACCCTGGTATGTTATCGACCAGCATTATGATAAGTCTTTGATCGAACAAAGAAATGGGTCGAAGAGCAGAAGCGAGAGAGAATTGTCGTCGCAAGCGGAAGAAAAGAAATGATTTTGTTAAAATATATTCAAGCGCATTTTTTAATATTTCATTGCATAAATAAATAGTTTTAGTTAAAAAACGCTTTGAAGAATTAAAAGGAGAACATCCCCACCATCACGTATTCAACCTACATACAGTGGGTAACAGCTTAAATGATACAGTTGGGTTTTTCAACTTTAAGGCGTCATATCTCCTTACCTATATGTGGTATTAACTTGGTTTAAACGGCTATTGATCAGTTATTTTATAACAATTTATTAACAATGCTTAATAAATAAAGGGGGAAAGAAAACAGTAATAAAAATTCAAAATAAAACAAAAACTCAAAAATTTCATGTTACAGCTTATTTGATACAGAACCCTTAAACTAAAATTAACGCTAATAAAAATTATATTAATATTTAGTGTGATACCCTTTTGCATCCTTTACCGCTTTCAAGCGGTTTGGAATGGAATTGGCCAATTTTTGGATCACTTCTTTGGGTATTTTGGCCCATTCCTCCGTTAGGGCCTGTTTTAAATCATTTTTATTAGAAATAGGTCTATTTCTTATCTTTTCATCCAAAATTGCCCACAAATTCTCAATTATATTTAAATCTGGGGACTGTGCAGGTGGAGTTAGCAAGTGCGGACAGTTCCATATGCACCAACTCTGCACAATTCCCGCCTTATGTTTGGGGTCATTATCTTGGTAAAATGAAAAAGAGCCCTTTATTCCCAACTCCTCGGCACTTTGAAGCAAATGGCTCTTCAAAATCTTTAGATACTGCAATTTATCCATCATTCCATCAAAAAATACCAAATGTTCTACTCCTCTAGCTGACATGCAGGCCCAAACCATAACGGAGCCTCCGCCGTGCTTCATCGTTGGCTTTAAATTTTCTTTATTCAGCTCTTTATTTGCTTTTCTCCACACTTATTTCCTCCCATCCGATCCAAACAAATTAAATTTGGACTCGTCTGCAAAAATAACAGTATACTTCAAAATTCTGGACCTTTCTATGAGTATGAGTATGAATTCTTTTGCGAATACAAAACGAGCCTGTTGGTGCTTTTTGTTTAGAAATGGCTTTTTGCGGGCTACTCTGCCATAAAAGTCATGTTCATGTAATACTCGGCGGACAGTTTGAGCGCTGCATGATTTGCCAAAATCTTTTTCAACATCTACAGCTATTTTTGGAGCCGATAGCATTGGATTTTTCCTTACTTTCCGCACGATCAAGCGCTCTTCCTCTTGTGCAAAAATTTTATTTGGCGCTGTTCGCCCTTTTTTTTAATTCTGTTTTCGTGCAAAAATCTATTTATTATATGCTGAATGGTGCCAAATGGTATATTAACAATTTCCGAAATTTTCCTGTATGAAAGTCCTTTTTTAAAATGAAAAATCACCAGCTCTCGCTGTTCAATGGTTGTGCGCTTTCCCATTTTAAAATATGCGTCTATTCTCAATTGACTACCGCTTTCAAATGAAACAAATTTTAGCAAAACTGAAGCAGAATGAATGTAAAAGACGTAAACGAAAAAAAGAACCGTTAGAATGTGATGCGTACGAGTAAAGTAAATCACCATTGCTGCTGTATCAAATAAATTGTAACGCTTCATTTTTCTTTTCCGTTGCTTCTTGCGCTGGATGTACTCACATATTGTAAATTTTTTTTCCTATAATATGTATAATTTCTCAAATTAAAATTTGCTAGTTGAAACTTATTGTCTATTGCATTTAGATGCGGAGATTTTGCGCTGTAAAGTTGAAAAATCAAACTGTATCATTTAAGCTGTTACCCACTGTACATACATAAATGAAATCCACTTCGCATATATTTGCGACTGCATATATATACATACGTACAACAACGATCACATCCATACATACGTGAGGTATTAATTTTGCAATTTACGACTGTTATATTGTATATATTGCAAGGAAAACTCATACCTTTTTTTTCAAACATTTACATGCATACATAGGTGCATATGTTGCCATGCACTTTGGGGATCTAAACACATAAAATAATTAAACAATAAAACGAGCCGCACGAAGACATTGAACAATAAATAAAGTCTTTTTTAAGCTGCAGCATAAACATATTCCTGAAACATAATTGAATAACATTTTTATCACCACCAAAAAATGGCAAGTGCTTATATATATTAAAACCATTCCTAGTTTATTTTCTTTTATTAATTAAATAAATTTTGAACAGTTTGTCGAATCAGTAAATATAAATAACTACTAACTAAACATAACTTAAATATAAATACACTAATTGCACATACAGTCTGTCAAGAAACACTTTACACACTGCAAAAAAATTCAGTTGTTTGACTTTAAGTATGAATATTATTAGCTTTTACTTAAGCAAAAAGTTTTTTAATGATGCACGATTCTTTAGTTAAAAGTTTAAATACTATAAGAAAAAAAACCATACGCAAATTGTAATTCATTGCTGATAAAAACAACAAAAACCATGTTTACACATTTTTGACACAGTCAAGAAATTCTTCACACACTTCGTTTTCTATTTCTTCTTAGTCTAGTTCTTAAAAATAACGGCGCTTTATTGCATTCTATGCTTTTCCCTTTGCTTCGTTCAGCTTCAGTTTTGCATTTGATTTAATTCGATTGTGAAATTGTGCTGAAAAGTTGCCAAATCCGTGCTTTTTAAATTTTTCGATATGCCTGGAAAGAGATTGTCCTTTGATGTCAACCAATTGATTTACTATAATCACCAATTGGGTAAATCTGTTGGAGAATTGGTTAAAATGTTTTCCGTTTCAAGGAAAACTATTTATAATGTAATCAACCGTGCAGAAAACGAAGGTAGATTCGAAGCAAAGGGAAAAGGTGGTCGCAAAAACAAGATTTCTAAGCGGGCAGACCGCCTAATCCTGCGGAGAATCAACGAAACTCCCAATGTTTTGTTGAGACATCTTGCTACAGAACTTGAAGAACAATGTGGCATTGTTGTTTCTCACGAAACCGTACGCCACGCCATCCTACGGCATAAGTACAGTTCAAGAGCTGCTAGAAAAAAACCGCTACTTTCAGCAGCCAACATTGAAAAGCGTTATTATAGCTTTGCCTTGAGCAAAATTAATGAACCGCCGGAATATTGGGATAATACCATATTCTGTGACGAAAGTAAAATAATGCTATTTTATAACCATGGCCCACCCAGGGTATGGCGTAAGCCATTAACCGCCCTCCAAAATAAAAACCTTATACCAACAATTAAATTCGGAAAACTTGCGGTCATGGTATGGGGGTGTTTCTCTAGCCTTGGAGTCGGCGATCTTGTTTTTATAGAGGACACTATGAATGCCACTCACTATTTGCAAATTCTAAAAAACAATTTAACAGCCAGTGCGGAAATTTTGGTTTTTATTGCAACAGACCTAATTTTCAGTTTTACCAAGATAATGATCCGAAGCATAAGGAGATTAATGTGAGAACCTGGCTGTTATATAACTGCGGAAAAGTGCTAGATACACCCCCACAGAGCCCTGATCTTAACCCCATTGAGAATTTGTGGGCTTATTTGAAGAAAGCGGTCGGAAAACGAAGCCAAAAAATAAGGCCAGCCTAAAAGCTATTATTTTGGAAGAGTGGAATAAAATTCCACTAAAATACCTCCAAAAATTAATTAAATCCATGCCAAAACGTCTTCAACATGTTGTGAGAGCCGAGGGAGGACATACTAAATATTAAAAATTCCTAATGTTAACGTTGTTTTTTAGTTTTTAGATTTAGACTAAATAAAATTATTTTGTGTAAAGAATTTCTTGACAGTGTCAAAAATGTGTAAACATGGTTTTTGTTGTTTTTATCAGCAATGAATTACAATTTGCGTATGGTTTTTTTTCTTATAGTATTTAAACTTTTAACTAAAGAATCGTGCATCATTAAAAAACTTTTTGCTTAAGTAAAAGCTAATAATATTCATACTTAAAGTCAAACAAATGAATTTTTTTGCAGTGTGTAAAGTGTTTCTTGACAGACTGTATGTGTGTAAACACAAAACAAAACTAGTGCCGGCAACCGGCAAGTTCCTTATCAAAAAGTATCGATCGATTCTCCTAGGCACCGCTGTTATAAATGTGTGCCATATGGGCACCAAATATACGGCGCGAGCGCTGATCGACTCGGGATCAGAAGCAACGTTCATATCCGAACGATTGTTCAAATTGATCAAGCTGCCGTTCCAATCCGTACAAGCACAAGTTTCTGGGTTAAACCAAACTATCGCTGCCCAACCTCAAAAACTTTGCCATTTCGCTATTGGCTCCCCAACAAAACCTCGAATCCAAATCGAGACCTCTGCATACGTGCTTCCTCACTTGGCAGAGAATTTACCATCGTATCCAATTCCCCAAAGTTCCTTGCGTGACCTGCCAAATCTCCAATTAGCGGATCCATCTGTATACCGGAGTTCGCAGATATACGTGCTACTAGGCGCTGATATCCTCCCATCCGTATTATTAGGCGGCTCCTATCCAAATATATATGGAACTCTGCTTGGTCAAGAAACTATTTTTAGCTGGATTCTCAGCGACCCAGTTTCAAAGACCAGATCCCACACAATCTCTTTCTTCTTCACTCAGATTTCACTTGACTCACTTAACATCCAGGTGGGCAATGTGGTTATCGTCAAGGAAGATAATCTCCCCGCAAAAGAGTGGCGCTTCGGTCGAGTGATGACCATCTATCCTGGCTCGGACGACAAGGTCCGTGTCGTTGATGTCCTTACCACCCAAGGCGTTATCAAACGACCTATAGCAAAACTATTATTGCTTCCTGTTGATGCCTCCATTCCAAGCCAGTAACATTAACCCTTGTCCATTCTGTGCAGTAGCTTTCCGTTCCTAAAGTAATGGTTTTTTATATTCACAACATATTACGCTTACCTCCTACATTCTCTCCAATACAGAATGGCACCACGCAACACCCACACCAAGGCACTGGAAAACAGACGTTCTCGAGGAACAGAATCCTTCCGCTGCCGAGTCTGCCGCGGAATCCATCCCTTACGTAAGTGTGCTCGCTTCCTGCGCCTATCCGATGTAAAGCGTCTACGGGCAATAGTGATCAACAAGTACTGCCCCAACTGTCTAGCACACCAGCATTCAGGGAGCACGTGTCGTAGCACTGACCGGTGCCGGAAGTGTCAGGGTGATCACCACACGCTCCTCCACCTCTGAAGGATGTCGCTCCCCACCGACGAAAAGGCAAACCGCATCGGTCCAGCAACGCTTGCAAGAAGCAAGAAATAATCCAACACCGCCTGCTCCCAGTGCACCGCCAACGACTCTTGCGACGTCACTGACATCCGTCCTGGAGCTGAAGCGTATCACTGTGTTGCCCACGGCAACAATCATGATCAATAACGGTGAAAAATCGTTTGAATCGCGCGCTATGATTGATCCATGCTGCCCCATGAGCTGCATCAATGCATCCTTGGCAAAAGCCTTTGGGCTATCCGTCACCCGAATTGGTGCAGACGAGGCATGCACAATCTTTAGAATGTTTACGCTAAACAGCCTTTTAGCGTGCTCAAAAAAGGCTAAATGAGCATCTCCACCTCGACTGAAACCCACCACAGGCTTCTAGTCTAGGTCAAGGCAACTGTGGTCATCCAGGTTAAGTTCAGTTCTAAGTCACACATAAGTGAATAAAGAAATGCAATTGATGTGAATGTGAATTTTGGTGTTTTTACTAAACATGATGTCAATAAAGTGTTATTACTAACAAAAAAAAAAAAACACTTTTTTGAGTATTTTCTTACAGACCATTTTTTCTAATTCTTCATTTTTCTATGAACTAAACTGCATTCCAAGAATGTATAATAACCAAGAACATATGTATGTCTCTCTCTGCTTCACAGGTATCTAACACTGTAAACTTCCTTAGTATTGTAGTACACTGTAGTAAACATACATATCGAATGCACACTGTGCCCTGTGTATTTTAATATCAAACACATTGTAGCACTTAGCTACAATGTTTACGTAAACCAAAGTCCCAAGCATAATTCAAGTGCAAAGTAATATGATCACACAAGTATGCAATGGGCACGTAGAAGTGCCGAATATAACATTCTCCCTCGCGCTCTCGATATTATCAGCGCCGAGCATATAAGTAATACATGTAGGAAAAAGTTAGATTCTAAGTTTATTCAACCCTGGTATGTTATCGACCAGCATTATGATAAGTCTTTGATCGAACAAAGAAATGGGTCGAAGAGCAGAAGCGAGAGAGAATTGTCGTCGCAAGCGGAAGAAAAGAAATGATTTTGTCAAAATATATTTAAGCGCATTTTTTAATATTTCATTGCATAAATAAATAGTTTTAGTTAAAAAACGCTTTGAAGTATTAAAAGTAGAACATCCCCACCATCACGTATTCAACCTACATACATAATGCGCTAACGTGGCTGCCGCCGTTTACTGGCAGCGCAGTTGCGCAGCTTGGGCTAAGCATAATATACCTCAGCGAAATAAGTATATGTGCAAATTTTATTTTTCCGTTATTTTCCGAAATAGTAACGGCACAATTATTTTTAGTATGCATAAGTCTGCATTGGAATGCCAGTTGTACAATGCGTATTCTCAGATCTGTTTTGCACGCTATTCTTAGTACCGTTATCACAAATTTGTGTGGCGTAAATCTATTTTCAAGTGAAATAAGTATATGTGCAATTAGAGATCAGTGTGATTTTTGTAGGCATTGGAATCAGACCTTTTAATTAAATATCACACAAATACGTAAGTAACATGGAAATGTATAATAATTTATATAATCATAAAAAAATCGTACCTTTGACGGATTTAAACTTAGAATGCCACGTGGAACACATTTGTCGCCAGAAGACCGCGGTCTAATTATAGGATTTAAAGAAAGCGGTAAAACTGTATTAGAAATAGCTGCTAGACTCAATCGGCATCGGAATACAATTACAAACTTTTTAAAAAACCCGGAAAATTACGGGAAAACTGAGCGGAGCGGCAGACCGTCAACCATTGACAACAGGTGCAAAAGGGCAATTCGTCGCCTAGCTACCAAAAAAAGTATGTCTTGTGCCGAAATCAAGCATCATTTAGATCTCGACATCACTAAAAGACGAATTAATCAAATTTTAGTTGAAAATGGTTCGATTAAGGATTGTTCGCGGGAACCTGTACCAAAGCTGTTGCCTCGGCATATAAAGGCTCGATTGGCTTTTGCCGAAAAATATAAATTTTGGACAGACGAATTCCAGAATGTGGTATTTTCCGATGAAAAAAAGTTTGATTTGGATGGTCCAGATGGTTGTCATAAGTATTGGCGTGATATAAGGCATCCCCGGGAAACCCGACATCACCGCAACCACGGTGGTGGATCCCTTATGATTTGGGCGGCATTTGGATATGCTGGAAAGACCCCGCTCTGCATGATTCCAACCAGATGCAATGCGGAGAAGTATACTGAATTACTGGACGACGTCTTGGTGGAATTTGCTGAAAGTCATTATGGGGACAACTGGACTTTTCAGCAGGATAACGCACCAATACATGCTGCGCGCATTACAAAAACTTTTTTCACATCCAGAGAAATACCAGTTTTGGAGTGGCCAGCTGTTAGCCCGGATTTGAATCCTATTGAGGATCTCTGGGGAATATTATCGGCCCGAGTTTATAAACATGGCCGACAATTTCAAACGCTAAAGGACCTCAAAGCCGTTTTGGTGGAGGAATGGGAAAAAATACCCAAAACGGTTTTGGAAAATTTGGTGAACTCCATGCCAAAACGTCTAGGAGACGTTATTAACGTAAATGGCAAACACATAAATTATTAGAAATAGCCATTAGTTTATAAATATTAGTACAGAGTAGATATGCACATATACTTATTTCTTTTAAAGAGTTTCTATTTTTTTTTAATTTACTAATTTGAAAAAAATTTAAATATTTTTTGTTAATTTTTTGTTACTATTTTGCCTTAGTTTTAATTTAACTTTTAACACTTTTATTTCCAAAAATATGCGTGCACATATACTTATTACGCTGAGGTACATGAATTAAAAATGGCAATGGCAACGGACTTCAAAAGACATGGATGTTATTTTTTTACTCAAATAAACTGTTGAATTATAACAACTATATTATCAATTGAAGTTTTATCCATTACAGTTTATAAGCAAATTCAGCAAATTGTACGCCACACGGGAGTGTCTTTATTTTATATACTCTTATATAAGCCATCCAAATGTACATAGCCTAGGGTATACAATCCCAACATTCTCGAATAAAGATGAGTCTCAATGTGAACCCCACCTGTGGTAATTCATTTCTACATGTTTAAAGTGCTAGTAACGAACCGAATCCAGTTTATGTGCTGAGTCACAAATTTCAAACTTTATCCTTGTTGGGTAATTATTTTGACACTATCCTTGTTGGATAAACATTTTGGTGACCGCGACCATGGAAACCCTCGTTGGACAGATATTTTGGTGAACACGATCAAGGATATCCTGGCATCTCAGCATAATCTTGAGTTGAGGTATCAACGAAAAAAATGACACCTGGATCAGTAAACATAGATGATCTGCTAGATGCCCAGCAAGAAATAAGCCGACACATTGCAGGATTCAGCCGAGCGAACCTCTCAGGTCGATTATTACAATATCAAGGCCGCAGCTCAGAGCATAGTCCAATCTAATGACAGCACCTTAAGATGGTGTGGCGAACTATGGGATTTATGAGGATATAAAAGCAACTGTTCACAAATACCCGAAAATTCTAAACGAGGAAGCCGAAAACTCAAATGAATCCGGAAGCAAGGCATCAAAAATTGACGATGGAAAGCGTGAACAACTAATTATACAACTCAAATTTAACGCATTATGATATTCCAAGTAGGCACACTACATTGAAACTCATCAAAAATCTGTGGTCCGAAATCCAAGAGGTCTATTGCCGAATTTACAAGGAAATCGAGCACCCGGAAGGAGAAGGATACGATGCAAACGACTATTTAAAGGCCGAAATTTATGTTCAACTAACAGCACAAAATATTACACCGAGCAGCAACGACTTAAATCTGCCACGGATAACTATTCTAAAATTTGATGGAGATGTTCGAAAGTGTACACAGTTCTTTGACATTTTGGTGTGCATGTTACACAACACCAACCTGCCCCCGATCCGAAAAATGTGGTCAAAGGGAGTAGCATGTGCATCAAAATCCACCAGGGTCGAATTGAGTCCATCCAGAAGCAATTTCTGCTCTTTGCCTTACGTGCCTTAAACTGGAATCCCAATCTTCGTCTGCCATCTTACTCCAGCAGGCTTTTACTTCTTAATGTCCCGTCACTAACCAACCGTAGGACAATCCTTGATGTTGTCTTCCTACACATGCTGATCAATGTCGACATTGATTCTGCCTTCCTTTTAGGTCGCCTTCTTGGTTCCGTTTAGACCTACTAGAAACTTTTACTACGCTTTGCACAATTCTTTTCATGTCTTTGCTTTCAGGATATCTTCGGTAAATCATTGACCACCCGCAGCTGTGAGCAGGGGCACAGTTTGCCGGATGGACTAAATCTCTACCCCATCGGGTGAACGATTTCCGTCTCTGTCTCTTTCCTCTTACCTATCCATCTAATTCTAACAATTATTATTATTAATAACTAAAACTGTTACCTTCACTTTCCTTATTATATTGTTTATTTATTAGAACTAAATTTAAATTGTAGAATATACTCCTACTACTAACAACCTTCTCTTTAGCAGTAGAGCCTCTTGACGCCACTGACAACAATTAGCTGTGATTAGGGGCATAGCTAGCCGGACTAGCAAATAAAATACACCTATCGTGTCGGTGATGTTATGAGTATTGTTTATAATTCTCTTAGGCTTTTTGCTTTTAATTGTTTATATTTATGTACATTACACTTCATTGTTTTTATACATTTTACTTAGGTTGACACTCGATCTGTCAACCTATTAAATAAATAAATAAATAAATTATATCTTCAGCGACTGAGGGAAATCCTTGTCCCTACTGCAAGAAAACCACCCACTTTCTGTTTCGATGTGAAAAATTTCGCGCAAAGCAAACTGCGAAACGCCTAAATTTGGACCAACCCCAAAAAAATGTACGTCAACTGCTTCAAAGGAGACCACATGGCTAAGACATGCCCAAGCCGTTTCAAGTGCTTCAAATGCGACAAAAGGTACAGCACGCTGAAAGCAAGGAACTAATAACACAAATGGTAGTATCTGCAAATGTCCAAAATTTCAACCTCCTTGCCACAGCAAAGATTGCAGTGCGAGGGATCAACGGACCACAAATCACTTTCAAGGCTCTGCTAAATTCTGGATCCCAAATGAACGTGATCTTAGAAAGACTTGTATCCTTACTATCCCTAAAACGCCACGATACCACAATACGAATTGAAGGTATCGGTGGACACCCCAAAACAAGCAAGGCTCGAGTAAATGTGCTATTGAGGTCACTACATAACAATTATACAATGCGGCTCGAAGCCTTCATCTTGCCAGGCCATAAACAACAGATACTGGAATATGCCTGACAAGCCTTTGGCTGATCCGCACTTCAACAAGCCAGGGAGAATAGATATGCTGAGTATTGGTACTCACTAACTACATAAACTCATACCCACCGGTCCCATTATGCAAAAAACCAAATTGGAATGGGTGGTGGCTGAAAAAATAAAATCTTCGAATAAGTCAGCAGCCATTTGTGCAGTTGCATCTGGAGAAGAATATCATAGAAATCATATTGTCACAGCTGGTGGCGGTGTTGATCGGTCCTTCTACATCTGCTGCCCTTCTGACATCGTAACGCCCATTGCACTTTACTTTGGTTACCTCGTATGGACCTAGGTATTCACTTGCCATCTTCCTTTCTGCTATGAATTGTGTGCGTCGAACTGCAACCAAGTCGCACACTTTGTAGCCATATTCGCTTTTCCGTTTTCTGTCGTAGTGTTTTTTGTAGACATCTTGTGATTTAATAATTTCTGCCTTGGCATCTTCTCTCATCTGCTGACTTGAGCTTCGGTACGACGACTAGATCAACGCCATTTACCATTTTGAACAACATCCCTCCTTTTAGTTTGTAGTCTTCGTATGCACGTGTGGTGAGTATTTCCGCTACAGCTTTTATCATTGCATCTGTTTGTTGTACTTTCTTGATGCGTACTGAGATCTCTGATGACACCAACATGACCCTCTGCGGGTAACGACTGAGACTATCCACATGTTTCAGACGATCGCCCATTCGATGCTCTACCTCAAAATCGAAGTCCTGCAAGTAAGTAACCCACTGTGCTACCTCACGTGGTACGTCTTTTTTGTTCAACGTTTGTTTAAATGCCGCACAATCGGTAACTAGTTTAAACGGTATTCCTAGTACATACTGCCGACATTTTTTACAAGCCAAAAAATTTCTTTAGCTTCTAGTACATAGCTGTGTTGACCAGATTCTGCTTCCGTTGATTTCTTACTCCAGTAGAATACGGGGTATAGTTGACCCTCATACCATTGCATTAACGCTGCAGCAAAACCATCTTTTGACGCGTCTGTGTGTATCTCTGTATTTGCGTCTCTTTTGTAAATCCTTAACACTGGTTGTCTGGTTAATGCATCCTTTAGCTGGTGAATCGCGCTGACTTCAACGAATTTCATTTTAAAAGGCGTATCCTTGCGCAAAAGGTTAGTCAGCGGCTTTGTAATTTGTGAATAATTTTTTATAAATTTTCTAAAAAATCCACTTAAGCCCAAAAATGATCTTCTTCTGGCCTGGTTTTATTTAGCCTTCTTCAATTGTATGTCCCAGAAAATCAATTCTTGTATGCATAAAACGACATTTCTTCCATTTAATTTTAAGCCCAAACTCTGCTGCTTTATCCAAAACGTTCCGTACCTTGGCCAAACACTTATCTGCCGCTTCCGCATGAATGATTATGTCGTCCATATACAGATCTAACACGCCATTGTTAATAAGATCTTGGAAGACATGGTTGACATAACGAATAAGGACCGCTGGGGAATTACAGAGCCCAAATGGAGATCTATTGAATTCGAACAACCCTCTTCTTGTCGCAAAAGCTGTATATTTTTTGCTATCTTCTTCTATTTCGACGTGAAAAAATCCATTCTCTAAGTCCATCACTGTGAAGTATTTTGGGCCCTGCAGTTTCGCTAACCCTGGAAAACAGTCCTTCAGCACCATTTTGTTCAGCTTACGGAAGTCAATGCAGATTCGATTAGCTCCATCTTTCTTCTTAACGACTACAATACGACTTGCAAAATTCGACGTGGAAGGTCTTATAATTCCAGCATTAAGCCATTCGTCAATCTGCTTGTTAACATCATCAGTTTCGCCCACAGCAATACGACTTGGCGTATGCCGATATGGTACAATGTTTCCATCTGGCACAATATTTAGCCTGGTCGGGTACTTCATAACTTCTTCCACTGGCTTGTAGTTTTGAATTATATCCTGTACCACATTCTTGAACTGCGAAGGGATATCTGCATCATTATTTGTCTCGACAATGTTGTAAATACTTATCTGATTTGTGCATTGAATTCTCTCGCCTTTCAAGGGAGAAAACTCAAATCCGACGTCCGTCAATGCAAGTTTAAATTTGCTTACAAAGTCGTATCCCAGTAGTGCGTCGCATTCTATGTCTCGATCGGCCACAACGATGAATCTCTGCTCTACCTGCATGTCGTCGATCTCCACATTTGCTGTATACCGTCCCAAAGGATGAGTGGTATTGCTGCCTAAGCCGCGCAATATTGATCCTCCCTTTTGTAATACGGCGTCTTTGATTTTGCTGAGCACCGACATCTTTATCAACGTGACGTCAGCACCCGTGTCCACTAGCCCCTCCACTTCAAGGTTACCAACTTTAAACACCTTTAGCCGCTTCGCATCGTACACTACGCTCACAGTAGGCTTCCTGCAGTCTTTAGCTATGTGCCCGTCTTCGTTGCATTGAAAACATTTCATATCCAGCGTGCAGTTTCTACGCAGATGATCAGCTGGCCCACATTTGAAGCAACGCCTCTTCTTCTGTCCTTCGTTTCGCGCTTCTCTTTTTTCATTTGCAAGCCTTTTTTCTCTTCATTTGTTAATACCTCCGTTTCAATCACGCTTTCATATTTTGTGTTTTTGTTTTTCAGCTCTTTATACGACGTGCATTGGTATAAATTGTATCTGAAATCTGACCTTATGTTTAGGCCACGCATAATGTAACGAATAACTGACTCCGTGTCAATAGCTCCGCGCGATGCAATGCGTTTCATTTGCAAAATATATTTATGGAAACTTTCTTCCTTTATATTAGCACGATTAGCTAACTCTTTATGCACATCAGCACTGCACATGTATTCACGTTGAAACTCTTCCTCCAACAAACTACGCATTTCATCATATTCCTAAACGGGTATAGCGTATAAGAACAACTTTGCCGTGCGTGTTATTTTTGCACGCGCCTGCACGTATTTCTGTTTCTCATTAAGGCCGTAAGCATTGGCGTTTATTTCAAAATTATTGAACCATTGCTCCGCCGGAATATTTTCGCCATCAAAATCCGGTATTATATTTGAGAAATTCTCCACCACCAATATTGAATCCTTCTTATCAACCTCGTCTGCATGAGCCTTGAGCGTTAATAATTGTATAAGCTGTTGCAACATAAAGTTATTTTCTTCTATTTTATTATTGAAATTGTGGTTGCCTGCTGCTTCACATATAGAAATGTCTCCTCTTGTCTATTCTCGCGACTTTCTGTCGGCGTCATTTGTGTGTGTGCGTATACTTCCATTTCGGCGCGACTGCTTGTCTTCGCTACAAGTCGCGTATATGGTTGTCTCTTTTCCTCTGCTGGCGTCTGCATTCGCTTCTCCTTCACACTCTGTGTCTGTTTTACGGCTTTTGCTGCTTATGTCTGCTTCTTCATTAGATTCCCGTTATTTTTTGTCTGTATACTCAAGCTCGCTTATTCACCGGATTTCATTTCTGATGAAATTCTACTAACGATTTTTTTTTTAGCGATTCTGTCTGTATACTCAAAACTCGCAAATCCACCGAATTTCCTCTCGATGAAATTCTACTGACCACTTCTTGTTTGGACGAACCTAAAGTGAATTGTCCCGTTCTTCTCTGGATCCGTTCTTGTTCGGACGAGCCCCCAAATGTGAATTGCTTGTTTAACAATTCTGTTTATTAATATACTATTATGATTAAGTATACATGTTTATTATTATTATTATAAATAAGTCGATTCTGCTAGTTCTCTCAAAACTTCACGCTGCGACCGCTGATCTCACACACGACTTCTGTAAAGCTCCGCTGCTGTCAGAGAGCACTAAAGTGACAAAGCGGAATTCAGAAGCATTCATGGTTATATCAGCGTTATAGTGCGTGGCGATGAAGCTGCAAACACAAAACGAAAACACAATTTGCCCAAAATTTCTATTGCCCAAAGTGCAAAAACAATTTTTGTTTATTCTTCTTTCTATTATCATTTGCTTAGTGTGGATTAAGGGAGATAGAGGATCTTTTGCAATTTTCTCCCTCACACTGCAGAACACTTTCTGGGCTCGCACTGAGTGACTTCAAGCAGCAATGCGCCGAAAATTGAAGAAATATCAATTTTCGGTCGCTTTACTTCCCTTTCGCTTGCAGAGTGCAGTGAAATATGCAAAGGGTTCGCCACTTTGGCGTGAAATCGTGGGATTTTGATTAATAATTCTTGGTGAGGGTACTTAGCAGCGAATTGTGTGCCCTTAGGTCTGGCTGCCTGTTCATTGAAGAGTCTTGATTTCAATTTTCGTGGATTTTTAGCTTCACACACAAATGTTTGTATATATGTGTGTCTTGGGCGCAAGTGACAATTGTTTTATGACGAGTGTCAGTTGCTAGCTAGCTGAATAATTTGACCTGACTTTTGACCCTTTATTTTGTCATTGCAAAAAATTAGTAACTCGTCAGTGTCCTAATATAATTTAGTAGTTCGAAAAATAAGAATATTAGATGATGTCAAAGCCAGTTGGAGTGACGAAAAGTCGTAATGAAGGCGAGGAAAGAACTTGAGCTCACAGAAAATGGTTAGAGGTTCATTAATAAAAAGCTAGCGGAAATATTTACACACCGAAGCGTCGATTCTATCAAAAAGTTTCGACAAAGGGATAGCTATAAAGCGAAAATAGAACAGCTTAAGGGGCAAGCAGATCCTATCCCAGAAGCGAATGAACCTGCGACCATACAGCGCCGCCATAGATTAAGTGAACCCGAGGGACATTCCTCTACATCGCAGCCAATTCTAATTGCTCCACTCGTACATTCGGACGATATCCTCTTGCTACCCCCTGTCGCATGCTGAAGATCTTAGAGAGCCGAAGTTTTGCATGCTTTTTTCGAATCGGAACGCGCGCCCCGTTCCGTCGAGACCAATCCTCACAACCTCGCAATGGGAGAACACGTAGAAGGCAGCAGTACGCTGGGGTTCAGCGTAACTGGGACAAGCACAAAGGTCGATGCATAAAATCCTTGCTAAATGGAACCGACGAGTCGGCAATGCCAAATCAGAGTATCATGGAACCATATTGGAGACAAGTTATGACACAGGTGAGCTCATCCTCTTACAGTATCGCCGTGCCCCAAATGGGACATATGCTTGAGGGGGTATGGTCACCAATAACGTCACGGGACTTACAAGCGCACAAATGGCTATGTAATTCGGCTTCAGGGCCCGATGGGATATCTCCAAAAACTGATAGGAGTATCCCAAATGGTGTTATGCTTCGCGTAATGAACCTAATACTCCGGTGCGGCGACTTGCCCGTACTCTCCGAATGGCTCGAACCATTTTTGATCCCAGAAATGGCAAGGGCCTCCCAACCGCAGGACTACCGTCCAATATCGGAGCCGTCGGTTGTGGTTATTCAACTCAATGCCATTTTGGCTGCCCGGTTGTAATCAGCAGTCAACTGGGACCCGCGTCAGCGGGGGTTTCTTCCCACGGACGGCTGTGCCGATAACGCGACAATAGTCGACTTAGTCTTGATGGAGCACCATAGACGCTTTGCGTCTTGCTACACCGCCACCCTAGATGTTAGCAAAGCGTTCGACTCTGTGTCGCACGCTGCGGTATTTGACACTCTAACCGCATATGGTGACCCCATAGGCTTCGTCGATTACGTACGTAGAATGTACAAGGGAGGTGGCACCTACCGCAATAGAGAAGACTGGAGGTCAGAGAATTTCGTCCCTAGTCGAAGCGTCAAGCAGGGTAACCCTCTGTCCCCCGTAATGTTCAACATGATCATTGATCGGTTGCTCGGGTCTCAGGACTGAATCCGGAAATGAAACCAGCACCCGGACTAAAAGCCCCGAGCGTCCCGAAGCTCTGGCCCATACGCCCAACAATGAAGAGCCATCTACAAGCGCGGCCGCTGCCGCACGCGCCCGTCTTTTGGAAGCACACGGGAACACTGCAAAAGCTATCACAAAGCCCCCCCATAGTGCTACGTGACGTAGCAGGCCTACAAGAGCTGTTCTGCGCACTAGAAGAAGTGACCTCCCTCGACAACATTGAGATTATATCCTCTATGTGCGGAACAACGAGTATTTATGCGAAGACTGCTAAACGCTACAGAGCAGCAAGGCAGCAGAGCAGTAAGGCAACTCAATGAGTTAAAACTTAATTTTCACTCCTACCAACTAAAAGAAGATAAGCCTTTCAGAGTAGTTATTCGTGGGCTACATTATTCCACCCTCAAAAAGGATATTGAGGCCCAACTGGCAGAATTAAGGCTCAAAGCCATCCAGGCTTATAATCCCCAATCAAGGAAGACAGGCGAACAAATGAACTTATTCTTCATAAACCTCCACCCTGCCGTGAACAAGAAGGAAATATTGAGCATTTCTTTATTTTGCCGCCAGAGAGTAACCATCGAAACCGCCAGAAAATCCGGTGAAATAGTCTAGTGCCACCGCTGCCAGGAGTATGGGCACACTACCAGGTACTGCCACCGCGAATTTGTGTGCGTGTCTTGTACTCAGGGCCACAAATCATCAGAACGCCCACGTATCAAAAGCGCCACTGCAACATGTATCCACTGTGGCGGAAACCACCCGGCCAATTACAAAGGTTGCGAGTTCTACAAAGAATACGCGCAACGCCTGCAACAGGGAAAGAAAGCAAATAAAAACTCACGGCGCCCCAACGCTCCGGCCTCGTGGCATTTACCCGCCCCAGTATGGCAACCTGAAGGCACCTCCTTTGCTGACGTAGCTCGAGGAAACAACAAAAAACCGCCCTAAATATCAAGATCGTCAACAACCACAACACCAACAGCACTACAACCGCCCAGCGAGATCAGCTCCCCGTCCCCACGACACAGCAACCCCAACAACACAAACAACTCCAAATACATGCGCCTTTCACCGTCTCCCAGTGGAGGCGGCACTTGAGACGCCCTTCGAAGCACTGGCCGCCACAATAAACCGTAGTTTCCATCGTTTCTTTAAGCAGCAAAACAAATTGCTAGAAATGCAGAGTCAAATTCTGGCTCTGTTAACCACGGCTATCAGAAATGAATCTCAACACTCTTGTGTGGAATGCCAGAGGACTATATGGTGAGTCGCAACTGCGCAGCTTCATAACTAACTAAAACATCGATATAGTCAGCTCCGAAACCAAATCCAACAGCAAACATCCCATCAAATTAGATGGTTTTAATGTTTACGCGGCAAACCACCCACTAGACAAAGGGGCTGGAGGTGCAGCAATACTAGTTAAGTAAAATCTGCGCCACATCCCACTAGCACCCCTCGCTTCAAACGAGATCCAACTAGCTTGTGCTCGCATCAGCACTGAGATTGGCGACATCACTATCGGCGCCATATACTGCCCTCCAGCCCTCCGATGGACATGCAGCGAAATTGAAGATGTCTTTACCAGCTTAGGCAGCCACAAATACATCGTTGCAGGGGACTGGCCAAGCGCCAAGCACCCGCTATAGGGCTCGGGCCCAACCTGCACCTGAGGAAGACAAATCGCCAGTTACCTACAAGTAACTAACTCTGACATTCTCGCACCCGGCAGTCCTACATGCTATTCAACCAGACCAGGCGCGCGCCCGTCATGCATCGACTTTGGGATCTACAAGGGCATCGCAGCTGCTAAACTACCCATCTCCGACAGCTGGGATCTGGAATCGGACCATTTACCACTGGTAATAAAACTAGAATTCCAAGCGACAACTTTTCCGCAACCACCAACGCTTCTCGCCAGGAACTCCAAGTCTTCAGGAATTACCTCAACAGATATGTCCATCTAAACATTGATATCGACACACCCGCAGATCTCAACCACGCGGTGGATCTATTCACTGCAAAAGTCCAGCATGCAGCTAAGACAACTAACGTCCCCCAATCGAGATAGCTGATTTCCTTGCCAAAAAAAGACAGCAACGGAGATGCTACCTTCGCACTCTAAATCCCGCCGACAAGACTCTGTGGCATAGAGCCGCGAGAGAGCTGCGCGAAGCCTTAAAGCGTTCGAGGACATGCTGGTAAATACGGCCTACTCTCAAGACTGCCGACACTCCTTGTGGAAATTCACAAAAAATATTAAGCGGCAACCACAGCGAATGACGCCACTGCGTAATTCTTAAGGAGAATGGTGCAAGTCCCTGGACGAACAAGCGCTCACCTTTGCGGATCGCCTGGAGGACCGCTTCACACCGCTGAATACCGCCTCCCCAGACGAGGTGGCAAGCATACTGAACATACCTAATAACACCACAACCTATCAACACCACTGCAGATGTGCGCACTTAATAAGCCTATTCGCCTGGAGGAGGTCAATTTCGTGATCCGCAAGCTTAAAAAGAAAATAGTTCTTCCCAAGCGAGCGCTCCTTTTCCTCACATTGATCTTTAATGCGAGTTTGAGGATGCAGCATTTCCCAATCAAATAGAAAACTGCTAGGATCTCAATGATCCTTAAGCCTGAGAAGCCGGACACGACGTCGCATTCTACCGGCCGATCCGTGCTGCCCCATGAGCTGCATAAATGCATCCTTGGCAAAGGCCCACGGGCTTTCCGTCACCCGCATTGGTGCAGACGAGGCATGCACAATTTTCTTCTATTCGAAGACTACCGCCTTCCAACACGAGGTAGTGCTTCGAGTGGAACAGGACCTGCAGCACAGGACTCCGACAAGGGCCATCGGCGAGGGCATGCAAGAACAATTTAAAAACATAATCCTGGCTGGTTAAAGCTTAATTTTCACTCCTACCAACTAAAAGAAGATAAGCCTTTCAGAGTAGTTATTCGTGGGCTACATTATTCCACCCTCAAAAAGGATATTGAGGCCCAACTGGCAAAATTAAGGCTCAAAGCCATCCAGGCTTATAATCCCCAATCAAGGAAGACAGGCGAACAAATGAACTTATTCTTCATAAACCTCCACCCTGCCGTGAACAAGAAGGAAATATTGAGCATTTCTTTATTTTGCCGCCAGAGAGTAACCATCGAAACCGCCAGAAAATCCGGTGAAATAGTCTAGTGCCACTGCTGCCCACGTATCAAAAGCGCCACTGCAACATGTATCCACTGTGGCGGAAACCACCCGGCCAATTACAAAGATTACGAGTTCTACAAAGAATACGCGCAACGCCTGCAACCGGGGAAAAAAGCAAATAAAAACTCACGGCGCCCCAACGCTCCGGCCTCGTGGCATTTACCCGCCCCAGTATGGCAACCTGAAGGCACCTCCTTTGCTGACGTAGCTCGAGGAAACAACAAAAAACCGCCCTAAATATCAAGATCGTCAACAACCACAACACCAACAGCACTACAACCGCCCAGCGAGATCAGCTCCCCGTCCCCACGACACAGCAACCCCAACAACACAAACAACTCCAAATACATGCGCCTTTCACCGTCTCCCAGTGGAGGCGGCACTTGAGACGCCCTTCGAAGCACTGGCCGCCACAATAAACCGTAGTTTCCATCGTTTCTTTAAGCAGCAAAACAAATTGCTAGAAATGCAGAGTCAAATTCTGGCTCTGTTAACCACGGCTATCAGAAATGAATCTCAACACTCTTGTGTGGAATGCCAGAGGACTATATGGTGAGTCGCAACTGCGCAGCTTCATAACTAACTAAAACATCGATATAGTCAGCTCCGAAACCAAATCCAACAGCAAACATCCCATCAAATTAGATGGTTTTAATGTTTACGCGGCAAACCACCCACTAGACAAAGGGGCTGGAGGTGCAGCAATACTAGTTAAGTAAAATCTGCGCCACATCCCACTAGCACCCCTCGCTTCAAACGAGATCCAACTAGCTTGTGCTCGCATCAGCACTGAGATTGGCGACATCACTATCGGCGCCATATACTGCCCTCCAGCCCTCCGATGGACATGCAGCGAAATTGAAGATGTCTTTACCAGCTTAGGCAGCCACAAATACATCGTTGCAGGGGACTGGCCAAGCGCCAAGCACCCGCTATAGGGCTCGGGCCCAACCTGCACCTGAGGAAGACAAATCGCCAGTTACCTACAAGTAACTAACTCTGACATTCTCGCACCCGGCAGTCCTACATGCTATTCAACCAGACCAGGCGCGCGCCCGTCATGCATCGACTTTGGGATCTACAAGGGCATCGCAGCTGCTAAACTACCCATCTCCGACAGCTGGGATCTGGAATCGGACCATTTACCACTGGTAATAAAACTAGAATTCCAAGCGACAACTTTTCCGCAACCACCAACGCTTCTCGCCAGGAACTCCAACATAGCTGTCTTCAGGAATTACCTCAACAGATATGTCCATCTAAACATTGATATCGACACACCCGCAGATCTCAACCACGCGGTGGATCTATTCACTGCAAAAGTCCAGCATGCAGCTAAGACAACTAACGTCCCCCAATCGAGATAGCTGATTTCCTTGCCAAAAAAAGACAGCAACGGAGATGCTACCTTCGCACTCTAAATCCCGCCGACAAGACTCTGTGGCATAGAGCCGCGAGAGAGCTGCGCGAAGCCTTAAAGCGTTCGAGGACATGCTGGTAAATACGGCCTACTCTCAAGACTGCCGACACTCCTTGTGGAAATTCACAAAAAATATTAAGCGGCAACCACAGCGAATGACGCCACTGCGTAATTCTTAAGGAGAATGGTGCAAGTCCCTGGACGAACAAGCGCTCACCTTTGCGGATCACCTGGAGGACCGCTTCACACCGCTGAATACCGCCTCCCCAGACGAGGTGGCAAGCATACTGAACATACCTAATAACACCACAACCTATCAACACCACTGCAGATGTGCGCACTTAATAAGCCTATTCGCCTGGAGGAGGTCAATTTCGTGATCCGCAAGCTTAAAAAGAAAATAGTTCTTCCCAAGCGAGCGCTCCTTTTCCTCACATTGATCTTTAATGCGAGTTTGAGGATGCAGCATTTCCCAATCAAATAGAAAACTGCTAGGATCTCAATGATCCTTAAGCCTGAGAAGCCGGAGCACGACGTCGCATTCTACCGGCCGATCCGTGCTGCCCCATGAGCTGCATAAATGCATCCTTGGCAAAGGCCCACGGGCTTTCCGTCACCCGCATTGGTGCAGACGAGGCATGCACAATTTTCTTCTATTCGAAGACTACCGCCTTCCAACACGAGGTAGTGCTTCGAGTGGAACAGGACCTGCAGCACAGGACTCCGACAAGGGCCATCGGCGAGGGCATGCAAGAACAATTTAAAAACATAATCCTGGCTGGTTAAAGCTTAATTTTCACTCCTACCAACTAAAAGAAGATAAGCCTTTCAGAGTAGTTATTCGTGGGCTACATTATTCCACCCTCAAAAAGGATATTGAGGCCCAACTGGCAAAATTAAGGCTCAAAGCCATCCAGGCTTATAATCCCCAATCAAGGAAGACAGGCGAACAAATGAACTTATTCTTCATAAACCTCCACCCTGCCGTGAACAAGAAGGAAATATTGAGCATTTCTTTATTTTGCCGCCAGAGAGTAACCATCGAAACCGCCAGAAAATCCGGTGAAATAGTCTAGTGCCACTGCTGCCCACGTATCAAAAGCGCCACTGCAACATGTATCCACTGTGGCGGAAACCACCCGGCCAATTACAAAGATTACGAGTTCTACAAAGAATACGCGCAACGCCTGCAACCGGGGAAAAAAGCAAATAAAAACTCACGGCGCCCCAACGCTCCGGCCTCGTGGCATTTACCCGCCCCAGTATGGCAACCTGAAGGCACCTCCTTTGCTGACGTAGCTCGAGGAAACAACAAAAAACCGCCCTAAATATCAAGATCGTCAACAACCACAACACCAACAGCACTACAACCGCCCAGCGAGATCAGCTCCCCGTCCCCACGACACAGCAACCCCAACAACACAAACAACTCCAAATACATGCGCCTTTCACCGTCTCCCAGTGGAGGCGGCACTTGAGACGCCCTTCGAAGCACTGGCCGCCACAATAAACCGTAGTTTCCATCGTTTCTTTAAGCAGCAAAACAAATTGCTAGAAATGCAGAGTCAAATTCTGGCTCTGTTAACCACGGCTATCAGAAATGAATCTCAACACTCTTGTGTGGAATGCCAGAGGACTATATGGTGAGTCGCAACTGCGCAGCTTCATAACTAACTAAAACATCGATATAGTCAGCTCCGAAACCAAATCCAACAGCAAACATCCCATCAAATTAGATGGTTTTAATGTTTACGCGGCAAACCACCCACTAGACAAAGGGGCTGGAGGTGCAGCAATACTAGTTAAGTAAAATCTGCGCCACATCCCACTAGCACCCCTCGCTTCAAACGAGATCCAACTAGCTTGTGCTCGCATCAGCACTGAGATTGGCGACATCACTATCGGCGCCATATACTGCCCTCCAGCCCTCCGATGGACATGCAGCGAAATTGAAGATGTCTTTACCAGCTTAGGCAGCCACAAATACATCGTTGCAGGGGACTGGCCAAGCGCCAAGCACCCGCTATAGGGCTCGGGCCCAACCTGCACCTGAGGAAGACAAATCGCCAGTTACCTACAAGTAACTAACTCTGACATTCTCGCACCCGGCAGTCCTACATGCTATTCAACCAGACCAGGCGCGCGCCCGTCATGCATCGACTTTGGGATCTACAAGGGCATCGCAGCTGCTAAACTACCCATCTCCGACAGCTGGGATCTGGAATCGGACCATTTACCACTGGTAATAAAACTAGAATTCCAAGCGACAACTTTTCCGCAACCACCAACGCTTCTCGCCAGGAACTCCAACATAGCTGTCTTCAGGAATTAGCTCAACAGATATGTCCACCTAAACATTGATATCGACACACCCGCAGATCTCAACCACGCGGTGGATCTATTCACTGCAAAAGTCCAGCATGCAGCTAAGACAACTAACGTCCCCCAATCGAGATAGCTGATTTCCTTGCCAAAAAAAGACAGCAACGGAGATGCTACCTTCGCACTCTAAATCCCGCCGACAAGACTCTGTGGCATAGAGCCGCGAGAGAGCTGCGCGAAGCCTTAAAGCGTTCGAGGACATGCTGGTAAATACGGACTACTCTAAAGACTGCCGACACTCCTTGTGGAAATTCACAAAAAATATTAAGCGGCAACCACAGCGAATGACGCCACTGCGTAATTCTTAAGGAGAATGGTGCAAGTCCCTGGACGAACAAGCGCTCACCTTTGCGGATCACCTGGAGGACCGCTTCACACCGCTGAATACCGCCTCCCCAGACGAGGTGGCAAGCATACTGAACATACCTAATAACACCACAACCTATCAACACCACTGCAGATGTGCGCACTTAATAAGCCTATTCGCCTGGAGGAGGTCAATTTCGTGATCCGCAAGCTTAAAAAGAAAATAGTTCTTCCCAAGCGAGCGCTCCTTTTCCTCACATTGATCTTTAATGCGAGTTTGAGGATGCAGCATTTCCCAATCAAATAGAAAACTGCTAGGATCTCAATGATCCTTAAGCCTGAGAAGCCGGAGCACGACGTCGCATTCTACCGGCCGATTAGTCTCTTACCTTCGACATCGAAGGTTCTAGAACGACTGATCGCTTCTCGGCTTATTGAAAACAGGGACCGCGCAAAAACGATCCCCAACCACCAATTCGGTTTCCGCACTGGTCAAAGCACCGTTGAGCAAGTGCTTCGCGCTACGGACCATATCCTCAAAGCTTTCGATGAGAGGGAACACTGCAACGGAGTCTTCCTTGACATCCAACAGGCTTTCGATGGAGTCTGGCACCCTGGACTACTGGCCAAGATGATGACTGCACTGCCCGCCAAAACATTCTGTCTTCTGCGCTCTTTCATAGAATACAGGCAATTCTACGTCCAGATTCACAACCAACAATCTGCCACCAAAAAAGTCCGTGCTGGAGTGCCCCAAGGAAGTGTTCTCGCGCCACAGACATTCCGGTGCCGAACAGGAGAATGATCACGACACCAGAAAAGATGCTTCTTGTCTCTTACGTTGACGACGTCTGCGTACTATACGCCAACACATGCGAATTCGAAGCCGCTGACGGTATACCAACAATACCTCACAACAACAATACCTCAACGACTTTGAAAACTGGGCCAGAAAATGGAACGTCGGTATCAACAACAGCAAATCCGTCAACGTATGCTTCACACTGAGACACAAAAGGCCGCCAGTGGTGTACATCCGCAACGAACCAATACCGCTGAAATCGTCAGCCAAATACCCCGGTATCACCCTGGACAAGCGCTTAACACACCGCGAACACATTAACAAGATCGCTGCGACATGTTATGGAAAGTGAGATCGACTCTACTGGCTACTCAACAAACGAAGCCGTCTCCCTCTACGATGCAAACGACTGATCTACCAACAGGTCATAGCGCACACCTGGAGATACGGTATTCAGATCTGGGGTACCGCTGCTAGATCAAACCGCTGCAAATACTAAATCATCCAAATTAAGGTCCTTACATTGTGACTTCAATCTGAATACCGTAGAAGACCAAATTAGTTTTTGCTCCAGCAAATATAACAAGAGACTAAAAAAAAAACATGGTAATCGCTGCGCCAGAAGTCTGGTCAACTCCGAAACTATCAAAAGGCTGAAAAGAAGACATTCCGGCCAAATCTTACCGGCCCCATGGTAAAACTAGCACCCAGCCAATGACGACACCACTAACCATAGACTTCTGAAGTATTTTGTTTTTCTGCTGTTTTTATTTTCATTTTTAAATTTAAAATCGAAAGTGGATTTGCGGTTACATATTTTGAATACATAGTATTCAATATTATAAGTGCAGAATATTGTAAAATATTATAAGTGCAAAAATTATAATTCCAATAATTATGTAATTATGTATTAGACAATTTTGTATTATGGTAGTTTCAGTTAAGTCATCCACTGACCGGTGCCGGAAGTGTCGGGGTGACCACCACACGCTCCTCCACCTGAACGAAGGATGTCGCTCCCCACCGACGAAAAGGCAAACCACATCGGTCCAACAACGCTTGCAAGGAATAATCAAACACCGCCGGCCCCCAGTGCACCGCCAACGATCCTTGCGACGTCACTGACATCCCTCCTGGAGCTGAAGCGGATCACTGTGTTGCCCACGGCAACCATCATGATAAACAACGGCGAAAAATCATTTGAATCGCGCGCTCTAATTGATCCGTGCTGCCCCATGAGCTGCATAAATGCATCCTTGGCAAAGGCCCACGGGCTTTCCGTCACCCGCATTGGTGCAGACGAGGCATGCACAATTTTCTTCTATTCGAAGACTACCGCCTTCCAACACGAGGTAGTGCTTCGAGTGGAACAGGACCTGCAGCACAGGACTCCGACAAGGGCCATCGGCGAGGGCATGCAAGAACAATTTAAAAACATAATCCTGGCTGGTTAAAGCTTAATTTTCACTCCTACCAACTAAAAGAAGATAAGCCTTTCAGAGTAGTTATTCGTGGGCTACATTATTCCACCCTCAAAAAGGATATTGAGGCCCAACTGGCAAAATTAAGGCTCAAAGCCATCCAGGCTTATAATCCCCAATCAAGGAAGACAGGCGAACAAATGAACTTATTCTTCATAAACCTCCACCCTGCCGTGAACAAGAAGGAAATATTGAGCATTTCTTTATTTTGCCGCCAGAGAGTAACCATCGAAACCGCCAGAAAATCCGGTGAAATAGTCTAGTGCCACTGCTGCCCACGTATCAAAAGCGCCACTGCAACATGTATCCACTGTGGCGGAAACCACCCGGCCAATTACAAAGATTACGAGTTCTACAAAGAATACGCGCAACGCCTGCAACCGGGGAAAAAAGCAAATAAAAACTCACGGCGCCCCAACGCTCCGGCCTCGTGGCATTTACCCGCCCCAGTATGGCAACCTGAAGGCACCTCCTTTGCTGACGTAGCTCGAGGAAACAACAAAAAACCGCCCTAAATATCAAGATCGTCAACAACCACAACACCAACAGCACTACAACCGCCCAGCGAGATCAGCTCCCCGTCCCCACGACACAGCAACCCCAACAACACAAACAACTCCAAATACATGCGCCTTTCACCGTCTCCCAGTGGAGGCGGCACTTGAGACGCCCTTCGAAGCACTGGCCGCCACAATAAACCGTAGTTTCCATCGTTTCTTTAAGCAGCAAAACAAATTGCTAGAAATGCAGAGTCAAATTCTGGCTCTGTTAACCACGGCTATCAGAAATGAATCTCAACACTCTTGTGTGGAATGCCAGAGGACTATATGGTGAGTCGCAACTGCGCAGCTTCATAACTAACTAAAACATCGATATAGTCATCTCCGAAACCAAATCCAACAGCAAACATCCCATCAAATTAGATGGTTTTAATGTTTACGCGGCAAACCACCCACTAGACAAAGGGGCTGGAGGTGCAGCAATACTAGTTAAGTAAAATCTGCGCCACATCCCACTAGCACCCCTCGCTTCAAACGAGATCCAACTAGCTTGTGCTCGCATCAGCACTGAGATTGGCGACATCACTATCGGCGCCATATACTGCCCTCCAGCCCTCCGATGGACATGCAGCGAAATTGAAGATGTCTTTACCAGCTTAGGCAGCCACAAATACATCGTTGCAGGGGACTGGCCAAGCGCCAAGCACCCGCTATAGGGCTCGGGCCCAACCTGCACCTGAGGAAGACAAATCGCCAGTTACCTACAAGTAACTAACTCTGACATTCTCGCACCCGGCAGTCCTACATGCTATTCAACCAGACCAGGCGCGCGCCCGTCATGCATCGACTTTGGGATCTACAAGGGCATCGCAGCTGCTAAACTACCCATCTCCGACAGCTGGGATCTGGAATCGGACCATTTACCACTGGTAATAAAACTAGAATTCCAAGCGACAACTTTTCCGCAACCACCAACGCTTCTCGCCAGGAACTCCAACATAGCTGTCTTCAGGAATTAGCTCAACAGATATGTCCACCTAAACATTGATATCGACACACCCGCAGATCTCAACCACGCGGTGGATCTATTCACTGCAAAAGTCCAGCATGCAGCTAAGACAACTAACGTCCCCCAATCGAGATAGCTGATTTCCTTGCCAAAAAAAGACAGCAACGGAGATGCTACCTTCGCACTCTAAATCCCGCCGACAAGACTCTGTGGCATAGAGCCGCGAGAGAGCTGCGCGAAGCCTTAAAGCGTTCGAGGACATGCTGGTAAATACGGCCTACTCTCAAGACTGCCGACACTCCTTGTGGAAATTCACAAAAAATATTAAGCGGCAACCACAGCGAATGACGCCACTGCGTAATTCTTAAGGAGAATGGTGCAAGTCCCTGGACGAACAAGCGCTCACCTTTGCGGATCACCTGGAGGACCGCTTCACACCGCTGAATACCGCCTCCCCAGACGAGGTGGCAAGCATACTGAACATACCTAATAACACCACAACCTATCAACACCACTGCAGATGTGCGCACTTAATAAGCCTATTCGCCTGGAGGAGGTCAATTTCGTGATCCGCAAGCTTAAAAAGAAAATAGTTCTTCCCAAGCGAGCGCTCCTTTTCCTCACATTGATCTTTAATGCGAGTTTGAGGATGCAGCATTTCCCAATCAAATAGAAAACTGCTAGGATCTCAATGATCCTTAAGCCTGAGAAGCCGGAGCACGACGTCACATTCTACCGGCCGATTAGTCTCTTACCTTCGACATCGAAGGTTCTAGAACGACTGATCGCTTCTCGGCTTATTGAAAACAGGGACCGCGCAAAAACGATCCCCAACCACCAATTCGGTTTCCGCACTGGTCAAAGCACCGTTGAGCAAGTGCTTCGCGCTACGGACCATATCCTCAAAGCTTTCGATGAGAGGGAACACTGCAACGGAGTCTTCCTTGACATCCAACAGGCTTTCGATGGAGTCTGGCACCCTGGACTACTGGCCAAGATGATGACTGCACTGCCCGCCAAAACATTCTGTCTTCTGCGCTCTTTCATAGAATACAGGCAATTCTACGTCCAGATTCACAACCAACAATCTGCCACCAAAAAAGTCCGTGCTGGAGTGCCCCAAGGAAGTGTTCTCGCGCCACAGACATTCCGGTGCCGAACAGGAGAATGATCACGACACCAGAAAAGATGCTTCTTGTCTCTTACGTTGACGACGTCTGCGTACTATACGCCAACACATGCGAATTCGAAGCCGCTGACGGTATACCAACAATACCTCACAACAACAATACCTCAACGACTTTGAAAACTGGGCCAGAAAATGGAACGTCGGTATCAACAACAGCAAATCCGTCAACGTATGCTTCACACTGAGACACAAAAGGCCGCCAGTGGTGTACATCCGCAACGAACCAATACCGCTGAAATCGTCAGCCAAATACCCCGGTATCACCCTGGACAAGCGCTTAACACACCGCGAACACATTAACAAGATCGCTGCGACATGTTATGGAAAGTGAGATCGACTCTACTGGCTACTCAACAAACGAAGCCGTCTCCCTCTACGATGCAAACGACTGATCTACCAACAGGTCATAGCGCACACCTGGAGATACGGTATTCAGATTCTGGGGTACCGCTGCTAGATCAAACCGCTGCAAATACTAAATCATCCAAATTAAGGTCCTTACATTGTGACTTCAATCTGAATACCGTAGAAGACCAAATTAGTTTTTGCTCCAGCAAATATAACAAGAGACTAAAAAAAAAACATGGTAATCGCTGCGCCAGAAGTCTGGTCAACTCCGAAACTATCAAAAGGCTGAAAAGAAGACATTCCGGCCAAATCTTACCGGCCCCATGGTAAAACTAGCACCCAGCCAATGACGACACCACTAACCATAGACTTCTGAAGTATTTTGTTTTTCTGCTGTTTTTATTTTCATTTTTAAATTTAAAATCGAAAGTGGATTTGCGGTTACATATTTTGAATACATAGTATTCAATATTATAAGTGCAGAATATTGTAAAATATTATAAGTGCAAAAATTATAATTCCAATAATTATGTAATTATGTATTAGACAATTTTGTATTATGGTAGTTTCAGTTAAGTCATCCACTGACCGGTGCCGGAAGTGTCGGGGTGACCACCACACGCTCCTCCACCTGAACGAAGGATGTCGCTCCCCACCGACGAAAAGGCAAACCACATCGGTCCAACAACGCTTGCAAGGAATAATCAAACACCGCCGGCCCCCAGTGCACCGCCAACGATCCTTGCGACGTCACTGACATCCCTCCTGGAGCTGAAGCGGATCACCGTGTTGCCCACGGCAACCATCATGATAAACAACGGCGAAAAATCATTTGAATCGCGCGCTCTAATTGATCCGTGCTGCCCCATGAGCTGCATAAATGCATCCTTGGCAAAGGCCCACGGGCTTTCCGTCACCCGCATTGGTGCAGACGAGGCATGCACAATTTTCTTCTATTCGAAGACTACCGCCTTCCAACACGAGGTAGTGCTTCGAGTGGAACAGGACCTGCAGCACAGGACTCCGACAAGGGCCATCGGCGAGGGCATGCAAGAACAATTTAAAAACATAATCCTGGCTGGTTAAAGCTTAATTTTCACTCCTACCAACTAAAAGAAGATAAGCCTTTCAGAGTAGTTATTCGTGGGCTACATTATTCCACCCTCAAAAAGGATATTGAGGCCCAACTGGCAAAATTAAGGCTCAAAGCCATCCAGGCTTATAATCCCCAATCAAGGAAGACAGGCGAACAAATGAACTTATTCTTCATAAACCTCCACCCTGCCGTGAACAAGAAGGAAATATTGAGCATTTCTTTATTTTGCCGCCAGAGAGTAACCATCGAAACCGCCAGAAAATCCGGTGAAATAGTCTAGTGCCACTGCTGCCCACGTATCAAAAGCGCCACTGCAACATGTATCCACTGTGGCGGAAACCACCCGGCCAATTACAAAGATTACGAGTTCTACAAAGAATACGCGCAACGCCTGCAACCGGGGAAAAAAGCAAATAAAAACTCACGGCGCCCCAACGCTCCGGCCTCGTGGCATTTACCCGCCCCAGTATGGCAACCTGAAGGCACCTCCTTTGCTGACGTAGCTCGAGGAAACAACAAAAAACCGCCCTAAATATCAAGATCGTCAACAACCACAACACCAACAGCACTACAACCGCCCAGCGAGATCAGCTCCCCGTCCCCACGACACAGCAACCCCAACAACACAAACAACTCCAAATACATGCGCCTTTCACCGTCTCCCAGTGGAGGCGGCACTTGAGACGCCCTTCGAAGCACTGGCCGCCACAATAAACCGTAGTTTCCATCGTTTCTTTAAGCAGCAAAACAAATTGCTAGAAATGCAGAGTCAAATTCTGGCTCTGTTAACCACGGCTATCAGAAATGAATCTCAACACTCTTGTGTGGAATGCCAGAGGACTATATGGTGAGTCGCAACTGCGCAGCTTCATAACTAACTAAAACATCGATATAGTCATCTCCGAAACCAAATCCAACAGCAAACATCCCATCAAATTAGATGGTTTTAATGTTTACGCGGCAAACCACCCACTAGACAAAGGGGCTGGAGGTGCAGCAATACTAGTTAAGTAAAATCTGCGCCACATCCCACTAGCACCCCTCGCTTCAAACGAGATCCAACTAGCTTGTGCTCGCATCAGCACTGAGATTGGCGATATCACTATCGGCGCCATATACTGCCCTCCAGCCCTCCGATGGACATGCAGCGAAATTGAAGATGTCTTTACCAGCTTAGGCAGCCACAAATACATCGTTGCAGGGGACTGGCCAAGCGCCAAGCACCCGCTATAGGGCTCGGGCCCAACCTGCACCTGAGGAAGACAAATCGCCAGTTACCTACAAGTAACTAACTCTGACATTCTCGCACCCGGCAGTCCTACATGCTATTCAACCAGACCAGGCGCGCGCCCGTCATGCATCGACTTTGGGATCTACAAGGGCATCGCAGCTGCTAAACTACCCATCTCCGACAGCTGGGATCTGGAATCGGACCATTTACCACTGGTAATAAAACTAGAATTCCAAGCGACAACTTTTCCGCAACCACCAACGCTTCTCGCCAGGAACTCCAACATAGCTGTCTTCAGGAATTAGCTCAACAGATATGTCCACCTAAACATTGATATCGACACACCCGCAGATCTCAACCACGCGGTGGATCTATTCACTGCAAAAGTCCAGCATGCAGCTAAGACAACTAACGTCCCCCAATCGAGATAGCTGATTTCCTTGCCAAAAAAAGACAGCAACGGAGATGCTACCTTCGCACTCTAAATCCCGCCGACAAGACTCTGTGGCATAGAGCCGCGAGAGAGCTGCGCGAAGCCTTAAAGCGTTCGAGGACATGCTGGTAAATACGGCCTACTCTCAAGACTGCCGACACTCCTTGTGGAAATTCACAAAAAATATTAAGCGGCAACCACAGCGAATGACGCCACTGCGTAATTCTTAAGGAGAATGGTGCAAGTCCCTGGACGAACAAGCGCTCACCTTTGCGGATCACCTGGAGGACCGCTTCACACCGCTGAATACCGCCTCCCCAGACGAGGTGGCAAGCATACTGAACATACCTAATAACACCACAACCTATCAACACCACTGCAGATGTGCGCACTTAATAAGCCTATTCGCCTGGAGGAGGTCAATTTCGTGATCCGCAAGCTTAAAAAGAAAATAGTTCTTCCCAAGCGAGCGCTCCTTTTCCTCACATTGATCTTTAATGCGAGTTTGAGGATGCAGCATTTCCCAATCAAATAGAAAACTGCTAGGATCTCAATGATCCTTAAGCCTGAGAAGCCGGAGCACGACGTCACATTCTACCGGCCGATTAGTCTCTTACCTTCGACATCGAAGGTTCTAGAACGACTGATCGCTTCTCGGCTTATTGAAAACAGGGACCGCGCAAAAACGATCCCCAACCACCAATTCGGTTTCCGCACTGGTCAAAGCACCGTTGAGCAAGTGCTTCGCGCTACGGACCATATCCTCAAAGCTTTCGATGAGAGGGAACACTGCAACGGAGTCTTCCTTGACATCCAACAGGCTTTCGATGGAGTCTGGCACCCTGGACTACTGGCCAAGATGATGACTGCACTGCCCGCCAAAACATTCTGTCTTCTGCGCTCTTTCATAGAATACAGGCAATTCTACGTCCAGATTCACAACCAACAATCTGCCACCAAAAAAGTCCGTGCTGGAGTGCCCCAAGGAAGTGTTCTCGCGCCACAGACATTCCGGTGCCGAACAGGAGAATGATCACGACACCAGAAAAGATGCTTCTTGTCTCTTACGTTGACGACGTCTGCGTACTATACGCCAACACATGCGAATTCGAAGCCGCTGACGGTATACCAACAATACCTCACAACAACAATACCTCAACGACTTTGAAAACTGGGCCAGAAAATGGAACGTCGGTATCAACAACAGCAAATCCGTCAACGTATGCTTCACACTGAGACACAAAAGGCCGCCAGTGGTGTACATCCGCAACGAACCAATACCGCTGAAATCGTCAGCCAAATACCCCGGTATCACCCTGGACAAGCGCTTAACACACCGCGAACACATTAACAAGATCGCTGCGACATGTTATGGAAAGTGAGATCGACTCTACTGGCTACTCAACAAACGAAGCCGTCTCCCTCTACGATGCAAACGACTGATCTACCAACAGGTCATAGCGCACACCTGGAGATACGGTATTCAGATCTGGGGTACCGCTGCTAGATCAAACCGCTGCAAATACTAAATCATCCAAATTAAGGTCCTTACATTGTGACTTCAATCTGAATACCGTAGAAGACCAAATTAGTTTTTGCTCCAGCAAATATAACAAGAGACTAAAAAAAAAACATGGTAATCGCAATGCGCCAGAAGTCTGGTCAACTCCGAAACTATCAAAAGGCTGAAAAGAAGACATTCCGGCCAAATCTTACCGGCCCCATGGTAAAACTAGCACCCAGCCAATGACGACACCACTAACCATAGACTTCTGAAGTATTTTGTTTTTCTGCTGTTTTTATTTTCATTTTTAAATTTAAAATCGAAAGTGGATTTGCGGTTACATATTTTGAATACATAGTATTCAATATTATAAGTGCAGAATATTGTAAAATATTATAAGTGCAAAAATTATAATTCCAATAATTATGTAATTATGTATTAGACAATTTTGTATTATGGTAGTTTCAGTTAAGTCATCCACTGACCGGTGCCGGAAGTGTCGGGGTGACCACCACACGCTCCTCCACCTGAACGAAGGATGTCGCTCCCCACCGACGAAAAGGCAAACCACATCGGTCCAACAACGCTTGCAAGGAATAATCAAACACCGCCGGCCCCCAGTGCACCGCCAACGATCCTTGCGACGTCACTGACATCCCTCCTGAGCTGAAGCGGATCACTGTGTTGCCCACGGCAACCATCATGATAAACAACGGCGAAAAATCATTTGAATCGCGCGCTCTAATTGATCCGTGCTGCCCCATGAGCTGCATAAATGCATCCTTGGCAAAGGCCCACGGGCTTTCCGTCACCCGCATTGGTGCAGACGAGGCATGCACAATTTTCTTCTATTCGAAGACTACCGCCTTCCAACACGAGGTAGTGCTTCGAGTGGAACAGGACCTGCAGCACAGGACTCCGACAAGGGCCATCGGCGAGGGCATGCAAGAACAATTTAAAAACATAATCCTGGCTGGTTAAAGCTTAATTTTCACTCCTACCAACTAAAAGAAGATAAGCCTTTCAGAGTAGTTATTCGTGGGCTACATTATTCCACCCTCAAAAAGGATATTGAGGCCCAACTGGCAAAATTAAGGCTCAAAGCCATCCAGGCTTATAATCCCCAATCAAGGAAGACAGGCGAACAAATGAACTTATTCTTCATAAACCTCCACCCTGCCGTGAACAAGAAGGAAATATTGAGCATTTCTTTATTTTGCCGCCAGAGAGTAACCATCGAAACCGCCAGAAAATCCGGTGAAATAGTCTAGTGCCACTGCTGCCCACGTATCAAAAGCGCCACTGCAACATGTATCCACTGTGGCGGAAACCACCCGGCCAATTACAAAGATTACGAGTTCTACAAAGAATACGCGCAACGCCTGCAACCGGGGAAAAAAGCAAATAAAAACTCACGGCGCCCCAACGCTCCGGCCTCGTGGCATTTACCCGCCCCAGTATGGCAACCTGAAGGCACCTCCTTTGCTGACGTAGCTCGAGGAAACAACAAAAAACCGCCCTAAATATCAAGATCGTCAACAACCACAACACCAACAGCACTACAACCGCCCAGCGAGATCAGCTCCCCGTCCCCACGACACAGCAACCCCAACAACACAAACAACTCCAAATACATGCGCCTTTCACCGTCTCCCAGTGGAGGCGGCACTTGAGACGCCCTTCGAAGCACTGGCCGCCACAATAAACCGTAGTTTCCATCGTTTCTTTAAGCAGCAAAACAAATTGCTAGAAATGCAGAGTCAAATTCTGGCTCTGTTAACCACGGCTATCAGAAATGAATCTCAACACTCTTGTGTGGAATGCCAGAGGACTATATGGTGAGTCGCAACTGCGCAGCTTCATAACTAACTAAAACATCGATATAGTCATCTCCGAAACCAAATCCAACAGCAAACATCCCATCAAATTAGATGGTTTTAATGTTTACGCGGCAAACCACCCACTAGACAAAGGGGCTGGAGGTGCAGCAATACTAGTTAAGTAAAATCTGCGCCACATCCCACTAGCACCCCTCGCTTCAAACGAGATCCAACTAGCTTGTGCTCGCATCAGCACTGAGATTGGCGATATCACTATCGGCGCCATATACTGCCCTCCAGCCCTCCGATGGACATGCAGCGAAATTGAAGATGTCTTTACCAGCTTAGGCAGCCACAAATACATCGTTGCAGGGGACTGGCCAAGCGCCAAGCACCCGCTATAGGGCTCGGGCCCAACCTGCACCTGAGGAAGACAAATCGCCAGTTACCTACAAGTAACTAACTCTGACATTCTCGCACCCGGCAGTCCTACATGCTATTCAACTTTGGGATCTACAAGGGCATCGCAGCTGCTAAACTACCCATCTCCGACAGCTGGGATCTGGAATCGGACCATTTACCACTGGTAATAAAACTAGAATTCCAAGCGACAACTTTTCCGCAACCACCAACGCTTCTCGCCAGGAACTCCAACATAGCTGTCTTCAGGAATTAGCTCAACAGATATGTCCACCTAAACATTGATATCGACACACCCGCAGATCTCAACCATTATTATTCACTGCAAAAGTCCAGCATGCAGCTAAGACAACTAACGTCCCCCAATCGAGATAGCTGATTTCCTTGCCAAAAAAAGACAGCAACGGAGATGCTACCTTCGCACTCTAAATCCCGCCGACAAGACTCTGTGGCATAGAGCCGCGAGAGAGCTGCGCGAAGCCTTAAAGCGTTCGAGGACATGCTGGTAAATACGGCCTACTCTCAAGACTGCCGACACTCCTTGTGGAAATTCACAAAAAATATTAAGCGGCAACCACAGCGAATGACGCCACTGCGTAATTCTTAAGGAGAATGGTGCAAGTCCCTGGACGAACAAGCGCTCACCTTTGCGGATCACCTGGAGGACCGCTTCACACCGCTGAATACCGCCTCCCCAGACGAGGTGGCAAGCATACTGAACATACCTAATAACACCACAACCTATCAACACCACTGCAGATGTGCGCACTTAATAAGCCTATTCGCCTGGAGGAGGTCAATTTCGTGATCCGCAAGCTTAAAAAGAAAATAGTTCTTCCCAAGCGAGCGCTCCTTTTCCTCACATTGATCTTTAATGCGAGTTTGAGGATGCAGCATTTCCCAATCAAATAGAAAACTGCTAGGATCTCAATGATCCTTAAGCCTGAGAAGCCGGAGCACGACGTCACATTCTACCGGCCGATTAGTCTCTTACCTTCGACATCGAAGGTTCTAGAACGACTGATCGCTTCTCGGCTTATTGAAAACAGGGACCGCGCAAAAACGATCCCCAACCACCAATTCGGTTTCCGCACTGGTCAAAGCACCGTTGAGCAAGTGCTTCGCGCTACGGACCATATCCTCAAAGCTTTCGATGAGAGGGAACACTGCAACGGAGTCTTCCTTGACATCCAACAGGCTTTCGATGGAGTCTGGCACCCTGGACTACTGGCCAAGATGATGACTGCACTGCCCGCCAAAACATTCTGTCTTCTGCGCTCTTTCATAGAATACAGGCAATTCTACGTCCAGATTCACAACCAACAATCTGCCACCAAAAAAGTCCGTGCTGGAGTGCCCCAAGGAAGTGTTCTCGCGCCACAGACATTCCGGTGCCGAACAGGAGAATGATCACGACACCAGAAAAGATGCTTCTTGTCTCTTACGTTGACGACGTCTGCGTACTATACGCCAACACATGCGAATTCGAAGCCGCTGACGGTATACCAACAATACCTCACAACAACAATACCTCAACGACTTTGAAAACTGGGCCAGAAAATGGAACGTCGGTATCAACAACAGCAAATCCGTCAACGTATGCTTCACACTGAGACACAAAAGGCCGCCAGTGGTGTACATCCGCAACGAACCAATACCGCTGAAATCGTCAGCCAAATACCCCGGTATCACCCTGGACAAGCGCTTAACACACCGCGAACACATTAACAAGATCGCTGCGACATGTTATGGAAAGTGAGATCGACTCTACTGGCTACTCAACAAACGAAGCCGTCTCCCTCTACGATGCAAACGACTGATCTACCAACAGGTCATAGCGCACACCTGGAGATACGGTATTCAGATCTGGGGTACCGCTGCTAGAATCATCCAAAATAAGGTCCTTACATCGTGACTTCAATCTGAATACCGTAGAAGACCAAATTAGTTTTTGCTCCAGCAAATATAACAACAGACTAAAAAAAACATGGTAATCGCTGCGCCAGAAGTCTGGTCAACTGCGTCACTATCAAAAGGCTGAAAAGAAGACATTCCGGCCAAATCTTACCGGCCCCATGGTAAAACCAGCACCCAGCCAATGACGACACCACTAACCATAGACTTCTGAAGTATTTTGTTTTTCTGCTGTTTTTATTTTCATTTTTAAATTTAAAATCGAAAGTGGATTTGCGGTTACATATTTTGAATACATAGTATTCAATATTATAAGTGCAGAATATTGTAAAATATTATAAGTGCAAAAATTATAATTCCAATAATTATGTATTTATGTATTTGACAATTTTGTATTATGGTAGTTTCAGTTAAGTTCCATGTTAAGATTACGTTTGGCAATTCGTCAAGAACGAAAGTCAGTGGAGAAGAAACCTTCCACTAAAAGAGCAGTACGAGTCGGTGATCGGAAAGTACCTGGACCTGGGTCATATGCTACAGCTCCCCTCAGACGATAATTCTAATAACTTTTATCTGCGTCACCATGCTGTCTTTAAGCCCGACAGCACCACAACCAAGGTACGCGTTGTATTGAACGCCTTCAGTCCCTCCTCAAATGGCAACAGTAATAATGACATTCTCCATCCAGAACCAGTTCGCCAGTCCGATTTAACCGTCCAAAAACAGAAATGGCGATTTTTCCGCTACGTGTTCAATGCTGACATTACAAAAATGTATCGACAAATTCTTGTAGATCCAAAGCACACCCCATTGCAACGCAATTCGTTCCGTGACAGAAACGAAGAGCTGTGTGATTATGAGCTAAAAACAGTCACTTTTGGAGTGAACTGTGCTCCGTTCCTTGTGTTGCTACAACTTCATCAAGATGTGCAAAAACAGTATCCCCTCGCTAGCGACATAATTTTCAATTCGATGTATGTCGACGACGTCTAGCAGATGCCCACACAAAGCAACGCGCCGTTCTGGCTATTAATGAACTCCGTTTGGCTCTCGATAGCGCGGGTTTTCCTTTAAGAAAGTAGACATCTAACTCAAAGGACGTGCTACGAAACATCCCTAGAGACCACTTGTTTTGCGCTGACTTCCTTGAAATGGAAGATGCTAGTACAGCGAAAACTTTAGGTATTCGCTGGCAAGCCGCCAATGACGAGTTTTTCTTTGCACCATCCGAACTTGTGTCAAGAGAGACTCCCACGAAACGTGAAGTCCTCTCACAAATTTCTAAGCTGTTTGATCCAGCAGGATGGTTAGCCCCTTTTATCGTCTATGCCAAAATCTTTATTCAAGAAATTTGGCTCCAAGGCCTGGGGTGGGACGATTCATTGCCAAGTAAACTTTCACACAAATGGCACGAATTCCTCCACACGTATCCCGATCTATAAGAATTCAATTTTATCCAACCTCCAAATTAGAATTTCATGGCTTCTGTGATGCATTGCAACGTGCGTATAGTGCAGCTACATACGCTCGGGTTGAGAGCCAACAGGGGGTCTCATTGCATCTCCCCACGGCAAAAACCAGAGTGAAGACCATATCCTTGCCACCGCTAGAATTGTGCGGTGCGGTATTGCTGGCAGACATGTCAGCAACGCTCCTTCCTCAGCTGCCTGTCTATACCTACACCACGTACTATTGGACAGACTCCACAATTGTTTTGGCATGACTGAACAAGTCACCAGGCAAATGGACCACCTTTGTGGCAACCGAATGGCGAATATCACGCAGTATGTTGACGCTGGCAAATGGTCTCATGTTCGATCGGAGCACAATCCGGCCAATCTGGCGAGTAGAGGTGTATCTCCACAAGAGTTGTCAAGCAGCGACTTGTGGTGGCACGATCCAGAGTGGTTGCAACTGCCACAAGATAAGAGGCCAATACCAATTGAGATGGTACGTGACACAGAAATCGAACAGCGTACGGTAAAATGCAACCTTGCGAAGCTGCCCCTCCAAATGATTTCCTGGAACGCTTCCCCAGTTTTAACAAAGCGCTTAGAGTCATGGCTCATGTCTCAAACGAACAGTTCCCCCTAACGTCAATGAACTGAGCAGCAGCGAAATTAGGGACGCTCAAGAAAATCTTATTGCAATCACTCAACGGGCTCTATACCCAACAGAATACTGCTGTCTTCTCCAAAGACAGCAGATCCCCAAATCAAGCACCATCCGTAACCTAAATCCCTTTCTTGACCAAAAGGGAATCTTAAGGGCATGCGGTCGACTGAAACAGTCAGAGGCTTTAAGCCACGACGATCGTCACCCCATCCTCCTGCCATATGCATGTGTATTTTCACGTCTCCTAGTCCGATTCATTTATCAGGTATCTCTCCACGGAGGAAACCAACTGATGATGCGACTAATCCGATCAAAATATTGGATTCCGAAGCTCAAGATTCTGGTCAAGTCAACGATAAGCTCATGCAAGGTCTGTTTGATGCATTGCAAAAAACTCCAAACGCAGCTTATGGGCGACCTACCCGTTGAAAGAACGACTTACTCCAAGCTTTTTACTCATACGGGTGTGGATTTCGCAGACCCACGCATGCCTCATAACAAATGGCTATGTTTGCGTCTTTGTGTGATTTAATACGAAAGGCCATCCACCTCGAAGCCACCAATGACTTGACCTCCGAGAAGTTCCTAGCCGCCTTCGCAAGATTCGTTGCAACACGTAGCTGCCCCCAACACATGTATTCTGACAACGGCAAGACCTTCGTTGGTGTCTCAGGCACTCTAACACGAGAGTTTTTGGCAGTAACCAAGAATATCGTCCTCTTGAAATGCAGCCACCACAACCTCTCCTGGCACTTTAACCCCCAAGCGCTCCACATATGGGTGGTCTTTGGGAAGCGGGTGTTAAAGTTTTAAAACACTTTTCCACAAATCCACATCCTCCACAAAGTACACATTTGAAGAGCTTTCTACTCTCCTGTGCAATATCGAAGCATGCCTAAATTTCAGGCCCATTTCACCTATGTCAGAAGTCCCTATTGACCTTCTGGCCCTGACACCCGGTCATTTCCTAACCGGCGGGCTTTTGCTGTCCATTTCCGAGCCAGAAATTAATAAGACACCTACGATAACCTTACCACCCAAGGCATTGTCAAATGACCTATAGCAAAGCTATTATTACTTCCGGTTGACGCCTCCATTCCAAGCCAGTAACTGTCAACTCTTGACCATTCTGTGCAGTAGCCTTTCGTCCCTACAGTTTTGTTTTTTTTTTTCATTCACAACATAGTACGCTTACCTCCAATATTCTCTCCAATACAGAATGACACCACAGAACACCCACCCCAAGGCATTGGAAGACAGATGTTCTCGAGGAACAGAATCCTTCCGCTGCCGAGTCTGTTGCGGAATCGATGCCCTACGTAAGTGTGCTCGCTTGAAGTTGAGAGTGAATTTTGGTGTTTTCAATTAACTTACATTTCTATTGGATTCCCTGCTACAACACATTATCTACATATATGATTACTCCTTGACCTTTGCCATACACACACCCACACCCATCCTTATCCGTAGGTGTCTATAGGCGTCAAATTTACGATCGAACCTTTGTGAATCGCCCTTGGGTTCCCACACCGTATAGAAAAATGGGCAGTTAACACTCTTCAGAAAAGGGAGAGTAAATTAAATATTTATAAGTTCGTGCACGTGCCTGATCGGACCTTTATCCCACACCCGAAAAAGAAGCCGAACAAGCCGATGCGTGCACTTGCTCTCATAAGCCCTCCCACCTCTAATCCGAATTTTAATGATCGGGCACCCACGCCACTTCCGAAAAGGGACAGGCAATATAATTTAACGGCCACTTAAGTTAAGTTCTTTTCCTAACATTTGGAAAGAAGAATTCCTCTCCTTAAAAAAGGAAACAAGTCTAATGCTCTGACTTATAGAGGTATTTCTAAGTTGTCTGCTATTCCTGAGCTGTTTGAGAAGTTGATAACTTTTCAACTACATCTTTGTAGATCTTTAATTTCACCCTGCCAGCACGGGTTTATGAAATATAGATCTACTACCACTAACTTATTGGAATTCACGTTGTTATTAAGAGATTCCAAAATAAAATGCAAACGGATGTTATTTACACTGATTTCTGTAAGGCGTTTGACTCTGTTAAATATTCGCTTATACTGCATAAGCATTATCTTCTGGGATTTACAATAACTTAATTCTTTGGATATCTAACTATTTATCTTTAAGAACCCAAAAAGTTTATTTTAAAGGCCTTGTCTCTAAGCCTGTTCATGTTACTTCCGGAGTACCACAAGGAAGTCACCTTGGTTATTATTCACTTTGTTTATAAATGACTTTCCTCCTGTAATAAACCACTCTCGGGTGCTGATGTACGCCGAGGACGTAAAGCTGTGCCTGTCGTCTACTAATTCTCTAGCTGGACAAAATTCGCAATCCGACCTTGACAGTTTCCAAACCTGGTGTCAAGTAAATTTAGTATATCTTAATTACAGTAAGTGTAAATTAATGTCATTTTATAGACGTCTGTCCTTTTTAATAACTATTTTCTGAATGGTAAGCCTCTTGAGCGTATTAAGTTAGAATGATTTGGGTATCCTTCTTGATCCCAAGCTTAAGTTTGACAATCGAGCGTTTGGAGTCCTGGGATTGACAAAGCGGTTGTCGAAAGACTTTGACGTTTCCAACGTTACTAAAACTCTGCTCGAATAAGGATCTTGTATATCTTGTATTGAATTACCAATACTAGGTTCATCAGAATAGAATTGAATCCGTAAAAAACAATTTCTGTTTTTGCCCTCCAGGGTCTTAACTGGAATCCTTATTGTCGCTTGCTTTCTGACCGTAGTAGACTATTACTAATAAATCTTCCCTCTCTTTCTAATCGTAGAACCATGCTATGTGTACTCTTCTTACACTAATCTAATCAATATGGAAATTGATTCTTCAGAATTAATCAGCCAAATTAGTTTTGCGGTTCCGAGCAAAAATACGAGGAATTTTGTACCGCTTGCGCTATCCATAACTCTTTTCGGGTCTTATGTTCTAGTTATAACAATCTTTTCCATATAATAAATAATGCATCTTCTGTCCCTGTTATTAAAACATTAGTCCTTTCTCATCTGTCCATTTGTTCGCGATCTTCGTCACCGCACGTTATGCGGCGCGCCCCTCGGTCGGCTGGGCGGGAGGTGGGTGGAAATTTGCCTGGGTCTGCGCGTTAACAATCCAGTGCTTGTTATTATTGGGCCACTTGAATGTTCTGTTTGTTAGTACATCTACGTCCAATAGATGTGGAACTTTCCTCAACTCCCCCCTCCACATGGGCCCAAAAAACGATCAGTCCCCTTACCCCAACCCCCGCAAAAATGGTCACGTTGCGCATTAAATGATGGCGCTCCCCACTCCCACCACAAAAATGGTCAGGAACCTACATATTAACTAGGGTCACGAACCTGCATATTGATTAGAGGGACGTAGGGTCATAAATCATTAATTATTCACCCCAGGGTAATAAAAGTGACAGCTACATCCTGTCACAGAACATACAGTTCCTGACTACTGTCGTTCGTCCATGGAAAATACAGCATAACTAATTCTGCAAAGTAGTTGCTCCGATTATTAAGATTAAATATCCTATATACACTGAACTTCTTTTAAAAAAGCCGCTACCATCGTGAACTGTGTGAACTGACTTGGGAAGCCCTGGGAGAATCTATGTTATCGGCCTCATCTGTATACTGGCGAGCACCACTCTGCTGTTTGCTAAAACTACTCAGTTTGGCATAAGCTTTCGAGAGCGTTTGGGCACTGAACATAAGAGTCTATAAGTCCGAATTCGAATATATTTGTTGAATCTAGTGAATTTTGCAAAGATTGCCTAGACTTGGGCATTCTAGCCCGCTGCTCTGGCATTGAAATATTTGTATAATATATACGTAAACCTTGATGCTTTCGGACAAATGCATACCCCTGCTAATCTTACTGACTACTTCACGCATTAACTTTGAAATACCTCATTGGGAATTGTTAATGTAATTGCAAACATAACTGCAGCAAGCATAAGGATCTAAAATAAACTAAACATCTATATTCGCAGGTGACTGTTATAAGCGTTAAGCATAATGGATGCAAAAGACCGCTTTAAATATATTTTTGGTTTCTTTAAGAGCGTTTATTTAGCATTCACAACTCAGGTCTACTTGATCGTGGGACAAACAGTTATTGAAATCGCTAAGAAAATCTACCGGTTCACGTTCAAACGGATATTCTAATAGGCCCAGCTTTTTTTTCAAAATTTCTTCGATGCACGATGGGGGTATGCAAAACCGAATCTAAGAATTTGTTGTGCTCCTACCTCTCGCCTACATGAATGTCCGTGTTTGTGTGTTTGATACTCCTAAACTGGAGTAACATTTAGTTTACGAGTGTATCAGTTGTTATAAACTGATCAATAAAGATAGTAACAGTTATGTCAAATTTAGAGGCCAAAATATGCCATGAATATGTAGGGAACCTCATTGCTGAAACTCTACATAGATACTCTACCTTAAAACATACCGCCTTCCATTTTCATGAGCTGTAAAAGCTGTCTGAAGTGAAAATCAAAATACCTAGCTCAAGTTACTGGATCGGCTTTATTAAGACGGAATTTTTTTCAAAAAAGAAGGCTATGCAGCAGTCGGTATGCCGGACGTCGCCGGAATCCAAGCCAAGCAAGTCTGATTGCCTTAACAAAACGGCGCCAGAGCTGGACACATGCGTGGACAACGTTTGCGACAAAGATGCGGCGTTGGAGGGAGAAGAATGCGATGAGACAGAGGCTACAAAACATATAAGCCCCAACAACAAAAGTACCTATGAAGTATCTTATTCAGATGAGGAATCGACCGAAAACATTGAAGATGATATTTCGGATAAACAGGCACCACCCACTATGGTTATGGTTATTAACTACCTAATGAAACTTAGATAGTCGATCCTTTAAATGGGACATGTCTTGATGCAGATGAAAAATGAACTAATACTAGCCGGAGTTCCACCTCTGATGGTAAGGACGACGAGTTGGTTGATGCAGCTGTGGCATCCATAAGAAACAGAAGCGCGAGGAAGAGCAGGTGCTGCTGACAGAGCTAGCCTCCTGTGACCTGTCGCACCTGCAGCAAATGTTGAATCCCTTGCAGAAGTCGCGTCGGCAAACGTTGTACGTACAGGATCCACAGATAACCGCCAAGGAGCCAAAACTGAAGCATCGCAGCGAACAATTGAGCAGAGATGTCAACCCAACATCTCACTTGTTCAACGAGACTCCGGCCGAGGAAAAACGCCTGCAGAGGAAGCGCAAGCGTTTGTCAAACAGTTTCGGTGGTGCTGTCGACTATAGCGAGGCAATGCAGCGCAAAAAGGGTCAAAACTGCTTTTGATGATGAGTCGGCGGCTGATGACAGCGATGTAGATGAGCCTGTTAAAACCTGCAAGGTGGAAATGAGCACCTCAAGAAGAAAGCTCAAGGAGCAGCTCGAAGAGAAAGTAATGCAGCCGTAACCAGCTCGGAATCCAAAAACCAAACAATATTAAGAAGAGCGTGAAGCGTCTGCAAGCCACCGAGCAGCCCGTCAAACATGCCATGCAGCTGTTGGGGCCTGATTCAGCCAACAAAGAGCCCTAATCCGTGGCCCGCAAATTGTCACGGCAACCGAGCATCAACAGCACGTCACTAAAGGTTAAGCAGCAGAAAAGACGAAAACCAAGCAGACATTGATGCAAGTGTCCCCAGTGAAGCGCTCCATGTCCCTAAGCGCGTCAAAACTAGTGCGGGTAATGGACGGTAATAAACACAGATAGAGAGCGAACGCCCATTATAAATTGTTAGATATCATTCGGGATCGTGAAAGTCGAGCCCTGTACTCAGACCCAAAAGTATTGTAAAGACTCTCCACCAACACCCAATGTACGCCCAATGCAGCGGCTTCACACAGATGCCACCACCCCAAAATCGTCGAAAAAGAACAGACATCTCTGCGCAACTCGGCTACGGAGACGGCTTTTCAGAAGGGAAATGCTAGGTCGAAGCTCTAAACAGTTATAATAATATTAACAATTAGTTAATCGTTGCTAAGAAACGCAGGTGCGCAGAATCGAATTCCCAGATATATATATTTTTCGGTATCAGTTCATTATTTAAGTTTTGAATTTGCTTTAAATTGAATCATATTTGCATTACAAAATTTGTTGTTAATTGAACGTTTATGCTCCAACTGATGAAAATGCTTATATTTATACCCTGAATCAATTAAAAATGGGTAAAAAGAGTACAATGATTTTGTGAAAAGATATGTAACAGGAAGTACTCAGGCCCCAAAAAGTATTTATATTCTTGGTCAGGACGACGAGTTGAGTTGATCTTGCCCTGTCCGTCTGTCTGTCCATCTGTATGAATGCAGCGATCTCGGAAACTACAAAAGCTAGAGTTTCAAACTCAACGACTATATTTTCTGTAATAATTTTTGTCGATATTTAACACCGTTACACTAATATCGATAAAAATCGTTTGTAATACTTAATTTTTACTTAGTTTCCTTAGCATATCTCCTGGACTATACGAGCTAGAGCCACTAAATTTGGTGCGCGTGAAGCCTATGCAGCTTGAAAATATTTCGGATATATGCAATAAACGCAATTCAAGTACTACGGACTTGGGCTTTGGTTTGTACATAGATTGAATGCTCTTATTACAAAGTAAAAATTAAGGTTGAAAATTATTCACGAATTTAGGTTCCATTGTAGGGGCCAAGCGCAGTGCAGCGACTGAGAAACGCACTGCCTGCTGCGTAAATTTGTCTGTGTGTGTGATTTTGTGTATGTGGGTATGAATGCAAGGGGTTGAAATGTGTGTGAGGACAGTGTTAAGGGCGCTCCCGACTAGAGTCCCTTACTTGTTTGACATAGATCTTGTCTAAAAAAAATGCGGTTACCATATTATTTTTTGAGTATACATTTCTGAATTCAATATTTCAAGTATTGTAGATGACAGTATATTTTCAAAATTAATAAATACTCTTATTTGCTAAATCTTCTGAAATATCTAATTTATCAAAGTTTTTTATTTAATTAAAACTAGTAGATGAACAGAGACATCAAGTTTCTGCTGCAGAGAAAGTTATAAAAATTGTCGGAAGAACAAACTTTCTTTTTTCAGCTTCCCCGTGAGCAGACGTGCGAATACTCTATAAACCCCAATAACCGTCCTCGTGGCGTATTAAATGTTCCTCATTGAGGGCGTTTGCGGCAGAAATGTCTTGACAAGCGCTGTGCTTGCGCAAGCAAATGGAAGTGTTCTTTCTAATATTCATCATGTGGCAGAGTCTTCTGGCTCGACGTGAAGTTGCGTTCTCAACCGGGCGCTTGACCGAAAGAAAAATTAGATGTTAGAGCATCCGCGTAGTTTTTCAAAACTCAGCGCACAGGAACCAACAGCGCGATAAAAATGATGTTTCGCTGTCTTTCGGTGGTCGAGGGGGAATGAATTTCCAATTGATGGTATCGGCCAAGTATAAATTTGACACTGCGTCCATATGATTGCGGCTGAGAAATAGTCGTTTCAACTCCAGTAGCTCGTTCTTAGCACCAACAAAAATTCGTTGCGTTGTCTGACCAGATTTGAAGTGGTTTGCCGCGAGTGGAGATGAAGAAAGAAGCCGTAGATAAATCGTTTACCAACTCCAGATGCGCTACCTTTGTAGCGAGGCAAACACGCTCATTAACATTTGACTGCAGCCTTGTTCCGAACATCTGGCTTATAAAAATTGTCCGCAATAGTCAACACCTGTGATTTCAAAAGCTCGGCAGCTATTCAAGCGTTCTTTGGGAAGATCAGCCATGATGTACTCTACGAAACGAGGCTTGGCCTGAAAGCATCTGACACATTTTGCAACCACTCTGGACACAGTCTTCTTTCCGCCAATCGGCCAATACTGCAGACGAATATAAGTAAGAAGTACCCGTGGACCAGCGTGCAAGTTCCGTTCATGAAAAAAAAATGTGCGAATTAATAATGGGATGCTGCCTTGGTGGAATTATTGGATGACGTGCTGCGAAGTCTAGCGCGGAGTTTTTTGAGCGACCAACAACTCTGAGGAAGCAAAAATCATCCAAGAATGGATACAACTCTATTTGCTTTCAGCATTTTCATGTCCTCTGCTAAATGTGCGCTCTGGACGAGACGTAATAAGAGACGACTACCATGTTGCATATCAAGCCTTGTTAATCCAGGGTGTCTGACTCTATATATGAATTTGTAGACATATGCGAATGTTCGCTGCCTTGTATTAAAAGAGTTGGCGTATTTACAAGTGGCAAATATATCGACTAAGGGGAAGCAACCAGAAGGACGCTTTTCCTTAATTCGAGCTTTGATTTTTCTGACAGAAAAGAAGTCGGCCAGTCCGATTTGAAGGATCTGAGGGCCGTTAAACCACAGTGACGAGTTACATAATTCATGTGGTGTAGATCCTCTAGGGAGTATGACAGCTGGATTGAGTGAAGAGGGAATGTGGCGCCATTCCATGCCGTGGGTTAGCTCTTGAATGGCGGAAACTCGATTAGCTACAGATGTTTAAAATCGATGGTTTTGGTGTTTATCCATGAAAAAAAGCATACATAATATTCTGACCAACAATAAAATTTTCCTCCAAAGGAATTGATTCTTTCACGCATGAGATTAGCTAATAGAACGGCACCACAGAGTTATAGCTTGGGAACAGTAATTGCTTTCAAAGGAGCTACTCGCGATTTGGAGCATAACAGCTGACTATTAGGCAGATGCCGTCGAGAAATTATGTAAGTGCAGGCTCCATACGCTTCGATGCTGGCGTCGCAGAAACCATGCACTTCTACCTCTGCCGAAGGTATTAACACAAGACGAGGGAACTTAAACAACTGCGCCTTCTTAAAACTGAAACAGATACCATGCCAAGCGATAATGGCAGGCTCTCGTACCAATTGAGCTTTTCCTTCCAGATCTGCTGCAAGAAGATCTTAGCCTTCGATATTACCGGTCCTATAAGTCCAAGTGGGTCGTATAAACGGGCTATAGTTGCGCGAATCGATCTCTTAGATGGCGCTCCCAAAATTGAGAAAAGATTCCCTATCATTCTTTTCTATACCATTCAATACAGCAGAATGGCTGGAGCACCATTTCCGCAGCTTAAGACCTCCGTTCGCCAAAATGCCAGACGTCTGATTAAGAATTTCGATTGCCTCTTGAATCGAATCCCCCCAGACATGAGATCCAATGGGAAACGCATTTTCTTCATCCATGGACATGACACGAACAGATAGAAACGATGCTGGCCTTGTGCCATATGTAACTGTATCCAATTTAAAAATCTTTAAATCATCTTTAGGCGAGTCCCGCCACAAAATGCTTCGGAGAAAATCATCCGGTGTTGTAACGCGTACGCAGCGATACATATATATCACCTGTTAAGGCAACAGGAAATCTACGAAAGCGAAGAATGCTTTGAATGACAGGCCCAGCCATTAAGTTCATTTAATGAATAGCCTGATGAGGTGGCTGCGGAATCGTCAAACACGACTCTCAACTTTGTTGTTGTCTGGTGCGGCAGAAAATATTTGCAGTCCCAGGGATTCTAGAGCGACGGGCGACATATGACCAAGATCTCAATATTCCTTTAAAAACTGTGAATATTGAACCTTGAGACCATGACGATGATTTTAGTTTTCTTTCAAGGGTCAGAACACGACGAAAAGCTTGTTGATACAAGCTTGTTGGTAGGTGTTCCACAAAAGAAACAAATCTTTGTTTCTAGGCTTGCCCCTGACACTACATCTGATGATGTTAAGGCCTTTGTCCAGGCCAAACTGAAAGCCAATATTACGGTGGAAAAATTCAAATTTTCATATATTTGGGACATTTGCTCATTTAAAATAAGTGTTTCGGCCGAACATTTCAGCAAAATTTGCTGCAAGGAATTCTGGCCAGACCACTAAATTATTAAAGAATACACTGCGAAAAAGAAAAATCGGTCTCCGATTGCACTTCCGCCTCCTGGTGTAAATCTAAACCCACCTCTTGCAGTCTCTGTTAGTACAAAAAACTAACATCCTCCCTCTCACTTGGCTATCAGAATGTAAGTGGTCTTTGTAGTAAGCTTAGTTATCTTTATCTTAGTAGCCTTTTTAGGTCATTGCCTTCTCTGAAACATGGTTAAGGCCTGACATCCTAGATTCTGAAATCCTATCTAACAAGTTTTCTATCTGTGGAAAAGATCGTACTTCTCGTCGTGGTGGTGGTGAACTTACTGCTATTGATACCGCTTTATTTTCAGCGATAGTGATAACCAACTTTAGCATAGATATTGATTTTGTAGCCGTTAAATTGTGCATTAACGGTTTCTGCCTTTTTATTACTTGTTCTTATATTCCTCCTTCTTCTGATAATTCTGTCTATTCAATGCACTTCTCTGCTATACATTCAGTTTCTGCTATGCTTTCCGACTCGGCGACTTCAACATTGCTGGAACTACATGGATTCCTAGTCCTAATTCTAGCGTGTTGACTTCCACGACTCATTGTGTCAAATCAATGCTATCCCAAATTCGTATTCTGTATATATATAATTCTTCTGTGAGTGTGTATGTCACTGAACTTCTCTTAAACGACTGGACCGATTTTGATGAAATTTTTTGTGTGTGTTCAAGGGGATCTGAGAATGGTTTAGATTCACAATTTTGTCCGCTGGACAATGTTTTTTTAATTAATTTTTAATTTATTAGTAGTTGTTGATTTTGGAATGTTTTACATTGGATCCGACAGACGGCGCTACCATCGCAGTGTCAAATTTTAAATAATATTCGAATTTTAATTTTAGTCTGTCCCGACAGTTAGCGCTGCGATCAAATTAAAAAAATGTTTTGTTATCATTGTGTTATTGTAGACCATGTGCTGGATCAAATATTAAATTAAAAGGTACTGAGTGTTTTGAGAAGAGTTTTGAAGTGTGCCTAAAAAACTATACATTTTGCGAATTTAGTGCAGAATCGATGTGAGTATATTTCTTATAATTTTTTTTATCAAATTTACACGTGCGTTAGTTAATAACTAACCTAACCTACAAATTTATTTGTGTACTATCGGCGTCATTAATTTATGACTGTTTCGAGATTTAAGGGAAAATAAAATAGTATGCAAATAAAATTTAAATAATTGAATATAAATGAATAAAAAAATATATGAATAAAGTAAAAATGCATAAAATGAAATATTCGATATTTTGAAATCTGTGTCGATAAAAAATCCATCCAAATAAAACTCAGTGTTAATAAAGAGGCAAATATAAAACGTGAATAAATAAAAATCCATAAAATTAAAGTATAATTTCATAAACAATACATGGAAATTCTATATAGGTTATCTACATAATTATACTTTTATTTAATTGTTGTATTTTATTGTCTTCTATCTATTTACTTTTTATATTTGCCTCTTTATTTACACGAATTTTTGTTTGGACAGATTTTTCATCGATACAGATTTTGACATTGAATATTTTATTTTATGCTTCTTGTTTATAAATTCATATATTTTTGTAAATTTTTTTATCCATCTACATTTTATTATACCGATTTTATTCAGATGGATTTTTAATTTTCATTAAATCTCAAAAAATTAAAAGTCAAAAATTAATGACGCAGATAGTAGCTTATTAATTTCCTAATGAATTTTTTCAATTGGTTTTATTAAAAATTATTCCTTATTTGAAATATTGAATAAAAAAAACATAAAATTACGCGTTTTTTGATCTAAAATTTGTTACAATAAATCCTTTCAGTTTATTACTTAAAATTTCATCTTTAATAAATCACTCATTTTCGTTATGTATTATTTTACAGTATTTTCCTTATACAGACAAATGCCACGTCTTCGTGGAAGAGCAAAAAACATTGGTCGGCGTACTCGGAACGCCCAATTAGTCCAAGATCGTCGGTTAAATAGATCAATTGAAGAACACTCAACGGATAATGCAAATTTAAGAGATCAAGTTCACGAGCAAATGAGAATTCAGAGCAACGCGTTCAACGTCTTCATGCTAATGCATTGAGACAACGAGAGGCACGACAACGAGCTACCGACGCACATAGAGACCATCACCATCAACAAGTGCAACATAATCGAGCATTGTCACGAGCATCATTTAATCGTCTCGCGTTCGAATATGTTCCTGAAATAGATTATTCGTCACATGCACTAATCACGATAGGTAGTATGGACAAAGAGTGTCAATATTGTCATGCTTTCAAGTATAAAGGTGAATCAACTGGTTTATGTTGCGCATCTGGAACCTTTAACTTAAAACACTTTTAGCCGGAACCACATCTCAATCGAAATTGTTTTTGCGAAAAATTCGTAAATTCAATTCATGCTTCCAAATGACATCATTTGGAGCAACAAAAATTGTTCATAATGAAGATGGTCGTAATTTTGAATCTACATTCAAGATTCAAGGTCAGGTGTACCACCAAATTGGTTCATTGCTTCCAATGCCTGATGCCGATCCAAAATTTCTACAAATTTATTTTATGGGCGAAGAGGAGCAACAATCACATACACGCTGCCTTTACAACCATATAGAGCGGATGGAAGAACGAGAAATTGTGGATAATTTGCAAACGTTTTTGCAAAACAATAACCAATTGATGCGATTGTTTAAGACTCTTTCTAACAGACTGCAAAACGACAACTACGTCATTGTCATTAAAGCAGACAAAGTGCCCTATGGAGAGCACGCAGGCACATATAATGTTCCAACTATTAATGAAGTTGCAGTCGTTATGGCTGGTGACCCATGTGAACGTCGAGATATAATACGATGCAAATAATTCAAGGCAATCATCGTTCTTACGATGCTTTGCAGTATCCGTTGATATTTTGGGAAGGAGAAGATGGATATCATATCAATATTAAACAAAGAAATCCAACTACAGGTACAACTTATAAATTATCTTAAAATTATTTTATTTTAATCAATAATTTCTGTTAATCTCATAATTATATTTATTTGCAGGTGAAGAACTGAACAAGAAAGTTAGTGCTATGAACTACTATGCATATCGACTAATGATTCGTGCCAATGAAGATAATGGTATTCTCCGATGAAGACAGCTATTCCATCAGTACATTGTCGATATGTATGTAAAAATCGAAAGTGAGAGATTACGATACATAAAATTTAATCAAGCAAAACTTCGTGCTGAGGAGTACGTTCATAGATGCAACGAATGACATCAACAATATTGGTACCGCATATATTCTCCCATCATCATACACTGGTAGCCCGCGTCATATGCAGGAATATATTCAAGATGCCATGACTTACGTACGTGCATACGGCCGACCTGATCTTTTTATCACATTTACGTGTAATCCAAACTGGGATGAAATCAAAAGTTTACTGTTGCCAGGTCAATCATCGATGCACCGTCATGATGTCACTGCACGTGTCTTTAAACAAAAATTAAAATCTTTGATGAATTTGATTACACATTACTCGGTATTTGGTGAAACGCGTTCTTGGCTTTACTCTGTTGAATGGCAAAAACGAGGTTTACCTCATGCGCATATTTTAATTTGGTTGGTGGATAAAATACGCGCAGAAGAAATTGACAAAATTATTTCAGCGGAAATTCCAGATCCGAATGTTGATCCAGAATTGTTTAACATTGTTACTACAAATATGATCCATGGTCCATGTGGCACTCTAAACATGATGTCGCCATGTATGGATAATGGAAAATGTACAAAACGTTTTCCAAAACCATGTGAAACTGATACTATCACCAATATGGACGGTTATCCATCTTATCGACGTAGAGACGTAGACAATGGTGGTCAATCATATGAATTGCGTCTGTCAAATGGTGTGAGAGTAGATATTGATAATCGCTGGGTAGTTCCATATTCGCCATTGCTGTGCAAAACCTACAAAGCGCACATAAACGTTGAACTATGCAGTTCGGTGAAGTCTATCAAATACATTTGTAAGTATGTTCACAAGGGTAGTGATAAAGCTATATTTGCTGTTCAAAATGTAAACGACAATGACGAAATAACACGTTATCAAATGGGTCGATACATAAGTAGCAACGAAGCTATTTGGCGCATTTTTACGTTCCCTATACATGAAAGGGATCCTGCTGTTATACATTTGGCTGTGCATCTTGAAAACGGAGAGCGTGTTTACTTTACAGAAGAAACTGCACTACAACAGGCTTTGACGGCTCCAAAAACAACTCTTACTGAATTTTTTAACCTTTGTAGTCGACAAGATGCTGTTGGTCAATTCGCAAGGACATTGATGTACACTGATGTTCCTAAATTTTTTACATGGAATAAACAATCAAAGAATTGGGAACCGCGGAAACGAGGCATTCCAGTCCCAGGATTCGCTGATATATTTATGACAAATACTTTAGGTCGATTATATACAGTTCATCCTAAGCAACGCGAATGTTTTTTTTGCGTTTATTACTGGTTAACGTCCCTGGACCGACGTCCTTCCAATATTTGCGAAAAGTCAATGGTACTTCATACGACTCTTTCTTCGATGCGTGTCGTGAGTTACATTTATTGGAGGATGATAACCATTGGGATCTCACACTTGCAGATGCAGCACTGAGCTCATCTCCACAACAAATTCGTCAATTATTTTCAATAATATTGACAACGTGTTTTCCGTCTGATGCATCTGCTCTGTGGAACAAATATAAAGACTCAATGAGTGACGATATTTTGCATCGGACTAGAATTACTAATCAAAATCTTAATATTGAATTCTCCGCCGAAAAATACAACGAGTCATTAATAATGATTGAGGATATTTGTATTCTTATTTCAAACATGCCGCTCATCCATTTTGAAATGCCAGCGCCGAATCGCCCAGCAGTAGACATCATCAACAGCGATGTTCAACGTGAACACCAGTTCGATAAGACTTCTTTGGCTACTTTTGTTGCGGAAAATGAACAATTGCTTACTGCTGAACAACGAAATGTATATGATCAAATTAACGTTTCAATTGCAGCACAACAAGGTGGATTCCTTTTTTAGACGCTCCAGGTGGCACTGGTAAAACATTTCTTATCGCACTGATACTTGCGCGGATTCGATCTCAAAATCATATTGCATTGGCCATTGCTTCATCAGGCATTGCAGCAACGTAACTTGATGGTGGACGCACTGCGCATTCAGCACTTAAATTACCTTTGAACGTTCATACAAATCCCGAAGCAATGTGTAACATAAAGAAGCATTCAGGCATGGCTGAAGCTTTGAGAAAATGTAAAATTATTATCTGGGATGAATGTACAATGGCCCACAAGCATTCGCTTGAAGCTCTCGACAGGTCCCTGAAAGATATCAAAAATAATGCTCGGCTTTTCGGTGGTGCTCTACTGCTGCTGTCTGGTGATTTCAGACAAACATTACCAGTCATTCCACGCGCGACATATGCAGACGAAATAAACGCATGTTTGAAAGAATCTTATCTATGGCCAAGTGTCACTAAATTATGCCTTACTATTAATATGCGCGTTCGACTTCAAAATGATCCATTAGCGTCAGGATTCTCTGAACAATTGTTAGACATTGGCAACGGTAAAATTCAATTGTGTGAAGATACACAATATATTCGACTTCCAGAGAATTTTTGCAACATGGTGGCTACCAAAGATGAGTTAATAACAAGTATCTTTCCAGATTTAAGACATAATTATACTAATCATGAATGGCTGCGAGAGCGAGCTATTTTAGCCGCAAAAAATTTAGATGTTGACGCCATCAATTTTAAAATACAACAGTCATTGCCTGGTGATGAAATTACATTTAAATCGATTGACACTGTTGTTGATCCTGACGAAGCTGTCAACTATCCTGTAGAGTTTCTAAATTCACTAGATTTACCTGGAATGCCACCACAATTTTTTTTATCCATCTACATTTTATTATACCGATTTTATTCAGATGGATTTTTAATTTTCATTAAATCTCAAAAAATTAAAAGTCAAAAATTAATGACGCAGATAGTAGCTTATTAATTTCCTAATGAATTTTTTCAATTGGTTTTATTAAAAATTATTCCTTATTAGAAATATTGAATAGAAAAAACATAAAATTACGCGTTTTTTGATCTAAAATTTGTTACAATAAATCCTTTCAGTTTATTACTTAAAATTTCATCTTTAATAAATCACTCATTTTCGTTATGTATTATTTTACAGTATTTTCCTTATACAGAAAAATGCCACGTCTTCGTGGAAGAGCAAAAAACATTGGTCGGCGTACTCGGAATTAAAACAAGTTGAAGATTTCATTACACATACTCACACGCTATCGATTAGTCTAATTGTAATAAATTTACATGTAATGACGTTAGATATTGTCATAACATTTGAATAATAATTTTCATCAAAATGGTCCAGAATGTTTTAGCTTATTAAAAAAAGTTTGAAATTTTCAAATTAAAGACGTGTAGACAGGACAACGTCTGTCGGGTCCCTTGTATATATATAGAAAATTACTTACTTTCCGTATGTAGTGTCCGCTAGTTAGCCAGGCCCCATAGGAAAATTAAATTTAATTCAATTGGCCATCACGTCAGGTCTAGATTTACTTACCATTTAATTGATGCATTTGACGCAATCGAATGCATCGATGCCATCGTCAAACGATGTTTGATCGCTCTGTTAAAGTCCCATGTCATGTAAATTAACAGAGCGAGCAACCAGTTGCGGCATTAACATTAATTTTTAAACTCAAATTCAAACTCCAAATTGAGAGTTCAGTGCTAGCGTTTGAGCTGCGCGGTTCGTCGGCTCCTGAAAAGAGTCGTTTTTAAAGCAAGCAAGGCTGATGACCAATGAAAAATTAATTCCATTAATAAGTTGTCTGCTATTCCTAAGCTGTTTGATAACTTGATGATAACTTTTCAACTAAAACATCTTTGCAGATCTATAATTTCACCCTGCCAGCACGGGCTTATGAAATATGGATCTGCTACCTCTAACTTATTGGAATTCACGTCTTTTATTATTAAGGGATTCCAAAATAAAATGCAAACGGATGTTATTTACACTGATTTGTGTAAGGCATTTGACTCAGTTAATCATTCGCTTTTACTGCATAAACTTCATATTCTGGGATTTCCAAATAACTTAATTCTTTGGATATCTAACTATTTATCTTTAAGAACCCAAAAAGTTTATTTTAAAGGCCTTGTCTCTAAGCCTGTTCATGTTACTTCCGGAGTACCACAAGGAAGTCACCTTGGTCCATTATTATTCACTTTGCTTATAAATGACCTTCCTTCTGAAATAAACCACCCTCGGGTGCTGATGTACGCCGAGTACTTAAAAATTTGCCTGTCGTCTACTAATTCTCTAGCTGGACAAAATTTGGAATCCGACCTTGACAGTTTCCAAACCTGGTGTCAAGTGTAGTAGGACAAATACATAAACACATACATATATTTTACAACACCTAACCTAAGTTTAAGAAAT